>CP094632.1:43186794-43786794 GCA_023657505.1 Camelina hispida
TAGCTGTTTTAGAGGTGGACTGGGCTTGAAAGTATTTACTCATTCTAAAATAGTTATACATTGTATCGATGACCAAATAACAAAAACTTTTTAAAATATTGCATTCATCAACAATTTTTACAAGTTACTATTATGTTTTAATTTATCCAGGATAAAAAATTTAAACTAAATTTAGTTTTTGAAATTTTAGTTGAAAAAACTGTTAACCATCATCAATCTATCTGTTTAAAGGTAAATAAATAGTACGTATACTCCTTCGTCTATAACCTTTTCCTAAAGCAAGCAAGTTAGAAAATTTTATTGGTTTAATGAGTAATAATTACATCATGCACATGTACCTGATGACTCATAAAGAAACGTATCATATTGGATTGACGAGTAGTTGTCTGATATTGACATCTTAATTTATAACTCTTTCCTTTTCATTGTTAATGTTCCTTACTAACTTTTGATTGATAATATATATAGACGTTGACATATCAAACGAAATCATTATTTCTGAATAAGCTATTTGTGTATATTGTTTTTTTTTTCTTCTTCTTAGAAACTTCATCATTTCTTATAAACTTGATAAAAACTATTTCAGTTTGTTTTTGTTGGTCAAACAAATATATCAGTTTTAAGATATTGTTTTCTAACCTACGACCAGATAATCTATTTCGGGCAAATATATATGACTTAAATTAAACACATATCGATGGAAGAGTAGAAAGGGTTCAGTTAAACTGACAAACCTATTTGTAAGTTTGAATATTAAGAAAACAGTATTCAACTACTAAAACAGTTTTAATGTTAATTAGTTGGATTTGAAACAAAAAGGCAAGCTAAATGGAACTTATACTTCCAACTAATTAAAATATCAAATCTCTGTATTAGCATTAGTAGAAAAGTAGATACTCGTGTTACCGTGTAAACTAAAAGAATAAAAATATGCTTTTGAAAAGTATAAACTTTTCTTGTGCACCCATAACTTTAGCAAAAGAAACCATTATCATTCGTGAGCAATGAAAACAAATACTAATATATCTACGTTTGGTGTCAAAAGAACTTTAAAGGTAATGACGTCAAACTCGATGTTCCTAGTGAAAAGATTAGTAGATTACTACACTAGAGACATTATAAAACATGAAGATCCCAGATAAACATCTTAATTGGTTCGTTTAAATGAAATCATGTATAACATATTAACATCAATGGAACACCAATTAATTCTTATTATATAATATTCACATAAAATTTGGGATTAATAAAAATAACCCAAAACAGTTAAACGAGTGTCACAGAATTATTGACATGTATTGTGTGTTCTCCTATATCACGAGAGAAGACCGAATCATATAATACTTAGATATCGCGAGAAATTAAGTGATAATTAACCGTTTCGTTTCGTAGTAGTGTAATCTAAAGTTGCATTATATCTCTCCATCACGTGATATTTTTGCATCTCAAAAGAAATAGAATAATCCCATGACCGCTTAAATGGCATATTAGGTAATATTTGTCATATCTCAAGGGCAAACGGAACTTTTAGAAGGAAAAGCTTTGTCGTGTTTTGAAGGATCTGCGGTGGGGACGCAGCGCAGGCTACTTCGCTTTTTAAAAACCGTTGGATTATAATTCATGAGGTTCATCGTACAAGAATCGACGGTTTTCACAGAAGGTGTACCCTTGTCGCGACACAGAAGATCATGTCACCTTGGAATACAGCTAGCAGGCTAAAGATTCCGAGCCGAGAGATAGCGTCGAGAACTGTAGCCGGCTTAAGTCGTTGTTTACTGTACTTATATATAAGAAGGTGTGCTTATCAGTATACCAGCTTCCTTATCAGTGTAATAAGTGAGTGGTGTTATTACACTCCGTTATCCATCACCTTCGCATATTAAAACTACTTTAAAAAAAAAAAGTCTTCATTTCTGCAAGATTTTAATGCTCTCGTATAAATAATTCTCAAGAGAGAGAAAACTTGTTTTTTTTTTTTTTTTTTTATATTCCTGTTTTAAGAGAGAGAAAAAGAGAGAGTCCAAGAAAGAAACCAAATCCTCTTGTGGCCTCCTCCTCCTCTTTACATTTTTTTTCAGGAGAGAGAAAACTCAAAAGCAGCTCTCTCTGGCCTTTGTTTTCTGAAATCGATCTCTTCTTCTTCTTCTTCATGGTAAGTAAAGCTTCACGCTTCTGTTGTTAATGGAATCTAGCTCTTTCAATTTTTTTTTTGTTTTTTTTGGTTGCTTTTGCTTTGTCCGCTTTTGATTTCATGTAGTGAAAAAGATGGCCATTTATTTTTAATAATACTTTGGAAGGAAGACCTAATTTTTTTTTCCCCCAATTTTATAATTAAACCCGCCGGAGATAGTTTTAAAGATCTAGTACTAGTTGATTAAGAGGCTCTTTTTGGATTTCTGAAGTTAACTCCCAACATTTTTTTTATTATTTTGAAACCCAGTTTTGTTTTTTTTTTTTTTTGAGAGATGATTATGATGTTCATTTAAGAGTTATCGTCGCCATTATTGTTGTTTTTTTTTTTTTTTTTTTTGCAGATCTGGTTGGTTTTTGTGCATCTGAGTTTGTAAGTTAAAAAAAAAAAAAAAAACAGTGCCCCATATGTCGTCGCTCAGTAGAGAGCTCGTATTCTTGATCTTACAGTTTCTAGATGAAGAGAAGTTCAAGGAGACTGTTCATAAGTAAGTTCCCTTCCGATCTATTTTTGCTTTTTCTGGGTTTCTCTCTCTCTCTCTCTTGTCGTTTTCTCTAAATTTCGATTTTGGATTTTTTTTTTTGTTGTTGGTAATAATAATGGCCCATTTAACTTGAGATTTTTTTTTTTGTTTCTGTGTGAAAAACTAGGCTTGAACAAGAGTCTGGGTTTTTCTTCAACATGAAGTATTTTGAGGATGAGGTGCACAATGGTAATTGGGATGAGGTCGAGAAGTATCTCTCTGGTTTTACTAAAGTTGATGATAACAGATACTCCATGAAGATTTTCTTCGAGATTAGGAAGCAGAAGTATCTTGAGGCCTTGGATAAGTAAAATTTCATTTCATCATGTCTCTAACAAAAGAAAGAAGTTTTTTTTTGTGTTTTCATTTTTGTGAACGGTGCTTTTTTTTTTTATTGGTAGGCATGATCGTCCCAAGGCTGTTGAAATTTTGGTCAAGGATTTGAAAGTGTTTTCCACTTTTAATGAGGAGCTTTTCAAGGAAATCACTCAGCTCTTGACCTTAGAAAACTTCCGGTCAGGGTTTTTTTTTTATAAAAGCTTTTGAGGTTTAACGATGATATACTGCTACAGAGAGAATGAACTTGTTTGAACTTCAGGGAGAACGAGCAGTTATCCAAGTATGGGGACACAAAGTCCGCCAGAGCTATCATGTTGGTTGAACTCAAGAAGTTGATTGAAGCGAATCCGTTATTCCGTGATAAATTGCAGTTTCCTACTCTTAGAAATTCACGGCTCAGGACTCTCATAAATCAGAGGTATTGATTTGTCTCCGTTCTTGTTTCTCTTCAAATTTTCATTCCTCACCTACTTTTTTGACTCGTTGTTTGTTTCTATGTGATTGCATAACTTGCAGCTTAAATTGGCAACATCAGCTTTGTAAAAACCCAAGGCCAAATCCTGATATAAAGACTCTCTTTGTGGATCATTCCTGCCGCCTACCAAATGATGCTCGAGCACCATCCCCTGTCAACAATCCGCTGCTTGGATCATTACCAAAAGCTGGGGGATTTCCTCCTTTAGGCGCACACGGGGTAGGTCATTTTCCAGCTGTTTTTTTGAATTTCTATTAGTACCTTTACATGCCGTGCTTGACTTGCGGTTATGTCTTCAGCCATTTCAACCAACACCTTCTCCAGTTCCAACACCTCTTGCTGGTTGGATGTCTAGTCCTTCCTCTGTCCCTCATCCAGCTGTGTCTGGAGGAGCCATTGCTCTCGGCTCCCCATCCATCCAAGGTAATTTACTTATCAAATTTGGTGTTTTGGTGTAGAAGCTTTGTAATTATTGTCTTTCAAATTCTATCCTTGCATTTCTTTTTTTTCCAGAACCTTTTAGTTTCACCTGTGATCTATGTAACATGTTCTCCTTTTTGGGTCTTAGCAGCCTTGAAGCACCCGAGAACTCCTCCAACTAATTCTGGTGTAGACTATCCATCAGGCGATTCAGACCATGTCTCAAAACGAACAAGACCTATGGGAATGTCTGACGAGGTGACAAAAATCTGAAGCAAAGATAATATGTTTTCTTATAAATACTAATTTTATGCAATTGGTAATGCATATTGTAACTTAAAAATGTATTTCTTCTTTGCTCCACCGTATGTAGGTAAGTCTAGGTGTGAACATGTTACCAATGACATTCCCAGGGCAGGCTCATGGCCACAATCAAACCTTCAAAGCACCTGATGACTTGCCCAAGACAGTGGCACGAACTTTGAGTCAGGGCTCATCTCCCATGAGCATGGATTTCCATCCTATTAAACAGACTCTGCTACTAGGTCTTTTTTCTTGCTCTGGATAGATATATATTTCATGTAACAAACGTCATCAGAAATTTTGTAACATCAGAAGTTTCTTGCGTCAATTTGCATTGTTCCAGTTGGTACGAATGTTGGAGATATTGGGCTCTGGGAAGTTGGTTCTCGAGAACGTCTAGTACAGAAGACTTTTAAAGTTTGGGACTTGAGTAAATGTTCGATGCCCTTGCAGGTGCTCTTATGAAAAAACAGTCAGAATCTTATTATCTAGTAATTATTTGAAACTTGAGTAACATAAAATTTTGTTCTTTAGGCTGCTTTGGTGAAAGAACCTGTCGTTTCTGTCAACCGTGTGATTTGGAGCCCGGATGGTGCCTTATTCGGTAAGACTTTAGATTTAAAATGCTCTGTCAACTGATCTGGGTTTTCATATGTGCGTTTTTAACTGGTTTTCAACTGCAGGAGTTGCTTATTCAAGACATATTGTACAGCTATACTCTTATCACGGTGGTGAAGATATGAGGCAGCATCTTGAGGTGTTATATTGTTTATAACGTCATTTTAGGAGCATGTCTTTTCATTTCCTCTAGTTACAAGCATTTGTTGGTTCCAGATTGATGCTCATGTTGGTGGTGTTAACGACATTGCATTCTCCACTCCAAACAAGCAACTATGTGTTACTACTTGTGGTGATGACAAAACCATCAAGGTTCAGTCTTTTATTTCCTTTTCATAACTCCCCTTTTTTTTGGTTGGAAGTCAGAAAAGGACTAACCAATTCTTTGGATTAAGGTCTGGGATGCTGCAACGGGTGTAAAACGGCATACTTTTGAGGGCCATGAAGCTCCTGTTTACTCTATCTGCCCTCACTACAAGGAGAACATTCAGGTATAGCAATATTTCAACCGTTTCATATTTGCTAAGTACAAAGTTTAAATTCGTTTAAATTTGGTTTTGGTCCTGACTTGTTTATTTTTCTTGTGCTCAAGTTTATCTTTTCAACTGCGCTCGATGGGAAAATAAAAGCATGGTTATATGATAATATGGGATCTCGGGTTGACTACGAAGCTCCTGGTCGCTGGTGTACAACGATGGCCTACAGTGCTGATGGAACTAGGTTCAAGCATGATTCTCATTATCTCTATGTCGTGGTTCTGTTCTGTCTCGTCATGATGTTATAATAAATCTTTGGTCTAATTTTTGTTTATGTACATGATAGGTTATTTTCTTGTGGGACGAGTAAAGATGGGGAATCGTTCATAGTTGAGTGGAATGAAAGCGAAGGAGCTGTTAAAAGAACTTATCAAGGATTCCACAAGCGTTCTCTTGGTGTTGTTCAGTTTGATACTACTAAAAACCGCTATCTCGCTGCGGGTGACGACTTCTCCATTAAGTTCTGGGATATGGACACTACACAGCTTTTGACTGCCATTGATGCTGATGGAGGTCTCCAGGTATGTAAATAAATACCTCGATCCTTCCTGGAAACCAAATGTTTTCATTTGAGCCATCATGACCCTCTATATTTTGTAGGCAAGTCCACGGATCCGGTTTAACAAGGAAGGCTCTCTCTTGGCCGTTTCTGCTAATGACAATATAATTAAGGTTGTGGCAAACTCAGATGGTCTAAGGCTATTGCACACAGTTGAAAACTTATCTTCTGAATCCTCCAAGGTACTAAATATTTTGCTCATTAGATCTTTCAACAAGCAAATTACTAACTCCCATATTGAAAAATTTTTAACACTCTATTTCTCATTTACATGTGCAGCCTGCAATTAACAGTATTCCGGTAGCAGAGAGACCTGCCTCTGTAGTTTCCATCCCTGGAATGGTACGGAATGGATTCTTTTTCCCTTCAGTTTCTTTCTATTTTTTGTTTGCGTCCAATCGTCGTTGTCACTTACGTTCCCTGCAGAATGGAGATTCACGGAATATGGTGGATGTGAAGCCAGTGATAACTGAAGAAGCAAATGATAAGTCTAAGGTATGGAAGCTTACTGAAGTCGGCGAACCCTCTCAATGCCGTTCATTGAGACTCCCTGAGAATATGAGAGTCACCAAGGTACTAACACTGGGACTGACATAACTATACTTAAATGGCTTTGACCCTAATGACTCGACACTCTAGCAGATATCGAGATTGATTTTCACAAACTCGGGAAGTTCAATTTTGGCATTGGCATCAAATGCTATTCATCTGTTATGGAAGTGGCAGCGAAATGATCGTAATGCAACTGGAAAGGTACTTGTGGTCTAATATTTTCCTTTTAAGATTGTCAAAAGAAATGAAATCGTGATAAAATTTTATATTTGAGTTGGTGTAGGCAACGGCTTCTTTACCTCCTCAACAGTGGCAACCAGCGAGCGGAATCTTAATGACAAATGATGTGGCTGAAACTAATCCTGAAGAAGCTGTACCATGTTTTGCTTTATCCAAGAATGATTCCTACGTGATGTCAGCATCCGGAGGAAAGATCTCTTTGTTTAATATGATGACGTTTAAGGTAAACTCCCAGCTAAAGATAGTGCTCCGTCTAGTGTATGCAAACAATGTGTCGTCTGTTACATTTGATTTTGTTGTTGGCTAAGCGCAGACAATGGCTACTTTCATGCCGCCTCCTCCTGCTGCAACGTTTCTTGCCTTTCACCCTCAAGATAACAATATCATTGCGATCGGGATGGATGATAGTACAATACAGATTTACAATGTTCGCGTTGATGAGGTTAAGAGCAAGCTTAAAGGACATTCTAAGAGAATAACCGGCCTCGCTTTCTCCAATGTACTAAATGTTCTGGTTTCGTCTGGAGCAGACGCGCAGGTGCTGATTCATCTCATGCTTTGTAATCAAGAATTTCAATCTTTCTTTTTAAGTCTTGTTGTGAAATTTTGGTCTTTGTATCTATTCAGCTCTGTGTATGGAACACGGATGGATGGGAGAAACAGAAAAGCAAGGTTCTGCAAATTCCACAGGGAAGATCAACGGCGGCTCTTTCAGACACGCGTGTTCAGTTTCATCAAGATCAAGTACACTTCCTCGTTGTCCATGAAACGCAGCTCGCTATATACGAAACAACTAAGCTTGAATGCATGAAACAGGTTTTAATACTTCCTAATTTCTCTCTTTCTCTCCTCTCTCTCTCTCCATGCATCTCAAAGTCAAACCCTTAACTATTGTTTTTATTTGTTATAGTGGCCAGTGCGTGAATCATCAGCTCCAATCACACATGCGACGTTCTCATGTGATAGCCAACTGATATACACAAGTTTCATGGACGCTACAATCTGTGTCTTCAGCTCAGCAAACCTTCGATTGCGTTGCAGAGTCAATCCCTCTGCATATTTGCCAGCTTCTCTCAGGTGAGTGAAAAAAAATGGTGAATGAAATGTATATCAACAGAGCAATATTGAATCTTGAGTCTCCATAATGTGTGTGCAGCAACTCGAATGTCCATCCACTGGTGATAGCGGCTCATCCGCAAGAATCGAATATGTTTGCTGTGGGTCTGTCAGACGGTGGAGTCCATATATTCGAGCCGCTTGAGTCTGAAGGCAAATGGGGAGTTGCTCCACCGCCTGAAAATGGCTCAGCCAGCGCTGTGACGGCTACACCTTCGGTTGGAGCTTCTGCCTCAGACCAACCTCAGAGATGATATAAAAACCAATCTGCTTCAGTTATTTTACTGCTGTCTCCTTTTTCTTTTTGGGTTATTTAGATCTTTTCAAATTTTTTTTTTTTTGGTTTGGAAGAAAGCAATCTAACAAGGTGAGTGAATTAATGTAACATTATTATCTATAGCAAGGTGTTACAGTTCCCTAATTGGTTAAATTCCATGTTGCTTGCTTTGAACTTTTTTGTTTTTGGTTTTGAGAGTCTCTGTGTTGCACGAACCGTGGTCCGAAGCTAAGCACGAACTAGGAGGGATTAGGGATTAAATGCCACGTGCAGCTTAGATAATGGAGTGTGGTTTGGATAAATTATGACTGTGCGGCCCACGGCCCACGGCCCAAATTAATAATATCTTCAAAAATAAAAAAAAGCGAATGAAAAAAAAAATTTCTAAAGCTACAAAAATTATCAAAATCTAGAAGGCACATAGAGAGTGAGAACAAGGTTCATCATACTCGCCAATCAACCATCGACCCTCTTTAGCTTAGCCACAATACTAAAATGGCGACGATATCAAAACTAGAGTTTGCCACGACCTTCCTCGCTTTCACCGCTCCTCGTTGCTCGAAGGCCTTGAACTATGGCTTCTCTTCTTCTGCAGCCGTCCCGGTTTTCTCCAGGCGCAGAGCTACGACCGTTTCCTTCAGAGCAACGCAGTCGCTGTTCTATTCCCCGGTGGTTAATTCCAATCGCCGTCGAAGATTCTCATCTGTCTCGGCCTCAGCTTCCGCCCCGCCGCAGACTGAAGATTCCGATGTTACCACTAAGATTCCGCCAGATAACCGGATTCCGGCTACTATAATCACGGGGTTTCTGGGCTCTGGCAAGGTCAGAGTATTTTCAATTTCATTATCGTTTTAGGGTTCCTGTATTTACATCCGGCGAAGTGTTACAACCGTTCAATTTATAGTGAGAGAGTTCATGGAATTTATAGCGTTTGGTTATTGTGTTTATGATGAACAGACGACATTGCTGAATCATATACTGACCAAAGACCATGGGAAGCGCATTGCGGTGATAGAGAATGAGGTAAGTTGATGTAATCCTCGCCTAAAATTAGTATAATGTTGTTTGATTTTAATGTTGACTCTGACGCATGTTTGATGTGAAATTCTCAGTATGGTGAAGTTGACATTGATGGTTCACTTGTTGCTGCTAAATCTGTGGGAGCAGAGGATATTGTGATGCTCAACAATGGCTGCCTGTGTTGCACTGTTAGGGGTGATCTTGTGAGGATGATTGGAGAATTAGTCAATAAGAAGAAAGGAAGGTTCGACCATATTGTGATAGAGACTACAGGTACGGAACACTTTTATTTAGTACCACTCTTTAGCTCTAGAGCTACTAATTTTATTTTGCTTAAAGAATCTGGGGAATGAGTAATGAGTTATGTATATTTTCTTTTCAGGATTGGCAAACCCTGCACCAATTATCCAAACCTTTTATGCTGAAGAGGAAATTTTCAATGATGTCAAACTGGACGGCGTTGTTACTCTAGTTGATGCTAAGCATGCTCGTTTGCACCTAGATGAGGTCAAACCCAAAGGTGTTGTCAATGAGGCTGTTGAACAAATTGCGTATGCAGATCGTATCATAGTTAATAAGGTAGCCAAATTTCTTTGTAACTCAACTGTTTCAAAAAGAATCTGATAGTTTTCGTTATCTTGAGAGGTTGAATCTCTCTAAAATATTTTATAGTTTACAAATAACTTCATTTGCACAAATGGTATTGACATGTAGTCAGGAAGTCATGGATCCATGTTTTACCCCAGTGTGTAGGGTAGTTATCTTTTGTCCATAATATATTGCTTTCCCTTGACATATCCGCTTTCTGAAAAGTGATTGTACTTTGTTGCAGACTGATCTTGTTGGTGAAGCAGAATTGGCTTCGGTGGTGCAACGCATAAAGGTATATCACGCATCTTCTTCTTTTTTCATGTATTTCACTAGATGATTAGACTTGTTCCCAGCTTTCTATCAGACGGTTCTTGGTTATTTTGTTCCATGTTAACGTATTTGCTATGTTACAGACAATAAATAGCATGGCTCAGATGACGCGTACAAAGTACGGAAATGTCGACTTGGATTATGTTCTTGGGATTGGAGGTTTTGATCTAGAGAGGTCTGCTTCTTGTTCAACCTATGATAATATTCAGTTTGGTGTCTTGTAGCTTAACGCAAATATTAAGGTGTTTATTGCTTTATCAGGATCGAAAGCTCTGTGAATGAAGATGACAAAGGAGATCACCATGATCACGACCACCATCATCACGATGAACATGGTAAGGTTATTAGGAAAGCATTGATTAGTTATACGAATTGCATGCTCCAGCTTTACAAACGTGGATTTTTGATTCCGGTCTCTCTCATCACAACCTAATCAGTCTCTGATTCTAATACGGCAGAGCATCATCATCATTCTCATGATCACACCCATGATCCCGGTGTTTCTTCAGTCAGTATAGTTTGCGAAGGAAGCTTAGACCTTGATAAGGTAATATATAGATAATTAGCATCTTGAGAGGCACACAAAAGTCGCATATAAAACAACTGTTTTGATGAAACCGTATGTTGATCTTCAAATTTTGTCACAATCCATCAGGCAAACATGTGGCTCGGGACGTTGCTGATGGAACGTAGTGAGGACATCTACAGAATGAAAGGTCTCCTCTCGGTCCACTCCATGGATGAGAGATTCGTGTTTCAAGGAGTCCATGACATATTTCAAGGATCACCAGACCGGTTATGGGGAAGAGATGAGGCCAGAGTGAACAAGATTGTCTTCATTGGCAAGAATTTGAACAGGGAAGAGTTAGAGAAGGGTTTTAAAGCTTGCTTGATTTGATTTTTGGAATCTTTTATCTTTATACAGTGTATGTATACCGGTGAAAATAGTCACTGGAGTTCTTGTAACGCATCACTATTGTGGCATAGGTATTACCACTTAAGAAATTTCATTTCAATATTTCGTGATTGTCTACTTCAATGTCGATGGCTCCTGGATATAAGGTTAAGTAGATAACGTAATAAAAAAGGAATGTACGGGTATTGGAAAGACATCCGGTTGTAAAACATATATTGAAAAACAAGTAGTCATATTCCACCAAAGTCAGATCAGATCATCGAAATTCAACTAAACCAAAAGAAACCCCAAGTTCATCTACTTGCATAACGTCTTGGTCAGACCCATGTCCACAAAAAGTCTATAGAAGGTCTTACACTTGATTAGTCATCAAGTATTTTTGGAATGAACATGTTTTCGTAGATCATTGGTAATACACTGGATCCATGAGAACTAACCTCGTAAGCTGGATTTAGCATGACAACTTCACACCCTGTAACCCGTTTTGGAATCTTTCTGACTTTATTGATGACGTTTCCGAAACTTTCATTTAGCATCAGTTTCTTCAAAACTAGACACTCCCTTATAAAGTATCTTGCAAGCTGCATCTTGCTTGATGTCTTTGTAACTGTGGGTTGTATCTTCAATAGAACAAACTTGACGGATGACTTGAAACACTGAGGAACAAATGAGTCTTTAATCTCCTTCATCTTTGGAAGGCCGTCAAATTCCTGATCTGGATGGCCGTCAAATTCCTGATGATACAACAACACCAAGGAAAAATTAGTCCTTCATTGTTGGAACTGAATCTTAAAAGGTAATTTACAGAAGTAATGGAAATGATGCACTACACACCAAGTCGAGTGAGTTCAGATTCGGGCAGTAACCAAGAAATGTTGCAAACATTTCCCAAGAAGACTCAGGCAACGAAGCATGCAAGCTAGTCAAGTTAAAGAACTGAGGCAGCGGATCACAATCAGCGATGTTCTGTGTAGGAGAAAGAAAAATGTCATAACTAAGAAATTTGTACAATCCGAATTGTTACTGAATGAATAAAGCTTGATGCGTACCTCTACCGTTCGAGAGGAGATTGTCATTTCACGGACTGTGGATATGGCTGTGAGAAAACCAAGGATCATATGATCATCAAGATCGATGTTCACCTTAGCATAAGGACCAATACTCTGAACTATGAAACTATCAGATTGGTAATTGATGATACTCATGTACTGAAGTTTGGGAGCATAAATTTTAACCTCAGGATCTCCACCTTCCTCACGCATAGACTCTAGTTTGAAGATTCTTAGTGACGGAGAACGCACACAAACAACTCCGAGATGATCATGAGGATGCGTGACTATGATTAACTCATTGATAGCTGAGCATCTAGATACGAGAGTCTCAAATATCGAGTCTCCATCAAACTTGACGGCTTCGAGATGCATAGTCTTGAGGCAAGGCAAAGAAACCAATTCTGATTTAGGAGGAGCATCCAGGGCTACACCATAGAGGGTTAAACTCACCAGCGTCGCACATGAGTAAAGGGAGAGAGGCATCATCACCGAATCCGGGGCATCAACCTTACTGACAAGTGTCATATGGGAAACTCCACGGTTAACGACATCATCGATGAGAGACACGAAAGAAGTCTCGCAATGCTCTTCGAGGTCGGCGTCATAAAACCACCTGAATCTATCCAATTTGACATTTTGGTTAGACTCCTCCATAAAAGTATCAAAGAAGTACTTCAAGCCCCAATAATCAGGGAAGTTATTGGAGTCGAGGTCCAGTGCAGGAACGTGTTTCCATAGATATCTCCATCGGTTAGACAAAACGCTAGTGCGAACAGAATCCTTGGTGGAGAGGTTAGAAAGGATACAACGTAGCAGATCATCGGGTAAACCACTTATCCTATCGGATCGCCCCTGGTTTACAGATTTTGTAGCCATGCCTACACCCTAATATTTTTTACAGAAAACACATAAATACATTTGTTTAAATAAAAGTCAGCCTGAAAAATAATCTTTTGCGATAAATCAAAGTATACTCACCACCGAATTTGTTTAGCCCAAAAGTATAGAAGACTCTAGGTCTTTTCGTTGCCGGCGAGAGAAGTAGAAGAAGAAGGAGACACGGAGGCTTTCTCTTAAAAAGAAATTGGTCAAGGTCGGTCAGTGTAAATAATTAATAATTGACCTTCATTGACCTTTTTTAATGGTAATTAATTTTCTTACCATTAAAATTGATAATTAAAAATATACACTATTCAATAGTGTGATAAGATTTGGTATAATCTGAAAAGACCACACGAGAAAATAATGATTGACAGTTTGCCATCTTAACCTTTTGGTTTTTCTTCTAAATTTCTTTTCATTAATAAGTAACAGTATTTTAGCTTCCAAGTACGTTTTTTCTAAGTATTATAATATTTTGTGTTCATCTATTAGACTATTACTATGCTACTATCTTCATACAAAATGGAAAAAATGTCTAATTATCCAAGCTAAATTAATCAAACTTTCAAAATTTTATACTTTTCAATAGATCAATATTTTTAAAAACTTACTAGGTTTTATATAAATAAACCAAATCTAGCATTAAATAAATTAAATCCTTCAGTAACAAATAAACATAACAATGAAGAAATCAGTAATGATCCGTAGTGTGATAAGATTGGTATAATCTGAAAAGACCACACGAGAAAATAATGATTGCTACCATTCGTTAACCTTTTGGTTTTCCTTCTAACTAACTAATGTGTAACAGTATTTTAGATTTTGATGTTATCTCTTCCGTCTCAACTCCCAAGTCCCAAGTGCGTTATTTAAGTATTATAATATTTTTGTCTTCACAACTTGTCACTATAAAGTATAAACCAATTGAGACTCCTAAACGGGATTTGTAAATTTGTAACTAACCGGAACCAGCTACACTCGCCGCCAGATTATCAACAATCAATCGACGATAGGGTTTACAATGGGCCTACGGACCTTTAATGGGCTTAATTATTATGTAACCCAATAAATATCAAAACCAGCCCAGTCAGCTCCGTAAGAAGAAAACTTCGGGTCGGGGCATTGAGTGGTGTGACCCGAGTAAATTTTATCTTCCTGCTCCGCTCCGTAAGACAAAAACCTAGAAAGAAATCGTTATGCGATTCGAGAGATTTGCAAAATTTGTTTGATTTTGAGATTTCGATTAGCCTTTGGGTCTCTGAGTCTGAAATCGAGTAAATTGCTGAATTCGATATCTGAGAAAACCTAACCATGGAAGACGACGATAGTTACGTTGAGTATGTTCCAGTAGCGAAGCGTAGAGCAATCGAAGAACAGAAGATTCTTCAGCGGAAAGGAAAAGCTTCTGAATTAGAGGAAGAAGAAGCTGAAAAGGATAAGCTCGCTGAAGCAAAACCTAGTTTACTCGTACAAGCAACACAGCTCAAGAAAGATGTACCCGAAGTCAGTGCTACTGAGCAAATCATCTTACAAGAGAAAGAGATGATGGAGCATCTCTCCGATAAGAAGACGCTCATGTCAGTTCGTGAACTCGCCAAAGGTATCACTTACACTGAGCCTCTCTTAACTGGTTGGAAACCTCCTTTGCATATTAGGAGAATGTCTAGTAAAGAGATCTGATTAGGAAGCAGTGGCATATTATTGTTAACGGCGATGATATACCTCCGCCTATTAAGAACTTCAAAGATATGAAGTTTCCTAGACCTGTTCTCGATACGCTCAAGGAGAAAGGAATTGTGCAGCCTACTCCAATTCAAGTTCAAGGTCTTCCTGTGATCTTGGCTGGGAGGGATATGATTGGGATTGCGTTTACTTTCTGGAAAGACTATGGTTTTGTGCTTCCTATGATTATGATTGCTCTTCAAGAAGAGATGATGATGCCTATTGCTCCTGGAGAAGGTCCCATTGGTCTTATTGTTTGTCCTTCTAGAGCTTGCTAGGCAGACTTATGAAGTCGTTGAGCAGTTTGTGGCTCCGTTGGTTAAAGCTGGATACCCGCCATTGAGGTCTTTGTTATGTATTGGAGGGATCTAAAATTAGATCAGGAGGGTCCACATCGTTGTTGCACCCCTGGGAGGTTAAAGGATATTAAAAAATGATGAGCCAATTGCTATGTGTAACCTTTTCAATATGATTAACCAACCTGGTTGTGTATAATATGCTGCTTGTCTCTGCGTCCGTTATATTCTCGTTTTCTGAGTTATGCACTTTTGGCTGGATTCTTGGGGATTTCTGTTTGTTTGTGGCTTATTGTACCTGTTTTGTTGTTTCTGGTAAACGAGATAGGGTCTGTTAGCGGTTTGTTTTGCTTTCAATAAATTTTCAGCACTCATGTTTCTTTCTGAATGCATCTTTCTTGTCTTTGGAGTCTTGAGGCTGTGCCATCTAACTTTACAATCTAGATAATGTTAGATGACAATGATGTTTACCTTCCTTTTTTTCCTTACTATAGGTACCTGACGCTAGATGAAGCAGATAGGTTGGTTGATTTGGGTTTCGAAGATGACATAAGGGAAGTCTTTGATCACTTCAAGTCTCAACGTCAAACACTTTTGTTTTCTGCCACAATGCCCACAAAATTCAAATCTTTGCCAGAAGTGCTCTGGTGAAACTGTTAATGTAGGATGTAGACTCTAGAAAAAATAGTGAACAAGAAGCAGAATTACTTCACACAAAAGAAAACCTTGTTTTCTATTCTAAGAGAAAAAGAATATTCTTGGAAAGGAGTGATGTTGGCCATAATGAGTTTGTTCAAAAGACAGTGAGTTTGGACTCGTTAAAAGCAAGAAAGCATGGTCAATTATTGCTGGGTTAATTTAATTAAACATGAACTACTTGAGAAAAGAACTATTGCAAGGATAGAAAACTGTCATCAACTATGATGAGCAACACAGATA
Source organism: Camelina hispida (assembly GCA_023657505.1). Classification (NCBI taxonomy): domain Eukaryota; kingdom Viridiplantae; phylum Streptophyta; class Magnoliopsida; order Brassicales; family Brassicaceae; genus Camelina; species Camelina hispida. Next base: position 43,202,692 of record CP094632.1, read on the forward strand.
TAAACATAGATAGAGCGAAAGGTCTTGGTTTGATACACTAATTTATACAAGAATCAGAGGATTCACTTGCTGATTTGAAACATCTGAAGAAGCCAGACAGGATTCCATTGTCCAATCCTGGAAGAAGCATAGAAGAGTGAGAATATTTTGGTGGTCTAGGGAAATTGAGAATGTTAAAATGATTAGGAAGAGTTTGCATATTAATTCTTGAACGGCGTATGAAAATTATATCCTTTATCGTTTTCTCTATTGTTAGAATCTTCACGTAAGATATGAAAATTCTATGTTCTCTGGTTTTCTACTTTAATACGTTGCTCGCCATTGAGTTTTCTACTATCTAAATTTGAATCTGGCTTGGAAGTTGTTCTTAAATTACGTTAAAAATAAATATTTTTTAAACTTAATTATTTAATTATTTCTATGGATAATTTATTAAAATGTTTTTAATTTTATTTTTTTACTGGTTCTCCACCTAATAATTAACATTTATTAATTATTAATCTAAATGATGATGAAATTAACATAAATTTAAAAATTTTATTATTATTTTATATGTTTAAATTGAATTGTTCATTGTAGATAGAATCATTTTAATTTTATAAAGAAATAAAATAAAATTTATGAGAATAAATTAAATGTTATATTAGATAAATTTCAAAGTATAAAATTTATGAGCAAGTATGTTTGGTTCTCGTTTAATTGTGAAAAATTATTTTAAAATGCAAATTTTTTCACGTCATTGTAGTCTCTTCTCCATGTAATGAAATTTTTTTCTTTTATTCAGTCTTAATCTTTATTAAAAAGGTGAAAGGTGTGAATAGGTTTACATATTAACATCATTAGTATAACATCAAAAACGGTTTCATAGAAATGAAATACAAAAGAGAAAGATTAAGTAGAATAGGGATGCTAAACACAACGTTGATATTTTCCAATTGTTAAAATTGATCGAATTCCAATTGTCGAAATTTTAAACCAAAAATTGGTAAATAGACTTTATCAATGTAAATGCTCAAACTATATCTATCAACAAGAAAATAGATGATATGTTTTGTTTTGTATTTTTACATATTAATAAGATGATAATTATGATGTTTTATGCAAAAAACTTACATACTCAATCGGATTATATTCTTGATTTCTCAGATTTGGAATATGTTTATTGTGTAAAAATGGACATTTCGATATTTAATAAGTAATATTTGATAAAAGAATATGTAAAAATATGGTGTAAAATTATAAATTATAATAAAATATATATTTTCAAAATCAAAATTTAGATTGATTTTATTAAATTAATAATTCTTGTGATATAATTATTGTTTATATTCTTCAATTTGCATTCAGATTGATCATTTCTAATCTTTATCTTGTTATCTTTTCAAATTGCTAAAAAAATTGTGAATATTCCTAGATGTTAATTATTTAAATGGTTCTAAAGATACAAATATTTTCTTCGTTCATCATTACCATGAATTATATTTTATCATCATTAACTGGTTCTAAAGATATTGCAGTATCTTATTTTGTAATATAAAATTTTTAAATTTATGAAATTGAGAAAATTTATTCATAAATTAATAATTATTAATTTATCGATAAATTAAAACCTCTAGAAATTAATAAAATTTCATGGTCCCGACTTTATTAATTTATAGAGGTTTTACTGTATGACTATATGAGTAACAATGTGAATGAAAATGGTTGAATACTACGTAAATTAGTTTGAGCAAAGTCTAATCTTATAATTATACAATATAAAAAAAAACATTTTGATGTTTAGAAAATTAGGCAAATTCAAAAATACATTTATTAAAAATATAACTATAACACGTTTTATAACTTTAATAACTTTAAGTATCTTTTCACTGATATATCTTCCTCGCTTGTCCGAAAAGAGTGTATTCAGACAGCTGATAGATTAGCAAAAGAAACTCATCTTCAACATGAAACATTTCGTGTAAATTTCTACCCTCTAATGTTTTTACGGAGGGACATTTTCAAAGATTATGTAAAATATTGATTTTCTAATAAAAGACGGTAAAAAAAAATAACTTTAAGTAAGTATATAATTAATTTATTTCAACTGAATATAGTAAATAAATGATAATGAATTAGTAACTATGGGCCTACGATTTCAATTGAATATAGTAATAGTGAATCATAGAATTGTGGGCTTGAGATTGTTGGGCTCCGTCAAAAGTCCACAACAAAACGTGGACACTATACTATTACCAACACACGCGCACCAGTTGCGCGTAGCTTCCAAAGCGTAGACTAAAACCCACCGAAATGCTATTTTTTAGCTAATTACGTTTCTAAAAGAACCCGGCGCGTGAAACGTTTTTTTGGTAGTTTTGTTTTAATTTTAATCCACTTTAGTATCTAACTAGATTTTTGCAGGACAAAAAATCATAAACAATTAATCAATGCATATTAATTATTAGTTATTAAAAATTTCAAAATTAATTATAGGTAAGATTTAGAAAATAAGGAAATATTTCTAGTTCATTCATACATCAAAATTATCTTGAAAGATAATACATTTATATTTCAATTTAAATATCTTGAATTATTTTATTACAATTTATTAATAAACAATTTTGATTTGATCCTGCACATGAATAATACAAATTTTAAGAAATAAAAATATATTTTCAATAGATAATAAAAATATCAAATCCCACATCGCCTACTATAACAGATATTAATGAGATACAAATGAGTAAAAAGCTATTTATAGAATTTAAAATTTAAAACTTTTATGCTATATTCTAGTTCTTTATTTTAAAGAGTTTTAAAAAGTTTAATTTATATTTAAAACTTTTAAAAAGTAAAATATAATTTATATGATTGTTTATAAAAAATTTTAAAAATTATAATATAGTATGAATTAAAATATTCGGGACGTATTTTATTCTAAAATTATAGATAAATAAAAAATTTCAATCCGGTGATACAGATTAACAATATATAACTCCAGATATATTATCCAAGTCATCATATTTAGTATAAATTTTTTCCCAAAAAAATTTAAACACGCATATAAATTATATGTTATATAAAAATTATAATATAAATGTTTCAACCCGTGCTCTAACACGGGTTTTAATCTAGTTAGACTATTACTATGCTACTATCTTGGGAAAACGGCCAATTCCTCCCTGAACTTAGTTGCTTTATCGTATTCCTACACAAAACTTTCGAGTGTGCTTAAAACTACATGAACTAATATATAATTTGAATTTACTACATAAACTATATAAATGCAGCCAAAACCTACAAATTAGAAGATGCCGTTAATTAAACCGTTAATGTAGCTGACTGGGATGCCACGTAGGTGAACTAAACGACTGCGATTTACAAAACGACGTAGTTTCACTAAAATTAATTTGTTTGAAAAAAAACAAACTAAAGAGTCGAACCAATGACCTCTCCATATACTCACCAGCCTCAATACCAAATGTGCTATAAGACTTCTCGAAGTAAGATACACATGCGTATATATACGGTTCTTCTTTTTCTTCTTTCCCGTGGACCATTGATAGAAGGATACAAATCTGCAGAGACAAAGAGATTTCAATTCTGTATTGACAAAGAAATTAATAACCCAAGAGCTATCATTGATTCCTTTTTTTTTTTAATGTCTGCTCATATTTCTTTTTGTTTTTTTTTTTTTCTGTTTTTCAAATTTTATCTTTTGGTATTCTTTAGGATATATTTCCATCTGGGTTTATGTTATTGAAGCATTTGGTGTTTGAATTCCTTATCGAGACCTGTAAAATTGGGCGTTTTCAAGTTTTCATATTGCCTCAACTTGGGTATTGATTAAAGTGGGTTTTAGGTGTTTAATTTTTGCTAAATTGTGTAAACTATTTGATTTGTTGAGCTTTGACGATGCTTACTAGCTTAGGAAACGAAACTGATTTTTTCTTATAAATGGTTCGTCAATTCTAAGTCATCAATGACATGGTTTTGTTTGTTCAGATCTGTCTCCTGCAATCGATTGTTGATGAGGAAGAAGAAAAGCGAGTATATATATAGTTTATGTTTCAATTTTCGTTGAGAGTTGTTGTAGCTTGTTTAGTAATTAATCGAGTAAGTCTGCGTTGAGGTCATTGGTTCGACTCTTCAGCTTGTTGTTTTTCAAACAAATTAATTTTAGTGAAATTACGTCGTTTGTGAATCCTACGTGGCATTCCAGTCAGCTATATTAACGGTTTAATTAACGGCATCTTCTAATTTGTAGGTTTTGGCCACATTTATATAGTTTATGTAGTAAATTCAAATTATATATTAGTTCATATAGTTTTAAGCACACTCGAAAATTTTGTGTAGCAATACGATAAAACAACTAAGTTCAGGGGGAATTGGCCGTTTTCCCCTACTATCTTCATATAAAATGGAAAAAATGTCTAATAATCCAAGCTAAATTAATCAAACTTTCAAAATTTTATACTTTGCAATAGATCAATATTTTTAAAAACTTACTAGGTTTTATATAAATAAACCAAATCTAGCATTAAATAAATTAAATCCTTCAGTAACAAATAAACATAACAATGAAGAAATCAGTAATGATCCGTAGTGTGATAAGATTGGTATAATCTGAAAAGACCACACGAGAAAATAATGATTGCTACCATTCGTTAACCTTTTGGTTTTCCTTCTAACTAATGTGTAACAGTATTTTAGATTTTGATGTTATCTCTTCCGTCTCAACTCCCAAGTCCCAAGTGCGTTATTTAAGTATTATAATATTTTTGTCCTTCACAACTTGTCACTATAAAGTATATAAACCAATTGAGACTCCTAAACGGGATTTGTAAATTTGTAACTAACCGGAACCAGCTACACTCGCCGCCAGATTATCAACAATCAATCGACGATAGGGTTTACAATGGGCCTACGGACCTTTAATGGGCTTAATTATTATGTAACCCAATAAATATCAAAACCTAGAAAGAAAACTTCGGGTCGGGGCATTGAGTGGTGTGCCCGAGTAAATTTATCTTCCTGCTCCGCTCAGTAAGACAAAAACCTAGAAAGAAATCGTTATGCGATTCGAGAGATTTGCAAAATTTGTTTGATTTGGAGATTTCGATTAGCCTTTGGGTCTCTGAGTCTGAAATCGAGTAATTTGCTGAATTCGATATCTGAGAAAACCCAACCATGGAAGACGACGATAGTTACGTTGAGTATGTTCCAGTAGCGAAGCGTAGAGCAATCGAAGAGCAAAAGATTCTTCAGCGTAAAGGAAAAGCTTCTGAATTAGAGGAAGAAGAAGCTGAGAAGGATAAGCTAGCTGAAGCTAAACCTAGTTTACTCGTTCAAGCAACACAGCTCAAGAAAGATGTACCTGAAGTCAGTGCTACTGAGCAAATCATCTTACAAGAGAAAGAGATGATGGAGCATCTCTCCGATAAGAAGACGCTCATGTCAGTTCGTGAACTCGCCAAAGGTATCACTTACACTGAGCCTCTCTTAACTGGTTGGAAACCTCCTTTGCATATTAGGAGAATGTCTAGTAAACAGAGAGATCTGATTAGGAAGCAGTGGCATATTATTGTTAACGGCGATGATATACCTCCGCCTATTAAGAACTTCAAAGATATGAAGTTTCCTAGACCTGTTCTCGATACGCTCAAGGAGAAAGGAATTGTGCAGCCTACTCCAATTCAAGTTCAAGGTCTTCCTGTGATCTTGGCTGGGAGGGATATGATTGGGATTGCTTTACTGGTTCTGGAAAGACTATGGTTTTTGTGCTTCCTATGATTATGATTGCTCTTCAAGAAGAGATGATGATGCCTATTGCTCCTGGAGAAGGTCCCATTGGTCTTATTGTTTGTCCTTCTAGAGAGCTTGCTAGGCAGACTTATGAAGTCGTTGAGCAGTTTGTGGCTCCGTTGGTTAAAGCTGGATACCCGCCATTGAGGTCTTTGTTATGTATTGGAGGTATTGATATGAAATCTCAGTTGGAGGTTGTCAGGGGAGGTGTCCACATCGTTGTTGCAACCCCTGGGAGGTTAAAGGATATGCTCGCCAAGAAAAAGATGAGCTTAGATGCTTGCAGGTATGACTTTTTTTTTTTGGTTCTTTTCAATATGATTAACCAACCTGATTGTATATATATATATGTTTGCTTCTTCTGTCTGGCCTGCGGTGTTGTTTGATCTTATATTCTCGTTTTCTGAGTTATGCACTTGTTGGCTAGATTCTTGGAGAATTCTGTTTGTTTGTGGCTTATTGTGCCATTTAACTTTAAAATCTAGATAATGTTGGGTGAGGATGATATTTACCTTCCTTTGTTTCCTTATTATAGGTACCTGACACTAGATGAAGCAGATAGGTTGGTTGATTTGGGTTTCGAAGATGACATAAGGGAAGTCTTTGATCACTTTAAGTCTCAACGTCAAACACTTTTGTTTTCTGCCACAATGCCCACAAAAATTCAAATCTTTGCCAGAAGTGCTCTGGTGAAACCTGTGACTGTTAATGTAGGAAGAGCTGGAGCTGCGAATCTTGATGTGATCCAGGAGGTAGAATACGTCAAACAAGAAGCAAAGATTGTTTACCTCCTCGAGTGTCTACAGAAAACCTCTCCACCGGTTTTAATATTCTGTGAGAACAAGGCTGATGTTGATGATATTCACGAGTACTTGTTACTGAAAGGAGTGGAAGCAGTGGCCATCCATGGAGGAAAAGATCAAGAAGACAGAGAGTACGCAATCTCTTCGTTTAAGGCTGGGAAGAAAGATGTCTTGGTCGCGACTGATATTGCTTCAAAGGGTCTAGATTTCCCTGATATACAACATGTCATCAACTATGACATGCCAGCAGAGATTGAGAACTATGTGCATAGGATAGGACGAACAGGTCGGTGTGGTAAAACTGGGATAGCAACTACATTTATAAACAAGAATCAAAGCGAAACCACACTGCTCGATTTGAAACACTTGTTGCAAGAAGCCAAACAGAGGATTCCGCCTGTCCTTGCTGAGCTGAATGATCCAATGGAAGAAGCAGAGACCATTGCTAATGCAAGTGGTGTCAAGGGTTGTGCGTATTGTGGTGGTCTAGGACATCGTATTCGAGACTGTCCAAAACTTGAGCACCAGAAGAGTGTGGCCATATCTAATTCTAGAAAAGACTATTTTGGCTCTGGTGGCTACAGAGGAGAAATATAATCCTTCTTTCCAATCATCTTTGTTTTTGGTCCCTTTTGCTAGTAGTTATCTAATCTTCGCTGTTACCGAACTGTGATGTTTTATGTTCCATCTTGTATTTCTACAGCTTTAAACTTGTCTTCTCGCCATCTGATGGTGTTCCCTACTATCTATACCTTTGATATCTCTTATCCATCTATAACTTGGAAGTTGTTCCGTATCACTTACGTAAAAAATCAACCCACGATTTTGAATCTCAAAGATTATTCTACTTATTATATAAATTGCTCTATGGCTAATTTGGCTTATTTACATTTGTTTTTTTTTTCAACACCCTGCTTTTTACACTCCACAATCATCTCTTTCCTCCACCTAATAATTCAACATCCATTCAATTTTTAACATATACAATAGTTTTATTTAATAAAATTTAACATCTTACTTTATTTATTTTATTATTTTATTTTTATATGTTCAAATAAAATAAAACAAGTCTCTATTTATAGAGTATGAATAATAATATATTTTAATGTAAAGCAAAATAAAAAAAAATTTGATTATTATAAAATAAATGATGTCAAATAGTTAGGATGAAATTAAAAGTATAAAGAATTTTAACAACCAATAATAATGCAACATGTGTTCAAGTGGTTCCCATTTTTGTTTATTCAACATGTTGAAAGAATTCAACATGTTGAAAGAATTCAACATGGTTTAATCCACATATATTTTTTTCAATTTTCAACACCTTTATTGTATGAATTCAACAGTTGAATTTATAATTCAACACCTCCATTGTAAGCAGTGGCGGAGGCACACTGATGACTATGGATGCAATTGACACCAACAAAATTTTAAAATTCTCATAATATACACCAACTTTTTCCAATATAAATCAGTTTGAATCCAACAATTATGAGTTTGAATCCATTTTGAACCCATCAAACAATTTTCCTAGATCCGCCACTGATTGTAAGTCCAATTTTTATAACTTTTATTCAGTCAAAACTGATAAACTTTATTCAGTCAAAACTGAAAAACTTTTATTCAGTCAAAACTGATAAAAAACTTTGACCAATATTGATTGAAAAACAAGGTAGTCATCATGGTCTCAAAGTTATAAATAGAGACATTTTCATAAGAACCCATTCATAATAAAACATAAAAAAGAAGAAAAACTTAAGTAGAAATATGGGGAAAGTAATTAGCATGGCGTTGATAATGATGATATTGGCGGTAATTGTGCTAGAAGGCGAAGCAAAATCAGAGATAGAATGCAGTAGGATTTGTCGAAATCATTGCAAACGCACATCACCGGCATCAGAATGTGCGGCTTGTCGTAAAAAATGCTACCAATCTCCACCGGTTGCAATGAGAGCCAGGAGCCGCGTAACAGCGTCGGAAGAACAAAAACATCAATAAAATATACTACTTGTTTTAATTTATAGATAAGTTATATGGTGATTTTATGGATGTAGGTTCGTCCAAACATTTTAGTATTTCTATACAACCATTTAATAATAAGATGATATACTTTATGTTTTTCGTAATTTACATATATATAGAAAAACATAGCATATATGACTATATGAGTAACAATGTGAATGAAAATGGTTGAATACTACGTAAATTAGTTTGAGCAAAGTCTAATCTTATAATTATACATTATCAAAAAAAAACCTTTTGATGTTTAGAAAATTAGGCAAATTCGAAAATACAATTATTAAAAAAATAACTATAACACGTTTTGTAACTTTAATAACTTTAAGTAAGTATATAATTAATTTATTTCAACTAAATATAGTAAATAAATGAAAAATAATTAGTAACAATGGGCCTACGATTTCAACTAAATGTAGTAATAGTGAATCATAGAATTGTGGGCTTGAGATTGTTAGGCTCCGTCAAAAGTCCACAACAGAACGTGGACACTATACTATTACCAACACACGCGCACCAGTTGCGCGTAAAGCGCGTGTATCCAAAACGCGTAGACTAAAACCCACCGAAAACGCTATTTTTAGCCTAATTACGTTTTCTAAAAGAACCCGGCGCGTGAAACAAAGGATGTAACGTTTTGTATTGGTTTGTTTTGTTTTAATTTTGAATCCACTTTTAGTATTATATAGACGTGTTTTAGACGATCCATGATTTTTTGATCCAACTGTAGTTTTACATTATTCAATAAACATCTAAAGAGACTTTATTTTTGCTGGTAAAGGAATCTATGATTATGAACTGTGATGGTTCTCTCTAAGTACGGAGGTAAGAATTTTCAATTTTTCAGCAACTCTTAGACACAAGAGATTTAAAGTTAAATAAGAAGAGTTTGACAAATTTAGGATCACTTGTCTGGTTGATGAGCTTGCTAAACATCTAGATAGATTTTTACGGTTGGGTGCCCCCATTGAACAAAATTTAAAGCACCTCCTCTATAACCAACATGATTATATTTAGGAGAAGATCCTGAAGAGGAAACCACCATGTGTGGCGAAGAAGGGAGCAAAGACGAGAGACTCAACAGCCATTAGCTTGATCAATATGTTAAGCGACGGTCCTGATGTATCCTTCAACGGGTCTCCTATTGTGTCACCTATCACCGCTGCCTTGTGTGGCTCTGACCCTTTTGGTCCTAAGCTCCTCGCGTGCTCTGATGCACCCGCCTGCGCTTATATTTTAGCAATCATTAAATTTCTTTCATATTTTCCATGTTTTCACGCATCTCTCAAAAGGCTTACTTACCTCAATGTACTTCTTGGCATTGTCCCAGGCTCCACCAGTGTTAGATGCAGATATCGCAATCTGTTCATATACTCCCAACAATCTCAATAATGATACGTAAGCTAAGGAGAAGAAAAACCGGAACCTCGCAAGTTTACTGGTTCATTACCTGAACTCCGGAGATAAGAGAGCCAGCGAGGACACCAGAGAGAGTCTCAACGCCGAAAAAGAAACCGACAATCAGAGGCGTTAGCATGACAAGGCAACCGGGAGGAATCATTTCCTTGATGGAAGCATCAGTTGAGATCTTGACGCAGGTTGCATAGTCAGGTTTTGCAGTACCTTCCATGAGCCCCGGGATGGTGTTGAACTGTCTTCTTACTTCTTCAACCATCTTAAGTGCTGCACTTCCAACGCTCTTCATCGTCATTGCAGAGAACCAATAAGGAAGCATTGCCCCAACAAGAAGCCCAATCACGACCTTTGGAGTCAACACATCTACTGTTTGTATTCCTGCTCGGCTCACAAATGCACCAAACAGAGCCAATGACACTAAAGCAGCTGAACCGATCGCAAATCCCTGTCATAACAAGTCACAAGTTTCAGCTTTGTTTGTATTAACTCTGAGAAGGAGGAGGTACTGTTATGATATACCTTTCCGATAGCAGCAGTGGTGTTTCCAGCCGCATCAAGAGCGTCAGTTCTTTCTCGGATGCGGTGGCTCATGCCAGCCATCTCGGCAATACCACCAGCGTTGTCACTGATTGGACCATAAGCATCAATTGCCAAACCAGTTGCAATGGTACTGAGCATCCCTAGAGCAGCTACAGCTACACCGTACATTGCAGCAAAGCTGAAGCTAACAAATATACTGACAGCAATCGCAAAGATTGGAATTATGACGGATTTGTATCCAAGAGCAAGCCCAAATATCACGTTGGTGGCTGCTCCTGTTCTGCATGAATCTGCCACGTCTTGCACAGGGCTGCCAAAGCACACAGAGACGTTAACTTGTCATCAAGAAAGAAACTGGCAATCAAATAGAGTCAAAGTAATCTCATTACCTGTATGCATTGCTCGTGTAGTATTCAGTAACAAAGCCGATAATGAGTCCAGCCCAAAGACCAACGGCAACGCATAGAAATAGCTCCCTGCAACATTCCATAATCAAAGTACTTGAAACTTTGAAAGGCGTTCACATAGAAGCAAATGCAAGTAGTCGAGAATCTTACCAGTTTTTCACATCTTTCTGTGTACCAAAGTTGAAGATGGTGAAAGAAGATGGCAACCCAATCCAAGACACTAGAGCGATCCCAACAGTCATGATAACCGTAGAAATGATAAGCTGGTTTTTCAAAGCCGGTTCAATCTCCTTGACTGCCTTAATCTCAGAGATATCGGTGGCAAAGAGGGTAGTGATCAAACAAACCAAGATTCCCATTGAACTGATAAGCAATGGGAACAACATGGCAGTGAAATCATGGTTGTTTCCAAAAGACGAGATAGAAGCAACAACAAGTGCAGCACAAGATGATTCAGCGTAAGATCCAAAGAGATCAGAGCCCATTCCAGCAATGTCACCAACATTGTCACCCACATTATCAGCAATCACCTGTGAAACATAACAACTTAGTTAACCTCCTACAAGAGAGTGTCACCCCATGAAGTTTGATAAAAGGGGAATTGGCTTACAGCTGGGTTTCTAGGATCGTCTTCTGGAATATTCCTTTCTACTTTGCCCACAAGGTCAGCACCAACATCAGCAGCCTTAGTGTAGATCCCACCACCAACTCTACCAAAGAGAGCCATGGAAGAACCACCAAGGCCATAACCAGTGATAGACTCAAAAAGGCCTTCCCAATCATCACCGTAGTAAATCTTGAAGAGATTGATAGTAATGTAAAGCACCAAGAGACCGTTTGCAGCGAGAAGGAAACCCATCACAGCACCAGACCTAAAGGCAACGATAAAGGCCTTTCCTACACCTCTCCTTGCCTCCAAAGTGGTTCTAGCATTGGCATAAGTGGCAATCTTCATCCCGAGAAAACCAGAGAGGACTGATGTGACTGCGCCGAGGACGAAGGAGATGGTGCTGAAGACAGCAGTTGCAAGAGCAGGCTTGCATGTTCTCGTCTTGTCGTAAGTACATGGCTGGCTCTTGGTGCTGAATCCCTCGACAGAACCGAGGAAGAGAAAGATAATGGCGGCGAAGAAGACCATGAAGACACCAACATATTTGTACTCGGTGAACAGAAAAGAGGTTGCACCTAAAACACACAAACCATTGGGAAAAGCAAAATGTCAAATGACTCGTTTTGATTAACAATTCATAGCTTGAGACTAAAGAAAGACAACAAATAAGTTCAAAACCATCCTCCTCCTTCTCTAAGTAGCAACACGTGTGAGGCACGTGTAACAACACTCGAAGCTATGCAGTATGCACTACCAGACCAAATCCAAAACTAGAGTTAGTTTCTTACTCTTACATCTCTGGAACTGGAAAGATCCGAACTTGAAGAGTTAAAAAGACTAAAGTTTGGATTTTTTTTTTCATCTTTCCGAAAGTGACAATTCCAGATTTCGAGAATTTTTTACTTTTTTTTTATCCCACCAACGAAGACAATTTGATCTCTTAAAAAACAGAGCAGATCTAGAGAACAGAGAGAAGAGAACCGTAAAAGATCTAAAACATGGATGTCTGACCTTCGGATATAGCGGTCTGTATCTCAGCGCACTTGGCCACGACGCTCTGATCGTTAACACCTTCCTCTTCCTCGATCAAGTAATCCCCGTGTCCATTCTTCCCGTCTTCGGTAGAAGAAGGATCGCTACGATCGGCGGTGAGTTTCACGCACGAGACAACATACCACTGGAAAAGCGAGAACACGATACCCACGACGGCGCAGACCGGTACCAAAATCTCCGTCCAAAGCTCCGGTAGTAACGCCTTCGCCAACATCGCTCTCCTGAATCCGTACGCAAATCAAAGAGAAAGAGAGAGAGAGAGATGCTTTGAGAGAGATGAAGAAGATGAAGTTGGAGAGGAAGTGAAGCAACTCGGTGGCATGTGTCGTTTTATAAACGAGTTAGAAGAAGAAGAAGAGTCCTGTCTTGTTTGCTCCCATTGGGATTACCTACGCTTATGTCCACGATTTCTTACTATACACCGACTTATATGAACCATTCAATTTTAATCCAACGACTTGTAACGTGTTAATTAGTCTTGAAGAATTTATCGCGGTGGATAGGCTTTATTGCCACGTCACATACACGTGGCTTAGACTCACTTATAAAAAATTTAAAGTTTGGCCTTCTCGTATTATTATTTTTTTGTTAAACATTTTTCTTCTCATAGTGTTGACAAAAAAATATATAAATATTTGGTCTATTTTGGTTTCAATCCTGCCAATGAGATCTCTCTATTTGAGGATGGATAGGTTTGCTGATTTAGGAAAATTAAAATATGTTCTGTTTAGTATTAGTCAGATAAACACGGAAAAAGGGAAACAAATCCACTATTTCCATTTAAATTATAGGACCTTCATAATAAATAATTAATCAATGGGAATTGCATAAAAGTGGTAAGTCTAGTCATCACTCTCATCTTTCTTCAACTTACGTGGCTCGACGTTTACATTCATACGATGATAAGGGTCACACAAAGCAGATTCTGAGTATATCGAGAAGATTAGGTAAGCTGGCTCCTAATCAGAGCCGATTCTTGAACGGATCAAGACGGTACAGAAGCGGTAGGATCACCATTGGTACGTCTGAATGACTCCACAACCAGACCGCCAATCTGTCGTTGGAGTCAGGAAGACAGCTAGCGCCACCGGATGCAGCGAGACGGCGAAAGGAAGCAACCGACTAACATACAGAGTGGAAAGAGAAAGAGGGAGATTGGGAACTATTGAGTTTAGTCATATGGAAACATGTTTTTACGAATGAAAACCAGAATTGGAAATATTTGTTAAATGACGCATTTCGTAATATCAGCTTATCATTATAGACGCTAGCATCATATATGATACTAATAGAGAGATAAAGAAATTTAATCAATGGACAAAATCCATTATTCTACAGTAAAAATGTAAATTAATATTTACTATATCTACATCAAAGGAAAAAAAAAAATCAGAATACAAAGGATATTTCAAAACAAACAATAGATTCCTTTAATATCTTCAAATTAAATTAGTGAATAACATACAATAATTGAGCATACGATGATGATGAATTGATGTCGGAAACAAGTTGGTTGATGTAAGTGAAGTGGTAATGACAAAGTGATTTGTTTGGTGGTTACGTATTTGACAAAGGCTGTCGCAATATTATCAATAAGTCAAACGACAACTAATCCTAGTCTTTACAAGATACTTATTATTATTGGTAAATCAGATCACCAATTTTTGGTATATTACGAATTAAATACGAGCAGTAATCAATATTAGTAGATTACCTTCTTTTTTTTTATTTTTTCTTTTGATCTAAAGTTTATTATCATATCTTTTAGTTAAGAAAACTAATAAAGCTGATGTATAATTTATAAAATAGCGTCAGACACAATAATTGGCGTATAAATAAGTAGTGTGTATACAACTCAAAATTTTGGATTGGCTATATTGATTTTTTCTTTTTCATATGTAAAAGAAATAAAATTCAACTTTAAGATTATGAGCATAGAGTTATTATAACCAGATCTATGAACACGGACGGAGACAGAGACACATCACATATGATCATGAGTTTTGTCAAAGTCAACGGATAGAAACGGTTACAAAAGGATCGAATGAGAGAGAAACACGTGGCAAGAGTAGCTGAATTTAAGCTAGGGATGATCTCATAATATTGACCAAACCACCAATGGAAAGCTTAATCAATACATCATCATCTAATCCGGTGGGTGCGTGGGAGAGTAGTAAATGCGTAATAATAACTCTGTATTTTGGATAAAATAACAAAAACAACTGAAGGGGGGGGTGAAGTTTCCAACAAAATCTCTGACTCGATTCAGTTTTTTTCTATTAATCAATCAAAATCGTTCCCATTCCTTCCTTTATATCCAGCTCTCTTTTTTTCTATCCTCAACGATCTTCTTCGTCTTTAAATACCTTGAGAAGATAAAACAAGAAAGCATTATTCATTCACCTTTACCAAGAGAAGAAAGAAAACAAATGGCAAAAGAAAGTGGTTATATTGGATCAATCGATCAGGGAACCACCAGCACCAGATTCATCATTTACGATCATGATGCTCGTCCCGTTGCTTCTCATCAAGTCGAGTTCACTCAGTTCTATCCCGAAGCTGGGTATTCAAACCAATCTCTCTCTCTCTCTTTCATGTATTCATTCGTTGCTTATGGACAAGTACTAGATCATGAAACTTATTTCTTTGTGTGAGTATTTCCAAATTATTACATTCTTGGATCTCTGATTGATCTGTCCGTATTTCATTTGGGACTTGTTGTCCTCATCTCCAAGATTCATGGATCAGTAGTCTCTAGTCAAAATCAATTTGATTCCCTGTTCTTGTTTTGTGGTATCTCTAGTTGTTTTTTATATTGTCTTGAGATTTTTTTTTTTGTGTGGGAATGAAGATGGGTGGAACACGATCCAATGGAGATTCTGGAAAGTGTGAAAGTGTGCATCGCAAAGGCTCTCGACAAAGCCACAGCCGATGGACACAACGTCGATGGTGGCTTGAAGGCCATTGGCCTTACAGATCAGAGAGAGACTACTATCGTTTGGAGCAAATCCACTGGCCTTCCTCTCCACAAAGCTATTGTCTGGATGGATGCTCGCACCAGTTCCATCTGCAGGTTTTACATTCTTTTCTACAAAACCACGTGTTCTGTTTTTTTGACAGATTTGGTTTCTGATTTTGTTTTTTGTTTTAATGATCTTTTCACAGGAGACTAGAGAAAGAACTCTCGGGAGGAAGATCCCATTTTGTTGAGTCTTGTGGCTTGCCAATAAGCACTTACTTCTCTGCGATGAAGCTGCTTTGGCTCATGGAGAATGTCGATGATGTCAAAGAAGCTATCAAGAAAGGTGATGCCATCTTTGGCACTATCGACACATGGTTGATCTGGAACATGACTGGCGGTGTGAATGGCGGTCTACACGTCACTGATGTCACCAATGCTTCTCGCACCATGCTCATGAACCTCAAAACCTTAAACTGGGACCGAGACACTTTGAAGACTCTTGGCGTACCAGCTGACCTCTTGCCTAAGATTGTCAGCAATTCGGAAGTCATTGGAGAAATCTGCAAAGGCTGGCCTATCCCCGGTATCAAGATTGCTGGATGCCTTGGTGATCAGCACGCTGCAATGCTGGGACAAGCTTGCAAGAAAGGCGAGGCCAAGAGTACGTATGGCACTGGCGCTTTCATTCTTCTCAACACTGGAGAAGTTCCTATCAAATCAGGTCATGGACTTCTGACCACGCTGGCCTACAAGCTCGGGCCTCAAGCACAGACAAACTATGCACTGGAGGGTTCGATTGCCATAGCAGGAGCTGCTGTTCAGTGGCTAAGAGACAGTCTCGGTATAATAAAGAGCGCCTCTGAAATCGAAGATTTGGCGGCAAAGGTAGATTCTACAGGAGGAGTGTACTTTGTGCCAGCGTTCAACGGTTTGTTTGCTCCTTGGTGGAGAGAAGACGCACGTGGTGTGTGCATTGGAATCACGAGGTTCACCAACAAGTCTCACATTGCTCGGGCTGTTCTAGAGAGCATGTGTTTCCAAGTGAAAGACGTTCTCGACTCCATGAACAAAGATGCAGGTGAAAAGGGTTCTCTAGATAACGAGAAAGGGGAGTTCTTGCTCAGAGTTGATGGTGGTGCCACAGCTAACAACCTTCTGATGCAGATTCAGGTATGATCATCGTCTATCTCTCTTCTCTGTTCTGCTCGTATGAATCTGATGATTATGACGATTAAACTCATTCTCTTATATCTTTTTTCGAAATGGTTGTAGGCTGATTTGATGGGAACCCCGGTGGTGAGGCCTGTGGACATAGAGACAACAGCACTAGGAGCAGCATACGCAGCTGGGCTGGCTGTGGGATTCTGGAAGGAAGAAGACATATTCGAGTCAGGAGAGAAGGCCAAGAACTCCAAAGTGTTCAGACCGGCTATGGAAGAAGGAATCAGGAAGAAGAAAGTGGAGTCTTGGTGTAAAGCGGTGGAAAGAACATTTGATCTCGCTGATCTCTCTATCTAAAACTTGAATCATTTGATATCTTTGTTTTATTACCACTGTTGGGATCTCTCCGTCTTACCACAGTCACACTATGTTTAACGTCTTATATAATATATGTTGGTAAAACATCTTTGAATGACTGATAAATCAATGATTAATTCTGTTGAATGATTGATAAATCAATGAGTAAGCTCAGCAATTGCGCCTTCGAAGATTCATCATGGGAGGGGTCAAGTCCTAGTTGTCCAGCCATATGAAGAACACTCTTGTGCAAAGTGGCCTGAAGTAGATGATATTGAAGTAACTGAGTTTGCTAATCAATTTGAAGGTTCAATGAGAAGAAATTATTCACCTGACTGTAAGGTCCAATGCACCTAGGGCCTAGGTGCCCAGCAAGATATACTTTGGACATGGAGAACTCTGTTGCTTTCGTCACTCGCAACTAAAACCTCAACATAAGCTTTTCCAAGACCCGCTTTTACCAAAGGAAGTTCTATTGTACTACGTGAAGGAACACCGAAAGGGCACTTCTCTTGTGTGATAAATTTCACATGTGTCTCAATTCGCCACAGCAGATCCACTCAAGTTAGAGATATAAAGATGAATGTACAATACACTCTGCCAGTTAAACCCTTTTTTGAAAGCTGGGATTCAAGTTCTGTAAGAACAGTCTCGAGATCTTCTTTCAGACCTATTTAAAGAGGATAAAGCAAATATCAAGTACATATGCGTTATCTCGTGTAGTTCTTTTGCTTGCATTGTGTACCCTGGTCGTGTAGTTCTTTATCTCTGTTTTCTTATTTCTGTTCATCTTAGGTTGCTAGACAAAACCTCCATTATTGTTTGGGTTGACTTGCTTGTTTCTTATTGCGTCTAACTGCTAGCAAAACAACCAATTGGATTTATAACACTTTATACTACAACTGTATTTGGGCTGTACATCTCTTAAGTGGGTGTAAAAACCTACTATCGCATAGGTTTTTTTAAGGCAATTGTTAATCAAATCCTTATACATGTTACTTACTTTTACAAATTCAGTATAATAACTTATTTTGTTTTGCCGAAGTTACAAAAAAAAAATTGGTTAGTTTCAATTTCGTAAGGTTTATTACCTTTCCATTCAAATTCAATGATTTGCCTATGATTTATGTTGATTTTCTTTTAATATGTTCTATTTTTGAATTTATATTTACTCATAAAATAGTTCACATATTATAATAAATTCACTAACATATGGATTAATAAATTTATCTACCTCAATCCATTTTATAAATCAAAACATAAAATAGTGGATAAAGGAAAATAAACATTTAAAAACGATATTATTCAAAAAGAAACAGTTATAAATCTAAATTTTCAACAAACATAATCTTGCACATATACGTGTGGCCGTGTGGGTCTGTTGGTATGTCTTGTTCCCTGTTGTCATAATTGTTTTTGTCAATTGCTGATCCAAACGAGCAATTCTTCAAACTTAAACCATTTATAAATAAGAATAGTCTCATCACTGAAATTAAAATACAAGTATTAGCATAGTGTCAACAACCGAACTAAAATTTACGTAAGTATTTTTCCTCGTTGCATAGCGCACGTAACTATCTAGTTACTACTTACTAGTATTTACCCTTTCGACATTAAGAAAAGAGCCAATGTTATTTAGTATATTGGATGTGTCTTAGTTTTAAAGAGCTCTTTGGCAAGTTTTTTAGATTCTTAGAAAATTCTTTCCTAAGTTTATTTATTATGGGTTTCTAATATTTTGGACCATTTGGTACTAACTCTATTACAGATTGAAACATTTTCTTTAGTTGTAGAAATCTACATCATGATATATTTATGATTATTACGTTCAATGTAACTTTCTCTTAGCACAACATCTAGGAAATGTGATCGTTACCAAACACCAAAGAGATCATTCTTAATTGAACTGATTTACAACAAAAAAATTCTGACCAAATAAAAGATAATCTATTTACATTGTAATATTTACGAAGAATTTATGTCAAAAATTTATAATGATTATTTAACATAGAATTATACTTCATCTTAACTCCCATAAAAACCTTATTTACTAGGCAATTTCTGTAATCACTACACCCTTGTTTTCTTGCAATATTCTAGTTTTTCACACATTTTGGATTGTGTGACATGTTTGATCCACAATTGTTCTACTTGAACGGCTTGACCCGTCTGATTTGCATCACTCGATTTGCCATTTAATCCACAATTATTCTTAATTCATATATGTAAAGAAATTATATACATTATCAATACCACTTTATTCATAAAAATGAAATTTCAGCCATAGAATATTTATAAAATTTAGTAAATTATAATATTTATGTCATATTTATTATATTTAATATTTATGTTTTGTTCCGCTCATCCTACACTTCTTTTGCATATTAATTTTTCTTTTCTCATGTTGCACTTGAGCTGCATTCTTCTTTCTCATCTGTTTTTTTTGTAGTGCATGATCTATAGTCACCATTTAAAACTTTAGTTATAAATCTAACCATTTACTAACATATCTACTTTTCTACAAAAAAAAAAAAACGATGAGTATGATGTATAACTACATTAACATATTTTTGTATAACACCTTTAGGATAATATAAAGTACAACGATATTAACTTATCTATTATTTACATTATAATGCAAATTGACTTGCTACTATTTTAGTTATGAAACACATGAAACCCATCAGAAATACCAATATTCAACTTAAAAAAATAGTTAAATAGAGTTATTAAAAAAAAAAAACTAATGAGAGATAATTTAGAAAAGAAAACTTACTCTACAACCAAAATAAATTTGGTACCATCCCAATATAACTCGATGAGATCACCTGATTTGAGACTTTTTTTATCTACGATATTTTTCCATCCATTCACCATACGATAAGCTCCTTGGTATTCGCGAAGGGTAACCCTATACGATATGTCATTATTATCAAGGATTTCCACTTCAATACCATTTCGAGGTATTGTAATTTTCATTTTTTCTAATAGTTTTCTGGTACTTTTAGTGGGTAATTCCAAACGACCCATAACAGAAACATCGCTATCATTTAGGGTTTTTAATATTTGTATCATCCTATAAATGATTCTTAAGGAAATGAAATTGTTGAGGAGGTTGAAGACTAAAGCTCATAATATTTATATACATGTCTTAGCCAAAAATAGCCAAAAATAAAGTTTTAAGCTTTTTTAATAATATTAATTTTCTTCAAAATAAATCCCTAAACTTAGTAAAATATATGGATATGCATATGGTATTTTTCTAAATTTACTAATTTGTATATCAAACCAATCATATATTTCCCTTTTTATTATGCTAAATTGTATTTACAAACACTTCTTTTAGTCCTTACATTTTTTTAATAAATTTATATCTAGTAAAATATATTTAAAAGATTAATTTCATCAATATGATTAAATTCTCTTTCTCAAAACCTCAAATTTGCTTATTTGTTAGCTTATACATGTAGTTTTTTCTTACAATAGAGTAGACAATCTTTAACCTTTATTAATTTTGAACTTTAAAATCCCTAATAATAATTAGAAAATCTAGTAATAATTGACATCAAGATTTGTTATAATCACTTTTCGTTAAAAGTGAAAAAATCACACTATAAAATTCATCATACATTAAGTATATTAATTAGCAACAAATGCAAAATTATCAATATCTTAATACTAAATTGACTATATTAAGAAAATAAATGAAAAAAAAAGATAATCAAATGACCATTAATTTTTTTATTCTTTATCCTATAAAGTACAAGTCACATGTCCAATAAGGTCAAGCCACATCAGATATGGTTCCATGAAGGCTAAGTCTTTCCCTAGATGCTTTGAGGGTTTTTAAACTTTTTTAATAATATTAATTTTCTTCAAAATAAATCCCTAAACTTAGTAAACTATATGGATATGCATATGGTATTTTTCTAAATTTACTAATTTGTATATCAAACCAATCATATATTTCCCTCTTTATTATGCTAAATTGTATTTACAAACACTTCTTTTAGTCCTTACATTTTTTTAATAAAAGTATATCTAGTAAAATATAATTAAAAGATTAACTTCTTCAATATGATTAAATTCTCTTTCTCAAAACCTCAAATTTGCTTATTTGCTAGCTTATACATTTGTCATCTATACATGTAGTTTTTTCTTATAATAGAGTCGACAATCTTTAACCTTTATTAATTTTGAACTTTAAAATCCCTAATAATAATTAGATTAAAAAAATTGAATGATTTGTAAAGATTGATGTTTTACTATTTTTAATTAATAAATATTAAACTTTTGTAAATTTCAAGAAGTAATCATTAAGAAAATTTGAAAATCTAAGTAGTCATTGGTTTATAAAGATATAATTTTTTTTAATAGAAAAACAATCATTACTTCTTAATATGTGTGAAATACCTCAAACATCAATTTTCAAGGGACAGAGGGAGTAATAATTGACATCAAAATTTGTTATAATCACTTTTCGTTAAAAGTGAAAAAAAATCACACTATAAAATTCATCATACATTTAAGTATATTAATTAGTAACAAATGCAAAATTATAAATATCTTAATACTAAATTGACTATATTAAGAATATAAATGAAAAGAAAAGATAATCAAATGATCATTAATTCTTTTATCCTTTATCCTATAAAGTACAAGTCACATGGCCAATAAGATCAAGCCACATTAGATATGGTTCCATGAAAGCTAAGTCTTTCCCTAGATGCTTTGAGGGATCTAACCCTATTGCCGCGACCTGTTAATGTGAAACAAACCATAATTCTAAGAAGATGTTGAGGTTAATAGTAGCGGGAAAATATAACAACAATCCTTAATACCTTCCTTGACTAAGATACCTTTAATCCCATTTGCTATCTGCAAGTAAACAAGAAACGAGTTAAATAAAACAGCCCGGTTTTTCTACGTTTCCCAGGGAATCAAAACGACAAATACCATGATGCCACACTTCGAATTTCTCGATTTCTCTACACTGAGACCAAACGCTCGCCGACGACACTGGCATTCAAAAACAATCCCAATTTTGAACTGTTCCATTCGATCAAACAATGCTCTGCTAATCAAAACTCTTGAATTTAATAATAAGGTCTCTCAAAAAAACATTTAAAAACGAACTAATAATGGGCCTCCTTAGGCTTTGCTTCTTATTAAACATATGGGCTCTTAACGAGTCCTCCATTGGGCCAATGGCATTGGCCTCTACGTTGTTGACTTTTTTTTTTGTCAACGGGGGGATCAACTTTGTCTTATTACTTTGTTAGATGATGATATTATAGTGTATTTAAATAAAAAAAAAGTTATACGTATACAAGTTTTTTTTATAAGATAAAATTCTTTCAAGTTATTTCGGTTACTAGTACAAAAATTTAACATCTGATAGCTAGCTTCATCATAGTTAGGGTGTTAAATAATTTAGTGGGATACCTTCTTCGTTAAAAAACTTCCAAGCAATTAATATGAGTTTTTTTTTCTTCTTACTTTTCTATCAGTTCTCACTGAAACAACGAGAATCTAAGTAAAAAGTGGACAAATGGGAATTAAGATAAGAGTGTGGAAAATATTTTATTCAAGCCACACACACACACAAAAAAAAATAGAGAAAGTTTCAATGGAAACACAACAAAAAAGTTCAAAGAGTCAATTGGAAGCAAAGCTAAAGAACGAAGAAAAAAACGTGATGTGTGAAGAAAAAAGGAGAGAAAAAATCTTCGCTTTTTTGCCCTACTTCCTTCACGCAACCTCTAATTAAGGCCATTGTTTTTTTTTCTTTTTTTTTTTTTTTTTTTCAAATCGTTTTTGTATAATGGTATTGAACATAACATACCCGTTTATTTTCTTTGTCCTCCACTACTTATTGTAATAGGGTGTAATCTCATCTTTTACGTTTCAATAACAATATAATATGAAGGTAAGAATGAACAAGTAAACTTAAGTCACAATCTCTAACAAAACAGCAACAACATCAACTTTATACTCAACGACGTACGTACGGGGCTATATATCTCTCTAAATAATTCATTTAATTTTTTCACTTTTTCAAAATTTGAACCTCCATAAATTTTGTAGGGGGAAGTTCTGATGCACTTCTCGTCACTGCATTTATTTCTGTAGGGGGATTCAAAATTCGAAAATATTATCATTTCATGGACCGTGTGGTAATTATATGCTTATTACATATATCACGGTCTGGATCAATCATTACGCGATATATTTAACGTTAGTGTACAAGAATATATAACGTGGAATATTAGACAAGTGGAATGCTTTGACAAAATAATAATTAAGTTGCTTGCTAAGTCAACAAAGAACCGACTAAAATGTTTGATTTATCACATATTCTTCTGTGATGTTCCCAGGTACTACTAAATTGGCAACACTTCTAATAATGTATAGCTTAAGCGTTGACTTTGAAAGTTATAATCATCCCAAATAAAGCTTAAATCCGTGTATCGAATCATTCAAACAAATTAGTGAATTATTAGCAACTAAACAATTATTTGTTTTTTTAGTCAACGTATGAACTAAAAGTTCTAGACGTGCAAAGTCAAACATCTTAGCAACTTTTGTTAATGACTAGTAACATTTAATATGTTGGCAAAAAATGTCAATAAAAAAAAAGACACACACAAGAGGGTCTTCTTTAAATAATTGCGTAGTAGTAGGCAGACGAATGTCTTTTAGACAAAAACAAAAAACGAAGCAAGTTTCTCTTCTTCTTCTTCTTCTTCTTCTTTTAAAGGTTTCATTCAAGTAGTACACACATCTCTTTCTTTCGTGTCATCATATCTCACAACCACCATGAGCAGCCAGCAGCACCATCAGCCGCCAAGCTACGCCACCGACCCAAACACGATGTTCGTTCAAGCAGATCCCTCCAATTTCCGCAACATCGTCCAGAAACTCACGGGAGCACCACCGGATCTCTCCTCCCCCTCCTCCTCATCCGCTGCACAACAGAAGCTTCCCTTAACCCCGAAAAAGCCAGCGTTCAAGCTTCACGAACGACGTCAATCATCATCGAAGAAAATGGAGCTGAAGGTAAACAACATCACAAACCCCAACGACCCTTTCAGCCATTTCCACCGAGGGTTCCTCGTGTCTCCGGTCTCTCACCTCGACCCATTCTGGGCGCGCGTGAGTCCACATTCAGCGCGTGAAGAGCACCACCACGCGCCACCGGACAAGGAAGAGCAAAAAGCCATAGCCGAGAAAGGGTTCTACTTCCTTCCGAGCCCGAGAAGCGGCGCCGAGCCAGCACCGGAGCTTTTGCCACTGTTTCCTCTCCGTTCTCCTAACGGCACTAATCATCGTATTGAAGATAATTATCGCGACTCTTAACTTATTAGAAGACTTCTCTCTCTCTCTCTCTAATCGTCGTAATTTTGAGTTTTTAGGCTATTAATTAATCTTAAGTGGGTGACACGTGATATTATTATTATTACTGCTATTTGCTTTTTACTATTTTTGTTAGGGCTAATATCTGTTTTCATTTAACCTTAGGCTTTTTCTTTCTTTCTTTTTTATTTTCTCCTAGCAAGGTCAACTATTTCGGCGCGTGTAGTCCACTACCTTTTAGATTATAAAAATCTTATTTTCATACGCGGCAATTTTACTTACATTATATTAAGTCAAGGAAGACATCATTTCACGACAATGGTATTATTGTCTTTTAGATTTTTTAATACTACGTGAGATCCAAAAACACACGCTATGTATAGTCTCGAATTTTAAAATTATGTATAACAAACAAAAAGAATACATATAGTTCTCAAATTTGACAAGTCTACTACTATCAAACGTAATCTTCGTATCTTAAATTTTCCTTACAAATACGATCAAGTTGATGATGTATGAGGAGGTGAATGAATAATGAATAGATAGGCTACATTACAACAACATAGGCCGACTCATATAATAGATACAAAAAATATGTTGACTTTTTGGGTTAAGAAAGAAGCTAAATTCTCTGTGGTGATAGGGTACAGTGTAACAGTGCTCTCCAATTATAAATCTTCTTTTTTTGTGTGTGTGTGTAATAAAGCTGCCAGCCGTTGGATTTAATGACAAAGCTGTGACGCAGAATGAAGCGGCGCCTATTTCCTCTGCAGATTCAACGGCTACGATTCAGTTTTCTTGCTAAACATATAATGCACTCTTCTTCTTTTTTTCTTTTTCTTTTATTACGTGTGTGTGTATGAAAAGAGATGATAAAATTAAATAGATGTTACTTGTAACAGAGGGTGTCTCTGCATCTATCTTTAAAGTCTGTTGTCAGTCTATCTTCGAACTCTGCCCCTCAGGTGTAATCCATATTTCAAACCCTCTGCTCATATCATAGCCGTTCATTTGTCTTTCATCATTTACATTACTCTCTCTCAAGTCCCATCAGAAGCCCATTTATAGATAATTTGGTTCTATTTGGGCCTCACGTACTTTTTATTTTTTTAATAGGGCTATCCTATGGAAAACCCATCATTAAAGTTCTTCAATCAATACCACCACCAAATTTAAGTTTTTTTTTTTTTTTTTTTAAAAATTAAGGCTGCAAATGGATGCACAGAATTAAAAAAAATGGATTGAACAAAATTGGGTTGAATAATATTCAACTCATTCATCTCCAAAATAATGGTTGAACAAGTTAGAAATTTTTTTGCTTTATGATTAGTTTAATTTTTAAACTTTTTGAGTTGAATAGGTTAAATAGTTTTTTCCAACCTCTTCAACCTTTATAATGCAAATAGTAAAAATTAGTTGAATAACTTTTTTCAATCTGTTCAATCTCTTCAATTCTACAACCATTTGCATCCTTAGGATTTATGTAATCCTTTGAATTCAATCACATAAAAGGTTTATGTAGATTTCGAAAGTTTTTTATATGTTTATATCATTAGAGATACAAAAATAATTAGCTAACGTCACACTCTATGAACGAATAAATACCATATTTAATTATTTACAATAATAATAATATCACAACTAAACTTCTTCATACTTTCATTATCACGAAAAGATTTATACATTAACACACGACAAAATCGAATGGATTTGTTGGGATTTAGTTAGGTCCAAACTCCAAAAGATTGGAAGCTTTTTTTTTGGTTTTCATTAGACTTGCAAGAAGCAGCCAGCTTGAACGTGACCAACATGTGTTTCCAACTGTACCCACCGAGAGCTACTTAAATCACAGATATACCCTACGGTGGCTTCACCGTATCCAGCCTTGCCGCTACCGATCACAACCAGCTTCCCGGGCCTCACCGCCACGTAAGCCACATTATGCACATCAGCAGGGACCTGACCCACTTTCTGCCACGTGTCGTTCGTAAACACCATCACTTCGCCGCGCCAGCACGCGTACAAATCTCCGTTTTCTCCGGCGGCGCAGATCGGCGGGCTAACGGTGTCGCCAAGGAAGCCATCCTCCGTGAGTGAACCCCACTGCCACGTAGACAGATCGAATGATTCTGATGTTTTACCGAACTGCCCTTGTTCCTCGGTGGCATATCCACCGATGACGTGGAATCTGCCAGCGTGGAAAATAGCTTTGCACTCGTCTCGTTCGCGCGCCATATCCGGCAAGAACTTCCACTTGTCTTCTGCCACGTCGTACAAAATTGCTGACGTCAGCGCAGATTTCTCTTCGTCGTGTCCACCCGCGACCAGCACCGTCCGATCAGAATCGGAAGCGCATCCGAAGAAGGATCGTCTTACACCTGGCATGGTCGCCCCCACGCGCCATTTGGAGGTGAGGAAACTGAAGACGAAGACCGAATCAGAAGCCTGCCACGTGACCGGGTCAAGCCCACCCAAGACAATAAGATCCGACCCGACAGAAACCAAACTGCAGAACAGAGGAAGTCCGTTGGATTGACGTTGACCCCAAGGGAGCGGAGGAAGCTCCGTCCAAAGACCCGACCCGGATTCGAGAACGACGATCCGGTATTCAGGGGAAGCGTGAATCTTTAAGGATCCAGTGGAGTCTTTGTCGTGACGACGAGCCTCAGCTTGTGAAAGAACAAGAAGCTCTTGGCTATGGCCTGAAGCTTTCCGCTGATGTAAGAAGTCAGAGAGAGAGACTTCACGGTTCCAGCCTCTGCAAACGGAAGCTATGGTAGGGAACTGCTTGTAGGAAGCGCGTAGGAGACACTCTCTGGCTACGTCGTCGGGAAGATTAGGGATGAGTACCATCACGAAAGTGTCAAAAGATTATTAGTGAAGGCTCTTTTTTTTTTTTTCCTTTTGTGTGTCGAAAAGTGTCAAAAAGAAAGATTTAGATGAAACAGTTTAATTTAGTGAAAGAGGATTTTTTTTTGGATAGAGAGAAGGTTGAAGATGATGATGATGAATGGGAAAGAGGAGAGTGTGCCGCTTTATAGATAGTTTGAGTTGAGGATAAGTGTCTTTTTGTTTTCTAGAAACTCTTCTTTGATTCATTCATTCATTTTTGTTTGCGTCTCATAATAAATAATTCAAGATTCTTTTTTGTTTGACAAATACTACTTGGTATATTATTATTATTTTTATGTATTTTTAAAAATTGTTTAAATGAAAGATAACGGGATTTGATGAGTATGGTTCAAAAACGGTTAATGGTTGTGAGCTTAAAGATTGAGACTTCGATCGAATCAATTGGGACCAACTTGATGGATGTGCTCTTCATCTCTTTTTTTTTTTTTTTTCTTTGTAGATAATAGTATTTTGTTTTGTGATATTCCCTAACTCTAACTGTCAAATTTAGTAATGAAGCTTCCAAATTCCAGCCAACAGCAGAATATATCCAAACATGATAAGGATACACATGGACCATGGATTGGAATGGTAGCAAATATAGCGAATTAGAAAGCCTTTGGATTTAATACTGATTTTAGACATTTTTTGGATATGTTGTTTCGAAATGTCACTCTTATATATATGTGTACTGCATGCTATAGACAGCTGTCTAAGCTAAGTATACACTTACTAATGTACAACAAACAAGAATGAATTCATTTATCGTAAGTATAAGTTAAACTTTAAACACTTACACATTAAAAGATTGTACTTTCTGAATGTACCTTCTGACACTATCTATATTTTAGATCACACCCTTTCTTTTCTCATATATTAAAATATTAATCGGACCACACTCTTTTGCTTTTATATTCATGTCCTAATTCTAAACAACATAACTTTATGGCAAACCAACAACAGCAACAAAAATTGTACACTAGATCATGCATATATATATATATATATGCATTCTACAAATATACGATGGCAACATAAAATGATATTCGTATACAAATAATTGATGAATAGTTAATAAATCTAAGATAAAGACAATGTTTTTCAAAACACAGTTAGTGGAGTGAAAAAAAGAAAAATAGTACAGCAAAGAAGTACATGCAGTTATTATATACGAATTTGTTTCCTTCTCACATTATGTGGAACAGAATCCAAGCACATAACATCGTTTAGAGATTAATTTCTAAAGTATTAAACTGATAGATATGAAAGTGATAAATACTAAAATCCAAAATCCAGCTTAAAAACTAATGTTTTGGAGTCTTTCCTCCCAAATTCCCTTCTAGAATGTATTTTCTCTAACCCTTCTAGAATTCCCTTGTTTTGAAAAAAAATAAAATCTTGCTTTTATTTCGCTTGTTGTCTCCATGTGTGAGTCTATTATCGGTCGGCCATAAACAATTGCTTGTTGAATTATTATCTACAATACTCGACATCTTCAAACTATTACCGATGAACAAGGATTTATGTTTTTATATATGTGGTTACAACTTACAATACATATATATCTATATACTACAACAAGCATATATATAGGATCTTTATTAAGCTTCTTAACGCGTTTGACATAAAGAATCGAAAGATTGTCTCCTTACTCAAAAGCATTATACTACTACAAAGTACAATCCCTTCGGGAACTCTCTCTTCCCGAAAGATATTTTATTTTATTAAACCGAGCTTGAATGTCTCGATAAACCCGTTAAATCTGGATACGAATATGAGGACCTAGTGTTACGACATGGAAGTTAAAACATCACGGAAACTTAAGCATTTCGTAATGTGTGACTGGTGCTTACATGTCAACGCTGCATTATCGCCATATTGTAAAGATGTGGAGCGGAGGAGGAAACTATAAACCATATCTATTTGAATGTCTTTATCGACAATCGGTGTTCCATCTTCCCATATAGCAACCTCGATTTTCTATACTACTTCTTATGGATGATGTGGTACATTTGGATAAGAAAGTTTTTAAAATATCTCGAATCTGATGGTTTTGGAGAAGAGCAAATATTAGCACCGATAGTTTTAAAAGGATCGCGCAGCTTATCCCCATTGCGAGTTAGATACCACCTTTTAGCAACATAAATAGGAATTGAGGATTGACCTTTTCATCAATTGAAGAATTTTATTCATTTTAGAGATAGATTTGCTAATTTTAGTATTAGATATAAGAGGATAATATCCGTGCCGATAGCGAAATGTGTCATGTAAGCTCAAAAGCATCTCCGATAACTTAATATATGACAATGCTTACTCTTAGTATACATTCATCTGTAAAGTATTAGACATTTATTTAATTTACGTATACACCAATTTTTTTTTGTAGCTGTACAAACTTGAATGATACAATATTCGGGGAAGCAGCATGTTCCATGCAGGTTGGACTAGTTCTAGTGTCCACCACATGCTCTAAACATCTTTTTATGTATTTGGTTATTTTATTTATAAAATATAGTTTTCTGATTACTGCTATGGCACCCCATTCATGTATTTGAAGATGAATGTAACTTGAAGTTTTGGTTAATTTATAAGATAAATAGATAATATTATTATTGATTGCCACATATGGACAATGAAACGCTCCAATCTATTATATTTATATAACAACAAATAAACTAATTGAAAATGAGACGTGGGATAAAAACGGGCTGACAAAAAGGTTGAATCAACTTGAAGAAAACACAACGGCACGGCGTTGGAATGATTATAAGGTGTAGGACGAGAACAAAACGACAGGGCGTACGTCAACATCTTGCCAAAGGGAAGAGTCGTCGTGTGATTCGTCGGGTGGCTCTTTGATGAATCAAAACATTAACGACGGAAGCAATCCGTTTATTCGCAGATAGGAATAGTCTCGAGATAGACTTGGCCATTTGACGAGTGTTGGATTGGACCCACTTCATCAATGGTCATGTGATATTTTCAAAACTCAATACTCTTCTTTTGGTCCCATTCAATAATTCATAGTTTTATGTAAGTATTTTGTCATAATTAAGAAAATTCGCCGAGTCATTGAAAAAGAAAACACACGAAATAATTAGCCAAATGGTTTAGATTTTTTTTTAATATAGAAAAACGATAGGGGATGGATTTTATTAAGACAACTCGCCGAACCATTGAAAAAGAAAACACACAAACTAATTAATTCAATAGTTTAATTTTTTTAATATAAAACGATTATTGAGAACGATGGGGGATGGATTTTGTTTGACTTGTTTTTATTTTATTTATTTCGACATTTGATTAAAGTATTTTGAAGTACACCTACAAAACATCGAATCGCATCGGCAGCATAGAACCATTTTTTAATTTAAAAAAATAGTAACATATTCAAATACAAAAAACATATCCAGAACATAGAGAAGCGGACATCATATAAAAAAAATAGACAGTATACGTCTCAAAGATGCAGTATAGTTGACTCGACGCCTTATTAGTATTACTATTGGCATTAGGGATGACTTCAAAGTATATGCATTATTATTATTTTCCAAGTGTATTATAATAGAGATCAAATTGTTAAAGAAGACATAATTTTGCATATAAACTGCCAGAATATGAAATAGAACTGGACTTGGATATTTATGCGGTCGACATCAAATTAAATAAAGCTCTCACGTACTGGAGGATAAACTCATTTTAGGTATTTCATTTTACGTCCTTTTATCCCATATGCATTACGATGAATGGTTATCTAGTAGCTGCTGACGTGGGCTTTGTATCTTCTACTGCCCCAGTCACTGTATTTCTTTCTTTTTCTTTTCAAGTGCGTCCAACAGTTATTTATTGTCATCCTCATCAATCATCATCATCAGACATATACATCTACTTATCAATACTATAGAGGTTGAAAACCAAAACAACGGAAGCCAAGTTGGGAGAAAAAAAAGAAATCTACAACATGATTTAAGATAATGGTAATAACATACGAAAACAAGGATGACTTAAATATTACCCCAATATACTTCGTTTTTCCCCTACAGCTACAGGATTCAAAGTGACTCAAAGTGAGATGGAAAGCAAAAATTAAGGTAAAATTCAAGTTGAATGAAAAGTAAAAACACTCCCATTGATTATATTAGTAGCTAGCGTCGAAGAAGAGACGAACGACAACACAACGGTCAAATGAACCTTTGCCAAAGTCAAGCAAGAAAAGCGAGGATAGTAGAACGTCCCAAAGCCATTGAACCCTTTTTATAAGCATTACTTACTTACTTACTAAACCACGTGAGTCGTGACGATGGCTTATTCGGAATCCACTTCAAAAGTCCAAGACAGTTTGCGGTTAAACAAGGTTTTAATAATGTTAAAAAAAAGAAGTAAAGATAGAAAACTGACATGTTTTGACTCGGGAATATTCATAAGCTTGGTCTTGGAATTGTGTTAGTCTATACCTTTAAGCAGAAATTAATTAGCCACAACGAGAGAAAGATAAGAAGAGGATATGAGGCGTTTCTATCTTCTGAAAATTGAGATATGGACAAGTATAATCGTCAATATAATAAAACACTATGTTTTTTTCTCCAAGTGATGCACCTCAGTTTTTTTAAGTGTTTAGAGAGTGACATATCGTTAAAATTGATATCCAGTAAGAATATTCTGATTAATACCGCTCATATTTTTGGACCAATAATGATAATTTCATGTTACACATCAGCATTTCTGGATTTTAAGGAACTAACACATCATTTAAATTGTGTATAACCAACCAAATTATAAGAAATAATACACATCATATCCATATTTTTCAAAAATTAATGTTTTCTTTATTGGATTCTTTAGACTCCATAGACATCATTGCTTGCTTGATTGACAAACATAATCGAGAGACCCAAAGGATATATATATATAATAAGATTTTCAATTCGAATATAGAAATTAGAATACACAAAAACTCTTCTTAGGCTTTTTTCTTTATATAAAAGTACCAGCACCAATAACTGAGTTTCATTCAAAAGAAGGATCATAAATTCATGACTACTATCATTAAAAAGGACATGCCAAATCTAAATCTCATTTAGGGTTGTTGTTGAAGAGACTTCTTGAGATGTAGGGCTTCTTTGAGCTTACGACCAAGAGCAAACGCCAATGGTGGAGGAACTGCATTCCCAATCTGCCTATGCTTGTGTGCAATGTTCCCTGAGAACTCATAGCTATCCGGAAACCCCTGCAGTTTTCATACACAACCATTTCACCATATTGATAAAGCTAATAATACTAACTCTGTTTCCCGTAAAAAATGCTGAACATCATATCCGAAAAAAATCATTTCATATGGCAAGCACTTTGCATTCTCTAAGAATGAAAGTTACCTGATGCTAGAGGACAGACTAGGAACATAGAATTTTTCTTACCTGAGATCGAGCGTATTCACGGACTGTGAGGATTCTGTCCTGCTCAGGATGGAAGCACATTCCCACCTTGCCCATGGGCTGAGGATCGGTAATCGACGTTGGAAAATTGCCCTGCCAGTCTAGTCTACCGAAGAGTCCCTTCCACTGGTTGTGGCGTTTAGCTGTGTTTGGCAGACACCAGGGAATCATCTTTTCCACCTGCCCAGTTGATAAGTGCACCTGTAATTGTAAAACAAAGCAATTTGGTTGATCTCTAGTTTTGAAAGCAATTCTTTTAGTTTCCAGTAGTCTAACTGACAAAGAAATTCCCATACTAGGATGTATAGGACTGACCTGTTCGTCTGGAAGGTCACGCCAATCAGCACCTGGCCTCTTTGGGATATTCTTACATCGAATGAGGTTTAATTCATTCAACTCCTTGCAGATATGATCAGTGAGAGCAATCATGTTCCCTCTTATCTCCTTTTGGAACCACGAGACTGCTTCAGCTTTATACTGCAAAACACGAAAATTTCCCAGACAAACAAATTCAAATGGGTTCACGTCGTTGTGTTTAACAGATATGTATGTACAGATACTTTCTCCTCATGTGTTGTCATACCTCTTTATTTGTCCTGGATTCTCCGTTTTCTACTGGTGGAAGATCACCAATTGTGTCTCTCACGGTGATTGGGCGGAAAGGTGCACCGAGTGAAGTACTACGAACAGCAGCATAATATAAGCTTTTGGATAGAGGGATTTTCAACTCCGGAACATTAAAGACATGCATTGGTTCAGGCCATTCTGGGAGAACTTCTACTGGCGCAGCTGCCCAGATGAAAGCTCTTTTACGAGATTGGGATACTCCATATGCACCTGCTTCCAGGATTCCAAATCTCACCTAGACAACATCATATTAAACAGGTCAAATTAAATATCACACTAATTTGCAAACCATTGCCCACATAGCATACTAACACCTACTAAAGAACAATCAAATTTATAGCGTTAAGATTTTACCTGGTAACCCATTTCGAGAAGGGAAGCCAAAGTAAGCTGAAATGTCTGCCCTTTATTGAATGACACAAAGGTCCTCACGTTTTCCAGAAGAAAATACCTTGGCCGGAAATAATCAGCAAATGACAAGAATGCTAATATCATTTCACATTGGACTTTACTCCAGGAGCTTTGGTTGAATCTGTTCATCCCAGAAAATCCCTGCCAAATTGCACAAGTTAAGAGCTTTTCACTTATTCAACAAAACTTTTACACAATTATTGCAACAATCTGAAATATATACCTGACACGGAGGTCCTCCGTTGATGAAGTCCACTTGACCAGGCACTGGCAGAGTACTCTTCTGGTCCTCATTAAGTTTAGCTGCGAGTTCATTTGCCTCCTTAGTAGAGACACAATCCTCCTGATCTCCTCCTTTCTCCATTATAGCCCTGCGAATAATCTCAACAAACTGATCAAATACAAGAAATAGCCACACGAACAAAGTAAGCGTTTAACCTGTTGGCTATTTACCTAAGAATCACATTGCAGTTGTCAACAAAAACTGTTGACTCAGGATGGTTTTGTCTAAAAGCCTGCCCAGCTGGCTCTTCATACTCAATTGCCCACTTTGTATCAGATACACCTTGTACATATAGCATGAATATTAATATAACTTATTCAAGCATTTTGGAAGATTAAGAGTTGACTGGAGAAAATACATACCAGCCTTTTCCAGTCCCTGGGACAGGCCACCACAACCAGCAAAAATATCTAGTGTAGCCAGACGCATCTCTTTAGGTGGCTCATCAGGCTTGACAATAACAGACTCAGTTTCACTCTCTACTCCCTTACCCTTTTTCTTTCTTAGAAGTGTGTCGTCCTTAATAGTAGAGAACTTCAGCTTCATATTGGCGGGCAACTGTTACAAAACAAATAAGAGAAACAGTTCAACATTGTATGGAAACAATAATCATAACAAATTAATTACAGAGACAATTTATTGATAAAAACAAAAGTGAATAGATATATACCTGCTTGAGAGAACCTTTGGAGGAATCAAAGAAAAGTTCGCAGAAGAAAATATGATCTGATATTGGATATTCACGGCATAAGGGCATATCATTTTTCTTTCTTACTTCACATTTTCCCTCTATATCCCCTCGATGGAGAACATATGTTTCCTGGCTGTAGTACACCTTAAGAAATTGCAAAAAGAAAGAGGAAAATATTGTAAGATAAACTTGAGAAGAGACCTCCCCAATTAAAACATTACCAGATATAAGAAATAGTTCTTACTTCTTGGATGTCTGAAGCATAGGCCTTCTCTGCAGAAACATCCTCAGGCCTATAAAACCTTCTAACTTTAACATCAAAGGAACCCACATCAGCCTTTCTAGATTCCTTTGGGACGATTTCCAACAATTGGCAAACAACATATGCTCTTAACCCAATGTTCCGCCCAGACTTAAAAACAGTTCTGCTATCCTCTTTCAATCCTTCTATTGAGTTAGGGCTGACATAGACGAAATCCTCAGCAGAATACTCAATCCCATTGGAGAAAAAGCCTGTCTTTGAAACATTTAGTTTAATTGCAGACTTCTCCTCTTTATCCTCCCTTATCTTACACGAATTGCAGAACCCAGAACCGCGACCAATATCACTTAGTGGAAGACTAAAGAATCCCCCTCTCTCAGGTGAGTACAAGCTTTTGCAGTAGTATTCTGTTGGCAAATCTTTTGCTTTTCTTTCTAATGCTCTTTCCCGGTCAAGCTTATCTGCAGCGATGTTCTCTTTCCTATACTGATGCCCCCATGGCCTTGATCGAATCTCAAAGCCGACTATTCCTTTTATGTCCTTAAGCTGCACAGTCGTGCATTCATTAGTCAGAAATAGTTCCCTCTCGTTGGATGCATTCCCCAGAACAGTCTTAGATCCTCTTTGTAAGAACCTACCATGTAACATTTTGCAGTGATCTGTACTTTCGAACATGTACTCCACAAAATAGATGGCCGGAAGTTCATCTGAATTATCAACTTCCAAGGTGACAGCACCACCTACAGCCACTGTTTCCCCTCCAACAAGGGCTTGTTGATAGAGAGGCTCACCAGCAGATGTTTTTCCTAGACTCTCGCCATCCCATCGTATTTCCCTTATTCCAGAACTGGCTCGAATTTTCTTAGGAGTATGAGGCTTTTGAACTTCAGCAGGTTTTGCTACAGAGTCCTCCGTAACATCTTCATTTTCACCTTCCTCTTCAACCTCTTCCTCCCCATTTTCGCCTTCGTCTTCCACCTCTACCTCCTCATTTGCTGCACCAATCGCCTGCAATGAATCCTCCGGAGAGTGATTAGAGTAAAACTCTCCCCAAATTCTGCTGACCAGGCGTGTCGTTGTTGCTTGCATAGATTTCCTCTTGGATACCACAGGTGCCATGTGTGCCCTTGGATTCAGATTCTCTTTCTTCTGCAAAATTTTCTTCGTTTTGATGATCCATTTTGAGTGGTGCCTATCCTTCAATTTATTTGCAAGACCAACAACAAATGCACACCTTTTTATATCCTCGTTGGGATCTACTGCAAAAAGCTGTATGATAATTTGTCCATGGACAATCAAGTATCTCTCAACAGCCACGAGATCAGAAGAAATGTAAGCTTTATCATTCATCAGAAACCCAGACAGTCTCTTTGTGACATCTGCTAATGAAAGCTTAGCAAACCTAGTTTGATCCTTGAGCAATGTAAGAATGCTTATCCCAACCGTTGCTGTTTTCAAAACAGGTTTATACCAAGGGGCATACTGCTGTGACGGCTTCCCAAGACGGTACCTGCATATACCTTATAGATCAGCAACAGAAGAAAAGAAAAAAACAACGCAGAAACATGGAGCACAAAATACTAGTATAGTAAGATTACCAGGCCATATCTGTTCGTATAGAAATGGAGATATATCCCTCCGCCCCATACTCAATCATCCATCCCTTTATTTGACTGAGAAATATACTCATCCCATCAGGATCGTGTGACTGGGAACCACTGTCGGGATGTTCTGGAGAAAACCACAGTCCCATATCGTCAGTCACCACGCCTGACCCAAAAATGGTGACATCAATATCATCACATTCTTCCATCGGAAGAAGCTCAAGAGATATCATCCGTAAATCAGAGTTGTAAATAGCCCAGTTGTGAAGCATCCTGCGAGGCAGGTCACTAACGTGAAGCTCATAAAAAGCATCATAAAGCAGAAGCTCATCTGTTTCTTCTTCGGTGGTCTTATAGTACGACGGGAGAGGATAATCACTGGCAATCTCATCTTCATTGACGTTAATGTAGAACATATTTGAAGCAGAAGCTGAGCTGCTGCTTTTTCTGGGCCGCCGCTGCATAGATTTCCTATACTCTTCATCTTGTAACAGTTTAGCATATCTTCTGTCCTCATCAACACCATCAACCACTTGCTTCGATGACAAGCCATTGGTCTCCGCAACTTCAGAAACTCCATCAATCCTCAGAACACCATTAGATGGTTTTCCTTCCATCATCTGCAAAGCCTTGTCAGCTATACTACTCCCATCTCTGAGAGCTACAAGAACAGGAATCTCAGCATAGCTTGTTTCATGTTTCTTGGCAGTCTCATCCAAACCGGCGAGTTGGTTATATATAAACTCTCCTTGAGATATAACAAAGTCTCGGATTGCCGCACCACTAGAAAAATACTTGCTTCCAATCATTGACCTAGTAACCGCAGCCAGCAACTCATCAAGACTCGTATCAGGATCCCCACCGGAAGACTTGGACAGTTTCTTATACACAGCAACAGAAGCACGCGCTTTCTCAAAGAAATAATCATAAACCTTCTTGTATCCAGCAGCAGGTTTACGACAATCGTAATCAGCCAACTCCGTTGAGATCCAAACCACAGGGGAACCATCTTCATAACCAGAGATACTCCAATTCTCAACCCTTCCAAAAGATGGACATATCACACCCTTCTCTTTCACCTTGTCGAAACATACATCCGAAGGTAAGATAGCACCAGAAACGAATATGTCAGTAATCTCCAACATCTCCACAGGCTGTGAGGCTCCATCTGAATCAAACAAAACGAAATCATTCAGCCTCCTGGTTGGACGAGGTTCGATGTCACCACCTTCCAGAGAAGTTAACATTAACGCGACAATCTCCTGGTCCACAGTCTGCTGCTTCTTTACTTCAACAGTAGCAGATTTCTTATCGAGTCGTACAGATTTCTCCTTGAAAGTCGTAGGCGCTGCAGCACGCCTCGGCCTCCTCGTCCTAGAGACATCCTCTGACTCGCTAATCTCTGGAAGTGCTCTCTTCTTTCCCTTCTTCATAGCCTTAGCCCCATTTTCCACCATTTTCAGAAACCCTAATTTCAAACCAAAATCATCATTATAACGCAATTGGACTACAATTCACACACGAAATCTACGTAATCAAAGCGTTTACTACATCGCATTGCAAAAAAAATAAAATAAAAAACCCAGCTGAAAATTTCCCAAATCTAGGGTTTTAACAATCACTATAGTTCGAAATCTACACAAATCTCAGAAAGGTCGACATGATAAACTTACGTTAAGAAGCGAAATCAGCCGGAGAAACACGAAAATCAGCCGGAGAGACGCCAAACCCTAGTCGGTCTGAGAGAGAGAGAGAGAGGGTGAAGAAAGCACTGATTTGGTTTTTGAGAGGAAGAGAGAGAGAGTAAATAAAGAAAGGGAGAGAGAGAGAGAGAGAGACTATCGAAACGACGCGCGGCAATAAGCGGCGCTAAAACCTAAATTTTTTAAAATGAAACAAAATCGAAAAAGGCGGCTGAAAATTGATTATTAGCTTTTGGGAAATATTTCCATCTTCTCAAAAGATGAAACTAGACGGCGGTTCTATTTTCCCGTCAGTCAAAATCAAGAGTATTGAATGCGATGATACGAATTTGATCTTTTGGTTAAGATTTTTTATTTGACTACAAGCACGATAAAAACATAAGATGTTTTATTCTCTACAAATATAGACTTGTGTTCATAAGAAGAAAGAAACTAATGCAACATATACTTTCAAAAGATATGGTAATTGAAAGAGTTGTTGAGCACATTTTGAATTAACTGTCAAGGTAATTTGCTGAATCACCCATAATTTTTTTCAATAAAAAAAATACAAATATGAAGTAGAGTATTATTTTCATAAGAAATCAATAATCTCTACAAGAAATTATATGAATCAACACAAACCTAACTCGAATCAAGTGAGATAATAAAGTAAACAAAGTGAAAGCACGAGACATACATTAAATTGATATATGATTGTGACTTTTCTTAAAGATTTATTAGAGTATTTTCTTTGGGACAACATATTAATTTTTTCATAACAACTTATTTGATTGTTTATTCAATTATTTTATTATTATCAATATGATTTCTAAGAAAAGAAAATCACCTTCATTTCAAAATAACTCTCAATCTTAATTTAGTAGTGCAGGTCTTACCTGTAGTTGCTATAAAAGAAAAGAGGATGTGTCCCACGCTTAGTAAGCTTCTTCAATATGGTAATTTGCCAACCAGTGAAGCTTGGTTTTTTAAAATCAATTACCCCTTATATTGGTTGGTTGGAGTCTTCATTCAATTTGGGTCCTAATCATTCGCATGTAGCCATGAAATGCCAACATTCACCTCTAAATTTGGTTGATTCTTATACTTTAAGAAATTATAAGCCTCATCTATATCTAGTCCTGAGACGGAGCCGGATATCGGGCAAAATTGAAGCTATCCGAATCCGCTCCGGATCCGGCCGGATCCATAGTTTTGATATCCGGCTCCGTATCCGAATTTCCGGATATCGGAGATCCGTTAAAAATCTGAATATCCGGCGGATATCCGGATCCGTTAAAAGTGAGATTAACAGAACCGATACTACCAAAAGAGAAAATCTTAGAACGGCTTAACGGAGACGCGCTCATGACGACAGTGGAAACAGATCCATTAAAAGTGAGGTTAACGGAACGGATACTACCGAAAGAGAGAATCACAGAACGGCATAACGGGACGCGCTCACGAAGACGGTGGAAACGGCCGGTCATCGAGTCTCACCAACTATTTTTCATATTGAATCGCAACTTGTATCACCAACTACGGCGATGAGGGATAAGAAAAAGAAAAGAACAAAAAAAAAACATGAAAAAACGGCGAGGTGAGTGATGTCTCACGAAACCCTAGTATCCAAATAGATGGACTTTAGTTTTGTTTCACGTTTATGTATATTGGACTTTTTAATAACAAGCCCAATATGCTTTATGAATAAATAAAGAAAGCCCAACAGATAAAACATAGATATATGATATATATTTATGGTACACGGATATCCGGTTTTAAAATATCTAGTATCCGGATCCGGCTCCGGATCCGGCCGGATATGTAGTTTCACTATCCGGATCCGGATCCGCCTCTCCGGATATCCGGTTTTTCGGAGCGGATTGGAGCGGATAGCGGAGCGGATCCCGGATCACGGATATTAGGTCTCAGGGCTATCTATATCTACTACTCTTTTGCTAAAAACTCAAAAGGGCAAAACAGTAAAAACGTAAACGGTAGAGTCAAAAAAGGAAAAAACGTGAACGGCAGGATTCGAACCTGCGCGGGCAAAGCCCACATGATTTCTAGTCATGCCCGATAACCACTCCGGCACGTCCACCTTTTGTTAATATGTTTGATTTATCAAACTCTATACATCCTCATATGAATTCCGGCTATCGAATAAACGTTGACACTCTGGGATTTGATGATTCTCGCTCGCTCGCTCTCTCAATCAGGCTATCGAAGAGAGAAGAAGAAGCAAAAGCACGCCGCGTTAAGGTTCCTCTCTTCCTGCTCATCAAGTTAATAGTCGTCTTCTCCTCTTTCGTGACCTGTATGTTCATTGAGATGTGTAGATTTAGCTCTCGAGGGTTTTATAGTGAAATTCGCCATGTTTCTGTTTCAATGCAATGCCTTTCTTCTTTTGTTTGTATGAATTTCAATTTTCTCAATTCGATTTGAAATCGAATTCGAGTATATATAGAGCCTTCTGAGTTCTGTGGTTCTTCGCTTTTTGATCCTGTAAACCAAAAACCCCACTCTTTCAAATTGGGGACTCCTTCTGGGAGACTTTGGATTTTATGATGAAATTGAAAAGGTTGTACCGTTCGTTTGTATAAAGTTTGGTTATTCTAGGGAATGCTTTATATTTTTAGCCATTCTTTTGCAGATTTTTGAAACGTTTCGTCTCTGGTTTTGGTGTTGTCCAATATCATTATCTGCCTGAGGGTTTCAAGTATATAGTGCCTTTGAGTTCAAGATTGTATTTACCTATAAGAACATAGAGAAGAAGGCTGTCTTGTCTTGCGTGTTCTCTCTAGTGTGAAGGAGAAGATGTCCCAGAAGCGAAATCTTC
This sequence comes from Camelina hispida, assembly GCA_023657505.1. Lineage (NCBI taxonomy): Eukaryota > Viridiplantae > Streptophyta > Magnoliopsida > Brassicales > Brassicaceae > Camelina > Camelina hispida. Next base: position 43,243,883 of record CP094632.1, read on the forward strand.
CTTCTTGGATGAGTTCAAGCGATCTTGAGACTAGTCCAGGTAAATCTCATAGTAAGAAGCCCAAGGATGAAGATGATAAGCTTATCAAAGAGCAGACCAGTAGAAATGCCTCTTCCAACAATTCGCAACACGGCAAAAGTTCAAATGCTACGGAATTCGCTAAACTTATGGTCAGTGTGACTCATTAGTATTGTTGTTGAAACTACATAACTTTTAGCTGTTATATGCTTTTGTGATTTGAGCTAAAGATGAAACGTTACTGTGCAGGATGGAGTTGTTTTTGTGCTGTCGGGCTTTGTTAACCCTGAGAGGAGCACACTTAGATCACAGGCTTTGGCAATGGGAGCCACATATCAACCTGACTGGAACTCTGACTCTACGTTGTTGATTTGTGCTTTTCCTAACACTCCCAAGTTCCGTCAAGTCGAGACTAACTGTGGAACAATAGTCTCGAAGGTTACTTCTTTGACTTTCACAATTTTGTGCCTAGTTGAATTTCTCCTTTTCTTTATTTCTTATGTTTTAACCGTCTTCAGGAATGGATAACCGAGAGTTATACGCAGAAGAAGTTGGTGGGTATTGAGCAATACCTTATGCATGCTGGAAAACCATGGAGGAAAAGCAGTGTTCCTCAAGATGCTATCCGAGGTAACAGAAATATATTGGAAAGGCTTTTTAGATGTAATCTTTGATAACCATTTACTGTCTCCAGAGGTTCATATATATCACCTTGTTTTAAAAGTTGATGTATGACTAAATGATGAGCAAGAGAATAGATTTTCTTATTACCCTGGTTCATTTGGATGTTCAAGTTGACCTTGTGAAGCTTAATTGATTGTATTCCAGAAAAGAGCGAACAAATTTCTAAAAAACCAGAGAAGCAAGAAGAGAAAAAACGAGAAACAAGGGGAACACCATCTACCTCATCCAAGGTATGTCTAATCTTCACCCGTTAGACCCTAAGGGGATTTTGGTTAACCAAAAGAAACTTCAGTTGGCTCCAGTCATGATGTTTTGACTGTTTATTTCTGTATCTTTGCAGAATAGATCAGCTTGCAATCTTGTGAAAGAGCCATTTTCTGTTACGGAGGTGAAGAAATGGGCCAGGGATGACCTAACTGAAACCATCTCGTGGTTAGAAAGTCAGGAGGAGAAAGTAAGGGGCATTATTCATGATCATCCAAAGCACATGTCTTTTTTTGTTTTTTTTTTTGGTTTCTGTTAGGCTAAAACGTTTGTAACAGCCAGAACCAGGCGAAATCAAGCGAATAGCTGCTGAAGGAGTCTTAACCTGTTTACAAGACGCCATAGATTCTCTTGAACAGAAGCAGGTTGATCTCTCTGAACAGTACTAGCATTGAAAAAATGTTCTTTCCTCTTTGCATTTGTTAAACTATCAGTTTCTTTGAGAAGATTGTTGTTGGAATCAAAGCGTCTGAATTTATTCTCGAATGTTCTTAATTTTAGGACATTGGATCAGTTACAGAGCTATGGAGCTTTGTCCCTCGTGTAGTGAAGGAGCTTGGAAAGATCGAATCGTCTTCTAAAAAAGAAAACTCCACAGCTTCAAAGGAAGAACTTTGCAAAAAAGCAAAGTCCTGGAAAAAGATCTATGAGGCTGAGCTAGTAAAACCAGGCGAAGGTGAATCATCAGGAACAAAAAGCAGAGAGACCTCTAGGGTTGCTGCTACTGGCTATGACAGTGACGAGACCGTTGAAATGACTGAAGAGGAGATCGAACTTGCTTATAGGAACGTCTCTTTAGAGTCTCATTAGTTCAGACTTGTTTCATTTTTTTATTCAGTTTGTTCGGTTCGAGTAAAATGTAACTGATAGAAACTTATCCGGTCTGCGTGGTTAATGCTGGTTTGGATTCGGTTTAATCGGTTGCAGTTAAGCGGGTTTAGATTTGATTTTATATTTATCATCGATGATGAATTGATGATATATGAATTGATCGGTTAAAGAAAATTTTGAATTATTTGGTCAATTAGGCTGAGTCTGAGATGTCTCCAAATTTGAACCGGTTTGGTTCAATCCAATTTTCATAACTGGTCTAAAATCGGACAAACGAAATTAAACCGGAAATATGTAACCGATATGGTTAGGATAGATGAAAAGGATTGAAGAAAAGACCCTAATTTGTTATACCTTATTGGGTTTTTGTGAAGAGAGAGTTTGTGCCTTCTTTGTTTCGCAGTAGGGTTGAAGCGGATAGTACGCCACCTCTCTCTCTCTCTCTCTCTCTCTCTGCCTATCAAAGTCGCGAAGAAGAGCATCTTCTTCTACTTCTTCTTCGTCCCGAGCTTCTCCCAGTAGAGCAACATAATGGGGGCTTCGCTTCCTACCAAAGAGGCCAACCTATTCAAGCTCATCGTCGTATGTTCCGATTTCCCTCTGTGTATCTCTCAGTTTTTGTTTACCTTGTCTTAAAAACATGCGATTGTGATTCTTCTAGTCAGCGTAAATTAGATTACAATTAGTTTTATCTGCTCTGTTAAACCCTAAAATTTATAGTTAACTGTCAATGTGTTGGGTCAATTCAATAGTTGAACATGTGAAAGTAAACTGTGTGCCTTAAATTCATCTAATGTTAATTTGATGTACCATAGTTCTTAGCTTCAATTACTTTGACTACTGTTAGACCCTAGTGACCTTGATTGCTTCTGGGCTTCTTTAGTCGCCTAGGATCTTTGACACATGCTGAGATTGAGACCTGGTTGAGTTTTCAGCTCCTAGATTCTTAATTTACTTTGTGGAACATGAAATCCCAGCTTTTAAGAATACATATATTGTTTCTACTCGTTATCTAGTCAACGTGGTTCTTCTCTCACTTGCTCGGAAAACTAGTTAAATGATATAACTCAATCTCCGATATCTTTCTGAAAGTCTACTTTAGCTTAGGGTTTAGTGTATATTCCTGAGGTGTTTTAGTAAATACATTATTCTGATTTCTGAGTGATCTCGTAATGCAGAAATCATATGAGACTAAGCAGTACAAGAAAGGACTGAAGGCAGCTGATGCCATATTAAAAAAGTTTCCTGATCATGGAGGTGACTTGTATTCTATCACTCTTACACTCTATCTTTTGTGGTTTAGTGTTATTATCTCATTGTCCTAAAATGAAAACGACTTGTTGTTGGTCTACTAGTTTCTTGGCAGTCTTGTCTCTAATTTATGAATTTGTTCCTTAATAAAGCAAATAAATTAATTTCTTAGTATTAGGCAGTTGTGTATGATCATGTACTGATGAAACGGAAATGCTGGTATTGTTTGTTTCGTTAGTTGAGATCTGTTCGGCTTCGTGTTAAACACTGTTTTTGCTTCTGCTAAATAGTTCTGTTTTTACTGCATTATTTTTCAACCCTTCAGTTGTTCTTTTCCTTCTTTTAAGACTTGTCGCTTTTAATTTCTGTGAATACCAGAGACTTTATCGATGAAAGGACTGACTCTAAACTGTATGGACCGCAAAACTGAAGCATATGAGCTTGTTCGGCTTGGAGTGAAGGTTCGAATATGCTCTACAATAATCACAACCTCATTCCTTAGTTTCCAAACATGGTATGCTCTTTCAGGGTAACATAAGATTTTTATACTTTCTTTTTCACGCAGAATGATATCAAAAGTCATGTTTGCTGGCACGTGCTTGGTCTTCTTTACCGGTCAGACAGAGAGTATAGAGAGGCCATCAAATGCTATCGAAATGCCCTTCGAATAGATCCTGATAACCTTGAAATACTCAGAGACCTCTCACTCTTACAGGTAATTTATGGGGAAGAAATCGATTTAGATGAATTTATTAGGTGTACAAATTTTTGTCAAAGCTGATGGCAATTCTTATTTTCTTACTGTTACTTTGTGTAAGCTTGTTCCTTGATTAATCGCTGTTGATGCTTTAACAGTTTATCATATTGTTTCTTTTCTTATTTCTAGGCACAAATGCGTGACTTATCCGGTTTTGTTGAGACCAGGCAACAGCTTTTGACTTTAAAGCCTAATCACCGAATGAACTGGATCGGCTTTGCAGTCTCCCAGCATTTAAACGCAAAGTATGGTCCTTGACCCCTTAAATCTAAATATGTTGCTTCACTTTACTCAATTAAATGGAATGCTAGTTTTCCTTCTTTGAACTATTTGCTAGCTGGTTAATGTGCTGGTATATCCATACGATTTGCAATTGTAGTCTTGAACACTTAAGGAGCAAATGGCGTATGCCTTTGTTGGGACGAATCGTACATCATTTTTAGGAAATAATATACCAATAAACATTCAGTAGAATTCTGTGAGCTTTATTCTTTTGACTCGTAAAAGCTTCCCATATATATCAACCTAACCTCTTAACTTGTTTTATCTTTTCTGAAACCAGTGCTTCGAAAGCTGTTGAAATTTTGGAAGCGTATGAAGGTACCTTAGAGGATGATTATCCTCCTGAGAACGAGCTAATCGAACATACTGAAATGATTCTTTACAAGGTATCAAGCAGAAATTTTACAAGTATCATACCTTGATTGTAGTCTTTCTAGTTTTTATTCCCTGAAAAATCATGCTTACCGTAAACTGGTTTCATACATTTATCTCTGAATGAAAATACCAAAAGTTCAAGTTGGTTGGTAAAAGTATGACTGCTTGAATCATACATGTATTCCTTTGTGACAAAAGCATACCTCTCACAAGAAGTGTTTAAAATGAACCTTGCAACGTCTTTTCAAGCCACCTGCAATGGTGGTACTCTGTTCACTCTTTCTCCTGACACTTATTTGTTTGAGCAACCTACATTTGGCAGTACCACAGTTTTGATATCTGTAGCTGCAAGAAATCACAGCTGGATTTTTCTTTCCTTCCAGGTTTCCTTGCTTGAGGAGAGTGGTTCTTTTGACAAAGCTCTTGAGGAGTTGCGCAAAAAACAGCCGAAAATAGTAAGTTCATAAAACTTATAGTGCAATATATTTGGATTCATAGGATACACACATAGTAAATTTAACATTTCTCGTTTGGTTGTTTCCAGGTTGATAAATTGTCTTACAAAGAACAAGAGGTATCTCTTTTGTCAAAGCTTGGTCATCTAGAAGAAGCCACTAAACTCTACAGGGTTTTGCTTTCCATGAACCCTGACAATTACAGGTTTTTTACGTTGCACTTCAAGTCATTCTAGAACGATTAGCTGTATATTTTTCGTTTTTCTCTATTGTCACATCTATTTTCTCTGCTTCATTAATTTTAGCATACAATTGACTGTCCTTACCTTTGACATTCTCAAAGGCTTCTATATATTTTTGGGCACTGTCAATTTTTCTAAACAAATAAAGTGCATTCCTCATTTTTTCAGATATTATGAAGGCCTCCAAAAATGCCTTGGATTATATTCAGAATGTGGTCAATATTCTTCCGACCAGATTGAGAAGTTAAATGCCTTGTACCAGTCTCTAAGTGAGCAGTACACTAGGTCATCCGCTGTTAAGGTGAGAGAAGGCATATGAGTGCTTGTTGGTCGTACATATTCTAAAAATTCTTCTACCTCATAGGGAACTTACTGGCTAGCCAGTTTACACTCGTCCGATAAGTTTTGGCCGCTGATACGTGAAATTCGAAAAGTGGGGATAAGTTATTTACTTATTTTCTATTTCCTCATTTCAGAGGATACCATTGGATTTTCTGCAAGATGAAAACTTTAAGGAGGCTGTAGCAAACTACATTAAACCTCTATTGACAAAGGTATCTTTTCGTGCCCTTGAGTCTCTTTGTTTTGACATTTCTCTAATAAACTGGTTTTTATATTTCTTGATACTTGTCTCAGGGTGTTCCTTCATTATTTTCTGATCTGTCTTCTCTGTATGACCACCCTCGTAAGGTTAGTTTCACTGCTTTGTCCTGGAGCATGCTGTCTCCAATTTCATTGATCTGGCTTCACCATACTTTTCTATGTATGTTCTAATACTTATTTTGTTATCCAGCCTGATATATTGGAGCAATTAGTTGTTGAGATGGAACATTCGATTAGGACTACCGGAAGTTACCCTGGAAGGTATACAACGGAATTCATTACTGAAGTAGTCACTGAATTTCATTATCTAATATATTTATTATATACAAAAGCAACGCTGAAATATTATTAAAGTTTGTGATGATCAGTCCATTCTTTTGTTTAATTCTTAATTGATGCAGTGATGTGAAAGAGCCTCCTTCCACACTATTGTGGACATTGTTTTTCTTGGCTCAGGTTCACTGTTGCTACTACTGTCTTAATTCTCTTAATAAATTAACAATTTTACGTTTGATGTTTTGTGTGTTTATTGTAATACATTTCTTCTTTTCAAAATTCAGCATTATGACAAGCGTGGTCAATATGATGTTGCGATCTGTAAAATTGACGAAGCCATTGCTCATACGCCGACAGTTATTGATCTGTACTCCGTTAAGGTATCCCTGTTTATCATGGCCAAAAATCCTTTCATAAGTTTTTAATCCATCAGTTTGTAGTATGTCACTATCGCTGCTTGCACTATGTATGGAGACACATTTTCAAAACTTATTTGACTGGGTGGTTGGGTTTTTATTTCTTTAGTTATTGCGATTGGGTTATCAGAAATTGTCTGATGTCTGCACACTGTGTATCAGGTTATCTTTTTGTATGAGGATGTTCTTGTTTCTTCTTAACGCTTGTACTTGTTTCTCTCAACAGAGCCGAATAATGAAGCATGCAGGAGATTTGACTGCCGCTGCTGCACTTGCCGATGAAGCTAGAGGCATGGACCTAGCAGATCGCTATATAAACAGTGAATGCGTTAAGCGTATGTTGCAAGCTGATCAGGTTTTACATCTCGGTTTTGTATTATATTGTTATGGTTATGTCTTTTGACGTTAAGCCTCAATTCTAATTCTCCATTCTGTGAACTTTCCTGTTGAAGGTGCCTTTGGCTGAGAAAACTGCTGTTTTATTTACAAAAGAGGGGGATCAGCTCAACAATCTTCATGACATGCAGTGCATGTGGTATGGCTCTATAGAACCCTAAGTATTTTTGCATATGTATGATTGACCAGTCATATATCTTCCTAATGGCTGTCTTTTTACCTTATTTTGTTAAAGGTATGATCTTGCATCTGGGGATAGTTACTTCCGCCAGGGTGATCTTGGACGTGCTCTCAAGAAGTTTTTGGCTGTGGAGAAGCACTATGCTGACATTTCTGAAGATCAATTTGATTTCCACTCGTACTGCTTAAGAAAAATGACGTTGCGTTCATATGTTGACATGCTTAAATTCCAAGACCGATTACACTCATTCCCATATTTCCACAAAGCAGCAATCAGAGCAATCAGGTGAACTATTTGTTGCATAAATGTAATCTAGCGACAGTATCTACTGTGTGGGTGCATGAATAGGTTCCATTTAACTGTAGTTTCATTTACCTCTCGGCCTGATGTTCAGGTGCTACCTGAAATTGCATGACTCTCCCAAGTCAACTGCTGAAGAAGATGAAATGTCAAAGTTGGCTCCTGCTCAAAAGAAGAAAATCAAGAAGCAGAAAAAGGCAGAAGCCCGAGCTAAGAAAGTAGGTGTTTTTCAGTGTTTTGAAGAGTGAATTGACACTAAGATGGCTTAAGAGTGTTCTTCTTCGTTTCAGGAAGCTGAGAGTAAAAGTGAAGAATCAACTGCCGGTGGTGCCTCTAAGTCTGGCAAACGAAATGTGAAACCTGTAGATCCAGATCCTCATGGGCAGAAGTTAATTCAGGTTGTTGTTTGCTTCATTTGTATGATATCTTAATCGTCACCGCAACTGTATCATGAATCTTTACTTTAATATGGCGAACTAAAGAACTTAATCTTTACAGGTTGAAGAGCCAATGGCAGAGGCTTCAAAGTACTTGAGACTACTCCAGACTCATTCACCTAATTCGTTGGAGACGCATCTACTTTCCTTTGAGGTCAATATGAGAAAACAGAAGATTATACGTGCATTCCAGGTAACTGATTTAGTTCCTTATTCAAGCTATCATGTTTCTTCCGTTTTTTTTTTTGGTGCAAAGGATCTATCATGTTTTCCATAGTATACTTTTTCCAAGTATTCTAACGGCTTGCCTCTCATTTTTTCATTCTTCAGGCGGTCAAGCAATTGCTTATATTGGATGCGGAGAACCCTGATTCACATCGTTCCTTGGTATGAAATCTGTGCAACATGTGATTTTTTAAGGAGTAGTTTAGTAATTAAAAGGACAGAAGGGATTATAATGTTTGCCCTTCAAGAGTTATATGTTTGTGGCTTATACTTTTGAATTTTGATGACAGGTTAAATTCTTTCTCAAGACAGGATCGACAAGTGCTCCAACGACTGCAGCTGAGAAACTTCGTTGGAGTTTCCTAGAGGCGGAGCGGCCATCAATCAGGTGACTACTTGAACTATTATCCAATCTGACTGTTACTTTTGTATTTCACATGTGTGATAAATTATCTATTCGTTTGCATTCTAGTCAATTGCAGAATAAATCACTAATGGAGGCAAACAAAGAGTTTCTTGCTAGACACGAAGGTGCAAATCAAATTGATTACATTTACTCTCACGGAGAGATTACACTGTCTGATATTTACGATGGTAACATTTGCATTTAACTACGCAGATTCTTTGGTGCACAGAGCTGCATACGCAGAAATGCTGTACCTTTTAGATCCAAGCAAGAAAACCGAGGCTATCAAAATAATTGAAGACTCAACCAATAAAGTGGTTCAAACGTAATGCTCCATCAAACACATATACCTTATGATTCCTTGATCTCTGTTTTTTTGGTATGTTTAACATCGGTTGTCCATGTTCAGAAATGGAGCTCCAGGACCAGCAAGAGAATGGAAACTCAAAGACTGTATAGCCATTCATAAGCTCCTAGACACAGTTCTCCTCGACTCGGAAGCTGCCTCCAGTAAGCATTAAACATCTTTACTGTATTCTCTGCACCAATATTTATATTGCTTATCTGCGAGTGCATTTTGATTTATTGCGTCTGGTTGGTTTTGTGAACACATCACTTTCATGATAGTAAAGTCCTTAGGGTTTAGAAGTATTAAGTTGCTTTGAAGTGATAAGCCGGGTGTTGGGTACAATTTGCAGGATGGAAATCACGCTGCGCCGAGTATTTTCCCTGTTCAACTCACTTTGAAGGCAAGCGGAGCTCAGTGATGCCTGATTCAGTGTACAACTCATCTCGTAAGAGCAATGAGAATGGTGACATGCCAAACCATCCAATGGGTCAGACTGAGTTGAGCGACGGACAACTCTCACTGAAGAATCTCTCAATCTCAACCTGAAGGACCTCTTAGTTATCAAATAAGAAGCAAAAGCAACCCAGGAGATAATTTACAAAAGATGGAATGAGATCCATTCTTTCAGCCCCGAATCAAACTTGAGATTTAGTGAATCTTTCGCAGAGGTGTGGAGTTTGTAACATGCCAAATGTGTATAATTGTTTTCCTATACAAGGCTGGGTTTCAAAGTTTGAAGAACAAATGCCACAAAGAGAGTCTTGTCTTCTTTTTTCGTTTTCTTTCCCTCTCGACACTTTCTTTAAGAGGATGCTTCTAGCTTTTTTAATGTTGTACCCTTTTAACTTCTTCTTTTTTTGTTCGGTTTCTCCACATTATTTATTTTCCCCACTACAATATCTGTTTAAGCTTCTTGACATATCTGAAAAATTTTGATTTGATGAGCGTGGTGTTACATTTTTTTCTTATCTACGTTCTTTCATATGCTTGCATTAACACATTATTTGAAATTTTATTGATTTGGAAAGTTACATCTCATCAACAAACAAAATGAATAAACCAGCAACTCAACTATACACGTTTTTAAGTCTATACACATCGGAGACTGCTGGGATCATCTCTCTCTCTCTCTCTCTTTGCCTCAGCTTTTGTCTATGAGGAAGCACTGCTGCTTTCTCCAACCTCACTTTTACAGAGAGGGCAAGTCGCATTGATTTTAAGCCATTTATCTACACAGTCTACATGGAAAACATGTGAGCATGGCAGCTCTCTTACATCTTCGTCATCTCCATATCTAGTCAAGCAGATGCAACAGCTCTACAAAACCAAATTGAGACAATAGTTAATAGTTGAACTAGGCACATTGTACTCCTATATACAATTGACTTAAACTACTACCAAGTCAAATGTGACCACAGCCGACTCTAAAGGGATCTGAGTGGTATTTACTTACGGCATCCTCGCCTGATATAAGACGTTTCTTTTGGGATCCCAACAGAAGAAATCCACCTTCACCTTCCTCTGAAAACTCCAAATCATTTCTACATTTTGATTTGAACCTGTAGACAGGCAGTGTGTTGATGGCCTCTGCAGTGGCTCCTCTAGTTTGTGAGAAGTTTTCTCGAAATCCGAGAACAGAGATTAAGCAAGGCAAACAACAGCATATGGTTGCACATAGTATGAATGGCATTGCATATCCAATGCAACTAAAAGTAAGGAACGCTATACATAACCTGCAGGGCCGAACCAAAAAAAAAAAAAACATGAGTGCTAAGAGTTCAATCGGAGACACAAGAACGGATAAAGTGGAGAGGGCGTGTACCTGTACAGTTTAGGAGAATCAGAAGGAGATGAGTGACCTCCAAATATCCATACATTCCCCACAACAAACCACACCGCAAAGAAACAATCAATGGCCATCTTGAAGTGGTCCACCAGGCCGTTGACTCTGCAAGTCACAAACACTTCGATTCCTTAGCTAACCAAACCAATTGTTTCCAAGGCCAATCCACAAAAAAGCTACGCGTACCTTGTTCTTAAGCTTCCCCTAACTTGAGTGTTTCTAGGTGCTGCACTCAATTCGGTGACGTTTTCTTCATCTGCTGCTTGAGCAACTGAGACGGCAGTATAAGGTGTGGACTCTGAAGGGCTATTATTATTATTGCCTTGAGAAGAGGTAGTAGTAGCACGTTGTGAAGAATCTTGCCCTGTACTTCGGTTGTAAGTGCGAAAACGCCAATAGAGAATAGGGAGAGTGGCAATACAGCCAGAAGTATATCCAACGACCCAAGTAAACAACGGCGCTTCTGGATGTTCATCTTTAGCGAGAACCATAACTACAATGGCAGCAACAATTTGAGCCACAGTGACAACTAACTCAACAGAGATCCAAAGGCCAGAATTCAAAGGACTCCTAGGGCGAGCATTGGCATCATCTCCTCTCCTAGAAGAAGTTGTTGTTGATCTCTGCTGAGGAGGAGTCAACGGAGACGGATGAGGCAAGTGTTGTGTACCACCATTTGATGATGATGATGATGATGATGATGTAGTCTCTTGTTCAACAAGGTGTGAGCTAACCTGAGGAGTTAAGTCATCGATGGAAGATCTTGATGATGAAGAGTCAATGGTAGTGATATCAACGATGTGATCAGGGGAGTTATTGAGGTCCATTAACAAAGGATCTTGATCAGTTTGGGATGTAGTTGGTCGTTCAATGGAAGAAACATCCATCTAAATCCAAGTCGAAAAACTGAAAACTAACAAATTCTCTCAGCAAAATATATATCTCCAAAGCATTAGTGTTCCTTCGTTCGTTCGTTCGTTCGTTCACCTAAGCCCAATGTAAAGTCGTAGCAAGAGCCAGAAGAAGAAATGGTAAAACGGTTCACCTGGTTACAGCACAGAGAAGACCATGAGGAGAAGAAAGCAAATAGCTTTTAGGATCATCAGAAGAAACCCTAACTAAAAAACAAAACAAATTCCAACTTGGAGTAAGACCCACCAAACAATTTTGACTCTTTCAAATCCATAAAATTCTGATCTTGATGAAAAACCCCAAAACCAAAGAAGAAGAAAAAATAAAAAAGCAATCTTTGCATAAAATAGGGTCCTGAAACAAAAATCCGGACTTGGCAAAAACAATCGAAAATACGAAGAAGAAGAAGAGTCGAAGATATAGAATGAAGCTGCGGTCTTTCAATGATTACCAAAAAGGTCCAAAATTGAAAAAGCTGCGGTGGTTGAATTCTTCTTACTAGTTGTTGTAACTTGTGCTCTTCTTCTTCTTCATTACTCTAGTCTAGCCTAAAGACAAAGAGATGATTCGGCTGCTGATAATATTTCAGCTTTTGCTTTGGCAGTAATTTGGGAGAAGATAGACAAAGAGTGTGATTTAGTTGTTGTCTTGTTGTTTTACTTAATATATGCAATAACACTCTCTCTCTCTCTCTCCCTCATGATTACTGGACTAGATTTCGTTATTGCAATATTCTTAAACCGTTGGATCTTCTCTGATCCGACAGTCATATCTTACTCCTTGTTTAGAAGGTGAGTTCTTCACTTAATTAATTACCTCATTTAGCTAAATTCTCCTGCCTGACAAAATCACAAAATAATCTGGAAAAAGAGATAAAGAAAGAAAAAGGGTAAGCTGCTAATAAATTGAACGAGTGAAGTCCATCTAGAGCCCAGCCCAGCCCATATGATGTATTCTTGACCCATCACAAGAAATCTGGCTTTGTTTGGACTTAACTGTGGTAATCATATACTAGTAGTTTTTTTTGTTAATCTATCTACACTCTACAGTATATTATGGATTTAACTAGTTTCGCACCTTGTTTTAAAAATCTCCGTCTAACACCGATTACCCGCAAAATCGCTAGGTCCATCCTCTCCGCCTTGATTAATGATTAATTCCCGCCTAACATCGATTATCCAATTATGCATGTCTAATCCGATTATTTCCGCTTAATTCCGCAATTTTGTTTATACCAATTTTTTTTAGAACCAAATAAAAATCATACATAAATATTTTTGTTATTTAGGCATTTAAATTAAGAGATTATGATGTTTTACAATAACTAATGTATAACTTTTAACAAAAAATCGAAAAAAATTATTTTAAAATGATGCTTTTATGATTTTGCCATAATTTTAAAGACAATACTATAGTTTTATATTTTATTTAATATTTTTTTTAACATAAAAAGAATTATACATATATTTAGTACAATTTATTTTTATTTTATTGTTAATTTAATAAAATAACTCAAAAACTAATTCTCGATTAATTACCGTTTAATTTCCCATTTTCTCGCTAAGCGCTAGGCCCACCTCAACCGTCCGACTAGCGCCTAGCGATTTATAAAAGAGGGGTTTCGCAATTCTTTTATGTGTGTCACCACCACTATCATGTTATTGTTAAACTATCCACATGGTCACAAGGTAAACTACATGACATATACGCATTTGATTTGTTTTTTAAAAAAGGAAAAAATATTTTTAAAAGAGCAAATGTCCTTTTAAACATCAAAATCGGAAGAGAAAAAGTCTAAATAAGTCTCTATTATTAACACTCGTCCAATAAAAATATAGTCTCACAATGCCTCACATTCATCATTTATTATGTTCACACATGGGTCTAAAAGTTACTCTATAAAGAATATTATTTAGATAAAATGCACACAAATTAAAGAAAAAAAAAAGATAAAATTATACTCTCTCCGTTTCATAATATAGGATGTTTAGAGAAGTATTTTTGTTTCATAATATAGAATATTAACAACTTTCTATACAACTTTTTGATTAATTTTCTATTTTATATTATGCAGTCTTATTTATGATTGGTTAAACTTTTTTAAAGTAATTATTTCTTAATATACGTGTTTTAACTAAAACATCCTATATTTTGAAACGGGCAAAGTACATGTTTGCTCTTATTTAATATGTTACTAATGATTTAAATTCAATGAAAATAAATTGTGGATTAAAAAATAAATTTACAAAATTAATATAAATAACATATTAGAATTGTAAAGTGACACTCAAAAAAAAATCTCAGTCGTTGTGTTAAACCGAGGGAGTACAATAGGAGTTTCCAAATTCTTTTAAGATTGTTATAACTTATAACTGTTTCATTCCATGCGCGCATCATATATAAATGAAACGAAACAAAATAAAACGAAAGAACGGCTGACCGGAATTACCGGTCACGGCTTTATCAATGTAAACCGTTAAATTCGTCACGTGTCGCCAATAGGACCCATTTGGGCTTCCTTATTTGTGGACCATCTTTGTTTCACAATGAAGAAACAGAGTCACGTGATTCCCCTGCTACTCTACTCGTAATTAATTATGTTCCGCTCTTTTCTTTTTGTCTCAAAACGTTTTTCTCCTTTGTCTATGATTCGTGTTTTTTTATCCACTGTTATCACATATACTATTTTGAAATAAGAATTTGAAATTAAATTGGCTTGTTATTGATATAAGCAAAAAGATAACTTATATCTGATATAAAAGAAACTGTTAACTTAAAGAAGAACATAATTATCAGTATTTTAGTGAGAAAAGTTTTAAAAACTACTGTATTAAGTTAACAGTTTCTTTTATATCTTTTATAACAGTTTCTTTTATATCAGTGTTGGAAAATAAACAATAATTTTAATGAACATAAACCAATAATGTAAATCATTTCTCAACCAAAAGAATTCATGCTCTGTGACAAATTAAGAGAAAGAAGAACATAATTATCAGTATTTTAGTGAGAAAAGTTTTAAAAACTACTGTATTCTCTTAATTTGTCACAGAGCATGAATTCTTTTGGTTGAGAAATGATTTACATTATTGGTTTATGTTCATTAAAATTATTGTTTATTTTCCAACACTGATGTAGCAGTTTCAATATGATATTACTTGTGTATGATATGTTGCTTCCAGATCTTTATCATTCTAAAAATATCGGAAAATTATGAGATATCTATATATAATAGCAAACCCACTTTTTGTGTCAATTTTTAATCCAACGGATGAGATTGGTTCCAGTTTTAATCCAACGGTTTAAAATTATTAATCGTGTCTTTTCGTCGCACCCTCATCTTTCAAAAATCACACCTCTTAGTCTTTGCATCTCTTTGTTGTACCTCCTGGTTTCAAAAATCACATCCATTCATTTTTACACCTTTTAAATCACACCTCTTAGTCTTTGCATCTCTTTGTTGTACCTCCTGGTCTCAAAAATCACTACCATTAATTTTTACACCTTTTAATTTCACACCTCTATGTGTTACACCTCATGTTGTACCTCAATGTCTTATACCTCTTTGTTTTACCTATTATTCATGTCTTTTCATTACACCCTCATCTTTCAAAAATCATAACTCTTAATTTTAACACATTTTTATTTCATACCTCTATGTCTTACACCTCTTTGTTGTATTTCCATGTTTCTCATCTATTAATTTTGACACCTTTTTATTTTACACCTCTATGTCTTACACCTCTTATATATTAACTTTTTTGGACAATATAAGTTTTAAAATTGTTTTCTGAGTACTAAAAGACTGTTTAATTGAAGTGTTTTTCAACTAACAAGCATCAATCTCTAATTCAAGGTAATTTAATATTTTCGCTGACCTGTAGTGCTTCTTCGGTTAGATTATTATTATTGTTAGTCGACACTACTAAGTTCATACATTAATTTTAGTTTTGTAAACTTTTAGTCTCTTCAATATTTTTAGCCTTTCCGGTTTTCATGTTTTTGATCCGTTGAATAAATACGCGTGCTATAATTTTTGCATGGCTAATCTTTCTAATTCTCAATGTGCATATTTTATTTTTGACTTTCTGGAAAAACCAAAACCAAATTACGAGAGGAACGATGATATGCAGTGATGCTAAGCCAAATTTTTTAACAAACATGGTATAATTATAAATTTATATATGTTCTATTATTTAACCTATTTTTTTTTTTAACAAACATGGTATAAATGTAAAAATCCTTTTTATATGTAGGATGTCCATTAGATATAAATGATCCAGGTTAGTTTCCATTCTTTTGTAAATAAAGCTTTTAAAATTTTAGTTGAATTTTAATTTCTTATACTGGGTATCAAACATTTTGATAATATATAGAAATATTACAAATGAGCATGGAAATAGAGAGTGTCAAAGAAAAGTCGGATACTTGTGACAACACAAAATCAAATTCTAGAAAGCGTAAGCACGACCAAATGACAAGTCAAGTTAGAAAGAAAAGATCTACTAAAGGTAAATTATTTAGTCTTTGATGACTTTCTAATTAATCTGTATATACAATTTTTAAAAACATAATGTATAACATTCACTTTTAGAGTGATCTGGAATCTGCCAAAAAATAAAGAAAATGCAAGTAATTTCTAAAATTAGTGTTTAACCCAAAGAAGAAAACATCAAAAGGTGAGATATTGTTATCACATGTTTCACCACATCGACTTTGTTTTCGCTGTCGTTGATTGAAAAACATGATGGTACCGATTCATAGACATAAGTGGGAAATCAATTCATAATACATGGTGGATATACGATATAAACTTCAATCTAGCAAAAACCGCACACACTTTTCCTTCTAGCAGTTTAAAATTATTAATGATCCCAACAGTTGCAAATTATTAATCGTGTCTTTTCGTCGTGTCTCCATCTTTCAAAATCACACCTCTTAAGTTTTGCATCTCTTTGTTGTACCTCCATGTTTCAAAATCACATCTATTTATTTTTACACTCTTTTTATTCCATACCTCTATGTTTACATTTCTTGGTTGTACCTCCATGTTTCAAAGATCACATCCATTAATTTTTACACATTTTTATTGCACACCTCTATGTTTTACATCTCTTTGTTTATTATATATAAACTTTTCGGACAACATAAACATGTTTAGAAAATTGTTTTCGAGTATTTTCAAAACTTACAAGTTAATAAAATAAAATTAAAGAATTGTTTTATTGAAGTGTTTTTTAAAAATATAATAGCAAACCCACTTTTTGTGTCAACTTTAATCCAACGGATGAGATTAATTCAATTTTCCATCTAACGGTTTAAAATTATTGATGATCCCAACAGTTGCAAATTCTTAATCGTGTCTTTTCGTCGTACCCCCATCTTTCAAAAATCACACCTCTTAATTTTTGCATCTCTTTGTTGTACCTCCATGTTTCAAAAATCACATCTATTTATTTTTACACATTTTTTATTTCACACCTCTATGTTTACACCCAGTCCGGCCCGTGGCTAAAGCCCGTGAAGCTCGTGCTTTAAGCATCACGAAAATATATAAGTTGTAAGGGTATCAGATTTCAAAAGTGTGTTGTGGTGTAGTGGTTAACACATGTTTGAACGTTTTATATGTTGAGAGTTCGAACCGAGACTTGATGCATTTTTGTGTTTTCATTTTACTTTTGTCTTTAGAGGGTTCAAAAAAAAATTGCTTTAGGCATAAATATCTACTGCGCCGGCCCTGTTTACACCTCTTTGTTGTACCTCCATGTTTCAATATCACATCTATTAAATTTTACACCTTTTATTTCACACCTCTATGTCTTACACCTCTTTGATTATTATATAGAAATTTTTCTAGACAACATAAACAAGTTTCGAAAAATTGTTTACTGAGTATTTTTAAAACTTTCAAGTTAATAAGTAAAACTTAAGAATTGTTTTATTGAAGTGTTTTTAAAAATTTTAAATATATAATAGCAAACCCACTTTTTGTGTCAACTTTAATCCAATGGATGAGATTAGTTCCACTTTTCCATCTAACGGTTTAAAATTATTAATGATCCCAACAGTTGCATATTATTAATCGTGTCTTTTCGTCGTGTCCCTATCTTTCAAAAATTACACTTCTTAAGTTTTGCATCTCTTTGTTGTACCTTCATGTTTCAAAAATCACATCTATCCTTTATTTTTACACCTTTGTTATTTCATACTTCTATGTTTACACCTCTTTGTTGTACCTCAATGTTTTAAAGATCACATCATATTAACTTTTACACCTTTTTATTTCACAGCTTTTTATTTTTGTTACTCTTTATTTATATAAAGTTGTAATGTGTTGATCCAACAAATGGTTTGTTTCGTTTTTTACTTGAAATGTAAAATTAACAATGTTAATCATTTCAAGTTTTTACTTTCCCGTGCGACAACGCACGGGCCGACATCCTAGTAGAAAATAAAGTTAAAACAGAATTTAAGCTACCCCATATCATACACAAGTAATATCATATTTCGAGAATCTTCTTTTGTTTGGATCCAAAAAAAATACTGTTACTTAAATAGTGTGTAGCTGTACGATGATGGATAATTTAGGAGTGCACTATTTTGACATTGATAGTACATATATATATATATGTGTGTGTGTGTATTTATTTATATAATGGTGAAATTTTAATCGAGAAATTAAATTGGAAAGAGAAATAAGTGACAAGAAAGTGTAGACAAAAAATAACACTGTTGAAGATCTCTCTAGATTCGAGAAGATATATCATACAGTACAGTACTATATGGAACTGAAATTGATGTCCGACAGACACATGCGCAATTAAATCCACTAATGACAGTTTAGGAGATGCATGCTAAGTTAAGTTAAGTATAAATGATCCCACACCACAAGAAGTAGAAGCTAATCACCACCAACTATTCACTTGCTTTCGTGGAGATATAAAAACCGCCAGTTACAGGAAACGTGTCATTTATAGGTAGGGTTCACTAGGTTTTTTAGCTTACTAAGTATAGAGAGAGAGCGACTATAAAATCCAAAGTTGGAAAACCTTTACAATCTCATACACACTCAAGCCAAAATTTAGTGCCATATTGTCTCATCACTTTCCGCACTTTTATTCTTAACTTTTTATAAATAGATTAATTAAGAAGATAGAGAGACGACAGTTAATGTCACAGGTGGAATACGTCAGGGTTAGGCCGGATTCCGGTGGTGATCTTGGAGGAACTGAGCTGACCCTAGCTTTACCCGGCACTCCGACAAATACATCGGACGGTCCAAAAAAGCACGGACACAAACGTAGATTCCTCGAGACCGTTGATTTAAAACTCAGGAAAGACGACCAAGAGAATAATAATAATACTATTAACTCAAGCATGATAACTAGTAATAAGTACGGCGTACTAATTTTTTTTATTTATCGTTGCATGTATGTACATATAGAGATACGCATGTTAAATAGATCTTTTTTTATCCTGGTTTTAGTGACCAGTTGGTGGGGTGGCCGCCGGTAGCGACGGCGAGGAAAACAGTGAAGACGACGGTGAGGCGGAAATACGTGAAAGTGGCAGTGGACGGTGCAGCGTATCTCAGAAAAGTTGATCTTGAGATGTACGATTGCTACGGTCAGCTTTTCACCGCTCTAGAAAACATGTTTCAGGGGATAATAACAATATGTAAGTAATCGAGAGAGAGGGATAATAAAAAAAAAAAAAAAAAAGACTATGATTTTGATTTGTTTTGGATGGACTGACGGCGTGGAGGGTATTATGGTAAATTGACTTAAGAATGGGTTTTTTTGGACGGTGGTAGGTAAAGTGACGACGAAGTTGGAGAAGAAGGGAGAGTTTGTGGCTACGTACGAGGATAAGGACGGTGACTGGATGTTAGTCGGAGATGTGCCGTGGATGTGAGTTCCCCTAGTTACACTTGTGTGGGCTTTTTAACACTTTCCCTTTTTTTCTCAGCTTAATTACTGTATCTGTATACACTACTACTCTATCCATTTTTTTACCAGAACTTAAAATTAACAAATTTATTAAGTTTTTTTTTATTACTGCGTTATTTTTGGTGAAGGAAACTAAATTCCCTTGGAATTGATGATACTGTGGTGCAGGATGTTTGTGGAATCGTGCAAACGTGTGAGGTTGATGAAAAGATAGAGAAAACAAACAGACGTACTAGTTTTACACCTTCGCCAGGGTGATCAGTTTCTTCACATTTAGTTAGTAGACTCAAAAAAGCATTGTATTGACTAAAACAAAACTCTGGCTCTTTTGCCTCATAGTAATTATTTTCTTATATAGGCGATTGGACGATCTCTATCTCTCAATTCTCAGTCACACGAAAGCTTTGTCATAACGGTAAAAGCCTAAAAGGGCACTATATAAGCTGAAGATTTGATATCGAGAAGTGTCTCCACTTTACAGAACGTAAACATACGCATCAGCTCTTCGATAAGCTTTAATTCGATCATAACGTAAACATACGCACAAGATTATGATCACTAATGCATAAATATTGTCCACAATGTGATCCACAACCTACACATTCAATCTCTCCTTCAATTCGATCATACCTCTGTAAGTAAAGCTCTCTTGTATAATACCTTAATTTTTTTACTCCTAATGATATTTACTTTTTTAGATATATAGATGCCAAAAATGTTTCAAACTTTTTTGGCCGTCAGAACTATATTTTTTTTGTTACTTTTAATTGTTATTCAAAAACCACTGTAGAAACAAAACTTTTTAATCAGTGCCGACCACCACGATCTAAACATAACAACATCGACAAAACAGACAAAATTTTCCTGCTTCGCTAAATCTCACACATACAACTGACGACAACTTAAAAATAACAAATATTAAATTATCAAAAAATATATATAATATATGTGCAGTATAGTACTGTAACAAATAGCATGTCAAAAGATAGATGGAAGAACAACGTGTTTACTCTCTCTTACATACAAAGAGTAATACATTTTATAAGGCAATGGAGACAGCATCTCCGTCAGTTTGCAAGTATCGGGTTCCTTTCTTCATCGATATCTATCGCAAGTACACGGTCTGGGTCCGAGCCGCTTGGTCCTTCCGCGTAAAGAGTTGGAAGATAGGCCTTATACGCCGGCAAATAACGCGACACAAAGTCATTCACCTACACAGATTGTATATTTCAACATTCAAAGCAACAACAAATGTGTTTTCTTATGTAAACACTACTATAGTGTACTTATTATTAGTCTAAACTGTTTATTACCTCTTCATCCGACATCCCAGCTTTGCCAGCCTGCCTCATGGCGATTTCCGCCTGTTCAAACCAAAAAACAAAACCGGGTTTGTATTAGAAAAACGCAGCGAAAAAAAACCGTAAGTTTTGTTATTATCAGATATACAAACCTGAAGACGCCACCGGTATACATAACTTGGGTCCTGGATTTTGATGACGACCCAAGCATTGATGTACTTGTCCCATGCGTCATAATACGCTTCAAGGTTCTTATTCACAATCTCCAGCTGCAGAAAGAGAAAGAGAGTTTTTCATTATAGCATGTGTTGTACTGCGCCACTCAATGGTTTCAAAGGGAGTTGAGATAACCTGCGGATCAACTGCTTTAACAACGTCAGCTGGAAGAGGCTTAAAACCAAGCATCCATCCCTCAAAGAGAATAACCTGGAGATCATCAAACATCTTTTAATGGACTTATATATATACTTGTAACCTTGAACAGAATACTTGAAAAGATGGTAAATACCGTAAGAGGTCCTTCAACTTCAGGCCACGTTGATGAATCAGCTCTGTCACCTCTCCCACTATAGGCAGACTGCAGCCAAATAAGAATGAATCAAAGAGTTAAGAACAGGTACCTCTGTTTTCTTTCTACGTGTAAATGATACAAAGTGATGAAACAGAGAAGATAATATAAAGCTGTGACTCACCTTATCGTACCTAGGTACCTTCATCTTCATGCCTGTTAATGATCAAAAATTTAAAAACGGTAAATAAAGAAACTAGCAAACAAGAATAAAACTCTACAGATGAAGATTGAAACAAACCTTCTTTGGTCAGTTTAGTCAGGGCTTCTAGTGTTTCAACAGAGAGTTGCAGATCATGGCTTCCTGAATTTCCACGATACTGGATACAAACAAGAAACCATGACGACAATTTCAAACTAAAGAAAAGACTGACAAAAAGAAATATGCTGAGAATAGTAAGATGAGTTTACCTCTAGAAGTGCATTCCCTGGATTATTTTCTCTCAATTCCGTCTGAATACAAAAAGGATGGAAGCTAAGAAACGGAGAAGAAAGAACATCCAGACAACTGAGGAGGTTACAAGTAAAACCTTATATAATGATTCTCTTACCTGACCTTGTGCAGTCAAGTAAAAATCGTCTATTGATACTGTCGCCGACTTCCTGACATAATATATTGCCTTTGTGTTAGTATAAGAAACACAGACTAAACATAGAAACAAGTTGCAGCAGACCAAGTTGTACCTTTTTGTAGTTTTGAAAAGATAATCAAGTGCAAACACAAGTGTAGTCTTGCCACATCCTTGAGGCGCGCTAAACCCAATCTGCATTGTCAAACAACACACATCATCTATCAGATCTCTCTCCATCCACCCCATCATTTAATCTGAGGTTATAATTTAAAAACAGAAACAAGTGAGTAGTACCACTAATGGAGGAACATCATCATCTCCATCATGAAACTTGGAGTTATGGAGAGCAATCTGATCTTCGCACCACATAAAAACAGGAATATAGTAGTGGTAAAGCCTAGCTTTCTGAGGAATAGTGAGCTTAAGCTCATTAAGCTGAAAGAGTCTGCAGAGCTGTGAGCCGTAGAGTAACCATTTGTCAATAGAAAGGCCAACTCTTTCAGGAGTAATACCAATCTTGTCTACGAGAGGACCGGAGCATATAAACTCAAAAAGATCAGAAACTGAAGAGACATCAACTGTTTTAGTTGTTGGTAACGAGTAGCATTTGTTGGAGACGCCTCCATAACTTGTAGCATAATCATGAACCATTGAATTGTCTTGAATCCACGAGCATCCACAGCCTACACAAGTAAAAAATGCAAAAGAGAAGGTGTCATCACTCTTATCCACAACAATCTTAAGTCAGTAAAATCAAAACACAGATGAAACAATCTAAACCTTAACATACTAACTTAAAAAAATCTGTTTTTTTTTTTTTTAATAATTCTTGAGGAATCTGCCGAAAATGCAAACCAATGAATACAAAATTCAATTTTGATATATTAAATTTTCCAAATAACCAATCAGAAGACAAAATTCATCAGAGAAACAAGACGAAAAGAAGAGACTTTGAAACAAAAACAATAAAGAAACAAGAGGAATCAAAAGAATTTGTTTACCAGAGAAGGAGAAAAGGGTAGGAATCGGAGAAAGCTTGGAGGAGGAAGAAGAAGAGAGGACATGGTCGTTAAATTTGGAAGAAGAGGGACGTTGTTGTCTTTTGAAATTAAAAGAATTGGAGATAGGATTAGAATGACACGGGGGAATTAGTGGATAATCTCTGGGATTATTATAATGCTGAAGAGTCGCTTGCCATGCCGATGATATCAAGCTACTTGATGATATGGCCACCGCCATTTTCGACCCTTTCTCTCTTCTCTCTTCTCTCTTCTCTCTTCTCTCTATCTCAAAGCAGAGCGACACATCAGCAAATAAAGAAGAAGAACAAATTGATAATTTTTTTATTTTTTAGAAAATAATCTCCTTTGCCACATAATATGTGAGTCATATTCCTCCCCTGGGATAACGTGTCATTAATGCTCTGTCCTCTCTGTCCATTTTGACTTTTCTTTTTTCTTACCCTCTTTTTTTTTTTTTTTAATTTATAAAGAAACATACCAGAACATATTGTCTGAATATAGAAAAAAGAAATGTACATCGATCGATCCCACTTACAATTAAAAGAAAAAACTCGTGTTACCGATCAGTACAAATCAGGTTTGGAAGAACCAAACAGGTCTAAAACTAAACCGGAATATAACCGAACTCTAACTAGTAGGTAGGTAGTCCGGTTATTACTTGGTATGATAAGACCGTGGAAAAGAAAGACACAGCTTTTTTTTTATTTGACAGATGATGAATGATCCGGACCATCACAAATGTTGTTTGTCTGTTACAGTTATCACGAACTGTCAGGAGATGAATAGCTTCTCAGGTAGCTTCGCAGAACTGAATACCGCCACCGATTTGTACTGCAACATGCCAAAAATCAAAAATTGTGTTAACACGACCAAACCACACTTCTTCATTCGGTTTGATGAAACCAATACTGATTTTTTTAAAGTTTTCCTTCTTTTTTTTTTTTGTTCTTCTTACCTTGTCTTGTCTATACTTCATGCGTATAGAGTTTAAGGGGCATCCTTTGGTGTTAAGCTGTAGATCTTGCAAGGCGTGCACTGATTCTTTTAGATCGGACGCTTTGTACGTTGTGTAATGCTCAAGAGTTGGATTCTGTACCCAAAAAAAAAAAAAGACGAGTGAGTGAGGTTCAAGATTCGTGGGACAGAAGCGATCTGTGTGTCTTAATGAAACAATGAAGAAGGAACACGAACCCAAGGGTGGCTTGATTGGTTCAATGTCCACTTGGCAAGAAAAACAGCCGAAGCAGCGATCACCGATGGAAGGAACTTCAAGAAAGGATAGTCTTTTAACGTCAACTCCGTTAGGTAATTCGCCAGATATTCCATTTCCAGACTTGGGCTCTGCAGATTCCAAAACAAAAAAGGTTTCAATCTTTCTGCTTAATGTATTCTTTTGATACATCTCATCTGATATATTCAATAAAAGGGTATATTACCGGATAAGAAGCTTGAGCTGCTCGAAGAAATCTCCTGCAAAGACCAATATATACTTTTGAATCACCAAAAACACACAAAAACATATGATGGAAGCATTTTGCATTGTCTGGTAAGATTTATTTACCTGAGGAATGTCTTTGAAGTGGGAGTGTAAATTTGAAAGCTAAAATGCTTGAGTACTTGGCTCTCCATTTCCAGGACCTGATCTCTTGTGTATGTGTTATCCGTGATGAAGCAGAACTCCTCAATCCGTGGCGCACATATTTCCTCATATTTTCTTCATTACATTTCAAGAAACTCTATTAGAGATCTTGTTTGAGACCAGAGAATTGTTTGATTCGTATGTGATAGAGGAACTTACGAAGCAATGAGCATACAGGTGATGCCAAGCAATTGAAGTCTCTGTCTTTCCACGTAGTTGCCATGGAGAAACCAGTCTATGAGATACACTGTTAGGTAGAGAGTGTCAGGTACAAGTGTGTATTCCTCTGATACCTGAATTTTTTTAGAAGAATTGTCTCAGAAGCAGACAAAAACACTTCAAAAGTAAGCAAGAAACAAACTGTTTGGAAGTAAAACTAACCTCTACAAGCCAATCAACAAGAATACCCCGCATTGTCTGAGTCACATCTCTTTGTGTCCTTTCCATAAAATCAGGAAATGGTCTGCGTTTAAGCTGCGAAGTTGAAAAGTCGTCAGGAATCAGATGCCACGAATGCATTATCGTAAAATTTCAAAATCCGATGGATTATTACCTCAGCAACACGCAGGTTGTAGTAGATATCAGGTGCATAAAGGCTACAGAGTAGAGGATCCTTGTCATCTAAATCAATGTCAACAAATTTTGGGATACTTGCCTCACTGGAACTTGCTCCAACACAACTTCTTTCAACTGTTAACCATTTTGCAATAATACAACTGCATCAGCAAATGTTATAAATCATTAAGTAACACAAGCTTCAGCAACAGACCAATTGTAAACTTCACCTGTCCCAAGGGGTCTTGGAGGCAATCTTGAACTCGGCTTTGCGATAAAGCTATAAGATGCTTCGTTTGTACCCAAGCTCGTGCCTGTACAATCCGACAAGCTTCCTCCTCCTGCTGAATTTGCCACAACTTCTACCTTTTCATCTGTAACTTGTGAAGTAGCCGAAGAAGATGCCACCTTGGAAGAACTGGCTCGTCCCTTCTTTATCTGCTTGATATTGTCCACCTACATGGCAAGAAGAACCAACACTTGTCAGCAAAAACATACTTCTTGTCATAAAAAGTAGCAATTTAAAGAAACAGCATTGAATAGTTAACAACCGCAACATTGAAGCAACTTGTGTAAGAATTCTCGCAGGTAACATTGGTAATGTCCTTGAGAACAGCTCGCTTCTTAGGTGCATTGGCTTTCTTCTCATCCAAGTCTGTTCTTTTAGACTTTACTCTCAGAACCCGTCCCTGGTTATGTGATGTAGCAGCCACTTCTGAAGATGTAATCAGCTTAGAAGAAGCACGCAAGGCAGAGGCAAGAGCACGAGTTACAGGGCGACCATGGAGCCGTATGGTGTTGCCAGAAACAACATTCTCCTTTCCCATGATTGTAAACTCTTAAAAGACGATCCACCCCCTTTTTGATGCTTGAGGCTTAGCACCACATAACCCTCTCGAGTCTCGATCTGTGGAATTGAAGTCAGGAGAAATCGAAGATCAATGGTATGAAAAACAGAGAGATCTAACAGAGGAAAAGTTATATCTAATGCATATAGGAAGCTTGGAGAAATTGTTTAGCCTAAAGAAAGCAAGAGTTATGCTCCTAAAACGAGGGTTATTTATCAGATCATTCACGACGACTCGGAGCTAGAATTGCACCACACAATTTAGTTCGTCAAGCTCCAAAGTTTCAAACTTTATAGAAGTCAAGTCAGATTCATGGTGAAAATAACAGAGTAATTGTGAATTTACTTATACTATTGACCAAAAAAAATCAGAAACTGTAAAGCAGAAAAACCCTCAAAGCAATCGTTGAAAAAGAAAAAGTCGCAGCAGCAATTTTAACTGTAGTAGCAAACGCGGAGCGAAGCGACTCTGCGCAAAATTTGGAGATATAAAATTTGTAAGAGAAAATGTCAAAAGGGAAAAATTAGTAAAGTTTGGTTCTTTATTTCATGGGTTTTATGTTGTAAATGCCCCATAAGAAATTGGAACAATAAAAGGAACTAATATAATTCATCTCAGGAAAACGAACAGACCCATGAGTTTAAAGCTGCAAGCAAGATCTCTTACAAAAAAACGAAAAAAACATCATCGATCCGTTCGTAATAAGGAACCGACTATCACATTTTCTTTAATTATTCCAAGAAAATCCGAGTGACCCGTGAATAATGAAGCCAAAAAGAAAAGAAAAAAAAAAAGCTTGAGAACCAAGAGAAAGTTTCAAGAAACCATCCCAGAAAACCGCCTTAAAAATTGCAGGGTCGGCGTTAAAAAAAAAAAAAAAAAAAAATCTAAAACGGAGAAGATGGAGATAGAGTCTAAAGATGGGAACTTACGCTTCAGATAATTCTTCAAGAAGAAGAAGAAGGAAGAAGAAAATAAAAGAAGTCCTTTTGGAAAGGAGCTGTTCGACAAAAAAAAAAAAAAAAAAAATGGGGAGCTTGGTTGGGCAGATCGGGAGAGTAAATTGGGTGTAGTCAATTTGCTTTTATGCAAAAGGTCTGTGTCTGTCTCACTGAGCGAGTGAGCGGGATAGACATATGTGTTTAAAGATAATATTAGTTTAATATTCATTTTTCATTTTTTTCTAAAATAGAAACTCTTTTATATATTGAGAAAGAATATGTTTATCTATACTTCTCTCTAACTAAACTCTTTGACTCTTTGACCATGAAGTAAGGGAGAAACAAGAAATAACTAGTTTATACTTATAGTTAGTAATTTGTAGTTAATTTTTTCAATTTTGGTATGTGATTGAACATAGCTTTCTCTTTAGATTTTGGTAACTAATCATTTACCTAATTTTCACCTTAATCATCTGTTGCTATTTTGGGTTCTGTGTCATTTTCATTTCTCCATTAACCTGTTGTTATTAATGAGAATTTATTATGCAAACTTTATGTTTTTTTTTATTCGAATGTTTAATTTATTTATTTACTTTTGGTAATTTAAAAAGTAAAAGGACGATAGAGGTATGAATAGTTACGGTTTCCAAGATCTGTATCCATCATAACATGCACATTTATTTACACCGTTCAAATGCAAAATATGTTAAAAACTCTAGACAGCGTGGCTATTCATCCAAAGGTAAAATAAAAAAGTGATTAAACAACACAAATTCTGTTCAAAGGTAAAATATAAAAGAGTGATTAGAATACAAAACTCCTCTGTTCAAATTTTGAAGATTTGAAGAAAGATTCCACCAGTTTATTTTTCTAATGCTAAAGTTTTAAATGTTGGATACAATCCAAGTAATATCATTAATATGAAATAAAATTTAACTATAAAAATATTTAAAAACACACATTAATATATAAAGTTAAATCAATTAAACATTAAACTTTTGAAATCTATATAAAAAACACACACACACATACACTGACTAGTAAAAATAAAAACAAAGACCAAATGCACGTTTACCCCAGAATCAGTCTTCTGATTTATATTTACGTTTCTATATGTTTCTTTTAATATTCCCCTAATAGCTTATTTGGACACCACATGCTAAAAGGATCCATCCATAAATTCTACACTATCTTTTCAATTTTTTTTTGTTGGTGTGTATGTAGAGAGACTTTAAAGAATCCGTTTTATTTCTATTGGATTTGCTCCGTTTTAAAAGCATATAACCTAAGACGCTCTCGTAAAAGATAACATACATTATGTGATGTGCTAACACACTTTTTTTATTTGTTTCATGTAAAACAAAATTTTCTCAGCGGTTACTTTGACCAAATCTAGCTGATATAAAAACTTGGTCATTTAGGGAGAGATCATTCCGCTACTAAAACGTTCTACAAAACCCCTTTTTTGAAATAATAGGTGTTATAAAAAAAAAAAAACTGTAATAGATCTCATTGTCCTTGGATAAATTAGTTTAAAAGAAATTTATAATAACACTGTGATGATGCGTAGATCCGCAGGACAGGAGGCACTTAGAAAAAGAAAAGATACTCCTTAGGAAGTGAACAATAAATATAAAGTGGTGGAATCTGCCATTTCAGGTCTTTGTTACGTGCATGACTTTAATTATATATGGCTTGATGATCGATGTCTTGTAGATACATCTTAGCCTATGCCCATTTTATCAGAATATATTACCGTATTTTATTATCATTTGGTGTTTGATAGAATTCATTATTCATTATCATTAGCTTTGTTTTAAAAAAAAAAATATGAAAAACTGTTCGAAGTACTACTATCAGATTTGAAATAGAAATTGAATTTGAAATAAAGGTAACATTTAAGTTGTGGTTTCGTTTTTGAAAATGTTTTTTAAAAAGTTAAAGTTGAGTGTATTCTTTTTGCTAAGAAGTGAAACGGCAATAAAAGTCAAAAAGATTATAAGTCAAAACTTTCATATGAAAACTCTGATATATAACCTAAGAAAGAATACAAAAAACACAAGGAAAAAGTATCCGTAGGATCTCTATAGTTTATACAGACAGAGCACAAGTGCACAACACACGAGTAATTTAAAAAGCCACAGTGACGAGCTAGAGAGAACCAATAGTCTCACTTACCACATGCGATGAGCGGGGGACTAGACATCTTGGATTTCAAAATTTAAGAGCATTGTATGGATCAACTACTATATTATTATTATATGTTTATTTTTTTTGTTTTATATAGAACAAGAGTAATGCGTTAAAGCTGTGTAAGTGTGAGAAGGACGTAACGAGAAGTCTTCGTGGACCTAATAAATTAACGTTTTACGGTTTTATCCAATATACCCAAAAAGTGAGATCTACGATTTCAATTTCAAACTCTATTATAAAATAGAAAAAGAAAATATTCAAAACACACAGAAACAGATCTAATGATCTACTTATATTAAGCTTTAGTACTAAAAATAATGTCATGTTTGGTTTTTAGTCCATAATTCAAATAACACTCCCAACTTTCCCAACACAGCCTTTATTACCCCATACCCATCTCTAAACATATGTGATCCATGAGAATTTGCTCCTTTTGTAACAGCAGCAAAAAAATGGGCCGTGGAATTAATATATGTCCGTTTAGATGAAAGTGAAAAGAATGACATTAAAAGGGGAAGAACATTAAGGGGCCTATATACATTATGTAAAATTTTCTTGAAAAGAAATCTCAACACCCAAAAAGAAAAAAGATATGAGAATCTGTGGAACTGCTTGCTTGAGTAATAAATAATGGATTTTTAAAGCTGCTCGATCATAATTTTGAGGGTTAAATTCGAAAGCATCCAAATTGGAGGATTAAGTCGACGAGATCATCATATCAAAAGAAAGGCGTTACTCTTTTTTTTTTTTTTTTTTGGACAAATTTTAATACGAGTATATTAATATTATTATATAGTTTTGATACCTTTTTGGCTTTTTCTAGATTAGTATAATTTTTTATTAAAAAAAAAAAAAAAAAAAAAAAAAAAAAACTCAGAAGAGAAGAGAAGAGAAATAGACAGGAAAAAAAACATGAAAGTAAAAAGGGGTTGGTGAAGAAACAAGAAGACAAAGATGAGGCGTGCTTAACGCTCGTTTCTCCCTTTTTAGGTGTTCGTCAACGATTGATTCCTCTCTTTAATTTTTGCATTAAGCTTTAGCCTATAGGTTGAGATTAGATAGACTTCTGTAACTCTCTCTCTCTTTTAGTCTTTTTCTTTCAGTTTACACACACATATATATCTCAAACAGTTTGGACCCTAATTTTGCAAAATCTCTGAAAAAATTCAGGTCGAATTTGTTGGTGTTTTTGATATATATCGGAAAATGGGATCGTTTGGGATGCTTTCGAGGAGAACGTTGGCTACGGAGTTGCCCGTCATGGTTGAGGTCTCTTTCCTCGTACTTCTCTCCTTTTCCTTATTTTCATTTTCATTTCTTTACTTCAAATAAATTGGTTTGGGGGTTTTTTTTTTTTTGCGTGCAGATTCGGAAATTAATGAAGGAATTGACGAACCCTATGTCTCTCGCTCAGGTTTGTCCTCTCTCTCTAGAAACAACAACATCTACTTAAAGAGTTAGTTGTTCACACTCACTCACACACACACAAATAAAAATCAAGACTTTTGGGGTTTCGTGATTTGTTTTAGTCTAATAATAAGTCTGCTGATTCTCTTGCTCATTGACAACCAAAAAAGACATTAAAAAATCATGTTTACAGGGAGTTGTGCATTGGCAGCCTCCTCAGAAGGCCTTAGACAAAGTTAAGGAGCTTGTCTGGGATCCTTCTGTTAGCTCTTATGGACCCGATGAAGGTCTTCCTGAGTTAAGAATGGCTCTTCTTAACAAGGTATGAGAGCGACGTTTTGTCAAATTGTTTTACTTTGTGGTTTCATTTTCAAAAAACAAAAAGAAAATGCTAATCCATCTGCTTCCTACTACTCTGAAGCTGCGTGAAGAAAACAAGCTAACCAAATCAGCTGTGATGGTTACTGCTGGTGCCAATCAGGTACTCCTATCTATTTTTTTTGTTTGATTTACCTATATAACGTTGCTTACTTGCTAGGCTTTGCTTCTAGTCTCAGTCTCTGTTTTTTTGTTTTTATCTAGTGCAGGCGTTTGTCAATCTTGTTATTGCACTTTGTGATGCTGGTGATTCTGTTGTCATGTTTAAGCCATACTACTTCAATTCCTACATGGCCTTTCAGATGACTGGAGTCACCAACATTTTAGTTGGTCCTGGCCAGCCAGATACTCTCTATCCTGACGCTGGTACGTCCTTTGATTTTGTAATCCCTTTCTCAGTCAGCTTCTAGTTTTGTGACTCGTTAGTGTGAGAGTCTCTTTTTTTTTTTTTTTTTTGTTCCAGACTGGTTAGAGAAGACACTCTCAGAGTCTAAACCGACTCCCAAAGTTGTAACTGTTGTGAATCCTGGTAACCCAAGTGGCACCTATGTCCCTGAACCTCTTCTTAAGAGGATTTCACAAATTTGCAAAGATGCTGGGTGTTGGCTCATTGTAGATAACACATACGAGTGAGTTTTCTCATTTGATATTCCCCTCCCCATTGATTGAATGTAGATTTGATCTTGATTTGGAAACCGCAGGTATTTCTTGTATGATGGTTTAAAACATTGTTGCATTGAGGGAGACCACATTGTTAATGTCTTCTCCTTTTCTAAAACCTACGGCATGATGGGTTGGAGGCTTGGATACGTAAGTGTGCTCCATCCAATTCTATTTAACTGTTAGATTTGGGATTTTACCATCTTATGAAACGTTTGATGGACTTGCAGATAGCTTACTCAGAGAGATTAGATGGGTTTGCAACAGAGCTTGTGAAGATACAAGACAACATCCCAATCTGTGCAGCCATAATCTCGCAGCGACTGGGTCTATACGCATTAGAGGAAGGCTCTGGGTGGATAGCAGAGCGGGTAAAGGGTCTAGTGAAGAACCGGGAGATTGTGAAAGAGGCCCTTGAGCCCCTGGGGAAGGAGAACATTAAGGGAGGAGAAGGAGCGATTTACATGTGGGCTAAACTACCGGAAGGACACAGAGATAGTTTCAAGGTGGTGCGGTGGCTGGCTCACCGCCATGGTGTGGTGGTGATCCCGGGGTGTGCAAGTGGTAGCCCAGGGTATCTCCGGGTTTCTTTTGGAGGGTTGCAGGAGGAAGAAATGAGAGCTGCTGCGGAGAGGCTGAGGAAAGGATTAGAGGAGCTGCTTCACAGTGGAATGGTGGAGTGAGAGTGAGATGATGTTGTTGTTGTTAACTGAAAAGATGGAGTGGTCACTTTGCGTTTAGTTGAAGCTACAGAGTGTTGTTTCTTGAAAGGAACAATAAAAGAGTGTGTTTGTTTGTTTATTCAATAATAATAATCAATAGCTGATTCTTCTTTACAATACTTAGTCAACTGTATTGGGAAACCAATGGTTCGATCCCTTTGGTATTTGTATATGTATATACTCTTATTTACTTATCCATTGAATATTTCTACAATATCAACAAAAATGCAAAGTTTACTTTGATTTTGAATACCAAATCGAAAAGCAAATCACATGTATATATATATATATATATATTTATAAATGTAGAAGTCTTTTTAATCTCTAATTATTGAAAGGAATAACTAACTAGTAAGAAGAGAGATATAATGATGAATTTTGAATTTTTAGATAGAATATGGCTAAATAATATTAGTAAAACCATATCCTCTCTCATCACTTATCCACATAAAAATCTAAACCAAAGTAAACAACACCAACAAAAATATCATCAATTAATGAATTAAATCTTGCAACTTCAGCTTGTGTGAAATTCTCTAGATTGAAAAAAAGAAAAACATAAAATACGATTCTATTTAAAATAATGACTTAATGAAGAATCAAATCTAATTCGGATTATATGGTGCTGAAATTGGTCAATATATTGTTAGATACTAGACAAATACTTTTAAAACTTATACAAATATCAAATTTTTATATACTTATTACAATGGAGATAATATATAACTAAAATTGGACATGTAAGAAATACAAATTTTTAAATGTAAATATTTAGTCAAAATAAAATAGTTAATCATTGAAGAAAAAACATAAGTAAAATACAAGAGTGGGTTTAGGGGTTGTTCATGAGGTTCATAACATATACATGAGGTTTGATATGTCCAGAGTTCCAAACAATGATTTCTGATGTTTTCATCATTAAAAATATAATAGAATATGCCTGCTTACACGGTAAAACCAATCTTTTTCTCCTTATTACGGATGATCCTAGGTTAGCTACTATTGCTATCAAGCTGGTAGCCGATGGTGACAATGACATTTTAGCTCATTCTCCTTCGGCTTCTTTGACTTTTGATATATATATATATTTTTTTTCTCATCTTCTATTAATTCATCATTAACGATAAGTCCTATTATTAATGATATTCTTATTCATTTTATATGCTAAGAATATTCACAATAATATTATTTATTTGTTAATCAAATAGCTGATTCTTCTTTGCAATACTAGAGTCAGAGTCAATTGTATTGGGGAAACCAATGGTGATCCTGGTTCCCTTTGGTATATATAACTCTATTAACTTATCTATTGAATATTTCTATCAACAAAAATTGCAAAGTTTACTCTGATTTTTGAATAACTAAATCGAAAGGAAAATTTTGGAATTCTTTATTCGGTTAATACTATTATAAGGCTTTCTTTCAAATTCCAAAGAACGAAGAACATTCGAGTTACGTAAGTAATAACCGAATAACATTAGTCGATAATGTTGACTTTAATTTGAAAATCTCAACGCACCAGATGATAAAAAGTTAAAATCGATAATTTTAGGCTTTATTGGTTTGAAGTGGGCCGTATATGGGCCCGGATATAGAATTTGAATCGAACCCGAATAATAAAGAGAGAGATTGGATCATAACGACTTGACGTGGCTTCCATTTTCTTCTACTTCACCGTTCCAACTTCGCCGACGGGTCGCATCTCCGATATCTGGAGACGGCGAGAGAGAAAGAAGAGAAATTTGAGGGCTCCGAGATCCAAGCTCTTGCTTCGGAACCCTAGATTTAGTTTTTAGAAACCCAGAGGCTATTTGTGAGTAGAAGAAAGAGGTGAGAGGAAGAAAATGGTTGGTAGTAGTAATTCATTGGCGGGTCTACAAGATCACTTGAAATTAGCGAGAGAATACGCATTAGAAGGATCCTATGACACATCTGTCATCTTCTTCGATGGCGCCATTGCTCAGATCAACAAGTAAGTTAGCTCCTTTTCTTCTCTTGAATCTCGAAATCTATAACCTTTTTTGCAATTTCTTCAATCCCTAGCTAACTTTGATTTCTATTGAATTGAAATGGGTTTACTACTACTTCGCATTATCTTAACAAAGTTAGCATTTTTTTTGGTGTGACTATACTTAGAAACTGTATTGGTGTGCGTAGTGAAAGATAGAACACTCTTATATACTGCTGCATTTAGGTGGTTCTGAATCGATGGTATATCTGTTTTTTAGGCATTTAAACACCCTTGATGATCCTTTGGCGCGGACGAAATGGATGAACGTTAAAAAAGCCATTATGGAAGAGACTGAAGTTGTTAAGCAGTTGGATGCAGAGAGGAGAGCTTTTAAAGATGCTCCTACTGGGCGTCGAGCTGCTTCTCCTCCCATCAATACCAAATCTTCCTTTGTTTTTCAGCCTTTGGATGAGTATCCAACTTCATCCGGTGGTCCAATGGATGACCCTGATGTGTGGAGGCCTCCTACCCGTGATGTTACTAGTAGAAGACCTGCCAGGTCTGGTCAAAGTGGTATGAGAAAATCACCTCAAGATGGGGCTTGGGCTCGTGGCCCTACAACACGGACAGCTCCAGCTTCCCGTGGTGGAAGAGGTGGGGCTACTAGTAAGTCCACTGCAGGTGCCCGTTCTTCCACTGCCGGAAAGAAAGGAGCTGCCTCTAAATCTACCAAGGCTGATTCTACGGTAAGTTATATGTTTCTGCCTTTTGGGCACTGCCAGTAGAGATGTTAGCTTGAAATTTTTTCAATGAGTCATGTATAGACTATGGCATTTCCGTTTCCATTACTTTTCTTTAGTGATAAACATAATGTCCTGAAAGTTCTAAGTTGGTGGTATATAATAGTAGGTCTGGTCTGATGTATCAAAGATCAAACATGTCTGTTGCGGTTTATGAATGTCTAATTCTGTTCTCCGTAGTTAGAAATTTTGGAGTGATATATATATGTTTTCCTGTATTGATTTTGAGTCAGTAGTTTCTACCTATTGTCCCCAACTGATAAAACTTCTGGCCTCATTGATATCAGAATGGCGATGCTGAAGATGGGAAGTCGAAAAGGGGACTGTATGAGGGTCCTGATGAGGACCTGGCTGCTATGCTTGAAAGGGATGTGTTGGACTCAACTCCTGGTGTCCGTTGGGATGATGTTGCAGGTTTGTCTGAAGCCAAGAGGCTGCTTGAGGAGGCAGTTGTCCTTCCTTTATGGATGCCCGAATACTTTCAGGTACCTTTTTTTTTATGTTTCTTACGCTGCTAACTTTGGATTTTGTATTTAACTATATATTAGACTATGGAGCAACCATACAGAATAAAACTGCCGCTTCATCAAGTCCATACTCATTGATTGTTTCTGTTTCTCTTCAGGGTATTCGAAGACCGTGGAAAGGAGTTCTCATGTTTGGTCCTCCTGGGACAGGTAAAACTCTGTTGGCGAAAGCAGTTGCAACCGAGTGTGGTACCACATTCTTCAACGTCTCTTCTGCTACATTAGCTTCAAAATGGCGCGGAGAGAGTGAGCGCATGGTCAGATGCCTGTTTGATCTTGCGAGGGCATATGCTCCAAGTACAATTTTTATTGATGAGATCGACTCTCTCTGCAATTCTCGGGGGTAATTTTCCTCCTCACAACACTGAGACCTCAGTACCGAATTGAATGTATGTGTAGTTGATAGAGGGTATGATGCAGGGGTTCTGGAGAGCATGAATCGTCGAGAAGGGTGAAGTCAGAACTCCTAGTTCAAGTAGATGGAGTGAGCAATACAGCGACAAATGAAGACGGTAGTCGCAAAATAGTAATGGTATTGGCAGCTACCAACTTCCCATGGGACATAGATGAAGCTCTCAGGTTTCAATTATTTTTTTGAGTGAATGCTGTCTGTCTTTCTGACTTGTTCAAGTCTAATGAAACTGCTGACTCTTGAGAGCTAATGTTGTTGCAGGAGGAGGCTGGAAAAACGTATATATATCCCACTTCCAGATTTTGAAAGTCGCAAGGCTCTTATCAATATTAATCTGAGAACAGTCGAGGTTAGTTGGGGAATAATACATTGTTAAATGATTCTATCGGCTGGTACAATGCAATATAGAGCAATGAGTGTTGTCACATTTTCAGGTGGCGAGTGATGTAAACATTGAAGATGTGGCTCGGAGAACGGAAGGGTACAGTGGAGACGATCTGACTAACGTGTGTAGGGACGCGTCGATGAACGGGATGAGGCGTAAGATAGCAGGGAAAACGAGGGATGAGATAAAGAACATGTCAAAGGACGATATCTCAAATGATCCAGTGGCTATGTGTGATTTCGAAGAGGCCATCAGAAAAGTGCAACCGAGTGTGTCTTCCTCTGATATCGAGAAACACGAGAAGTGGCTCTCTGAGTTTGGATCGGCTTAATTAAACCCATTAGTGTCAAAATATGTGTGTGTGCCTTTTCACTTGTGTTTGTTTATTGTATCATTATCATTATTATTATTATTTGCCAGTCATTTATCTCTATATTCTTGTGTTTCTTCTTTATTTAAACCTCCAAAGGAATGAGATTTGTATGATATATTGTTTTTCGTCGGTTTTTTTTTTTTTTTTTTTGGGTTCATAGTAAAGTAGAAGAAAAAAGAAACAAGCAAAGTATACTTTGTGGTCTTCTAAATAATTTCAGAATGAAGTTTATTATCGAAACAATAACGGTGATCAAAATCTGATCTCTTTTATTCCTTTTCTTCTGCTCCACTATTTATGTCTTCACCAATACAATCATGTTAAAATTTTGTATAAATATTAATAATCATATCCTCTAGGAAGAAAGATGATATACAGGCATGAATTGCCAAAGAAAGAAAAAAAATCAGATTCAGTTAACAAGTGTGCTAACCGATATATAAGACTATATATAATTATAGCTAAGCTAATAAGGACTCCGACTGTAGAGATATATAACTGGGTAGAGGGTATAAGTCAAGTTTACTAACATTGTGAGTATGTAAATTGGCTAATAATTAGTGATGTGCGTTGAAAAGATTATGAGTGTTAGAGGTCCGACATATCTTCAGTGGTGTGTTTCAGAAATAATGTATAAAATAATATATATATAAAAAACAAGTCGAAAGAATATGTAAGATGGGAGTTTATTCAACGTGGACAATTATCAACCATGTCAAAAACGCATTTCAACTCCTCAATGTGTCGTTGTTATATATGTTCGATATCGAATTGACCCAACACAAACAAACAAAATACGTAAAAGATTTATACGATATTGATGTGAATATAATGTGGAAATAGATGTGGAAAGCATGACCATGAGAAGAACACGTGACGTGCAGATGAATTGCAAGTGATGATATATGCATATCCATGTCATGTACTTCTGTGTATTATCGACGTGTTTTCCATACATGTGTATAATATAATAACTACTATATGGTTTTTGTTTGTGGAATGTTTACGGTGATCGAACGTTTTAATTTGGTTATGGTTAGTCTTACCATCATAGTTTGGTTCCTTTTAGACCTGTTTTCGGTTGTAAAAAGGGCGGCCCATATCATTTATTTAGTGCATTTTATGTTGCGATAGGGAAGGAGCCACGAGAATCAAGATTGGAAAATCTATTTCGAAGTTTGTCACTAGTGAGAGCCAGATGGACGTGAAAAGGCAAAATCTAATACATATAATGAGTGTGAAAATGATAACTATAGTTAAAAGATAGGAAAATATGAGGAGAAAGACTGGTTTTTTTCTTTCTTACATATTTTAAAAAAAGAATCAAAGTGTATAAAATCATGAACCAATAACATAATAATTGATTAATAATTCTAGATTCTTTTGATTTTGTTTTAATTGAATAACACAAAAGTTTTATTGACTTTATAAAGTCTGAATCCAGTTTGTTAAGATATTCAATGAATTTTTACAAATCACAAACTAATAACACCAAAAATTAATCAAATGTTTTTAATAACAACAGATTCTATATTTTTTTTTCTATCTACCAAAAGAAAGTTTTGGCAACCAATAAAGAATCGACCAGAAAATGAGCTTTTGTCTTTGAGTCTCAAAAATACTCACACCACTGTCACCACATGTACAACGTACACACTCCCCTTCAGTATTCAGTATCGAGTCTATCGTTACATCTATAAATACCCTCCGATTCCAACTCCTCTTCTCCACCAAACATATCATATCATACCAAAAACATAGTAAAGGTATAAATAAGAGAAAGATAGAAGCCTTTAGCATGAGTTCAACGTTGAGTGATGTGTTTAGATTGCATCCCATTCACATCCCACTCCCAAGCTTACACAACCTCAAATCTCTCCCTGATTCTTACACGTGGACCGCCAAAGATGATCTCCTCTTCTCCGCCTCAGCCTCCTCCGACTCCCACGAATCCCTGCCGCTCATTGACCTCTCCGATCCCCACGCGACCACTCTTGTGGGAAATGCTTGTACCACGTGGGGCGCGTTTCAGCTCACCAACCACGGAGTGCCCTCGCGACTTCTCGACGACATTGAGCTGCTAACCGGAAGTCTTTTCCGGCTTCCCTTTCACCGGAAGATCAAGGCGGCTCGGTCGGAAAATGGCGTCTCCGGCTACGGCGTTGCTCGTATAGCTTCTTTCTTTAGTAAGAAAATGTGGTCCGAAGGTTTCACCGTTGTTGGCTCTCCTCTCCACGATTTCCGAAAACTCTGGCCCAGCCATCACCTTGAATACTGGTAGCTTTCTCTATAAATCATGTTCTTATTATCTCATATATACGTTAGGATCCGTAAACCGTAACGTAACATATATATCTTACGTATGTATGTATATTATATATATGTCAAACCAAAAAGAACACCTGTGGACGTTAGTACAGTTGACTATATATATCCAATATTCAGTTGATATGGATTCGTGAATAATCTTTTTTTTTTCTTTTCGGAATTGTGAATAATCTGAAAAAGGAAAAGTAGAAACCACTTTTTTTTTTTTTTTTTTTTTTTTTTTTTTTAATTATGTTTGCCGTGTCGCAGTTAGTAAAAAGCACAATAAAAAGCTGATAGTCCCACCAAAATATTAGTACAATAGTAACAGTATTATGTTTATTTGTCTCAACGATTAAAAGAGGTTTTTCCCATCGTAAGTGTTCACTAATATTTTTTTTTGTTCAACAATTAAATAAAAATAAATTGGGTGAATGTGAAAATATAAGACATTTTCTTTGCTTAGAGATTACATTGAGAATATTAAATTGTTCAGTGAAAGTCTTGGTTTATATAAAAGCAAATTTCTCAACTTTTCTTTTTATAACGTGATATATATGACAAGTTCTATTCTATACATTACAAGAGTTCAGATCATACTAATAAGTTCGCATGGATTAAACAGTGAAATAATTGAAGAGTACGAAAGACATATGCAAAAGTTGGCAGCCAAGTTGATGTGGTTGGCCTTAGGTTCACTGGGAGTGGAAGAAAATGACATAAATTGGGCCGGGCCTAATTCAGACTTTCAAGGAACCCAAGCAGCTATCCAACTAAACCATTATCCAATATGCCCAGAACCAGACCGATCGATGGGCCTCGCAGCCCATACCGACTCAACCCTCTTGACCATTTTGTACCAGAACAACACTGCCGGTCTCCAAGTTTTCCGGGATGGCATGGGCTGGTTCACCGTGCCAACTGTCCCCGGCTCGCTAGTGGTCAATGTCGGTGACTTGCTCCACATTCTGACCAACGGAATCTTCCCGAGCGTGCTTCACCGTGCCAGGGTTAACCACATCCGATCTCGCTTCTCCATGGCTTACCTTTGGGGTCCACCCTCCGATCTAATGATCTCTCCACTTTCCAGGCTCGTTGATCCTCTCCAATCTCCTCTCTACCCGTCTCTCACTTGGAAACAGTACCTTGCTACCAAAGCTACTCATTTTAATCAGTCTCTTTCCATTATTAGAAACTACATGTCTTCAGTCCAAATTTCTTGATTTTATTTTTACCTATCTAAGATTTTTAATTATTATTATTAAAAGCTTTTTGTTATAACTAATATAGTATATATATAAAGAAAAAAGGTGTCATTCATAGCATGCATTGCATGTACACACACTTGTTCTAATTTTAATATTAGTACGTGGATCCAAATAAATTAGCTTAGATTTAATTACAAATTGGTGAAATGTGAATAAGGAATATTAATTACCGAATGATTTGCTAATCTACCACGTATTCTTTACTAATGATAGTGCCGTGCGTGTATTTTCTATCCAATTGATTAGGAACACTTAAAATTTGGGATTTTACCAAATATACTTAAAATATGAATATATGATTAAGAGCTGTATATACAAAAACTAATAATCTATGTGGATATGTCTCACTAAGCTAATAAAATCACTAGGGGTTTATAGCTCAACAAAAAAGAACAGAATTAAGAAACTTATAAGTGATTTTATTCTTATCTCCTTATCATCATATATCATATATGCATGCATGTAATA
This sequence comes from Camelina hispida, assembly GCA_023657505.1. Classification (NCBI taxonomy): domain Eukaryota; kingdom Viridiplantae; phylum Streptophyta; class Magnoliopsida; order Brassicales; family Brassicaceae; genus Camelina; species Camelina hispida. The sequence continues at coordinate 43,284,629 of CP094632.1, forward strand.
AACTTGTTAATTGTGATCCACACATATAACATATTCATAACATATGTGATATATGTGTGTGTGTGTGTATATAGCTATCAAAAGTAAGTGAAAGAGCATCCCCTTTAAAAATCTCTCACTATTTCACAAGTCATGCCGCCGATCGCAAAAGAGATATGTATAGGAAATTTAGGCAATCTCCAAACACTCCCCGACTCATTCACATGGGAGCTCACCTCCGCGGACTCTGTTCTTCCTCCCTCCTCCGCTGCAGTGAAAGAGTCTATTCCGGTTATCGACCTATCCGATCCTGATCACGTCACCACTAATCTGATAGGAAATGCGTGCCATACGTGGGGAGCGTTTCAGATAGCCAACCACGGGATTTCTCAGAAGCTCCTCGACGAAATTGAGTCTCTCTCGAAAACCCTTTTTGATATGCCCTCAGAGAGAAAGCTCGAGACTGCTTCCTCTGAGAAAGGAGTTAGTGGCTACGGAGAACCTCGAATCTCTTCTTTCTTTGAGAAGAAGATGTGGTCTGAAGGGTTCACTATTGCCGATGGCTCTTACCGCAACCATTTCATTACTCTTTGGCCTCATGATCACATCAACTACTGGTAACGACCGTCCATTATCATTAGACACATTAATATATATAATGTTTTATTCATGGCTATATTCTGTAATTGAATTTTTATTTTGCATTTCAATATTGGTGACGTGCAGCAGAATAATCGAAGAGTACAAGGACGAAATGGAAAAATTAGCGAATAGACTTATGTCTAGCATATTGGGCTCACTTGGTGTGACCGTGGACGACATAGACTGGGGTCAGAAACCCGGGAACTCTGGATCAAAAGTGGGGCGAGGCGCCATACGGCTAAACCATTACCCGGTGTGTCCTGAACCAGAACGAGCCATGGGTCTAGCGGCTCATACAGACAGCACAATCCTAACCATTCTGCACCAGAGCAACACGGGAGGGCTACAGGTGTTCAGGGAAGAGTCCGGCTGGGTTAACGTTGAGCCGAGTCCTGGTATTCTGGTGGTGAACATTGGCGATCTCTTTCACATCTTATCGAATGGGAAAATACCAAGCGTGGTTCACCGAGCCAAAGTTAACCATACTCGGTCAAGGATTTCAATAGCGTATTTATGGTGTGGTCCAGCTGGTGATGATGTTGAAATCAAACCTATACCTAAGATCATCGGTCCGGTTGGACAATCTCTATACCGGTCAGTTACTTGGAAGGAATATCTTCAAATAAAATATAAGGTTTTCGACAAGGCGTTCGACGCAATTAGGACTCGTTAATCCCACCAATTAAAATCAAACTTGTGGTTGTTAATTTAATTATGCGAAACAGAGTTGCATCATTGTATGATTTGTCGAAAACAGAGTTTTTATAAATAATAATATTGAAATTTTTAATACACACATGACTACGAATACTTAAAGCAGCAATACGTTGGTTCAGGGGTTGACGCCGCAGTAGACTTGAAGGAGATCTTCGCTTGATTTCTTGAGGGAATTGAGGTACGACTCGTAGAAGCGGAGGAGGCCGTCGTGCTCGAAAGGGTTGTACCGGAGGGGATGTTCGTCGTCGACGAGCTCGTCCGGCGTACGAATCGTGCCTTTGTGGAAGGAGAAAAACCCTAAAGAGTAACGAATCTCATCTGCGCTCATCACTACCTTGTGGTAACATGCCTTTATCCTATCGTTACTCCACGCCTTTGATCAAAAACACAAACAACAACGATTTCAAATTTTAACTAGGGTTAGGGTTGATCCGGTATATTCGGATTCAGAACTCACCGTGAGTCCCATGCCGGAGAGAACGACGAATCTTGTCGGCGAGGGTTTAAACCGGACCCATTGATCGGTCATGGTTTTTAGTTGGAGACCACCGACGTGGTTCTGGTGGAGGATACTCATGAAACTCTTATCAGTATGTGATACAAAGCCAGTGTTTGCTTCACCGTTACGTTGTCTCCGGTAACTCAGCATCCTCAACAGGTATCGAGTTGACTCCGAATGACTCGCCGAGTGCTTCTTCTCGTCCATTCCGTAGCTTTCGTACAACATTCTCATCACCCTCTGCTCTAGCTCCGCTACTGCTGTTGCGTACTTATGTGTTGTTTCACTGCAAAATCAAAAGAGATGTGTTTAACACTTAACAACCACCCAAGACAATATGAATGAGAGAAATGCAAGTCTTTGTTTCTTTTACCTGAAGTGATCGTTTCCTTGTGGCCAGAGTAGCTTAGAGAAGTCTTTGCAAGCTTGGTGCTCAGTTGCATAATCGATCCCCAAGCTCTCGTGGATCCGGTAATCCTCAACCACCATAGTCATGTACCCGTGTGAGACCTTGTGGTTCTCGTTCTTGATCTTGATTTCGTACGGCAGATCATACATCTCCTTCATCCCGGTGAGCAAGTCCTCCCTTATATCTGATGTGACGCCATTGAACTCTGCCACAAACCAACCTTGCTCCTCCATTGCTTTTCTGACTTTGTCCCTGGTCGTGATCCAGTGACTCGTGCCTGGCACTAGCTTTTCGCGGGAGAAGTCGAGGATAGGTAAGCATTGTTGCTCCTCATGTGAGTCCATTGGTGCCCAAAGCGAAAAAGGTAATGAATTTAGTGACTAGTCTAGCCTTGTATATATAGATTCATGTAATCAGTAGGCGTCAACTTCAACTGTACACATTCACAGTAGTGTTCAAATACGATCCTTTTATATAAAGGACAATACTTGGAGAAGATCCGGTTTTGGCTCTTTTGTGCGTCATCCTTCAAATTAAGTATTTAGTTGTATCAGATTATTTGTTATACAATCATTAAGTACATACAGTAGTTCACATCACATATCAACGCAAAATTGATACAGTATTCTTTTACTTCAATGAGTGTTTCCCATATATTAACAACACACCATGAAACAGAGCACCAACCCCGACGAGTGCAGATGGAACCGAAGACATAAGATGCAATCGAGGCCACCACATACCCGGTTCCAAATAAGAAAGCACTTCATCAAGCAATTCACAGTTAGACCGAACGAGGATCAGCTTCAGAATCAACCTGCGATCCATCATTTGACCGGGAAAACAGAGTAACCGAAGAAGAGTCTAACGTTCTAAGCTTGAGTAACAAGTAAAGAACAACTCCACACCCAAACCCTAAGGCGGCACTCGAGCCGGTCATAGACACAGCGGCGCATACCAACATGATGAAGGATTCTTCTTTTGTGTTCATGTCTTTGGAAGCCATGGCCAGTTCAATCCCCGCGAATAACAACAGAACCCCAAGAATTCCAATTGGAAACTGGCTCAGAATCCTTACAAACGAGTTTCCAAACACGAGTCCCACAATCAGTTTCCCTATCCCAAGAAAGACAACGGACAACCCACTCCTTGCACCGAACCGGTACTGCCCTGCTAACCCTCCAGCACCGTGACAAACCGGCATAGCACCAAACCAGCACCCGATTAAATTCATAACCCCAACGCTGACAGAGACTGTAGTGGCAGAGAGTTCCTTGTCAAACAAGTCATTGGATAATTTGCAAACGGCGATCACTGAGTTGAGAACAGACAGTGGAATCTGAGGAATCGCCGCTCTTACAAACCCGATCTTCCAATCATCCCAAGTAATTCTCAGAATATGGAACTTGGACGGACCGAACTTAAGGTCTTTGAAAATGGACGGATCGCGTATGAAACAGAGCACCAACCCGATTAAGAACACTACGAGCGCTGATGGAATCGAAGACAGAAGCCGCAGTCTCCTCCGACGAGACTGGCTTCTCTCGTTGCTAGAAGTCTCTGCGGCCAAGTCTCCACCTTCTTCGGCGTCTCTGTCGTTGCCAGAGCCAGTGGACAAAATGATGAAGAGCAGAGCAGCTAGAGCCAAGATAAGGCCGTCGAGGCCGAGCCAAGTACGCGGAGAAGAAGAAGGCTTGAGGGTGGCAGTGTCGTAATTAAACCTCACGTATTTGATAGCGGTGAAGGCGAACTGAAGACCCTGAGAAAGCTGGACGCCGCGTACGACTGGTAGAGGGATGATGTTGTAGAGGAAAGACATGGCTCCAGTGGCCCCGAGAATGAGAAGCGTGGCGGCAGTGGAAGCTCCGGCCGCGGCGATCTGAGAAGGAGTGAGGTGTGGGGACTCGGAAACGGCGACGGCGGCGATGGATTTCATGGGCTGGACGGGCATAGGGATGTCGAAGAGAAGACCGGTGGCGATGTTGTAGAATCCAGTGAAGATGAGAGTGGCTGAAAGATCGAGATTGGAGACTAAAGTTAGTGTTAGCACGATGGGGATGAAGGTACCCAGATCACCAACAGCGCCGGAGAGTTCAGAAGAAAGAGGGTTTTTGAGACGGAGACGACGGCGGAGCCACCCGCATCGGCTGCGATCACCGCCAGGGAGCAGAGGGGTGGTAGTTGTCTCCATGATGGGATCTACAGTGAAATGAAAGCTCTCTCTCTCTCTGTTGACAAATTCTAGTTTTATTACAAAGAAACAAGATTGGGCTTCCCCCTCTCTCCCTGAGAAGTTGGATAAAAGACGGCTTTTCAGACAATCGATGAGTCCATGTTTTGTCTTTTTTGGTATATCGACGTGTCATATGCTTTTGTATCCTTATTTAATTAGTAGTCCCTCATGAACAGAGAATTTATTGTTTCAACGGTTTCTCAACTACCTGCCGTTTTTCTTCCACATTAACGCTGTCCCTTTTTTTTTCCCTGTAGTAGCAAGAGAAATCAAAGTATGGCTTCAACTTTAAATATTTTGGTAAGTAGAAGAACTAAATCTAAACTTATTCATATTAAAGTCATGTTACTTTAATCAATACACACAGACACTGGTTTATCAGGGAACGTAATACCATATTGAACTGAAAAGAATGTTCAAATAAGCTAACAAGACTAAAGACGTGGTTGTGCAAAAAGGGCCATGATTGTTTGAGAGATTGATCTTTCTCACTCTCAAGATCTTTATTTTTTTTGATTCATCCTTCTTTCCTTTCCCCTAATTACCTTCCCTTCAACAAAACCAATATCAAAAGAAACCCTTTCTACATGTTGTTGGTGGGAGCTGACTCCTCTGGGGAACTGCTTTGAGATTCTCCTAGGGAACCATTCTCGCTTTCGTCTTGAGACACAACCGGGATCTTCATTGATGAAGCTCTCTCCATTTCCTTCTCAAGCTCTTCTTCAGACCGCAAGCTGTTGAACTGTCCCTCCAGCGACTTAGCCGCAGCTAACCATGCAGTCACTATAACCAACAAGATCATTCCTAGATATGGCGTTGAATTCGCTAGTGATCCAAATGATAAGATCATGAACTGCTGGATTAGAGCTCCTCCTGATTTTCCTAATGGGTTGCAGACCACGTCAATTGCAGCTTTGCCTTTAACCTGCACCACATCACAAATGGCTCAAACCCAAAGCTAAAAGACCACAACTTTCTTCAACATGGATTCTTTATATAAGAGAAAAGAAAAAGCAAACCTTGGTGTCCTCATCCAATGGGATATAGGCCATTTCTTTACAAGGATCGAACAAGCTGTACTTGGCACTCTTGCTGAAGATATTCTGAAGGGCACCAACATACACAGCTGCGAGTAGTGGTGTCATACCAAGCTTGGCAACAAGTGGTGCGAATGGGCCGCCAAACAATATCAGAGAGAAGAACGCAACACCAGTCAGTAGCAGAACAGTTGGGGTGATCTTTGCAGCTACTCCCCAACCATACTTATCGAATACGTATTGGCTGAGAAGCATCATCGTGAATGTTGCAATACCAGTGCAGGTTGAGAAGTCTCCCATAAATGCTGAGTACTCGTTCGGGCTAGGGAACTACAGAGCATAGGAATGAACTTAGAAATTGGAAGCATCAAGAATGAAGAGATAGATGGATGAAGAGGAGATGTATATACCTGAGCTTTAAGCTTTGATTTCCATGTGACTTCCACAAGGTTGATACTAATACCATATGCCACCACTAAAGTTGCAAGATCCCTAATGTATGGAGATGACACCAAGAACTTCAAGCTTTCCATCGTTCCCATCTTTGGTTTGTCCTGTAAAAGATATGCAGAGAAAAGCAAATCAGAAGAGTCCTTATAAGTTGCCAAAACAGAACAAAAGCTTGTGCAGACCATACCTTCTTCTTCTTGCTACGGGTTGGAAGAGGAACGTATCTATTGACCCACCAATAGAGGAAACAGATGGCGAGTCCCATTCCCACCACAATGCTCATCATGGCTTTCAACGAAACAGCCCAGCCGTCAACTCCAGGACCAAGATTCTTTCTCAAGTTAGAGAAGTATTTCACGGTTCTTCCTGAGAAAATCAGCGCAACATTGGCTCCAAGTCCGAACAAAGGGTAAAACTTCTTGGCTTCATCCACTGTTGTGATCTGCAAAAAGAGTGAAGCAATGCTATGAGACTCACTCATCACAGACTGTAATCACATTCGCTGCATCATTACACATCAAACTCAGCAGCAATCAAGACTATTATCATCAAACCATTAACACATCAGACTATACTAAACAGAAGAAGCACAAAAAGAAACCGCAAGAAGATCATAAATCACTAGTCAGCACAAGTTCAATTCATGGACCAGTTTAATCACCTGATTAGCAAAGCCCCAGAAGAGAACCGAGATCACCACACTACCCCAAAGCTCAGCCATGACATAAAACAAACAGAAACTCCAAATCCTTAAGATGGCAAGAGGACCCATGAATCGTGGGCCGAGAGTTGCAAGAAGCTTATCTGCGAGAGCTTCCGGGTGAATATAGTTGCTGAGAGGGTACATAACGAAACCAAAGGCCCCAAAGTAGACGATGAAAGGAACAATAACGGTGTAAAACAGAGCCTTCTTGGAGAGTACATTGGAGAGTTTAGTGTAGAGGAGCATAAACCCAATGGCCATAGGAAGATTCACCCACGTCTTCAAGAAAGGTATAATCTCAGCAGAACTCCCTTTCGCCGTCACCACCAAGACGTCCTTCGTGTCCCTTAGGATTGTGTAATTGAACAGAATACAAAAGAACATCAACCCTAAAGGTATAATCTTTTTCAAGGTTGTGACCTCCACACCGAAAATCTTCGGCGACGCTGCAGCGGAATCGCCTTCGCCGGCGGCCTCGGCCGCGGCCTCCGCCTTGCATATGAACTCGGTGCTTCTCTCTTTGTGGGAAATCGAAATCCCGTGAAGGGTTGGCTCAAAGGTTTGAAATTTCTTGCGCCCTTGAAAGGATAGAGACAATCCAGGTAGGTTTCTTGGCTTGGCGGCGAAAAGTCTCTGCTTTAACCCATGGGAAGGCTGGAGCAGGCTTCTCACTCCGATGGGTTTGGTGGGTAAGGAGAGAAGACCTCTGGTTTGTATCGCAGCCTCCATTTCTCTTCTTACGCTCTGTCTCTCTCTCCAGCAAATACAGAGAAAGACCGGAGAGAGATGGAGGAGGAGGAGGATGAGATAGAGAGATGATGATAAAAGGTGAGACTGGTTGGTTGGTTAGAGCATGGCCAGTGGAGGTTTTTTGGGGTACTCAGATCATTTCTAAGCCCAAAAGAAAAGAAAAATTAAAAGAGTTGGCCCACAAAATGGTAAAACCGTTACTCTGCAGAGTATCGGAAGCAACAGTGAAGACACGGTACGTGTCATTTTCTTGTTGGATTTTGATAAAATATAAAATACAGGTTTTTTTTTTTTTTTTTTCTCTCGTTTTCTTCTTCTCTCGATTTCATCGTTGCGTCTTGTTCCGGCTAAAAAAAAAACAGCGAAACTCAATCGATGAAACGGTGAATCCATATTCTCTTCAGTCTTAATTGATTTCAACCAATTCAATCGATTGCTTATTTGGTGGAACCGGAACAGAGACGAGGAAGATGCAAGAGCTAACGAAGATGAGGACACCGGAGCTCAGATTGCTCGATCTGTAAGTCTAGTTCTCAAGTGCTCTGTTAATTTTTATTTTATTTTGTGTGATCTAGGTGAACTGGATCTGATCGAATATATAGGGTTTAGCTTTTGGTGATGAGCGATGGTTAGAGATGTTTGACTGTTTTTTGGTTTGTTTGTGATGAGAAGGTTGTTCATGGGAGATGTGAGTGTGGTTTCAAGATCTGTAGAGATTGTATTTGTATCACAAGCGGTTGAGGCAATTGTCCGGATGTAACGAGCCTTACGGGGACATCAACGATGATGTTCTTTGCTGTGGGATCTTCTCTCTGTCCAAAGCGTGGGTGCGGATCACACACAGATTATGCTTTCAAATTTTTGTTGTTGTGTTGTTTACAATTACAGTTTAGTGTTTAGTTGTTTGTTTAACCATGTTGCTTCTTATTTGTTATATTGTGCAGCGGGAGTAGCTCCGAGATGGTTGCGGGACAACGGTTGTCTCTGTTGGCTGCTGGTGCCGAGGTAAAGAGAAGTCTTTCTTGCAATCACCGCTCTTTTTGGATCTTCATTGCTTGAAGAGTTTAAAAGTAACAAAACAAGAGGGTTTGAACTTTCGAAATAGCTGGGCATGTTGTGGAGTTCAGGTATTTTCTTGACTGTCTTTTCCTATTTTCTTGTCTATATTTGTCCCAAAGCTAACACGTATTTGGTGGCTTTTGTGAATTGGGCGATCAGTGCGGATCAATATGATTCAGCAGAAACTTGAGACAGCAAAAACTGATGAGAAAAATATGGTTTACGAGGAGATCATGCCTCAAGCTCTTGCCACGATGACCGACGTTTTTGCAACTATGTGATTCGAAGGTATATTTATTTAGTCTTCCTCTTTTGTTTTACTTTGGATTAAGATATTGTAACATTAGTGATTCCTAAATTTTGCTTATCGTTCTACAGTTCTTTGAGCATGGACTCCCGCCACGGAGGAGAGAATTGGCGGATAAACTCTTTGCCAATGTTTTGCCTCTTAGCTTACAGATGTATGGTTGTCGTGTTATCCGAAGGTAAAGTCTAGTTGTCACCTGTTTTGCTGTTCTCTATACGTCATATTCAATTCTCAAGAACAGTTAAGAGTTTTGTTATTTTTCGTGTTTACCTTGATAGGCAATTGAGGTTGTTGATCTAGACCAGAAAATTAAAATGGTGAAAGAACTAGATGGACATGTGATGCGATGTGTACGCGATCAGAATGGGAACCATGTGGTTCACCTTGAGAGGTATTGTTTCAATCATCCTTCACTCTTTATTTGAGTTCAACATACTTTTATTTTTTAACCGATTTTCTTTTTATTGCCTCGGGTTAAAAGCAAGCCTCGGGATATTAATCAAGTTACAGAAGAGTGAAGCGAAGAGTAACACGATGAACCAATGTAATATTAGTAATTGATATAACTTATTTCTCATTTTAAATTTATTTAAATTTGCAAATTAATAAACAATAGTTAAAAAAATATTTTAATGATTGAGAGGAACCAATGAAAGTTACTCTAGTGGAAGAGTGAATCTTGATAAGTACTTAGTAGGTTGCTTTGATTAGATTAATAATAATTATAGGATTAATTTATTTGGGAGTAACTCATATGGGTTACTCCACTGCCCATGGTCTTAGTGCAGTGAAAGGAATATAGTTTTGCCAATTGAATATTTAACAAATGTGGTAATGTATATATCTCTCTTTTAAAAGAAGGATCTTTTTTGATTCCGTACTAATGTAATTGTGGTAACGCAGGCTAATCTATCGCAATTATGTAAATCAAAGCTGTCTCGAGGAAGATAAATTTGCGGTGTTGAAGTTGAACCATGTGAGCTTGTTCATATGGTGGCGAACATAGAAAAAGTCTGCAGCCTTTTTGGTATAAGTACTTGTTCCTTGTGAGGTTTTGTTTGTAGTTGGTGGCTATAACTGCTAATGGCTATTACACTTTACCTAAATTATATCACGTGTCATTTTTTTTTCGTTGGTGAAAATTAAATCACGTGTCAATTAAATATTAACAAAATATATTCATTTGTTGCTTCTCAAAATCTGATGGAGTTTAAAACAGTGTTACCCACAATAATTTGATCTCTAATTTGTAAACTTGGTTGGGTAATAATGCAAAAGAAAATACCTTTCAGTAAATATATATGTGGTCAAAGGTCAAAACTATATATGAGGTTTATGATTTTACATAATTGGTGGGATAATGAATTAGTCATCTACACTCAATTGTGTTGATGTCAATTTTTCCCACTTTTTAAAAACGTAAAAGAATTTGCATCCTCCCTTCCAAGTTGACTGCTTATTTCCGACGCCGGCGGCCCAAAATTAGGACGTCAAAATAAGATGACCAAACTCTATAAATTTTGGTGGAATGTTTTGTCCTTTTCAGCATTTCTTTCTTTTTTCTTGCACACCCAACTTTTGTATAGAATAATTCTATTCCAGGGACCAACATATATGCGATCCATTTCGTTGATATAAGGTGAGAACTGAGAAGGTGGTTTCATATTTTTCAAGAGGCATATGTAGGTGTTATGTCGTCGCTTCAATTATGAAAAATAAAAGTCTTGTAATAATAAGTAAAGAAAGGAATAATTTAGGACGAAGCCACACCAACTCTTTTTGAATGGTCCTCGGCAGCATCATTAGCTTGTTTATTGGAGTTGAATCGATACCCATAAAAATATATTTAGAGGTCCACCAAAGATAGTGCGAAAACAAAACACATGTTTAAAATCATGTTCAAACAATCATATATCTTGCATGCGATGTACTCAGTTCTTTTTTTTTGTTTTGTTAAAGATGTACTCATGTTCTTATATACATACATGATGCATATATACATAAGAAAACTACATGTTATCGTGTGAGTATTGAGTTAGTAATGTTTTAACTATAAGACTTTTAGAAATTGCGGTTTTTAGTAATCCTAATTCAATTATTGCGTAGATTCTTTCGGGATGGATCACAACTGGCCAAAAGATACTAGAATAATTTCTTTGATATATATAAAAAGAAGAAAAACAACTGTGCTGCTTGAGAAATGAAATCACGAATCGTACATCTACAAAAGCAAGAATGAGAGGATACTGAGAGCCGTGGGATAAGAAAGCGATGGACAGTGGCGGATCTAGAAAAATTGTTTGATGGGTTCAAAATGGATTCAAAGTCACAATTGGTTGGGTTCAAACTGATAGATATTTAGAAATTTGGTGTAAATTAGAAAATTTTTAAAATTTGATTGGTGTCAATTGCATCCATAACACTCTATGTGCCTCCGCCACTGGCGATGGATCGGATTGTCAGTGTTCCTAAATTGCCAAAGAAAAATATCCAAAGGGAAAGGCATGCAATGGAATGGAGCTTGTTTGTTTAGGAAAAAAAGATCCTCTCCCTTCTTTTTTTTTTTTAATTTTATTTTGGTATGACAAACACTAATACTTGTAAAAGTGGGTCCAAATCATTTCACGAGAAGTAGTAGTAACCTTTTTTAACAAGGCCAACGCCAACGGTACTGATCTATCTTCCACTTGTCCAAAAGTTAACGGTTCTAGAAGATATGTACTTAAGGAGGCACTTTTACCGAGACACATACGCAAGAATACGACAACAAAACAATACAGTACAAATAGAATCGGTGTTTTACGGCGACACGTCACAACCTTTCCTTTACCTGCGGCTGTGACAGCTGCCCAAGATATTTCTCTCCTTCTTTTTTTGTCTTCTTTCATAAAACCATATTCCTCCGACGGCTCCGCCTTTGCCACGCTAATTTTTTTAGCAATTTTATTTAGCACCTCTTTTTTGTTTATACTATGTAGTACTGTAGTAGTGTACATAATGATAATATTAGTTGAATAGTTGTAGGTAACGCCCATGTTCTTGGTAACAATTTTAGCTTACAGTTACAATGATTTTTAGTTTTAACGGTTTACGTAATGCTATAAAACAACCTAGTTATTTTACACAAAATCTTTACATTTTACATTTATGCTTTTTAATTTGTATCTTTGAGTTTGGTCCAAAATTTGAGATATTTGGGCCTTATATACTTTGTAAGGCCCGTTGTTCTCAGAGCCCATCAGCTTCTTCTTTTACCAAAAAAATGATTCTATCTGCTTCTACGAATGCTTCGTTTCCATGTTGCTGCTAGCTAACTTCATCATCGCCATCGCGTGTAATAAGCTTAGACAAAGCGTTCAATCTCGGTCACAAAACACAAGCTTCCCTGCTTTACGACACAGCCCTTGTTCCCCAACAGAGTTCACAACCTTACCATAACTATACATCAATGGCATCTTCCCCATAACTCTATGAAACTCCCTAATGCAATTGCCTCTTCTCTTCCTATGTTCCACTCTTCTACTGCTCAACCCCACATCTCTTACTCCCACATCCACTTGTTCTTCTTCTCGTTCATTACGCGCATCTCCCCAATCCCTAACTCTCTCCGCTCCAACCATGATCGGCCCAGCTCTTAACCTATCCGCAGCAACAAAATTCATCAGTATATCCTCGCAGTTACGCATCTGGTCCACAATCATCCTCATCTCCTTCATCTCCACACCTCCTCTACAGCTATACTCGAAGAGATAATCTTGTTTCATCAACATAAACTTAGTCAGCAAAATCGAGTATCTATCAGGATGAACAGTGTAAATCCACTCTTTCCCTAGCAAATCGAAACCGTGTGACCTCACAAACGTTCCAACAAGACGATCAGGGTTAGACTTCCAAACGGAAAACGCGAACTCCAGCGATCTCCTGTCAACCTCGACGTCATCATCACATATCAGAACAGCACGAGTGTCTACAGAGGAACGAGGGAGGAATCTGGCGTTGAGGCTGCTCGAAGATTGCTGAATCAGAGAGATGGAAGCAGTACCAGGCGAATAAAGAGTCATGTTTTGGTATAACGTGTCAAGAACCTGGTCAGGTGTGTTAGGGTTACCCCACAGGACTAAGATGGATGATACGATTGAGACTGCAGAGTACGAGGCCACGATGGTTTGAAGAAGAGGAATCCGAGATTCAGAGTAACCGTTGATTAGAACGGTTAGCTGATCCGATCTGAGTTTCTCAAATTCTCTCTGGTTCATCGAGTTACACGGATCTGGATCAAGTGATAACGTACGGCAAAACACGAGATCCGTAACAGAGACTAGGACGACGAAGAGGAACCAGATATATAAAACAACCCATACCGATTTCACTCCCATATCAAACCCTAGTTTCTTTTTTGGTTTTTGTTCTTATCAGTGTGATCGATGAAACAGAGCAAAAACGATCGGAATCAAAAGTTACCTCGGAAGAAGCAGAAGCGGTGGTCCGGCATCGGAATCTCTCGACGGAGAGATTTGAACTTCAGATTGACTAGTTGGGGAGCAAAAAAGTCAAGCCTAAAGTAATCAAAGCTGGGTTTTCAGTTATAAAAGCCCTATAAGAATGTAATCTAAGCCCAATGAAATTTGCAAATCAAACAAAGCCCAATACAACATCTTTTTGCTATTATTATTGTACTCGTAGTAGACGAGGGGGGGTTTTGTACCTCGGGCAGCTTTAGATGCGGCAGGAGGTTGCTGCTCAAAAGTGTGAAAGGTGGAGCAGAGCAGGGAGTGGGGATTTGGGACCCATGCACGTGATCTTTGTTCTTTTCAGTTGGTAGTTTGCCTTTTCTATGCAAATCTATCCCCTTTATAATAAAAGGGAAGTACACAACATAGTTTCTGTAGACTTTATATTTTTAATAAATGGTTACAAATAATTATAAATAGGTTATAGATAGGTTATAGATTAATTCATATATTAATATTAATGGTTACACCTAAATATTAGAGATATTCCAAATTAATAATTGATATATTAATATTAATGGTTACACCTAAATATTAGGGATATTCCAAATTAAAAATTCATATATTTATATTAATGGTTACACCTAAATATTAGGGATATTCCAAATTAATTATTAATATAAAATCATGGATATTTCAAACTATATTTTTGGAAGATTTTAGTCCTATATCACGTTGTTTTTAAAGATCTTTAAACACAATACTGTATTACAAATTTATTTTCCACAGATTTTATCAATAGACCACAACGTTAACCAAAGATAGATTACGAAATTGATAGATTGATTGGTTACAAGTTAAATAGTGGGTTAAAAGATAGATTACGAAATAAAATTTAACCAGTGTTATAGCACAAATACTTATCTCGAATCATTAACAATATAAAACTTACAAAATATGTGTTTTTGTTCAAGACTTCATATTTAGCATATGATTTTATTGCATAATGTTTTATCCAAAAAACCTTTTAAAAACAATAAAATAAATTATATTTTATATAAAAATACAATATAAATAAAATGAATTTCAATCCGTGCTCTAGCACGGGTTTTAATCTAGTATATTTACTATTAGTGGTGTCTCTGTGTGGATTGGTGGTGGTGTTTCATGCATTTGGTTTGTCTCTCTGGTAAAATTTCAATGCCTTCTTCCATCAACTAACTAACGATAGCTTAGAAAGTATTTGATGATATTATATATACGATTGAACTTTGTGTGTTGAATTATGTATCCGAAACAAGACATTAGTTATTAGTATAGTTTTTGGACAAGATATATTGTTACAACAAGATAGTTTGGTGACAGCTTAGTAATGTTGCATAACATGTGAAAAGCCAAGTAAATTAATAACGGATGGCCCGGCGGCCCGTATTGTCTGTTTTTATTAAGCAAGTTTGAAAGTTAACAACGGTCACAAAATAAAAGAATAAAAAAAGTCATCCTCGTTCTTCTCGTCCCGCATCCGTTATCACTCTTGTTACAATACTTCTCAATAGGGGCATAACAGTCATCTACACTGTTTTTTTCTTAAATTATTATTTCTTTCTTTCTTAAATTTAGTTTGCAAAGCTTTGGAATAATAAGAAAATTTCCCTAATAATAGAAAATATCATAGAGTATGTATTCCAAATAAACAAAACAAGCCTGTCATGATTTCTGTTTATATAGATGTTCTAGTAAAAGAATTTGTTCTAGAAAAAGAATTGACTTTTTACAGAAACAATATTTCCACAAATATAAACAACTACAACACTGGTTTTTTCTTAGAAAAATAGCACTGCTAAGTATAGTGTCTTTCTATAATAAGAAAGATATTAAAATAAAAAAAAAAGAAAGATATTTGTTGTTTACAAAATAATTAATTAAAATTGCTTTTATAATAAAGTATGGTTGAAATGATTATAGTATAAAGTATAATAATAATAATAATAATGTCTGTTTTAAAAAAAGAAACGTTGTAGAAAAAAAGAAGCAGAAGAAAACGGAGATTTTTGTTTATTTTGTTTTTAAAAGTTTAAAAATTACGGATCGTCGTCCACCAAAAAGTCTTTCCCTTTTTATTTTTGATTTTCTTCTTCTTTCTTTGTTGTTGTTTCGCAGCCGTTTCTGCGATTCTGAAAATTCCTAAAATTTTTCTTTTTTTTTTTCGATTTCAGAATCGTAAGCAATGGCATTCCCTCTTTATTTCTGATTCATTCTTTTTTTTCTCACTCATTGCGTATAACAAAAAAAGAGGGTTCACTTTTTTTGTTTTTTTTTTTTTTGTTTTCTCTCTGTCTGCATCCAAAGGCATATGGCCAACTCGCCACCACCTTCGTTGCGAAACCCTCCTTCGAAGTTGGTGGATTCTTGTTGGTCGTCTCTTCTTCTCGTTAGGGTTCATCCTCCAACCCCCTCATAATAAAAAATTTTTTAAGCAAAGGAGACAAAAAAAAAAGTCTGATCTTCGATTCTTGGAGAAAGAAAGCAATGGGGAAAGGTTGGTTTATGGTAGATAAAGCGAGAAGATGCTTAAGAACGCTCTTCTTCATGGTTGCCATGTTGGTTTCTCTTTTGGTTTCGTCTTTGCCTGTGCTTGTAGCCATCGGCGACGTCTTGGTTCCCACCTTTTTGCTTTCGAGCTTCACCTGTTTGACCTGTTACGGCTTTAAGGAGCATCTTACTCGATACGCTTTCAAGAGCTCTTTGACTGATATCCCTCTTGTCTCCCTCGTCAGATCTTTCTTTGTCATTTGTATGGATTCTTCTTCTCTCTTTCTACCTCTAGCTAGTTTATTAATGCTCTGTTTTCTCGAATATGTATGTAATGCATAATGTATTCCTTTCTCTTCATCAACACAACAGGTGTTTACTCTCTCTCTGATGCTCCTGCGGTGTCGCACGGTCCTTACCTAGGAACTGTATCCATGTGTTCTGTTGTTTCGATTATCCTTCTTTCAGTTAAAGCTTGCGTTTTTACTGCTAATTCTCAACTTATTGCGGAAGCCTCGTTGTCATCTCCGTCAAGGCAACAACGACTCCATCTCAAGAAGTCTTGGGGGATGCCTGTTTTGTTCTTTTCTTCTCTGGTTTTTGCTCTTGGTCATATGGTTGTTGCTTACAGAACAAGTTGCAGAGCTAGGAGGAAACTCTTGTATCACAGAGTTGACCCTGAATCTGTGAGTTTCTTAATTATCCTCTATGATGCTCTTTCTTTTTACACCTTTTAACATCTTATTGACTGTTGTGTTACAGGTTCTTTCATGCAAAAGTGTCTTATCTGGGGGTTACCATAAAGTCCCACGTTCTCCCATTCCTTTGGTAGGAAAGGCATCGATCTTGGATGGACGAAAGTTGCCTTCTTCAACATCCCATGAGGAAGGAGAGCTCCCTGTCAGATTGCTTGCTGATCTTGAAAGCTTATTCATTAATGTCAGAGGGCTCACGCTGCATTACAAGATTTGCATACCTGGTTCTCCTCCGCAGCACTCCATCTCCTCCTCAAGTCTTTCTCTTGAAACCAATTCTGTGCTTAATGTACCAGAGGAAATGGCGGGACGGTTGAAGCTTGACAGGAGTTTATTGAGCATGGTCACAAGAAACAAGCTCAATCATCACCACCACCATAGGAGTTATAGCAGTCTGTTCAACATTTCCTCTTCCTTGCACGACCCTCTGTTAGATGCTCCTTCTTCTCTTCTTTTCAAAGATATTCAGGAAGATGGGTGTAGAGAGGATGACATGAATGTGTCCAGTTTTGGTGCCATGAAACAGCAAAATGTGGACGGAAGCGGTCAATTTGGTGTTGTGTTTGTCCATGGATTTGGCGGAGGAGTGTTTTCTTGGAGACATGTGATGGGTTCTCTCTCCCATCAGCTTGGATGTGTTGTCACTGCATTTGACAGGCCTGGATGGGGGTTAACAGTCAGAACTCATAAAAAGGATTTGGAAGCTAGAGATATGCCAAACCCTTACACTCTGGAAAATCAGGTAAAAATTTCAGTTCAATTTCAGACTCATGGGAGCTTTGTTTTTGCACTTAGAAAGAAATGTTAACACTCATTGATCTGCTTATGGGTTCCAGGTAGATATGCTTCTTGCTTTTTGCCAAGAAATGGGATTTGCTTCTGTAGTCTTGGTTGGCCATGATGATGGAGGTTTGCTTGCTCTCAAGGCTGCACAGAGATTGGTAGAATCAAAAGATGATTCCATCAAAGTTAAAGGAGTGATTTTGCTTAATGTAAGCTTAACGAGGGAAGTAGTTCCAGCTTTTGCAAGAATACTTTTGCATACATCACTTGGAAAGAAACACCTTGTTCGCCCGCTTTTACGCACTGAAATAGCTCAGGTGGTGAATCGTCGAGCTTGGTATGACCCATCCAAGATGACAACAGACGTCTTAAGGCTATACAAGGCTCCACTTCATGTGGAAGGCTGGGACGAGGCACTTCACGAGATAGGCAGACTCTCATCCGAGATGGTGCTTCCAACTCATAATGCATTGTCACTTCTCAAGGCAGTTGAGAATTTACCAGTATTAGTCGTTGCTGGAGCAGAAGATGCACTTGTTTCGCTTAAGTCCTCCCAAGTCATGGCTTCAAAACTCATAAACTCCGTAAGTCCTAACTACTGTTATATTTAATTAAGCACATCAAAACTCTCTTGTTGCCTCAACTAATAATATTATACATGCCAACAAACAGAGGCTAGTAGCAATCTCAGGATGCGGCCATCTACCACATGAGGAGTGTCCCAAGGCGCTTCTTGCAGCCATGTCCCCATTCATTAGTAGACTTGTGCCTAGTGGAGTGAGTGACTGAGTGATCACTTCATTAGTAGACTTGTACCTAGTGGAGTGAGTGACTGAGTGATCACTTCTTGTTGTCTTAGCTCTCAATTGATAGTGTTTGTGTTCATGATATATGCAGAGTTATTGTAACCTTCTCTGTTATTCTCATTTGAGTTTTATCATGGTTTTTTGAAGTATACTATTTATTTTCCAATCAAAAGATGAGTGGCTGAGCTGCTGAGTCATCCAATATGGAATACGTGCAGTTAATTAAGTATGATGATCATGAGGCTTGAAGGTCCAAATATATCACTCTAAATGTCATGAGGCTTGAAGGTCTAAATGTATCACTCTAAATGTCATGAGGCTTGAAGGTCTCTCAAGTGTGATGATGATCACCAAAGAACCCAACATAAACATTAAAAATTACAGTAACTAAGCAGACTCTTCTTAAACTAAACGTTACTCTCTCAAACAAAACGTTAGGAGGACAAATGGGATACTTCTTGCAAGCACAAAGAAGAAAAGCAAACGGGAGAGAGACTACTCAATCGAGAATATCAGAGATAGCTGTCTTCTTAAATGGGTCACCTTGAGCCAACTGTGCTGCCATGGATTTGTTTGGAAAGATATTATCCGCCTTCATTCTATCTCGCATTCCATATGCAGGGGCTTTGGCTTTTATGTAAGCCTGCATGAGGGCTTGGAACTGCCTAAGCCGAGATGTATACCCAGCTTCCCTCATTCTTTGGAATATCTTCTCTGTGTTATGAACATCTCCTCGTTTTGAGTACTCGTCCATGATATACATGAAGGAGTTCATCATCAGTTTTGTATGGCTCTGTTTCGACGCCTTGATCAGCAAAGAATCAGCCTTTTCAACTTCCCCAGCTTCCACATAGAGCTTGATGAGTGCATCCCATGTCGTTGCCTCAATCCTGCAACCGCTCTCAGCCATTCGTTTCACCAGATCTTTACCCTCTGAGAGCATCTTGTGATCTACGTAAACCCTCAGGAGAACGGAGTAAGTATTAGAAGAAGCTCTCCTGTCCATCTTCATAATCTTCTCAAAAATGGCCTCTGCTTCTTTTACTTTGTTGAGCTTTCCAAAAGCGTGGATGGCAGCAAGGGATTCCTCAAAGCGGGGCTTTGATTCAATGATCTTCCAAATCCTCTCCACTTCATCTTCTCTCCTAAGAGTGGCATAAATGGTGAGCAAATCTTTGAATGCACGACGATTTGCCTCTAAGCTTTCACCTTCCATCTCTTTCAAGACTTTCTCGGCTTTGTCTTTAAGCCCAGCTATCGAATAGTGTCTAGCAATGATAGCTTGTGTATGGAAGTCCATTTCAACACCTTCATCTTTCATTGTCTCCAGGATTTGCTCCATCCCACTAATGTCATTTGTTGCACCTTTGACGTCAATGAGGATTTTGTATGTGAGAAGACTGGGCTTGACGTTTTCTTTCTCCATGAGCAAAAGAACATCAGCAATTTTCTTCCTGTCGACCCTCTTGTAGAGGAGAAGCATCTGATCACAAGTAAATGAAGAGAGAGGGAATCCCAAGTCCTTCATTTTGTTGAAGACAAGTTCAGATTTCTTCACGTTGCAAGCAGCCACAGTATTGGCCAATAGGGTACGGTAAATCACTTCCCCTTGGAAAGATTTTGGGATCTTGTGCAAGTAAGCTTCTCCGTTTTCTAAGCCACGGATCTTAACTGTGAGATCTAACCGAGAAGCATAATCTCTCTCATTCATTTCAATTTTCTTATTTGCTTCCAACCACTCTGACATCTATACAAAACAGAAACGAGATGATGAACAACGTAAGCACTTGAGACAGAAATTGTAAATAACAAGTTAGACAAGTAAGAAAAAAACCTGTAAAGCTCTACCAAACATGCGACGTTTGCGCAGCTGAAGCATAGCCTTAGCAACCTCAACACGGGTGATATCATTACCAGCTTCAACCCATTTGTCAAGAGCACTACCAACAGCGAGACCTGGTGCGGAGACAATGGTCTTAAAAAGCTCAGATGGTTTATATTCAACGGTCTTTTTACTATCCTCAGTTTCAGTGAGGTCGAGTTCAAGTTCTTCTTCTTCACTGTCATCTTCATCAGCGGAGAGCTTTCCCTCAGGAGGGGCCACCTCATCATCATCGCTACTTGTATTTTGGCCTGATTTAGGACTTCCAAGTTCAGAGAAACCGTCTTCGAGATCGTCGTCATACTCCTCTTCTTGATCACTTTTAGTGCCAGCACTGGAGGAAAGAGCACGTTGACTGAAAGAGGAGATCTCGTCAAATCTTGGCAGAGCTGCTGCTTCACGGTTACAAGAAAGAACAACAGAAGAGGGTTGAAGAGTGAAGAAGGTCCTTTCTCCTCCTCCTCCAGATTGGAGTATATCTTTAGAATACACAGCAGAAGAAGAACAAGCTCCCAAACGGAGTCTCTGACTTCTGCCAAAACAAAAAAAATCGTTGCGCCTTTTAGTTTCCAAATTGAAGGCATTTTCAAGGTAAAAATCAAAAAGCTAAAATATTTCAACTTTAATCGAAATCTATTTCTAGGAAGACAACATATAGTAGTGACGACACCTCTAAAAGAAATCAGAGAGATAATTCTAACCTCCGCAAAACCTTGGAAAGAGCGAACATGCTTCCTCTCTCTCTGGAAATTACCTGCTTTTTGAAGAACAACAACACACCCAAGAAATCTCAGATCAGATTTTATTAACAATAGAGCTAGCTATATCACAGATTCGTAAGAAAGGTTACGCCTTTCCACTGAAACCATCAGATCAGACTACCCCAAAAAAAAAAAAAGGGAAGAGAAATCGAAATCGAGAAGGAAAAAACAGAAGAAGGTAGAAGAAGAGACGATTACGTACGTGTGTAAACAGACAGACAGTGTACTGCGCGAGCCGATCAAGAAATGGGATAGAGAGAGAGTCTCACAGGGTTTATGAGAAGAGAATTGAAGACTGTAAAATGATGATTGAAGCTTTAGGGTTTTACGTATTCCTTGTTTTGACCATTTTGCCCTCTAACAAGGTTTTTTTTTTTGTTTTGTTTCGTAATAAAATCAGAACTTTAACCTTTGATTATCGTAATTTCATTTTAAATTTAATGGCAGCTTAATTATAGACTTCATGGAGGTGATTGGTTGATTCATACATCGGATTTGCCAGCTCAGGTCTGGATGAGTTGGGGTCTCTGCTCCACAAGTAGTCTCATCAAGCTTCCACTGTCAGATATGTATGTTGTAATAATTGTAACTAATTCTCACTCGTCACTAAATCTCCCACATGAGGCAAGTGTCCACATTCAGCATTGCAAGTTCCATTTAAGCATTCATCAAAATTAGTAAATTACAACAGGTACTCCACTTTTAGGTTTACTTACTGTGAGGAGTAAAGCAATACAATCCTCAAATTGCTTCAAGATGCGGTCTATTTCCATTTCACAATTCACAAAGTAAAGCTAATTAATTGCTAATATCAACTACTGAGCACAACAAGTACGATAACCATCCTCAATTCCAAACATTTTACGGTTGCAACCACCGTAAAATCCGTCTTCTTGTGCTCCCTGCTCCACATTTCTTCCTCTCACTGTTCACTCTTAAGCAATCAGATTTCCCCATCGCAACAACAACTATTTTCCTAGCGCCTCCTTCAAACACAAAAAGAAAAGCATAATAAATATCTTAGCTTAGCATGGAAGACACTAACTAACTCTGTTTATTTAGACTTCCCTACCAACCTTTTCCGCGCTTTCCTTTTTGAATTAATTTTGCAGATTCCAGTCAGAATCTCCTCAATGTCTATAATATCACTGACATGCGTTTTCAACAGATTACAATTATCCAAAAGACTGAGTTGATGAACAACACTTGGGGCAAGAGAAGTGTCATCTCTTACCCTTTTTCTTACATACTCCATTAGCACAAGCCCTGCAAAATACCATACTTGTTTCATAAGATCAAAACAATCCTGATGTGCTGGAACATTTGATAAAAGTGTCAGAAGTTAGAAGAGAACCTAGAGCTCGGAGCAGCTTAAGATCAAAATTGTCAGCAAGTTCTTGGTGACCACTTATTTTGGCGCGTTGAATAGCTAGCTTCTTTAAGCTGATGAGCAAATCCTGCAAAAACAAAATGTTCAGCAGAAATCGATAATCATTATTACTAATACGGATCAATATGTTTGCTTGACTGAAGAAAGAAGGGGGAATTTTTAAGAGGTGTTGCCTCAACAAAATTTACCAGTTCAGATTCTGAGAGAGAGCAGAACCAAGAGAGATCATCGGTACTATTGGTCTTGAGTATTTGGCTTAATTCCTCCATTGCCTAAGAGAAGAGCATGTTTCCAAGATTCAGAGATTAGGTGTAAAGGCATTCACTAGGTGCTTAAGAGACCAGTTATTTCTAATGAAGAGAAGCCCAGAATCCTAAGGCTAATATACTAAATTAATGGGGCAAGTTCAAAACTTAAGCTAACAGGAGGAGGTAAGCTACATACATTGATACATACATAGTTTGTCTGTAATATAAAATCGGACCTTAAAAGTAACGAATTAAAGAGACTCCGGCGGCGGAGAAAGTGGCAGAGAGATATAGTAGGCCTATCTATCTCTCACGAGCAATCTATTTTGTAATTAAGGGGGACTCCGGCGAGTAGAGCGACGACGCTGAGATAGTTGCAGAGGGAGTCAGAAACGAACAAGACTCTAGAGAAAGAGAGAGAGATCTGTTGTGCGAGACGAAGATAAACCCTAATTTGTTCCGCCGGGAAATTAGAATCGGAAAGGGGGGGGGGGGTTTTAACATTAAAACTAGTATAAATAGTTGATTGAAGTGGTATAAGCACCGAGGATCCGTGGCGCAATGGTAGCGCGTCTGACTCCAGATCAGAAGGTTGCGTGTTCGATTCACGTCGGGTTCAATCCCCCGAATTAAATCCTCTTTCTATTTTTTTATTTCCTATTTTAACCCCCTATCTTTTTCTATACGGGTTCATTACTAGCTCATTGCATTGTTTTTAGTTGCCCGATACAGATGCTTCGCTTTGCAATTACGACAAGTCAAACTTTCCAGCCTTCTCGCACGTGTTCTTCCTCCCCCCCCCTAAACTAATTGTCGTTATATATCTAGCGTCTACGTATAGCGCTAAAGATTTGTATTGTTTTCTATCTGTTGCTACTCTCTTTGCACCATTGTATTGTATCATTCCGCATATTTTGCTCTTCTAATGAATGATTTTATTATACAAATGACATAGACAATGTTAAACTCATTAATAATTTGATTTTGAGTTGAAACCTGAACCTATAATTTTCTTTTTCTTTTCTGTTTCAAATCGTAGTAAAACATTCAAATTAATTTTAGTCCAACTCCATAATTTAACCACCACAAATTGTTAATGCATAGTTCAAATTGGTTAGTAAAGCTAAGAATTTTATTGAAGATACTCGGATGAGTTTGGAATTTTTTTTTTTTTTTTTTTTTTTTTTTTGTCAAAAGAGTTTGGAATAATATAATACTGTTAACAATATATATATGTCTGGGTCTCTGGGACATTGGAAATATTGATTGAAACTTGTAATGCGGTAAAGTCGGCAGTCGTGACTCGTGCCTGCACCAGAAAACAACCTACCCTTGCACGTGTTCATAAGAATGTGATCAATATTTTATATCTATCATACCGTTGATTCTTTTTTTACTTCATTTTTATTGTTTACTTTATTTCGAAACAGCACATAATTGTTCCGTTAACTTTTGGGTTGTTGCATCATATACGAAATATCTATTTGTTTTAGAGTTGAGTAATTTGTTGCATGGCGTTTAAACTTTGATGACTCTAGTCTCTGACTCTGAGACATCTCAAACATACATTTTTTTTTTTTTTTTTTGGTCAAATCTCAAACATACATTATTTCTTTCATTTTACAAGCCAATATGCCAAATGGTTAAATATAATCGTTGTTTAAAAAACAATTATAATCGTTGTTAAAATAAAGGCAAATTAAACAATGCATCGAAGTAACGGAAATTTTCCAATCATGAAGTCAATGTTTCCTGACCTAGCTGTATGTGTCTGCGTGGCACCTGACAAACAGAACCCAGGATGCTTCCAGTGGCATTCTCGTGGTTTTCCTCAAAACCAGTGTTCTTCTTCTAAACTCAAACTCATAAAACCCCAAGCCCTTCCTCAACCATTATCGACAACTTTCGTCCAACGAACATACGATGTACCAAGAAGCCGCACTCCTCGTAGCTCTCCTCTTCCTCTCTTCGAACATCGTGTTATCAGTCCCAATCCGTGATGGTACTGAATCTTTTAAGCTCATTCAACTCAAATACTATATCTGATATGATACATTAACTAACATTTCTCGTTTGTGCTAATTACAGGTTTATTACCAAACGGTAATTTCGAGCTGGGTCCTAGACCCTCCCAATTGAAAGGATCCTTGGTTAAGGAACGAACCGCCGTACCAGACTGGGACATAACCGGTTTTGTGGAGTACATCAAATCCGGACAGAAACAAGACGACATGGTCTTGGTCGTACCGCAAGGTTCATCCGCCGTTCGCTTAGGCAACGAAGCCTCAGTCTCCCAGAAAATCTCCGTTATACCCGGCCGTCTATACTCAATCACATTCAGCGCCGCTAGAACCTGCGCTCAGGACGAGCGGCTTAACATCTCTGTCACCCATGAGTCAGGTGTGATCCCTATCCAGACGATGTATGGTAGCGATGGTTGGGACTCATACTCATGGGCTTTTAAAGCTGGTGGACCCAAGATAGAGATCCGGTTCCATAACCCGGGTGTTGAGGAGCACCCAGCTTGTGGACCGTTGATCGACGCCGTTGCTATCAAGGCTTTGTTCCCTCCCAGATTCTCCGGCAGTAAGTAAACCGGAACCGATCATGGTATTGTTTTTTAGAGCAAACCGAATCCGGTTAACTAAATTAATTGTGTTTTTTTTTTGGTTTGTAGACAATCTGATAAAGAATGGGAACTTCGAAGAAGGACCTTACGTGTTTTCCAAGGCAAAATGGGGAGTGTTGATCCCACCGTTCATCGAGGACGATAACAGTCCATTGCCCGGTTGGATCATCGAGTCTCTCAAGGCCGTGAAGTACGTAGACAGAGCACACTTCGCTGTCCCCGAAGGACACCGAGCCATCGAGCTTGTTGGAGGCAAAGAGAGCGCCATTTCTCAGATCGTGAGAACGTCGGTGAACAAATTCTATGCCCTCACGTTCAACGTTGGAGACGCCAGAGACGGTTGCGAGGGACCAATGATTGTGGAGGCGTTAGCTGGACGGGGAAAGACCATGGTGGATTACGCGTCTAAAGGGAAAGGTGGGTTCAAACGGGGAAGGCTTGTGTTCAAGGCTTTGTCGGCGAGGACACGTGTCACTTTCTTGAGCACGTTCTACCATATGAAGAGCGATCACTCTGGCTCGCTATGTGGTCCGGTGATCGATGACGTTAGGCTGGTGGCGGTTGGGAAACTTAGAGGGTGAAGCCGGAGAAATGTGGAAGTTTGTGTCGTCAATGGTTAACTGTAATTTATGCATGTTTCGAAAGATTTTATTTACATAATAAAAAACGTAATTTACGATCTAATCCAACATATTTTATTATCTAAATTAATCATCCTTGTCTAAATCAACTTTAATAGCCGAAAAAAAAGAACTATAAAAAAAATGTACTTATTAAGTGAAAAATCATATGAAACTAAAATATTCGATTGGTTTTATAATTTAAAAATGTACTCTCACAAAGATTGATGTTTTGGGATATTTTTTTTGTTTCACAAAGATTGATGTTTTGTAAACTTCAAAAAGTAATCATTGAAAATATTTAAATTTTTGAATTGTTATTGGTTTATATTTTCTCTCTCTACCAAAAAGTAATTATAAATTAATTTACAAATAAAAACTAAATTTTTTTAATATGTGTGAGAATGTCAAAACATCAATCTTTGTGAGACAGAGAGAATACTTTTTAAATTTACAAATACATCTGATAATATATTTCTTAAATTTTTTATTGGTTATTATCAGAGTATTGATATATTTTATTGGTTATTATCAAAGTATTGGTTAAATTTTATTTCTTAAATTTTTCTTAGTATATATTTCAAAGTATTGATCAGTCTGCACGAAGATTGTTAGGTATGATTTTTGGTCATAATATCAAGTTTTATAAATAAAGATTTGAGAACAAAAATTGTAAGTGTTTAGTGTTGTTGATTTACATAGTTGCCAATGTAGCCTCCATCATGGTATACTGGTTGAGATGCATAATCATAAAGTAAAATATTTGATTGGTATTATAATTAAAAAAAATGTACTTCTTAATTTTACAAATAGAGCGATCTAGTCCAACATGTTTTATTAACTAAACATTTTTTCGTTTGAATATGGTTTATTGTCTAACTCAACTTTAATAGCCAATAAAAATTTAAGAAATATATTATCAGATTCCCCATATTATTCAGTAATTCCATAAGAAAAATGATACTTATTAATTAAAAAATCGACTGAAAGTAAAATATTATATTTTCGATAATGGGTCAAGAAGCAGGAGGATCCAGGCCCAGCATCAGGCCCTCGCGAAAAAGTCGAAAGGGAGTGTCTTGTCTTTGTATAATCAAAATCTATCATTTCCGTTCGCAGAGGTAGTCGGAGACTGAGAGAATCATCTGAGATCGGAAACGATATACCTAGCTTTCATTATGTGGAGGAGAATCCTTTCAACGCATCTTAAATCCATCGCCGCCGTTGGATCCTGCGCGGCTCCTTCGTGCAGACACGCCTTGGCCGAGTCCACTCACATCTCCTCTTGACTCGTGCCTCCTCCATTCCCGCCTATTCCTCGATTTTATCTCGTCAAATCGGCTCCGCTGCTGGTAACTTTTGGATCTCTATTGTCATCTGATGATTTATCGTGTGCTTGTTCTTTGATCTTTAACGGATTTGACCTTTTTTTTAGATTGTTGAAAACCAGATTCTGTAATTTGTGTTTCGGTTTCTGGAAGATAGATTTATTAAAAAATGACGAGCTGGTTGATTTGTGTTGTTTTGATTACAGCGGATAGTGCTGTGAAGAAGCGTGTTGAAGATGTGATGCCTATTGCAACTGGGCACGAGAAAGAGGAACTAGAAGCTGAATTGGAGGTACACGGATTGAATGATATAGTTAAAGAGGAACTTAGGGACACTGATGATTTTGAGTTCTTGCGTTTTTAGTTAGCTAACCAACATCCTTCTGTTGCTTTAGAGCTTGTGGTTCAAGATATATAATATGTTAGTAGTGTGTGTATTGAGTGATTACCTTTTGGATCTATCATCAGATCCTATATATGTACTGTAATCAGTATCAAAGATAGGATTAGTGTATTGATTTTGACTCTGATTGGTACTATTTTACCTTTCACAGGGAAGGAAGCTGGACGATATAGACTTTCCCGAAGGGCCTTTTGGAACAAAGGTGTGTTAGTGTTATTATAAAAAGATTGATAGTAATCTCTTGATGCGAAGCTCTTGAATCTTGTCTGACTGTTATGTTTTCTGCTCTTCAGGAAGCTCCTGCTGTTGTCAAATCCTACTACGACATGAGAATAGTTGGTTGCCCTGGAGGTGAAGGAGGTGGGTCTTTTATTTTTGCTTTCAATGTTGTGCACTTTTAGACGGACCAAAGGATATATTGTAGTATGATTCTTTTTTGTAACTTCAGAGGATGAGCATGATGTTGTCTGGTTCTGGCTGGAGAAAGGCAAGCATTTTGAATGCCCTGTGTGTACACAGTATTTTAAGGTTAGCCATCAAGCATAGTCGTCCATCATAAGTACTGTGGTGTTAGATTAACTGATGAATGCAATATGGTTTTGAGTATAGCTTGAGGTGGTCGGACCTGGAGGACCTCCTGACGGGCATGGCGATGATCATCACTGATCCAAAGGAAACAATCTAATGTAATAAGAAAGAGTGTGGCTTCTGGAAAACGTGAAGCTTCGTTTCATTTTTGTTTAAATCTCACTCTCCCTGCTTTGCTTTTTTTTACTAATTTGGCTTCAGCGATTGTTTTTAAACACGAAAGAAAAATAGATGTCCATCTTCAGGCTCTCGTCGGCTTGACTTTTTTTGTTTTTTTGTTTTGCCAAATAATTGAGAGATGCTACTACTACTATTATGCTCTTGATCTTTCTCAGTTATAGATCAATTTGGTATTCGTCGTTTTATGAACGTTGGTTCTTACTGATTTGGTAAATGAATCGAAGGAATTGAATTGAGTTGTTTGTGTTGTTGATCGTGTGATTGAGTTGTGGTTAATTCTTTTATCACAGAGCCAAACTGAACTTGAAACACGACATAAAGGTAGAAACTTATATTCGAGAATACATACGATGAGAAAGGAAACAGCTCCGTCGTACAGTCACGAAGAAGTATCGTCATTTCTTCCAACTTGTGGGATTTCGATTTGGTTCTTTAGAGTGGTTCCTTTCTTTCCAAGGTCACGAAGAAGAGACGTACTTCCAACTTGTGCGATTCCGATTTGCTGGATATCCAGAGGGCTCCCTCCAGAAGAAAGGCTAGACCAGAGCCAAACTGAACTTGGAATACCAAGTGGCCATGGACATCCAATTGTGTCATCGGGAAATGCCAAGAGAACATTCTCTCCGAGGTCTTTAAAGGTATCGTACCTAAGATAGGTATGGGCGAAATCTGAGATTACCATCAAATTTGCTAGGTGACCACGATGACTCAATATCCAATCATAAACGTCAACAAAAATATGTACCCTACAAATTTTCACCACTATTACACTTCTTATTATTATTTACCGTTTTCATACGTATTTCTTATGGTATTTTTAAACATTGGTTAGTCTTAAAACATTGTTATCTATTAAATGGCATATCAATGTAGATAATAACGTAAAATATAAAATATATAAAATTTGATATTTAAAATCACAAAAACACATATTACCATAACTGATAACATTTTATCAAAACTTTGCCATCATGTTTAAATTGTATTCCACATTTCAAGGGTGATATATATTTTTACATAAAATGATTATATGAAATTTGAATTAAAAAAGAAAACATTATGAGTAAATTATTATTTTGACACTTTAGATCCCAAATAATAATTTTACTTATAATAATTTTATTTGAACAACCTCCGTCAGTTGCTCTAGCTCAGTTAGTAATTTTTTCAAGGATTTGGTGTCGGAAGAAGCGTACACCTATATGGAACTGAGGAGATAACCTTTTCGAAAACAAGACCTCTTGATGCGGGAGACAGCCTCAGAAGCCTTGCCAGACGGGATCCCGTTGTTTTCCAAATCCAAATAGGCCTTCATCTTCATCATCTAGACCTTCTTCTTATTCTTCTCGTGTTTCCTCTTGAAAGCCACTGTCTTCTTCGGCTTCATGTTCGTCGGCTTCATGTCCTTCGGCTTCTTGTCCTTCGGCTTGAACATCACTGACTTCAACAAATCAACACACCAAAACAATTGAAATCATAGAAAAGAATGGATAAACCCTAGAACTGTCTTCAACAAGTCTAACACATCAAAACAATTGAAATCCTAATTATATAACAAGCCCGAGGCCCAAGATAGTTCCTTAAAATGAATTGAGGATACGTGTACATCTTGAATCTTCAAATTCAGAAATTTCAATCATATTAAATACGTTAATCAACTAGACCTACATGTTCTCATAATGTCTTTTGAGAAAACAAACAATTTTGGAATTTTGTTTATTACGTACAACGTATCCTCAATTCATTGTAAGGACTTGTGCTCTTTCAGTGCATCCCTCAAGATACACACAGCTGTGTTCGGCTTGTCGGGAAATACATCAACGCCATTGACCAGTTTCAGCACTTTATTATCCTAGTTAGATTTGATTTTTCATTAAGTACTTATTTTAAATGGAATCATATTTTAGAGTATCACACAAGCTCAAGTTCCAAAATTTAATTCATTAATTGCAAAAAATGGAACGCTCTCTCCAAAAACCGGATCGTTGGTAAAGCAGCAACGAGTCAGTTTCTAGGGTCTTGATAAAGGATTCTAGGGTTTGCTCTTTGAGACTTGATCTCCAAGGAATCCGAAACGACGAAGGTGGTGACTTGGGTTATCCATCTATAAAGCAAGTAAGTGAAGTTAACCATATCGAGGTATGTCAAACCTTTCAATGTGATGGTTTATTGTTATGCGTCCTCGAGGACTACTCAAGGCTATTGGTATGGAACCCATATCTGGGGCAAACCAGCTGGATCCAACCCATAGACGATATTGGTTGGTTTTCTCTTGGGTATGACAAGAGCCGTAACCACAAAATTTTGAGGATGTTTGAATATTATCGATGCGGGGAGTTTGTTGCTGGGTCCGAGATCTATGAGTTTAGCTCTAAGTCGTGGAGGGTTCTTGATGTCGTCACTCCCAACGTGGAAACACGGTCTCTCCTCCGTCGAAATGGCCAGTCTCTGAATGGGAATGCTTACTTTTCTGCTGAAGAGAAGGTAATCTTGCAAGGAGGAGTAGCACAAGCAGAGGGGTGAAGCCGTTTTGCTCTGTTTTGATTTTACATCAGAGAGATTTGCACCACCTCTGTCTCTGCCGTTTCCATCTTGGGATGAAGACCCACTGAATATGTCTTGTGTCAGAGACGAGCAGCTTGCTGTGTTACATACACCTTGGGATAGAATTGAGATTTAGGTTACGAATAAGATTGATCACGGTGAAGTGTCGTGGAGCAAGTTCTTGGAAGTGGACAAGACAACTTTATTCCCTCGCCCTCCTCCGATATACTCTTGTTTTGGGAGATTTTTCATTGATGAGGAGGAGAGAGTCGCTGTTTTTTTCGATCTTGTCAGAGATGTATTGACCGGGACGTGTTGCTACCAAACAATCATTGGACAAGATGGATACTTTAAACCTGTGAAGATTGAACAAGTTAAGAAATATAATAATGCACTCCCACTTGTGTGCTCCTCTTATGTTCCAAGTTTAGTGAAGATATATTGAGTAGTTCCCATTTGTGCTCTCTTTAATACAAATGTGTCGTCTACTTGGATAATCTTTATAATCATAAACTGTTAATTAATTATTCTTATTTTTTTTCTTAGAAGATCTATTTCAATAATAATTGTTTTTATTTTCATTATCATCATTAATATCACAATTTTAATATATTTTAACTAGATTAAGACCCACGCGTGTTGAAATTAATTTTATTATACTGTAATTTTTATATAAAAAATAATTTATGTAATTGTTTTTAAAAGTTTTTTTTGGAAAAAATATTATGCAATAAAAATCATATGCTAAATATAATGACTTGAAAAAGAGATTTATTTTGTAAGTTTTATATACTTAATGATTCTAAATAAGTACCCGTACTATAACAATGGTTAAATTTTATTTTATACAAAATTTGGTATATTTTCTATTTTAATATAAAATTTTAATATGTTGTATTAGTTTATGTACATGAAATTACTTCTACATCAATAACTTGAATTGGAGTGTTTATAGTTTCTAAATTTTCTTCAAGTTTTAATATTTTAGAAATATTTGAAAATAAACTACACTGACACCGTTTAGGGACTCGGGGCATGTAATTTAAGAACGAACCGAAGGTTTTAGTCGGTCGTGTACTCCTCTCGACGACTCGAACTCATAATTCTACGGATTCGGAATTTTCAAATTCTACAAATCCAAATTGATGATCCCACTCTTCATCAGATATTTAGAAAAGCCCTAATTTTTTTTTTGAATCCTTAAGAAACAAAAAAAAAATCGCACATGGGTGCGAGCGAGTTTCGTTTCTTCCTCTCCTGCGATATCAATTCGCCCGTCACTTTTCGTATCGAGAAGCTTGATGGTAACCTCCCCCGTCAACAAATCTACTGATTCGGGTAAACGAATTTTGAATCTCTTCTAATCTGGTTGATTGGTTTTTTTGGCTTTATTCTTGCTAAATGGGTTTTAGTTCTTGAGATGAGTTTGTGTGTGTGTGTGTGTTTTAGGAGTTGTCTCAGTCGCAGAGGAGAAAAAACCAGAGCTTTTACATTGAGTGTGCTTTGTATATTGATGGAGCTCCTTTTGGTCTTCCTATGAGAACAAGGTTTTTTTTTTCTTTTTCTGTTTTGATGATGTTGATGACTCTTGTCCAAGTGCTTTTATTGTGTGTGTGTTTTTTTTTTTTTCATATTAGCTCTCTACTTAATTCCCAGATTGAAAACTACAGGACCACCATATTGCTGGAATGAACTCATTACTCTAAGTCCAAAATATCGGATACAGTTCAAGGTTTCTGATGTATAATCCGAAATATTGTTCTTGACGACATGAGCGTGGGGAGCTAGAGCGTTTGGAGAAGCTCATGAATAAGTATGAGAGGGGGCAGATCAAAAGGCATTGATTGGCTGGATCGACTTTTGTTGAAATCCTTGGATAAGATCAAGGAACAAGAAAGCTCCAAACATGGAAGCTCACATCTGTTCGTGGTTATTGATTTCTCTAGTTTTGAGCATCGAGTTGTATTTCAGGTGCAATCTTTACTGCGATTATTACTGTCTGTTACCTTATTTATATTTGAGTATGTGTGTTTTGCAATAGTGAAATTGACCAGTGTTGGATTTATGTTGATCTGCTTTCGATTTTAAGGAGTCTGGAGCCAATTTGTTCATAACTGCCCCAATTGGTTCATAACTGCCCCAATTGGTTCAACGAACGAATTTGGTACTGTCTGGGATACAGAACTGGGAAAGACTAATCCTTCAGAGAACAAGCAACTAAAGCTGGCAAGGAGCTTGGATCGTGGCATAATTGACAGGGATCTGAAGCCAAGCCAAGCAATATCGAGCGGAAGTAAGTATCTTCAGAGAAACAGTTTCCTGAATATATATAGTCATAAAATTATAATCTCATGGGTAGGTGGTTTTTTCTTTTGTTTGCCCCTATTGTCTAAAGATCCATACAAAGAGTTCTGAAATATCCGCCAACAAGGACACTGAGTGGAGATGAAAGACAACTTCTTTGGAAGTTTCGTTTCTCTCTAATGTCTGAAAAGAGAGCTCTAACAAAATTTCTTCCGTGTGTGGAGTGGAGTGATGTTCAGGTAAGTGTACATCTTTTGCTTGGAGACCAATTTTGGTTCTTATTTTTTCAAGTTGCATGAGCTTCCGATGTTGGCAGGAAGCAAAACAAGCAGTTCAACTGATGCACAAATGGGAAATGATAGAGGTATGTGATGCTTTGGAGCTATTGTCTCCTCTATTTGAGAGCGAAGAGGTACTACGAGTGCCCAATTTTACTTGTATTTTGGTCTTCTAATCGTCTACTCGTTCTACTTGCTGTCGTCCTGGTATATTGAATATAGGCTAATCTCTCACTACACATACTGATAGGTTCGAGCTTATGCTGTTAGTGTATTGGAAAGAAAGAGCTTCAGTGTTGTGTTACTTGCTTCAACTTGTTTAGGCTCTCCGTTTTGAACGCTCTGATAGATCTTGCCTTTCTCAATTTCTTGTCCAACGGGGTATGCGCTGAACATCTAGACATGAAATCATGTTGTTTAACACCGGTTTATATATTGGTTAATTGACTGTTTGTTTTCCGCTATTTTCTTTCAAATTTTTAGCATGACAGAATGTTGAGTTGGCCAGTTTTCTCCGTTGGTATGTCGCTGTGGAACTTCATGACCATATGTCTATGCCAAGCGATTTTACAGCACATATCGAGGAGAACATGATCAAGGTGTGGACATAATATTTACTTTTCTTTCCTTCTCCCCTCTAGTTTCACTTAAGATAAGATGAATACGTAATGGATCTTACTCCTGCATCAGCTTCTTAGTAATAGTGTGAGATCAAGCCTTTTGAACTTAGGGATGTGGGTTATGGTTAGCAGTGTCAGGTTTCCCAGTGAATAGAATACGCTAGTCCTGACTTTTTTAGTTAGAGGAGTAGTGGTGCTCAAACTACATATATATATGGGTTGTGCAGCTACAGCATATCATGTGAGATCTGTTTAGCTGCTTGAGAATGATATTTGCTTTAATCTCAGCTGCCGCCTGGGGATAACGGAGAAGATGGATATAAATTGTGGCAAAGTTTGGTGCGTCAAACAGAAGTGAGTGCTCAGTTATGTTCCTCCATAACACGAGAGAAGTGAGAAATGTACGTGGAAATACCCAGAACAAAATTTGAGAAGCTCAGGCAGCTTTTAGGTGGACTCCTTAGCGCGAACTCACCTACTTTGAAGGGGGGTACTTTCACTATGGTTTTAAACTGGTAACTAATGCTTTCAAAAGTGATGCTTATCCAAGAATGTCTGTGTCGAAATGTCTACTAACCTTTTTGTATTTGGTTTTCCTCCAGCATATTCGATCACCACTACTTACTTTAATGTGAATTAAAGAAATAAATCCATAAATGATGATTTATACTATTAAATTTGTTTTTCACTTGTCACATTACTTTTGTTTGATTCATGAGAAAAGAAAGAAAAGGAAATACTGTAACAAATTAGTTTTTCCCAATATAAAAGGAAAGAATGATTAATGTAATTAAAGGCAAAGATTTTAGATAAAATATA
This sequence comes from Camelina hispida, assembly GCA_023657505.1. NCBI lineage: Eukaryota > Viridiplantae > Streptophyta > Magnoliopsida > Brassicales > Brassicaceae > Camelina > Camelina hispida. The sequence goes on from CP094632.1 coordinate 43,319,335, forward strand.
CGGTCAGATTTGAGGAGTGAGAGGAACACCGTACACCGCGCGTATCGTAGAAACGCCATCTGCGAACTTACTGTAAGGGGAATTTTAACAAAGTTCCAGAACAAATTAAAGTACGGGGGGACTTCTTGTTCTTGTTTCGTCCGATAAAAATCAAAATCTGAAGAGGGAGGAAGGCGAAGAAGCAAAATACGAAAAAAGATCTCTATTCCGGGAACTAATAATGTCTCTGACAAGCGTAAATATGTCGGAGGATGTCTGGTTGACTTGCCTCACTCACGCATTATCTACCGAGACCGAAGAAATCATGGGTCTCCTTCTCGGCGACATCGAGGTTAGCTTCTCTTCCCTCCCACACTCTTAATTTTGTCTTGGATTCGATAATTGCTTCAGATTCTTGTTTTTAATTGTCTCAATTCACTCCCAAAGTTTGGATTTTTTTGCCTCTGTTTTCTGATTTAAGGCTTGAACAATTAGTTAAATCAAATCTTGTTTCTTGTTTGTATGTGTTCTGATTAGTACTCCAAAAACGGAAGTGCCACAGCTCTGATCTGGGGAGCATCTCCTCAGTCACGGTCTGATCGGCAGAAAGATCGAGTCGAAACCAATCCTGAACAGTTGGCTGCTGCTTCAGCTCAGGCTGATATATCCTTTTTTTCCTAAAAGCTTACATTGCTCAGGGCTCTGATTGTGTAGAGATATGGGTTTTGGTTAAAAACAAGTTTCATATATTCATTCTTCCTTAACTAACTTAGGACACAGAATGACCATATCAACAGGCAGAACTACTCGGGTGATTGGATGGTACCACTCCCATCCTCATATTACCGTCCTTCCTTCCCATGTCGGTATGTTTTTTATCTTAACTTCTTACTTTACCTAGTCAAACTGTTACCTTACTACTGTATTGTTATTTATGTTTTTAGCTAGGTTAGGGTTGACTAGTTAGTAGTATATGGTTTTATCTTGCTCCTCATGATCTATATGTCATGTTTTTTTTTTGGATGCAGATGTTCGGACACAAGCTATGTATCAGCTTTTAGATTCTGGGTTTATTGGCCTCATATTTTCCTGTTTTAGTGAAGATGCTAACAAGGTTGGTATTTTTCAAGAATACTTGTTCTTCTCAGATGTTTGGACACATTGCTAAATTGGCTTAGTTGTGATGTTTCCAGGTTGGTAGAATTCAAGTTATCGCTTTCCAATCCTCTGATGGAAAGCCAAATGCTACTCATAAATCAGTGAGCCTGGTACTTGCTAATAAAGATTCTGTCATCGATTTAGAATCCTCATTAAGTTCTTCAGACTCTATATTTCCGAGATCCTCTTCTGGTCGGGGAGACATTCCTGAGCAAGACACAAGTGATACAGCTACAACTTCTGGATCTAAGGTATCTTCTGCCTAAATCTGTAGAAATTCATTCGAGCTTAATGAAACTTGTCTAGTATGTTGTATATATACACATTGATGTTTGAGCTTTGTATGTGTGGTGTAGGGTGGAGGAAGAGTTTCAGATTTTGGGGCTTTCTTTGTTAACAATGGTGCTGAGGCCAACATCACCAGAAGAGATGGAACAAGTGGAAATCTCAGCAGTTCAGCTATAGAAATTGACCCAATGGACATGTCTGAAAGTATGCAAGAGGCAATGCTCCGTTCTAATTTAGAAACCAGGTATATATTTCTCAACTTGCACTTTTTGGGGCTTATGAACACTGACTGCTCCGTTTTATTTATGTAATTACTTAACATGCACTTTTGGGATTTTCACGTGCAGTGGTGTGGGAAATGTTAGAAAAGAAGTCCCACTTCATGTTTTGCCGACTTCATCGCTTCTTGAACTCAATTCACCTCTAGCTTCTTTTAAGGATCTGCAAAGAGTACTCTACGAGGAGGAACGAGCTGCATACCACCAATCCGTGCAGCAAAGCATAAGGTTTTTGATTCACTCTTTTTTTTTTATATATAAATCTTATTTCATACCTAATAGTAATAGAGATTTAAAGTGCAAATGCTGCTTGTGTTTCTTCTCTAGAGACGGGAGAGTTCATCCTCTTGCTTTCATCCACAACACATCGACATATCAGGCTTCCATGTGCAAGCTGATCGAATACTGGTTAGTAAAGCGTGTTATAACATTTGATATGTGGTTTTTGTCGTGTGTTACATGGGTGGTTCTAATATGCTTTTGCAGTTTGAGTCCCGCCATCAGTGCACTTCAAGGTAGGCTGAGGGAGAACAAGATCCGGGTATGTTTTCTCCTTATAATAAGCTCTCTCTCTCTTATGGTTTTTTATGTGTATGTTGGGTTTGAAAACCTGTTGTGTGTTGTGCAGTTAGCAATGCTGATGGAGGAAGCTGAGGTTCTAGAATCACATAAACTAAAAGGAGCAGAGACGAGCGGGGGACCATCTCATAATCTGGCTCATGGTTCTGGCAGCCGAAGCAGAAGAGGATCGTAGAAAGATGTGCCACTAAAAGGGCACATGCCTTCTTCCTCTTTGTGTATGTTTCTATTTAGACATACATTTGGTTTCATACAACTGTATCATATGCAGACATGTGTTTGTAGTTTCCCCATCTGTAGCATTATTATTGGTTTTTGTTCTCTCATGGAAGATTAACTCTTTTTTTTTCCAAGAGATGATGTAATATATGTATTCGAATATATATATGAAATTCATCATGAATATGATGAGATGGGAAAGAATTAGTGAAACCTTAGTCGCACATTCATCATTAGGAAGATTGATTGTAAACATCCTAAGTTACAGAAAGAGAAAAAGAAAAACAAAATGAGTCCACTATGTGACTGGAATCTGTCTATCAAGAGAATATGCAAGAGAATATGCGGCTATGTTAATCATTCTATTAATCTCTGTTTTGTTCACATTTCTAGTAAATTACTTACTTGAGAGCAACCAAAAACAAGCAAACTTCAAAAAATTGTATCACACCTACAATACTCACTTGGATCTTGAATAAGTCGAACCGAATGAACAAACACTCCCTCAATTTCTTCAGTTCGTTGAGCCTGTCTACCAATTTCTTGCAGGTATCAGCCGCATAAACGTTTAAGTCACCCAGGAGGCACCGCCGTCGGTAGCAAAAACGCCGAATATTGCGATACACATTCGGAACTGTCGCCTTCTTGGGAATCTCGTTAGATTCCTCGTCCCAGAAGCTTGCAGTAGTGGGAGTTTTTTCCATACTCTTTTCTATCTTAACATTTTTTAAGTACATTTTTGGGCCATTTTTTTTATTTTTATATCCAAACAAGTCTCAATTAAATTCTCTACAATCTTTACAACCAAACACAATCATTTACTTATTTGATAATATTAATTTCAAATTTCCTAAAATATATTTACCTAATTTAAAGCGATATGTTAGATTAAAATAGAATTCTCCTTTCAATTTTATTTATTATTATATTTAGTTATTTGAATTACTATTTAATATATATGATGTGATTTGATAAAATTTTAGATTTTAGATTTTAGATTTATTACATATAATGTGATTAGATTTATACATATGATTTTAGATTTTTGATTTTTGATAAAATTTTAGATTTTAGATAAAATTTTAGATTTTTCGGCATGTGATGTGGTTTTAATTTCTATAAACGGAGAATATATTTTAAAATTTGTTTTAGGATATAATATAAACGGAGAATATATTTTAAAAATATTAAAATTTTTGTAACCAAACAAGTATATCCGGATATAAATTATTTTACATTTAGGTTATGAATAAAAAGAAGAAAATCTATTTTAATATTTTTGGAGTATTTTTTGGTGTAGTCTGATCTTTATTCATTATTATCTTAGTCAAAATCGAAAACTTTCCTATTATTCGATAACAAATATTCACTTTTAATGAAATTTATTTATTAATATCAAATATTATAGTTATAAATAGATGAACTGATTTATTGATTCAAAATTATAATGACATATTCAAATCTATAATGAAATATTCAAATTATTTTTTTCAATGCATGTGTTATTGATTTATATAATAAACAAAAAAAAAAAAAGGACATGTGGTGTACTACGGGGTAAATCCTAATTTACAATGTAATTTTACATTTGTAACACAAAAAAGGGCCAAAAGAAGTGAACTAAGCATGGTTTTTAAATAATATTTTGGAATATCTGTGTAATATCGGACAATTTTTGCTTGAGATATATAAAGCCAAAAAAAATAAAAAGGCGGTGTTGTTCTTTGCTTCAGTTATTATTACCAATTCTTATAAGTCGATATGTATTTGGGTTTATTTTTTCTTTTTAATTAGTATCACTTATATGTTTCATGTGACAACAAAGATTTTAAGAAAAATAACATAGCAAACAACATAACATAGCATAGCAAACAAAGAAAGCAAACCCCGAATATTTTAAGATAAATTCCGCCGATAATAAGGTCCCCGGCAAAAAGTTACGATAATAAGATAAATCAACGCTGAAGTCAACTGTTGTCATCTGAGTCATCATCTGAGTCGTCAAAACGCTGAAGATTTCTCCAACTGAGTAGACTGGAAGCAGCTTTTTTAAGATCAGGTGGAGCCTTGTCCCACAAGCAAGGATGATTTTAAAACCATCCTTGACCAATTTACCGACTGTGGAAGCCAACATGATATCATTGGAAATCAGAAGAATCGGGTAAGCATTCAGATGGTCTAAACACCATAAGTGTATCGCATGACTAATCTTCGAATCTATGTGGCCCTCGTTTGGTCTTTTTGCCTGGCTAGGGGGGTAAACAAGCTGTATGTCGATACCATTTGCCTTCATTGCCTGCATTGAAGTTTTGAGGTAGACAGCGTTTCTGACGAAGGCTACTATAGGTCCTTCTACACCACCTTGATAGCCTGCAACTCTTAACCCTCTTTCAATATTTGCTCTAATCTTCTTTCCATCCAGATATGTGGGAGTAGACCTTGCATCCCAAAACACCTTGAAATTGACACAAAAGAAATGTCATTATGGAATAGGAGAATAGGTTTAGGCATCATTCTTAACTTATTACCTTAACAGAACCCATGGGTTCGGTTACCCGAAGAGAAGATTGAGGGGAATATGCCTTTGTAGACGACATGAGCTGGTCGAGAACCTCGTCTTTGTCAAACACCAACTTTGACCATTCTACGGAATCCCTAAAACTTTTGAGTGTGGGAACGACACTCTGAAATTTCTCTAGCAAATCGAGTGTGGCAACCTTAATATTTTTGAAGTACACTTTTGGGCCATTTTTTTATCTTTATATTCAAACAAGTCTCAATTAAAACAACCAAACACAATCATTTTCTTATTTGATAATATTAATTTCAAAATTCCTAAAATATATCTACCTAATTTAAAGCGATATGTTAGATTAAAATATAATTCTCCTTTCAATTTTATTTATTCTTATATTTAGTTAATTGAATTACTATTTAATATATATATGATGTGATTTGATAAAATTTTAGATTTTAGATTTTAGATTTAATACATATGATGTGATTAGATTTATACATATGATTTTAGATTCTAGATTTTAGATTTTAGATAAAATTTTAGATTTTTTTAGATTTTAGGTAAAATTTTAGATTTTTTCGGCATGTGATGTGGTTTTAATTTTTATAAACGGAGAATATATTTTAAAAATTGTTTTAGGATTTTTGTAACCAAACAAGTATATCCGGATATAAATTATTTTACATTTGAGTTATTTTACATTTAGGTTATGAATAAAAATAAGAAAATCTATTTTAATATTTTTGGAGTATATTTTTGGTGTAATCTGATCTTTATTCATTATTATCTTAGTCAAAATCGAAAAATTTCCTATTATTCGATAACAAATATTCACTTTTAATGAAATATATTTATTAGTATCAAATATTATAGTTATAAATAGATGAACTGATTTATTGATTCAAAATCATAATGACATATTCGAATCTATAATGAAATATTCGAATTAATTTTTTCAATGCATGTGTTATTGATTTATATAACAACAAAAAAAAAAATAAAAAAATGGACATGTGGTGTACCACGGGGTAAATCATAGTTTACAATGTAATTTTACTTTTTTAACACTAAAAAGAGGCCAAAAGAAGTGAACTAAGAGACACCCTTACCAAATAAAATAATAAAATAATTTTTCTTGTCGGTACTCACCAAACCAAGCAAATCACAAATGCACTTCCTTTGCAACAAACGGCTTATCCAGATGAATCCAACAGAGGAAGAAACAAAGCTTTAGGTCTTGTGATGTTGCAGAGTATTCAAAAAGCAAACGTTTTGAAGGTGCAGATTGCAGAAGGACACGCAAGCGGCTCGTGAGCTGATAGATAAGTGTCCATTGCATTGCCATTTCAGAATCTTTCATCTGTCTTACCACAGAGGCCTGTAGAGATAAAAGACAGCAAGAACCGGTTGGTATTTATTTTGGTAGTTTTAAAATGAAGTTGCAAATGGAGAACAAAGAAGATTCATATGTTTTTGCCTGACCTGAAGACGTTTTCCGAGCTGCACTTCAACTTCTGTTCCAAATGATGATTTGTTGCTTGCCAGAGACTTAAGAGGAACACAGTTGGATCAACAGAGAGTAAACTAGGTATCTCTGGGGCATACACCAACCTCCATCTCGCCTGACCAAACTCTCCTTTACCTTCTATCCTTGGCATTATGGTTTCAAGTGTTGCCGTTGCAAGTTTTTTAAAAGCAAGTTGTCCATCTCCTTCTAATATAGATTCTGCTAATTGGCTCTCAAACACCTTTGCAGCCTGCCTGAGAGTGAGATTATAAACCGAAATTTCATCAAGAAGATAAACGCAACAACATTTCCAAATTTCAGCAACATTTTAACTTCAAACTTACCTCGGAAGGTGAGAGAGTATCCTGTTCAACAGAAGGAGTTGAAGTCACCACAAGTTTGTCCTGCCAATTGCTGTCACGACTTTGGATCCTAAATTGCCATTCTGAACCAACTAAGGCTAAATCTAGCTGAGGATCTAGTCCATGTTCAGGCTCAAATTTTGCAACGTTGAGATGCTCCCTCTTCAAACGTACCTGTGTTTAGAAACAAAATAGATGTTAATTACTTTGCAAGAAATTATGGAATGAATGAATTCACCACATAAGATCAAAACAGAGATTTTGACAAAACCTGAGTAGCCACAAGATTGACATCTCCATTCTCGAATGTCAGGACACCCTTTGGTTTGATAAATTTTGGATGCAGCCATGCCATCAAGTTCAAGCTCACCACTAACAGCAAAATTAAGAATTAAAGGATCTGGGGAGCATCTCCTCAGTCACGGTCTGATCGGCAGAAAGATCGAGTCGAAACCAATCCTGAACAGTTGGCTGCTGCTTCAGCTCAGGCTGATATATCCTTTTTCCTATAACTTTCCTTCTCACATTGCTCAGGGCTGATTGTGTAGAGATATTGGTTTGGTTAAAAACAAGTTTCATATTCTTCTAGCAATGCTGATGGAGGAAGCTGAGGTTCTGGAATCACAGAAACTAAAAGGAGCAGAGACAAGCGGAGGACCATCTCATAATCTGGCTCATGGTTCTGGCAGCCGAAGCAGAAGAGGATCGTAGAAAGATGTGCGACTAAAGGGCACATGCCTTCTTCCTCTTTGTGTATGTTTCTATTTAGACATACATTTGGTTTCTCACAACTGTATCATATGCAGACATGTGTTTGTAGTTTCTCCATCTGTAGCATTAATATTGGTTTTTGTTCTCTCAAGAAGATTAACTCTCTCTTTTTTCCAAGAGATGATGTAATATATGTATTCATATGAAATTCATCATGAATATATATGATGAGATGGGAAAGAATTAGTGAAACCTTAACCGCACATTCATCATTAGGAAGATTGATTGTAAACATCCTAAAGAGAGAAAAGAAAGATAAAAAGAAAAACAAAATGAGTTGTGTTGTTCTAAGTCTTGGAATCTCTAAGTTAGTGAAGGAGAGAAGGCTAGTCTCCTTTGGTGGATAAGGAGGGCATAGATCTGCAACATCTGATGATCTTCCTGACGTCGCTTCGCATGGAGAGAAACGCAGAAAGGGATGCAAGAAAGAGCATTGGGTAGATACGAACAGAGTTCCTCTGTGAGGTCATCCAATCATGAGCAGAGTCCAAGAGAAGAATGTCTCTGACAAGACCCCAGAATATCAAAAGCGTTCCGAGGAAGCTAATCCTTGTGGGTTTGAAGAGGTTCATTAAAGCACCAAGTAGACATAAACAACTCCCAGCAAAGACCTGATCAAGCAAATATGAATATAATGACATGGTTAAGAGTAATGAAAGGCGTTGTTTGTTATAGGGGAAGAAGCAAAAACCTCGAGATGATGAATATCAGTTGAAAAGGAGGAAGATGGATAAATGTGGTCGAAACCGTAAGAGGAGAACAAGTTGTGATAGTTGGAGGAGCCAGCAGCAAGGAGAGACTTGGCAAAGGCACCAGGGAAAAGGAAGGTCTTGACAACATATGAAGGAACCAATTCACTCGCAATCAACTCAGAGGATATAACCTCTAATGGTGTTTCGCACCTCTTGTTCCTACACGCTACTCTGCAACACACACACACAATCATCACATGTACCAAGGACTAATATTGAGTTATTCAAATCCCTAATGAAATAAAATGCTGCTGCTGCTATTATAGATACGAGAATTCTAATAACAATCCAATTTCGCACACGCATGTTCAGAGACCCTAATTCCCAAAAACCGTTTTGATAGATTCAAAATCGCGCATTTGCTGCTTATGCGTCGTCCGTTATATGAAAAACAAAACAATTGCGAGGAAAAGATGATAGATAGAAAACCTGAAAAGAGGAATCTGGAAGACGATGAGGAACGAGAAGAAAGAAGAAGCGACAACGGAGATTATTGATGCCCATTTCTTCCATTCAGCCATTTTTCTTTTCCTCGACGGAAGAAATTGATAAGAATGAATGAATGACACCACCAAATTTTTCAAAAGGTTTCGTTTGCACTTTGCAGAGGGAAAAAACCAAAACAGACCAAAAAATTTATGAGAGAACTGTGGCAATATTATCCCCCACCCACGTTTTTCCCCTTTTTTTAGGTCAACACGAAAGCAAATGTTTTTTTTTTTTGCCCGCTTTGTAAAATAAAATAAAAAGGAAATATTTGTTTTTTTTTTTTTGTTAAAGTAATTTTTGGTTTGAATTATAAAATACAGAAGAAGTAGTGATGGTAAATTGGAAACCAAGAGAGCAAGAACACAATTTGAAATGCAAAGTCAAAACCTTCACTTTTCTGCAACAAGATGAGTAGCAAGCAGCAACATTCTCACATTTTTTTGCAGATTTTGTGGACGATTTCTATCTTTTTAGTTGCACGGTTTTACTGCAGAGCATTGATGCCTTTAAATATTTGCCCATTGGAATTTCACCAGTCTATTTTGCCCATATTGCTAAAACTGATGTTATCCATATTGCCCAAATCCGCTTTGTAAGATCAAATATAATTGTTACATGAGTTTAAGTATGAGGTTCCATGTTCCTGTCTTACAAATTATACATGGCTAAGTAAAAGGCTTACATTCTTCTCTATCACTGACCCAGACCGAGCCTTCTCTTTCATCAATCAATCTGTCAACTCCTCCATTTGGCCCTGTTTTGCCATTCACAATCTCAATATTTAGAAACACTTTATCCAAAGAATTGGTACACACAAAAACCGTTTTTCAAATTTAGTAATGAATTCAGACTGCATCTGAGATTTAACAAAAACAACCTTTGGCATATATTCTATGAAAAACATCAAATCGCAGAGACCAGACAAATCAATACTTTCACAGTTTATGCAATGGTTCCCCGTTCTGTAAGTTTCACGCTTCTACTCGCATCACTACTCAGATTTTCAGTTATAAGTTATCTTTTAGCAGTATTCTTTATCTTTCTACTTAAACCTACTCCGGAAGGCTGTAGTCAAGGTTCTATTCTACATCTCTGCAAATTTGGACAAGGCTTTTTCATAAAGTCATTGAATTCCTCATTTATGAAACACGGAAGTTTATGTGCTTAGATCATTTCTAGTTTTAGGGAGGGGATAAGGAAAAGACTGACCCGAGCAATGTACGGTTCCGCATCAGTTCGTTTGAGGAAATGCATAGAATGACGGGCAAAATTAGTTGTTTTGTCACTCAGCACGATTCCTTCATCAATATCATCCAAAATCCTGACCTTGATGTAAGGATCTTTTGGAGGCACCATATCCTTCAAGAAACAGTCCCATCAAATCCAATTTAACTCATGTTTGTGATTATCCGCAAAGCCAGGGTGGTGGAAAAAGAGAACTTACGACATTCAACTCGATTCCTACTTTTCCCATGTATGATTTTAGAGCTACGGAATGGTTCTTAAAGTATTCCTTCTCCAGTGAAGTGAGCTTCTCTTGGATTTCAGAAGGAAGGTCGAGAAGTTCAAGGCCTACTCTCCACGCCAAATCACGCACAATTTCAGCTCGGTTGTACCTACATAGCGACACCAGTTGCAGCTATTTATATATTTAAAAAAAAAAAAAAAAAAAAAAAAAAACTAGCAAATTTGTGCTGAATTTATTTGGAATTATTGATAGAGAAGGTGGGTTATCTCACACATAAGCCATGAGGCAGCGCTTGTTCCGCATCAAGGAAAGGTGATGAATAAGAGCTCCATAGTGGTCTGCGTTTCTACTGTTCTGACCATCCAAACTTTCTTGCTGCATTTTCCTGTAAGTGGAAACGTCCAACTTCAATGAATCAGAAGAAGAGTAAGTAAATGCAACCCTAGTGTGTTAAAATTTGTGAAGAGAAAAGAAAAAGACCTAATCAAGGACTGCATAAGATGGTGATTCTGGTCACATTCTTCAATAGTCTCGTCAAAAAGCTTGCTCTGTTAGAAGAGAAATACAAGAAGTGAATATAACTAAGGCGACCAAGCAGGGACAAATCTAATAAGGGGCAAGAGTGAAACTGATGATCACACAGAAGCAGCAACATGAAATTATTCGTCTAGATTTAGAATCATGTCTATAACAGGTCAAGTTCCAAGTCTAGCCTAGTATATTTCCATTATACATTCTTCTTAGCAGAACTTATTCAGAGACCTTAATCGCTTAGCGTGTCAAGACAATAATAAAAAAAAGGGCTTCTCCCACCAACCAGTCAAAAAAAAAAGTTAAGAGGTTGAGGAGTTACGTTAAAAGGTTTGAGCTGGCCTTTCTCACCGGAGGCAAAATCTTTCAACAGTTGATACCCTTTTCTCCCGTACATGGTTGGCTCCTTCACTTTGTTTTTTGTTCAATTTGTGAAATCAGACATCTACAGATATAGAGCAATTCATCAAACATCTGGCATTGCCGAAAATAAATAAAATAAAATAAAACTTCTAAAATTCGAATTTGGGAAATTAGACATCTACGCGAATACAAATTCTTGCCTCTGGAGAAGAAAGGCTTATATATAAATGTGAATCGAACCTAAGCCTTTCTAGATAGATGAAGGGAACAAAACCGTAGATCTAAGTCAAACGTTACTCACTAGAAAAAAAAAAAAAATAGGGTTTGGATCTGCACCGGAAACAGTGTCAGTTCTCGCGGCGGCGCGATCGAATCCAGCCAACAGGAAATCTTTAAGAAGGCAACAAAACCGTAGATCTAACAATAGGCTTTGCGCGGAGATGGATCTGCACCGGAAAGTTTCAGTGTCAGTTCTCGCGACGGGGCAATCGAAATCCAGCCAATAATCTAACTCAGTTCTCGCGGCGGGGCGATCGAATCCAGCCAATAATCTAACTAAGTTCTCGCGGCGGCGGCGGCGGCAAAAACTCAAAACACTAATTTTTAGTTTAAGGCTTCTTCTTTTTGGGCGGGAATGAAAATGTTTTCGAGATTTAGCGCGAGAGCCATGGATGAATCCATGTGCTGTGCAGTGTGCGCTAGAGCCTTCCTTATTTTTCTTACTTTTTATTTTCTTTTATTCGCGTCCACTCACTTTTAACTTTTTTTTCTTTCTTTTTGGATTTTACTTTCATCTTCTAACTCAGTTAAATTGGTAAAAATATTCTAATCTTAGTACTGTATATGTTTTGTTACTCTTTCAATAAACTCCGCTGATCATCAGTAAAATCAATGAAACTGATAAAATATATATTTTTTGGTGTTCTACACAGTTATGTTTATAAGTTAGAGCCCTCTTATTTTTTTTAACAATATGGTTTCTCTTTCTAACGATCATTAAAGAAATTTAAAGTTGTAGCCGTTTTGCTCGCATACATACATTTATTCTTATCTGGTTGAACTAATCAATATTCAAGATCCTCCATATAATTGTAGCGAGATTTCAAAAGGGGATTTGAAAGCATATGGGAATCTTAGTATTTTGATCGGGGATTATATATGACGAGATCATGGCCACGCAAATTTTGTTGTCCATACTCCATATATATGAAGGAGTGGCACATGAATGACTGGTTACTGTCCACAATACAAATGGGATTGCATGGTCCAGCAAGCCATGTAAGCAACAAAATAATAATGCACACCTTTCAAAGTTTTCTACCTTTTTATCCATTTAAGGATTAATAATATGTTCGAATTTGTTGTTTGATTATTCTTTTTTCTTTTTCATTACGGACGAATCAGTCATCTAATCTAATGAGAATGTCAACTATATATCAATCAACCAACCAAATCAAATCAGGCATGAACAGCGAGTCATCAACGGTGGATTTTCTTAATTAATCCATGTTGGACTAATGGTTTGGAAAAAAACTTTATTATATATGCTTTTGCGATGTCTCTTGGAAAATATTACTAATCATATTTTGGCAGATGAGGTGAGGCTCAAAATTAATAATGTTAAATGAAAAAGAAAAAAAAAAAGTAAATTATTACCAGATTCTACTCCCATAATTACCCGTTGCTGGCCTTTGACCCAGTTTTCTCTCCCGTTTAAAACTACGTTACGTAACGAAATAACTAAATAAATACAATGATTACGCATCTCCCCCTAAACACATGGTACGCGCGATAATACTCTATCTGCTTAGATAATCCAATAAATGGAAATATATGTATGTAGGGATCCTATATATGTATAATAAGACGACAAGAAAAGGAATTAAATTAGTAAAAGACACAGATATATACTGATAAAGAGATAAGAAGAGGAAAAAAATGAACAAAGTCCTCTGAAACACAATGATGAACCACTTTTAGCAAACACACACATACAACAAAGGACGAATAAACAAAAACGGAGGGGGAACAGTTAGCGCCGTCCATGGCGGGTCTTCAGAGATCCACCATCTCTTTCCGGCGACAAGGCTCTTCGGGTATTGTCTGGGACGATCGCCTCATCGCCGAGCTTAGCCAACAAGCCAACGACCAGAAAGGCGAAACGCAACCACAGGGAGGGGACGAACCACACGCGGCTAAGCTGATTACGTCGGGAGGAGGTGAAGAGCAGACAACAGCTAAACCGATCGCCGGAGAAGGACTCAAGCCGATCAGAACTGATCACGGAGGCGCAGGAGGGGGTATCGAGAGGAGTCGATCCAACGGCGGAGGAGCCATCAGACACCATCGAAACACGGGGAGAGTGTCTCCGGCGGTGGACCCGCCGTCTCCGAGGCTGTCGGCGTTTGGGTGTTGCTCTGCGTTTGGGAAACCGCCGGGGAAGAAGGTTAGTCAGAGGAAAAGGCCAACGAAGCGCAGATCCAGGTAGGCCACACACATGAATATGAACAACCCAACCAAGTAAAGTAAAGAACACACACAAAGACGAGAAAACACAAAGCAAAGAGTATAGTATTCTCGTTATACTTACTACTGCTAATGGATCTCTTTAATTATTTTCTTTTTTTTGTTTGTGGTACTTTACAACTTAAAACTTGTTTCAACTTTGAAGTGGTCAGACGATGTTTAATTATATCTCTGTGTTGGTTTCGAGTTTTGCCGGTGTTTTTATTTTGTACTTTGGGATTGTAAATTTAAAAAGCGTTTTTTTTATGAATCCTAAATAAAGGTCTCCGACAAAAAAATCCAATGTTATGTACGAAATAAAACGACCAATGGTCTGACAATTTCTTTCTGATTCCCGAGGAAATCAAATTACTAGGCTCTATCTTCTTCCTCTCCTATGATTGTTCGACCGAGCGATTTTTAATTAGTTAGGTGTATCTCTCTTTTTGGATTCGACTGTGATTCAAAACCTGACAAAAAAAATAGTATGTAACAACCTGAAATTCCTTGGTAGGTAGGGATTAAATAACGAAGGTCGAATGTGATTTTCTTATCTCTAATTTCTGATTACATACAGTCCCCGTCCGTCATACTCATATGTGATTTAGCTCATTATTATTTTAGACATGTTAGTCTTGGGATGTGTTACACTATCGTTGTTATCAATTAGTTCAGTTTAATTGATCTAACTTATTAACTTTGGCTGCTACCAATAACAAACTCTTTATTTTGCTTAACTACTAGTATGCACTCTGCATGACATATAAATATAATACTGATACCAGTCCAGTGGTATTAGACTGTTTTGTTTTTTTGTTTTAAAGGAAATATTTTAGTCAGCACAGCAGTATCAGTATTATTACCACTGGCGTTTTATGATTAAATTTAGTCATAATCGTATGGGCTTAATATTTAAGTGCAGAATATCTAAGTCCTCGCTGGTTATCTGGGCTTTTATTTTAGGCTTTAGCCCCTATAAGCACCGAATTTTTATAAAAGATCTCTCACAAGTCACAACGTAATTCTTTGTTTTTGCTTGCAATTTTGATTATACGATTATACGAACTATGATTGATTACCTACATTTGAATATCAACCGATAATAATAATGTATGTGAAAATAAATTCAAAGAGCGTCATTACTAAAATCCTGAAAATTGAAGCTCTTTTGCCATTTTCCTTTGTGGCTAAACACAACGTCATTTCACCATCACTACAATCACGAAAACTATACTTATAAGGTAAAGGGAATCTATTCTGGGATCGATCTCTACTGTAATTCTCGTTTATAAATAGAGAGTGTTTCTTTCTGCATATAGTATACTATACTCCTATGTTTTACTTATAGTTAATTAAAGTTCTAATTACGTGCCCACCTCATGGGATCTCTTCTTGTACAACAAAATTTTTAATTTAGTTTATAAAACACACTTGTGGGGGGTCGTCCTTAACTAAAAACAGAACGCTCAAATCAAATCATGAGTTTTGTTGTCAATCGTCGTTTCGTATTCTTAATACTACTAGCTATTGTATTCTCCTCAGTCGCTCTGACCGCAAACGCGAATTCATTCGAATCGCTTCTCCAGCTCCCGCGAAGACAAAAGCGTTCGACCCGACCCAGATCCGAACGGCTCCTCCACGTCGGCCATTTCGGTGCCAAAGGCAATGGCTTCACCGACGACACTCAAGTAAATGATTCTCTCTCAACCCTCCCTCCCTCCCTCCCTCTCAAGAACCCTTCTTGCTTTACATACACTAGTGTCAATTTTGGCAATCTTTTTTTTTTTTTGAAAAATCAATTTTAGCAATCTTGATTTTTTTTCAAATCAAATCTTAAAACTTTGTCGGATTTAGAAAAGCAGACAGCGCCGGTAATTGTGTCGGAATGATTACAAAAATGTGATTAAAAAATAAATATGCGGTAAGCAGGCGTTTGCAAATGCTTGGAAGGAAGCTTGTTCTTCTAAAGCCAAAACAAGAATCTTGGTTCCAGAGAATTACACTTCCCTCGTCCGCCCCATTGATCTTTCTGGACCTTGTAAATCAAGACTCACACTCCAGGTTTTTTTATAAAATGCTTCCCAACATGAATCTCTCAGTGAGATAGATATATTTCAGATTTTCTCTTAATTGCTTTCTGCTCTTTTTTTTTTTCCTTCCAATTTTAGATCTCTGGTACTATCGTTGCTCCGGATGATCCAGATGTTTGGGAAGGCCTAAACCGCCGGAAATGGCTTTACTTCCATGGCGTCAGCCGCTTTACTGTTGAAGGAGGCGGTACTATTAACGGAATGGGTCAAGAATGGTGGAGAATATCTTGCAAACGCAATCATTCCAACGTTTGTTGCTTTCTTTACTCCTTTTCCTTTCAATATGTTAAGAAATGTTTTTCTCACTCTTGTTTCAAACCATCTTTATTGCAGCCTTGTCGAGGCGCTCCAACGGTAAGCTTCCTTATTGGTTTCTCTCTGGTTGGTGTACGTGGTTACTTGTTTTTTTATACAAAACAAAAGTAAGACTCTGTTCTTTGCGTGTATAGGCCTTAACATTCCACAAGTGCAAAAATATGAGACTTGAAAACCTCAATGTGATTGATAGTCAGCAGATGCATATTGCCTTCACCAGCTGTCGTCGTGTGACCATCTCTCGTTTAAAGGTCATAGCTCCTGCTACTAGTCCCAATACTGATGGAATTCACATTAGCGTCTCTCGTGGTATCGTGATAGACAACACCACTGTCAGCACAGGTCTGTCTCCTTACTTAAACCAAGACATCTAATCTAATTAATATTTTCTTTATTGTTGATTACTTCTGTTTTGAGTAGGTGATGATTGTGTTTCGATAGTTAAAAACTCATCACAAATCTCCATCAGCAACCTCGTGTGTGGTCCTGGCCATGGCATAAGGTAACCTATCTTTATCCAGACAGATATATGACAAACAGACAAAAGCATAATCTAAATTTTTCTTATTCTGTAGCATTGGAAGCATAGGGAAGACAAAATCTTGGGAAGAAGTTAAAGACGTATTGGTTGATACGGCCTCCATCTCTGACACTGAGAATGGTGTTCGAATCAAAACATGGCAGGTGATTTCTTCCTATCAGAGCTTCACTTCACCTTGTGAGATTAAAAGAACTTAACTTGCTTGCTCTTGCTCAGGGAGGAAGTGGTTTGGTCTCAAAAATCATATTTAGGAATATCAAGATGAACAATGTGTCGAACCCCATCATCATCGATCAGTATTACTGCGATTCCCGGAAGCCGTGTGCGAATCAGGTAAAGAACACCCGAACGTGTGCCGTTTTTTTTTATACAACTATGTCTCAAATATGGAACCTGAAGTTTTTTTCTAAAATCGAAAAAAAAAAACTGCAGACATCAGCTGTTACCATTGAGAACATCTCATTTGTTCGCGTGAGAGGCACTTCAGCATCAAAACAAGCAATCAAGATAACTTGCAGCGATAGTTCACCATGTCGCAACATACTTCTACAAGACATTGATCTTGAACCGTTAGACAGTGATGGTTTGACAGAGTCTTTCTGTTGGAAAGCTTATGGTTCGAGTTCGGGTCAAGTGTACCCTCCTTCTTGCCTCTCAGAGGATGAGACAAACGTCTTGGAACAGTCGGTTCAGTCCGGCGGGATCACATCTGCTTACCTTTGAACCTCATGTTTTCAGATTGCCACGTGTTAAGTGCATACGTCAAATGTTTTTTTTTTTTTATATGTACACACACAGTAAGTACTATATGATTTCACGTTTTAGCAAATTCACACTTCACCAGTCATGAGCTTCTCATTTATGAATCCCGGGGCTTTGCACTCAACTTATTGAAAACATAAAACAATACAATAATGGATGTGAAAGCTCACGGTTGTTGAGGAGATTACAACAAGCTATTACAAGAAAAATCAAGTCAAAAGTTTGGCATCAATACTAAAACTAAAAAAACACTGGAGAAAATGGCTGAAGCAATGGTCACAAATGTAGAACCAAAACAATGAGAAATATATGTAATGGGCCAAAATAAAGGGGAGCACACGCAATTACTAAATTTGTAATAAACAATAACAGAGGGCTACATTCGAATAAGCAAATTTCAAGGAACATTGCTGTCAAGGGGATAGATAAAATCTCATAATGGGCCGTTAAATTTGTATGAAAAGAAACGGCCCATTATGTGCATATCATACAAATTAAACGAATTCACAATTATTATTAAAAGAACAAAATTAGAGATAGGGGAAGAAGAGTCACACGACTCACACCGACCTCATCGGAGCTACGATACGAAAACGACCGCGGTGGATGAATTGATGACTTTCGGTGGCGTTATCTTATAGCCGTTAGGTTCTAGTACATTAATAGACATGTTGAGTAATCAATTCCACTTGTTAGGTTAGATTTCATGTATGCCTTTCCTTTTTTAAAGAGAACCTTAGATTTGATGCTTAATTAATTCCTTTATTTTAAAATAGATACGTATTTTATGTATCTTTTTTTATCTAGGGAATATCACAAAAGCTTGAAGTTAGCAAGATTTAATTAATTAATTGCTGATATTTTTGTTTTTTTTTGTTGTTTACTTTGGTTTAGATTTTTATGTGGATAAGTGATGAGAGGATATGGTTTTACTAATATTAGCCCTATTCTATCTAAAACTTCAAAATTCAACATTCGATCTCTTCTTCTTACTAATTAAATTATTGGGTAAATTATTCCTTTCAATTCCGTAGGGATTTAAAAGACCACTTAGGCACATACACATATATACCAACAATCCTATAAATTACACCCCCAAACACATAAAACTCTCACCACCAGCCAAATTATCAAAGTCACACAAAAAACACACAAAATACACATCAAGATTAGGAAAATGAGTTCCTCCTTACAACAACTTTCTGTGCACGGTACCAACTGCAAGGTCATTACAGAGAAGAGAAGATCAGTCACTATCCCTTCGAATAAGCTAGAGAGCAAGCCAATTATTCATGATGTTGACAAATGCGCCGAAGCTTTCATCCAAAACTTCCGGCGACAGCTTCTTCTTCAGTGCGATAACATCCTCCGGCCCTAGAGGAGGTCTTTGATATATATTACATAAAATAGATATAGCATGTCAAAGATAACATGTCTTATTTGACTTACTTTTCTAATCTTAGGCGATTTCAAATGTATTATGACATTTCTTATAAAGTTATAATCATAATTCTACCACAAGTTTTAGAAGGAAACAATTTTTGTTTCTCAACTACTGGTACATAGACTAGAGCGCGAAGCAAATGGTCATTTTCCAGCAGAGGAATCGGAATCACATCAACTTCTGTCTTACTTATTACAATTATTAGACACAATATTTTATACACACACGCAATCAAAGACACAAACACATCACAGTTATCTACCAAACAGACTTTAGGGAGACAGAGAACTAGGGGTGGATTTGAGTTGGGTGTGATGGCTGGACCAGCTGGCGGATATTGACTCGAGAGCAGGAACGAGCCATCTCTCCGGCAAGAGGGACAACGGGGAGGCTATCGCAGTTGCATATCTCAATCATGAAGCCATCAGGGTCGTGGAAGAAGAGTTGGTCCACTTGGATTCCTCCTTCTTCCACCACTGCTCTGACGTACTTTATCCCCATTTCCTTGAGCTTCTTCTCCACCGTTTCCATGCTTTCGCACTGCACTCAACACACAAATCTCTTTTATTGTCATTTTGTGTCAAATTATGTGGATTTATGCTAAAATCCATCTGAATACTGTAATAATAATAAAAACTTAAAGAGCTCCAGTTCACATAAAATCATGCATCTTGTTACATTTTCTGAAAGTATATATTCTAAATGAAATCATCAGAACACTAATAAAGTTTGTATTATGGATACGTAATCTGTGCACAAGGGGTAAGTGAGTACACGCATGTTAAAAGTATCTTGGGGGGGTCAAAAAATGAAAAGAAGAAGGTATCTACCTGGAAAGAAATGTGATTATCTTTGGGATTAATCTCAGATTTCTTCACTAATTTCTCAGGTTCAGAAGATTGAAGAAGATGGATACCCATTCCATGTCCAAACAACCTACTCACACAAAAAAAAAAAAAAAAAAAACATAATTTCGTTATTAACATTTCAAAAGATATAATATACATGTACGTTATATTTGGTATGTACCAAGCGCCATCGAAATCAAAAGAGCCAGGTCTACGAATCGGTAGGAACCCTAAAACGTTATGGTAAAAGCTCATGGATTCCTCCACGGATCGACATAGAAGAGATATGTGATTCAAAGACTTGATATGCAGAGGGTTTCCCATGTTTTCCTTCATTTTCCCCAGAGAAACAAAATCCAAAGCAGAACAGAACAGAACAGAACAGAACAGAACAGAGCAGAGCAGAACAGAACAGAACAGAACTCCGCCTCGATCGTACCAACAAAGCTTCAAATCCGAAATCTACGACGTTACCTATAATGAATTTAAGGATTGATCGATTCAGGATGAAGATGATTTTATTAGAATTGTCTAAATGTACACGTGTATGTATATACAAATATGTGTGTCGTGATCGAGTAAACTACGGAACTTAACTTAGGATGGCGATGATGCCTATGTCTATGTATGTCTCTATACACTTTATGCATCAGTTTTTTTTAAATATACATATACATAATTCTGTTGTATAATCATTACCACCCAAGGTATCATTCATCGTTTTGGAATTGAGGATACGTCTTATATCTTGGATCTTCAAATTCAGAAATTTCAATCATATAAAACACCATCAATCAACTAGACCCACGTTCCCGTAACGTCTTCTTATAAAACAAACAATTTTGGAATTGTGTTTCTTACGTAAAAGATATTTCCAAAATTACAATGCTAAAAAATTTACCGCCATAAAATCTACCATCACAAGTCAGACACCAGGTGTTGAAGCATCACCTATATATATGTTAGACACCAGACGTTTTGAGTAGACAATAATAATATGTTACTAATTAAGTTTGCTTTGTCATTAGTGGGTTCAAAGTTTCCACAAACAAATAAATAAACAATAAAAAATTATGCATTGATGGTTGTCTCTGTTCTCTTTTTCTGTTGTTTACATTCGTGTGCTATATAGCAGGAAAAGCTATCAACGCCTATGTTTTTAGGTTTAACGCCTTTTACTTTGGCTGGACGAAGCTAAGAACATAACTGATTTTCCCAGGGCTCGTTGCTTTAGCGAAGCGTTTGCATCATCAGACAAAGAT
Organism: Camelina hispida; assembly: GCA_023657505.1. Classification (NCBI taxonomy): domain Eukaryota; kingdom Viridiplantae; phylum Streptophyta; class Magnoliopsida; order Brassicales; family Brassicaceae; genus Camelina; species Camelina hispida. Next base: position 43,340,364 of record CP094632.1, read on the forward strand.
CCTATCGGTTTCTTCTGCACACGGTCACTACTACTTTGCGTATGCCATTTTGCTCTCGAGCTGATATCAAAAGACGAAATAAGATGTTTGTAGTTAGCATAACAAAAATGTAAACCAGATCTTTACAATCAAAACTTCATTTAGTAGAGAGACACTATTATTTACTTACTGGGTATCCATTGGAGTTTCCAAATCACCCTGGCCTTTATTATCACGGAGCAACTAATAGTTGAATCCGATAAGAAGAGATTAATGTACCTCCTGATATGGGGCTACATCCAATTTCCAGTTCAGCCCCCAAAGCTATACAAAACAAACTCAGGAGAAAGAAAGAAAGAAAGAATCCTGTGGCCGCCTTTGTCGTGTAGATGTAGCAAATTTTGTTCCATTTTCAATGTAAAATATTACAAAATGGACTTAAGGGAGACCAACTGTTTTGAGCTGAAAGGAGGCACTCGTTTTTGAACTAACGCCATGATCGACTTAGCCTGATCAAGCTGGCCCTTTTTCACAAGCCCTTTGAGCAGCATATCAACTGTGTCCAAGTTCGGGTACCACTTCTTTCTCATACAATCCTTACACATGGTATAAGCCAGATCAAAGTTTCCTGCCTTGCACAGATAGTGAATCATCGTCTGGTAAATCTTCAGGTTGGGTTTGTAACCCTTACCGTGCATTGCTGTATAAACCCTTTCGGCCATCTCAGGAAACCTCGCAATGAAAAACCCTTTAATAACCATGTTATAAGTTATGTTGTCCGGTTCCACCTGGAGCCTTGGCATCAACAGCAACAGATCATTTGCATCCCAAGCACGTCCCTTATTCACTAAGAACTGGATCCTAATATTAAAAGTGGTGAGATTAGGCTTGCAGCCCTTGAGAACCATAAGGTTCCACAACCCATTCCCAATCACACACCTCTCGTGCTTGTAAAACGCAGATATAAGTGTAGTATAAGTAACAACATCAGGTTTTAACCGTGACTTCTCCATCTGCCGCATAGCCATATAAGCGCCGTCAAGTATACCAAGTTCACAGAAAGATTTAATGGCAATGTTAAAAGAGACAACATCAATATCAATGCCATACATTGATGGAGCGTCGTGAAGAAACTCTCTGATGGTGTGTAGATCAGGTTTAAAAGACAAGACTTGAAGCGCGGCATTGAAGGACTTAACGGTTCTTTTGCAACCGTGTGAATCCATATTGTAGAAAGTGTCAAGTGCTTGCTTAGTCATTCCAGCTTTACCATACAACATAATAATCCTAACGACGAAACCTTCACGCCTACCTTGTGGAAGTGTCTTCTGATGCTCAAGAAGATCCTCGACGAAATCAAACCGGCGTGCACCAGCTAACCTAGAAACCGTATCTTCAAAAGCAAATCTGTTTTCGATAACCAAACGGTTTGTGGCGTTAGCTTTGAAAAGATTGAATAGCTTCTCAGGGTCTCGCTCAGATTTAAGCTTGACGAGGGCTGGCTCCTCAAGACCACCACCTTGTAGGATCTGATTCGAAACACGAGAGGTCGTGGCTGCTATAGAAGAATGGCAGAATCTGCGAATGGTTCGCAGAGATAGCATGATCCCTCGAGCCTAAACATAACCGTATAGTGAACCCGTTAACATCAAAATCTTTCAGAAATTTGCAATTAAGTTGTAAAGATCGATCTACCAACCCAATCTATTCCAAAAATACGAACCCTCGACATCCATATCTACTACCTCAATCGCAACAACAAAAAACCTAAAACCCTTTGCGATTTAACAAAACAGCCATATCTGTAAAAGTAAAACACTTCCCACGGCGAATTTAAGAAAAAAAGCACAACTTTAGCTCAGATCGCTATGATCGGAAAAGGGAGAAATTTTGATCTGAGATGGAGGAGATTAACAGGAGGCTAACGACGGAGACACACGACGGAGGTTTAAGGTTTTAGGTTTTTTGGGTTTGCCCTTTTTGGGCTCACATTTTTTTTTTATTTGGGCTTTCCATTTTTTATATCAGGCCTTTGTATTAACCCCCTTTGAATTTGTTCTTTATTACAATATGACCCGTATATTTATACAGTATTTAATTTACACCCCAATATATTAAAATATAGTTAAAGACAGGAGGAAGGTCGGATGATGCCATGTGCGGAGCCCTGAACAAAATAGCAGAGAGAGGAGACGGAATCAATTCCATCGGCTGGAGATAAGTCAATGTCTCTCATAAAAAGGTTGGAACATGGAACAGTCAACCCTGAACAATCAAGCTTCATAGCCACCTTTGTAGCCGATGTTCCACTCATCTTCATGTATCTCACTTTATCTATGTGAACTCCCTTACTCTGATTTACAACATTACACTTTTTACCATTAGCTCATTTTTCCATCTACATTAGATAGAATTTAAAAAAAAAAAAAGATTCTTACAGTCGTTTGAGAGCAGTTAGGGGAGCAACCGTAGAACTGATCAATGATGATGGGGTTTTGTACAGACGAGAAACGAATGTCGGAGAACTCGATTCCTCTGACGTAACCAGTTCCTTCAGGCCACGTCTTTATTCGAGCTCCGTTTGTTGTTCCTGTGAAGTTAACGTGCGACACACGTATGTTTTCCACTGCTACCTCTGTTCCTCCTCTACCTAAACTCCCAATGCTGTTTCACATTTCTTTGTTAGTTTCTTTTCCTTTTCTTCTAATTTAACAAAAAAAAAAATTGAAAGTATAAGGTTTCGAGATTGCTAGGGGAAATATTAACCACCTTACACCGTGACCAGGTCCGCAGTTCACAAAGGAAACAGTCACACTATTTACTTGATCTCCGATAGACACACAATCGTCACCTATATATAATTAAGGAAACTGTAAGAAAAAAAACAAAGAAACTAACTAGCCAGTTAAACCTTTAAAAATATACTATTTTATCGTGTCCATGGATCAAGATTGATTTATTATTGTTTTGGTTAGGTAAGAAAAATTTACCAGTGGCGATGTCAGAATGACTAATAGAAACGGCGGTGGAAGATGTGATGTGAATACCGTCGGTGTTAGGGCTAGCCTCCGGTGAGGTTATTTTGATATCACTGATATACACATTTTGGCTTCCCATCACAAGAACATGGGTTTGTGCACTATCTCTGAATCTCAAACTCTTTAATGTTACATTTCCGCAGTTGCTAAATGTCATCATCTGCGGTTAAAATTTATATATCGTTATTGAGTCGTACCAGTTTGTTATGTACTACTATTTTCTTTTGTAAAAAAAGTAAACTTACCGTTGGTGCAAGCCAGATGCAATTCTGAGACACACAGTATATATGGTTAGTTATGATACATTTAATATAACCAAAGAAAAAAAAATCAAAAGGTTAAAAAAAAGGAGATGAATAAAGAAATTATAATTACGTACGGGTCCGGGATGGTCTCTACAATGAATATCCCACCATGCTTTGCCTTGGCCGTTCAACAAGCCGCGCCCTACAATTGCAAGTCCATCCACTTGATCGAATATGAGCCATGGTATTACTCCGTTCTCACCATTTTCCCACTCGTTTGGATCACTCTGCGCTATCATCTCTCCATCGATCTATTTATTACAAAATAATTAATCTGGAGTTTCATATTCGGTTTATATATATTCATGTAATAATATCTCTATCAAGTTAAACCGCTGGAGGGATTTACAGTGAAAAGGAGAGGTTTCGGTTTGCAAGGTCCCGTGAAGTGAAGGGAGTTGAGGAGGAACACCTTCCCTGCTGGTACATGTACACTTCCCGTTTTGGAGCTTCCCTTACAAGCATTCTCCCATGCCTTTTGGAACGCCTAGTTTTTTTTTTGTTTTCCACCAATCAAATATTGTCCAACGATGTTTACCAAAAGTTAAAACTTAATTTGTATCATGACCAAAAAACTTACAGATGTATCATCGGCAATTCCATCCCCGACCGCTCCATATTTCATCACTGATTCACCATTGCTTAACCAGAGAAGTCCTAAAATTGCAACGAGTACTAACAAACCACGGTCCTACACATTCATACAAAAAAATAGGATTGATTTTTTGAAACCAGGGTCTGTTAGTAGATACTAGATAGAGACAAATTAAAGAGTCTTCACCATTTTGAAGGGAGATGGATTGATCTAAGCAGAGTTGAATACTGAAATAGTTTCAGTTTTTTTTTAACACATAAATAAGCAAAGAACATAAGGGATTGATTCAAGCCTCGCATTAATAACATGAAAGCATGCATGCATCTCTGTTTTGGTTTCTAAAAAGTTTTAGGTATCTAATATGGATATAGATACGTGCATCATCTAAAGAATCTAGGGAAAATTGGAAATAAAGGATAAATAAAGCAATAATTGTCCATCTATGCATTCTATGAACATATATAATTTATTCATAAATTACTCTTTATCTTGAATATAACCAATTTTCCAAAAAAAACAAAAAATCTGTAGAAAAATGATGTTGAAAGCATAAAGATACTTTGTTCAAAAAACAAAAAAAAAAAAAGCATAAGGATACATAAAAGTTCAAAAATATGTTGTTTTTGTTAACGTTTTCGATGGATAAAATTTGATCTTAATTGATTTATTTATCCTAAATTTCCAATAATTGATAAGTTCAATAATTGATTTATTTATCCTTTATTTCTAACTTTCCCAAGATTATTCTATGTACATTAAAATATCTATAAATTAATAATGTTGGGACAAAAATATTTTATTAATTGATAGTGATATTAATTTTTCTATAAATTTATAATTATAAATTTATAGATATATTTTTAATTGTTTAAATTTTTCAAAATTATAAATTGAGACAGTTGTAGCAAAATAAGATTAGAATTAGGGATGTTGTAAATTTTATGGTATTGGAATTGAATTTGAAATATTTAGAAAACATTATTGAAAATAAATTACAAATACTAAAGATAAATTCACTTATACACATGATATACACAAATTCAAATTTATGAACTAAGAATATCAATTGTCGTATCTTAATAGCCTATTAAACTATCAATATGTAAATGATGCATATCTAGAAATTGAAAACTTAAAAACTTTTTAGTTATTTTTATGATATATTATAGAATATTTTCTATCATTATAGTTTGAAGATACAATTGTATTATAAATATGAGGTTTAGGGGAAACATACTTTATTATATCAGCATATATATATATATCTACATGATTATTATATATATATATATATATATATCTACATGATTATTAATTTATAATATTATTGGGACCATATTTTACATAGGGATTTCAAAAAGAAATTTATCTTATTATCCTATCGAATTTTGTTATTTTTTACACTGACCCGATTGAAACTAGTAAAATTTATTAATGTGTTTATTAATTAACTAGATGAGGACCCGCCCAATGTGCGGGTTTAAAGTTTTATAAATTATATTAAAATTTATTGTACGTTATATATAAATTTTATTTTTGTTATAATACACTGATTTGTATTCATTTACAAATCTTTTATGTATGTTACCATTAAAAAAATATTTTTTTTACACCTAAATATATTCTATGTTACAAATATATTCACCCACTTAGAAAATGTCTGTATGAACACATTAAGCCAACTATTTTAGTTTCACTTCTGCATAGCTTTTTAATTACTAAAATTGTTAGCTCAAAACATATCGAATGAAAAATATATTACATAATATACTAATCAATGATGTATCATCACAATAGTGTATGACCACCATGGAGAAAACCTCGGCTCCGCCCTCATCTCTTATGGAGAGAACCTTGCGTCTAACCTCTTCCACCATGGAGAGAACCTTTGCTCCGCCTTCCTCACTTGGGGAGATAACCTTGTATCAAACCCCTTTTACCTTCTTCCCTTGGGGAAATAACATTGCGTCCAACCTTCTACACTATAGAGAGAATCTCGGCTCTGCCCTCCTCCTGTGTGGAGAGAACTTGTTCACATCTTTTTGATATCTCAAAATGGCTTGCTCCGACAACCAATGAAAATGAAAACCTTTTTTCTAATGTCACAAAAAAATTTTGATAGTAACTAATGTTAAATTTCCTAATGTATTTGTGGGAGTGTCTTTGACACACCATGATGTAGCCTCTGTCTCTGTAACGCCTCAACCGTCACCTGCTTAGTGAGTCCATGTCCACTCTCAGTCTATGGGCTCACCTTCCTAAGTGGGCCATACATCTTTTCCCAGCTTGCGGATCAACCCATATTTGATGCCGGTTTGTTACGTCTCGGAGGCTTTAAAAACTTGTTTACCGATCCTACAGATCAACAAATGATATTTTCCTGTGTTTTGTCCTCACTAGCACAGTTCCGACAATCACTTCCAGGAAGGTCACCCATCATGAAATTCTCTCAGGACCCTTGACCAAAAATAAGTGAATTTTGGTGACATATATAGCCAAATTAATTCTTTTAAACCTTTCCGCAACCAGGGTGTCATAGTCTTTGAGCTCCTATGTATCTATCAACAACGATTTATGTTTTTTTCAATCTATCTATCTATGTTTGTTGTAAGCTTGTGTTTGATTAGCCTATTTAATCTATCCATTAGGTTGATGAGCTTATACTCGTTATCTCCCTTTGGGATTGAATGAATAATGGTAACAATTATGTTTCTAAAATAAAGAAGGATTTATGACCAACTAATCAAGGTTGAGTAATTAGAAGAAAATTAATTTGACATAATTAAAGAAACAATATAAAATTATAAGCACGGTAATATATGAATCCTAAATTATTCAAAGATGAAAATAGAAATTAAATAAAATAATCTAAAAATACTACAATAAATTTTAAAATATAGTATTAAGAGAAGTAGACGCATATATTAATTTTGTTTGGGTCAGCATATTAATCTTATCTATTCCCAACTGAAAAGGAAGAAAGTAGGAGAAAAAAATAAGAAAAATTTACCTTCCCATTTAAAAAAAAAAAATCTCAATTAAACAAAGTTGAAAGTAGTGTTTTAGAATAACTTAAAATTAAAAATAAATATTTTAATTTCGAATTTTATGATATATGTATATATATAATCTCCTTAAAATTATTTAAAAAACTTTGTATTTTTTATAAATTCTGTAACTTTTGATAATTATCCTTTTATATTATTAATATGTTTTTAAACAAAATATTTTATTTTTGTTGTAATCAAATTACTCCTATTAAATATTAACTTTTACACATGTCAAAATCTGAGATTGATAACTTGACACATGTCAAAACCTTGTTAATGACTAACTTTCAAAACCAAATTTTATATAATAAAATAGAGGTTTTATTGTATGTGTTACATTCATAGCCTTAATTAAGTTTCCTCTAATATCAAGTGCCATCGAACAGTCTTCTCCATACAAAAATAAAAGTTCACTGAATTTTCTAGCTATAAACTGGACAACTTCTTTTTAGTTAAAAATTAATATCTCGAATTTAGGAAATATTTAATTAACAATTAAATGTGATCTCTTACTTAAACGATGTGATGAATTTTACTTGAATTAAGGATTCTCTGTATGTTCATTATAACACAATACGTACTGTTCAAGTTTCCTCTTATATTGATTGAGTGCCATCGCGGTATCACACAGTCAGCAGCAACGATTCCCCAAAGTTGAATAAAATTGTCAAGAGACTTGGTGGGAGTTTCCTCCGACAAACTTAAGCCATCTTCTATTGGTCGTTATTTTTGATCCAATGGGCATCCTTCGGCATGTCTATTGTCTTCTATCCCCAACTCACATCGTCTCGAGATCATCACACAGGGCAACATAACTAAATGTTTCTTTTGACTTTGGTTTTTCCTTTTCATTCAATTATGGAAAGAACAATAAATTGATATCTTCGCCAACTAAACTCCATGACTACATTTTTTCAGCCAAAAAGCTACAACCGACAAGAAGGAGTAATACATACATGGTGATCTTGTCACAATAAATTGATGAATATTCACATTTATTTTTAAATTATAATTTACATTTATACATGCTCTTTTCCCAAAAGAAATAATTTATATTTTAAGCATGTGTAGTGTACGCTATTGCTCTATATAACTCTTGCGCGCTTTGGGGTTTGATAAAAAGTGAAGACATGATCTCCTCAAGAAAATATAAACGATGTGGTTTAGGAGCTGCATTGTTCATTGCCTATATTTTCTTCTTCTCTCTCATGTCTTTACACTACGTATCTGGTATAGATCCAAAATCCTTAAAATTATTTCCCCTTTGAGTAAAATATAATTAAATCTGTTTTATTAATCTCTTTGTTTATTTATATGTAGCAGGTCATGATCATCAACAAAAAGAGAAGGAACCGGTTCGGGGTTCAGAGCCTCCCGAGTGTGCGAACAAGTGCCTGAACTGCAAGCCTTGTCTCCCTTATCTATTTGACATTCATGATCATGGTGCTCATCATGATGATGATGATTATAGTGAAACATATTATCCCGTAAGGTGGGTGTGTAGATGTAGCGACAGAGTATTTGAACCGTGAGAATAGTTTCAAGAATTAAAACATTATGTAAGCGTGTTGCTTCTCATGGATTCATGTTTGATGGTTTTCTTGTTTTTAAAAAAAAAAAATGTGATGGTGTGTTTGTGCCATCTGCATGTCCGTTTGACGCACCATCCACATGCGTAACAAAACTGGTCTTGGCTTTTAATGGGCCTACAGAGGGAGCCTTAACAGATAAAGTGAGCACATGGGCCGACTAAATAAGCGTAAAAGCTTCAGACTCCAGTACCGAAGACTTTTTCTTAAGGTCAAACCACGATTCTTCACCGTACGTTTTTGTTGTGTGTAAGATATTGACCGTCTCAATATATCGCATCTTATTTTTAACTCGACAGCGCCTCCGTAGAATAAGAAATTAATTATCGAATATTTCTGCCTATCCTAAATTCCTAATTAATGATTTCCTTATATTTATACCAATCAGATTCATAATTTTAATGTTTGTGACGATATCTATAAATCAGATTTATGATGAATTATTTATCACCTCCGTAACATGATCAGAATCTTATGTATAGTGTGATTGTGTGAACTGTGAAGGATATCACACGTATCATTTTCTTCTCAAAGCTTCGAAAGAAACCCTTAAAAAAACGTTATTATCTGCTGAATACATTTAATAATCCATATAGCGTGACAAGAGAACAGAGGCCGTAATTGATAAAAAGCATGAGAGTGATGATGATGACGACGAATGTGGAGCATTGAGAGATCTCTCACCGCTTGCCGTACGTCTTTTTCGGTATTCGTCAGCTGAAGTCTATAAACGTGTCGACTATTGTCTCGGTCCGAGATTGCACTGTATATGAGAGTTACGTTTAGAGTTTGTCTCCATCTCCCAAGCAACCCAGCACCGTCAATTTTTCTATGTAATGATGGGTACAAAAAGGCGAAAGGTGAGTCCCACTTTCGCCCATGTGGTTATGGTCAACGTGTCAAAGTACTAGAGGCTCTACGTTTACTTCGATATAATTTTGCTATCATCTATGGACAGTCTCGTCCGTAGAATAGCTTCACTATTTTTTCACTTGGCTGGTGTCAACCAATAATATAAAATGACACCAATAATATAAACACTTATCTTTTACAGTCTAAAATTAAATTATGCGGCTTACCATTCATTATATAAAGACTCTAGTAGACGACTGACTACTCATTTATATAAGGTACATTATATAAGTGGTGTTAGTTTAATGGAGTTATTAATTTAAAGTAGTTGGCACCCGAGTATAGGTTCATCATGTTATTGAGAAGCACATCTGCTCCGATACTGAAGTCGTGGCTTCCACAACACTGCTCGAGAGAATCGTCTCCGGACCAGGAGTCACAGCTCCAGCGCCGGTCAAGATCGTTGTCTCTTTTCTCATCAAAGTCCATAGATGGACACACTGGTGAGCAGTTGCACCAACAAGCTCTCTCCGAGCACAAGGATAGTGTTCTTAAATCAACAACAAGCAACGAGAACCACACCGAAAATACAATACCACGCAGGCAACGCAGGTCATCTTTAGATGAAACACGTTACACGAAAAAGACGACTTTGAATCCGTCGTCAACTTTCTTAGTGGATAGGCTGTTCTCGAGCTCAGGACTGGGAGAAAAGGCCAGTTATGACGATCGTCTGGAGACTCTTGTGAGTGGTGGTGGGATGGGCAGCAGCGGCGGCAAGATTTGCAACGGCGGTGGTGTAGGTGGAAGTGGTGTTGACGGCGGCGGAAGTGAGGACGCTACAGATTCGTATTACAAGGAGATGATCGACTTGAATCCAGGAAACTCGCTTTTGACTGGAAATTACGCTAAGTTCTTAAAAGAGGTAAGTAGGATTGTATCAAGCAAAATAATAGTAATAAAATATCTTTATTCGTATATACTAATATACTATATAGGATATTTTATACTACAAGATATTTATTTAGTAGAAGATCCATATATACACGTGTAAAGATTGTACTGTATCGAAGAAAGAAACGTTCTCATCGAAAAAAATCTGATGCATATATATGAATACGAGTATATGACAGGTGAAAAGAGACATGAAAAAAGCAGAAGAGTATTGTGAAAGAGCGATTTTGGGGAACACCAACGATGGAAACGTTCTTTCCCTATATGCTGATCTCATTTTGCACAACCACCGAGATCGTGAAAGAGCCCACTCGTACTATCAACAAGCCGTCAAAATGTCCCCTGAAGATTGGTAACTTTGCATAGTTTACTTTCTATAATCAAACCATTTCACAAGCTAATTAAGGACAAATTAAAGACTCGGGTTATGCTAACAATATTGTTATAAATTAATGGTGCAGCTATGTGCAAGCTTCATACGCAAGGTTTCTATGGGATGTGGAAGAGGACGAAGATGAAGGAGAAGAAGAAGAAGAAAAGAGTGATGATATTAGCCATGTGCCTCCTCCAACTACCATATTCCGTGATTTTCCCCATCACACTTCTCTTACCGCATCATCGTAACTAATAAGACACATGTCTACACCATCCCGTATGTTCGTATTAAGATAAAATAACATATAGATGCATGTTTAATACTCATATGCAAATGCAATATGCGTGTATAATACATGTTCATTATATTGTGTAATATGGATATGGTTTTCTATGTTGTGTTATAAAGTATGAAATAGAGAAAACATTAGGCATTTGTTGTTCAAAACTCAAAAGTATGATAGAATTGGTACATACAGATCGATTTTGTTGACAACTTGACATCAACCAACTTTAGCCCATCCACAGATATTTTGGTTGTCAACAAAATATCTGTTGAGAAAAAGGAAAAAAAAAAAAACCAAAAATATCTCGTTCGTACTTGGGCCTAGACGTTTGATTTCTCGTTAGCAAGCGATTAAGAAACCCGCAGATATTAGTGGGCTATTAATGGGCCATAATTTTAATTTATTGCGGACCATACCACGGAAACTACACAACGATTCTAGAAAGAGCCGAAGAGGTGTGAAACAGTGAAAGATTCATATTCATGTATACTCTCTCTCAAAATAATTGATCTTAGTCCAGCTAAAAGATGATTTTTTTTTTCTGGGAACAGTGATCGAATTGAGAGATCAAACACACAACATTGGCCTTGTATGAATCACAAACTTGTTATTAGTATTTTTAAACTTCCTTACTGTTTATTATTGTTTGGTCATACACCGACACCGGCAGGATTTCTGATATCTTTTTCTTTGGAGATGAAACTTTTCCTCCATGTAACCAAGTCAAAGTCGTGAGTAGTTCACATAGTATAGTTTTGTATTAGTATAAAATATAGGGAACTATTTGACACAATATTCTATGCTATCCCTATCTCCCATAGATTTGGAGTATTATATATGGTTGAACCGTCCTAATAAAAAGGCTATTATGTCAATGGAGAGAGAAATATACTGTAGACGGAACACCTTTAAGGGCATTGGTCGCTTTGACTAATGTAAATTTTTACAAATCGTTCGAGCTGTACAACTTGTAACTTTTTGCCTAACTCACCTACAAAAGCGAAAATTAATTAGACAAAAAAAAGATATTGTTATCTACAACTAACTCCATTGGTAAACCTTTTTTTTTTTCTTCAAATGAAACAGCTGTAATTGAGTAATTCAAACCAAACAACTGATTACAACAACATCATCAAGTGAAAGAAGACGAAATTACGAGATTTGTCCAAATCGTTACTTTCAAGCCGACAGATAATAATTATCCTCACTCGGTTTTGCGTCCCACCAAAACAAAAAAAAAAAAAAAAGAAAACAAAAGAAAAAGGGAAACAAATCAAATCAGTGATCTTCTGCGGAAGGGTGCACCTGTTCTTCACCAAGCTCGAGGAGATCGTCGCCGTAGATTTGATCAAGCACAAGAACCAAACCCATGGCAAACGCTCCATCAAAACCGGGCTTCACGTTCAATGAGAAAACGTCTTTCCCAAGCATCACGTTCGTTGAGGCATCCACTTTGCGCCGTATCTCCGCCACCTTCCGCCTCGTCTCGGCCTCCACAACGGTGCAGTTCCTTTGCCCGAAACTACCTTCGATGAGGTACTCGCCGCACATGTAGTCCCCGTACACCTCCACCGTCACGCTGTTCCTCCCTATTATCGACGATCTTCTGACCCCAAAGATGGGTTTCTGACCGTCCGATCTCTCCCCGAGATAACCTTCCCATCTTCGTCGCAAACTCGGCCTCTGTTTTAAAAAAAAAGGAATACAAAAACAGAGTAAGTTTCAATATTATATATATATATATAGAAGAAACGCTTTTTGAACCCAATAAAGAAATATAAAAAAGAGAAGCCAAGCATTAATTAAGCAAGCACCTTTCGTCGGAGGGTGAGGAGACAACGGCCGTGAGCGTCCATGAGGACAACCTCGTCGGTGTCGCGGGTGTTGGGGCCACCGTAAGAGTCAACCCGAAAGACCAATCTGCCCTTGCAGTCGTAAACCTCGAAACCATCGCCGGTGAAAAACAGAGAAGTTTTGCGAACAGTGAGGCTTCTTTCTTCCCCGTGTATAAATTCATCGTCGACGAGCAAACCATTCTTCATTTTTTTCGAGTTTATGATGCTTTGTTAGCTCTAGAGAAGACTTGTGCTTGCTACTAGCTCTTAATTATTATTATTGGGAGAAGAGGGAGGAGGAAAGTGAAGGTTGGGGAAAAAGGAAAGACAACGAGTGCAAGATTTATAAGAATTTACACCCACGAATTTTACTGTTTAAGCTAATACGTAGTTGACACGTGGGGCTGACTCCTCGCCTGATTTTTTTTTTTCATTAATAAGTTGTCAATTTAAGTACATAGATGCGCTTCACTCCACCTTTTATTTCCTTTTTTTTTTTACGTCATGTACAATATACATTTGTTTGTTCAGTGTTTCTTTTAATCGGCTTATACCGTTATACATACGTACATAAAGTTATATATAAATTACACATGTGACATAATATTTCATAAAATTCCAACCTCTATGCGATCTTAAGTATATATCTTTCAGGTATTAATAGATATATATCTCAAAATTTTGACCAACACATATAGTGGGTTGTGTTAGTACCATCCATGTATCACCCTTCTGTATCAGAATCGCACGTGTTGAGAAACATAATTAAAAAAAAAATCTGTACATGTTACTGTTTTCATTTAATTAATGTACTTAATTAAATATTACATGTATTATTCGTATACTTTTGAAGATTCTTGTTTGACTGTCTTCGGCAAACCTGTAAGGCTGTAACCTTCCATTACTTCTTTCTTTCCGATCACTGTTTCTCCTTCACTCCTTTTTCCTATTCTTACAATATTCCACATATATTATACAACGATTATACAATCACTACAGATCAAAAGGTTACTTTTATCTTCTTATATCTTTAGTATTTGTTTTAAATTAAACAAAGCATCTAACAGTGTGGGCATCAAAGTTGCATATTATCGATTCCCCCCCCTTTATGATTAGTTTAGTTAACTATAACAAACTTAAATCTCATTCTTATAACGTTTAACATTATGATATTGATTTCTGACGTTTAACATTGCATCTTTTCAACTTTTATAAAAGCTGTATAAGCTTTACAAAATCTTCTCATATCTTAAAAAAACCAAAAAGAAAATAAAATCTTCTCAGAATATCTCGTCGTTGAAATTTTTTATACTCTCTATTGTTTTGTTTTTATATAAAATATGAACCTTCATGTTACCATCTAGTCCATGATCAGCTACGCTAGTCTAGTATAGTACCAAACTTGTTTTAAATTTTGGTTCTCAAACGAAACGAATTAAAACTGTGGAAAATGTGTGTTATATCTCGAGCGACCCCATATAATAATACACATATTTGTTGTGTGTGTATATATATTTGCATTATTTCAGTTTTCAAATAGACCCATCAAGTGGGCACGTATGGGGAATAAAGATTCTCACTCCCATAATTGAAGATAATAATCCTAACGTTCCCATCAAATATATATATAGAAGTAGCATATAATTTTTTTTTCTCAATATTGTAATTTTGGATGATAGCTAGGAGACTAGCTAGTGAAACTTATAATCACTGTCATGGATTGTGAATAATTTATATAACTATCATTTGATCGTAAAGACGTTTTGAACAATATTTATATATTACTTGTTAGTTGCTAGTTGCTACACTATATAACTGAATTATGGATTTTGTAGCAGTCATAGAACTTGGAAGAACATGTATAAATTTGTTATTTTCTGATGGGAGAAAGTTGCTCACATCTATAACTTTTGACAAGATTATATATAGACGATGTGTACGAATGGTTCCATGCGTACGTTATAGAGCGCATGGATGCAGTGAGAGATTAGTTGGCTCAACCAACGATCGAGAAGCCTGGATCTCCTTCTCTCAGTGGAAGGAAAACAAAATTGATGAATTCCATTTTTTTTTTTTATTGTTCTCTTTCAACATATGTCCTGACCATTACGAAATTCATTTAACAGATCAAAGGAGGTAAATTCCATAAAGTAATTTCAGTTTGGGTTTAAATTTAATTTATTTTGAGAAAATAAATAACCTGTTAAACAAAAGAGAACGGGATATTTTATAGATATTTTATTTTGTTTGTTTAAGGGATATTTTGCTGAGATATCTAATTAGGTCAAAAGTACACCTGAATTAGGGATTCAAGATTGTTTCAATAAATATATATCTAATTTTAGCTAATTTTGGATGTATAATATAAGTCCAACGTTCGATCTGACCCGATTGAGTAAAAAGAAGAAAACGGGTAGGAATCATAATGGTAAGGTCGGTCTCTAACCTCCAGCAGAAGGACCAGCACTATGATAACGATATTTAACGCATGTGCACTTACTTAGTTTTCTCAACAATATTTAGATCCGTGCCTGTGTCATTTCTTTTTCCTTCTTCAAACAACATAACATGTATCATGCAATTTTTAATTTGCGGGGTGATTTTACACAATATTAATACCAAACTATATACTAAGTTAGGTAAAAAAATCATCATCATCTAAACAAATTAATCTAACTTCCCTAAAAAAATTACGTGTATTTTTTATTGGTCAGACACAATTTTCTAGATTATTGCAAAATAGGACAAAAAATTCAAACATAAAGTAATTGTCATAATCTCGACAATCAAAACACCAGCTCACATAGAAATATTTTTATTAAAAAAAACTTTATTGTTCTGCATCAAGAAAATAAGAAAGAAGAAGAAGAAAACAACACAAAATTGAGAATCAAGAGCACACTGGAAACTGCAAAGGTGGTTAGAATTAGCCAGTTTGGGGCATAGGCCTAATCTCGATACCATAAAGAATAAGGCCTCTCTTCTCAAAAGGCTTCTTAGTCTCCTTGAGGCTCATTTCTATCTCACCCATATCTCCTCTCCTTTTGAAGAAGTGTCCCAACTCCACCTCGTACCAACCGTCTCTTCTCATAGCAGTGCACTGAGCTTCTTCTTCAGTGCCTGGATTTTGCATGAGAGTCACCAGAGAAGGCTGAACATGATCATCAGTGCCAGGCAAGACAAGGGATGCCTCTACAGGCTGGCGAAAACCGTATGGAGCATCGTTCCACTTAAAGACAAGGTAAGAGGCGTAGACGGTGTCATCAGAGAGAAGGCTCATGTTAATATTTCCAGTGATCTCAAGCCACCACACCAAGATCAACTCAGCCACTTCTACGAATCTGTTAAGAAGTAGTAACGCAGACGAGGAGGTCAACGTCTAGACAAGGATAGGAAGGTAAGGTAGCTTGTATGAAAAGAAATAGACCTGGTATTAGGTAAAGTGATCCACTGCCAGTATCTTTGGTCATTCCCCCAAACAATACTCAAGGACCTCGCTGCCATCATGTAGCACTTTTTACCACTCTTTCTCTCCAGAGAAAAGCTCTGCTTTGGTCACATAAATAATGCAGTCATCAAAATATGATATCACATGGGAAAACAAAAAAAGGTATTCCAATGATCATCTTGAAGATATTATAAAGCCCAATATATTGATCTTTGACTACAAGGTTAATTACATTACATAGGGAGATTTGTCTGAACAGAGCTTTTAACTTTTGCAGAATCATCTACTTATTAAGTATGAAGATGAAGATGAAACAAATCCATTCGACCATATATTGATAAAATAAGATAGAAATCGGATCAGATCAGATCGAAAAAAAGAAGGTTACCAGATGGGCGTCGTTGAGAAGAAGAGGGTTATGGACGAGGGAGAAGAAGAGTTGTTTCTTGGTGGGAAGACCAGCTGGTGCCGCAAAGCCAGCGGGGAAATCAGTCGGTAAGAAATGATTCCAGACATTGTCGGATTCTGCGGCGGATCTGAAGATCCTGGAGACCGCCGATGATCGGCAAACGTCGGCGATCGTTGTCAAGGAAAGGATCTTGGCGATGCAGTCCTCTGGCAGCGTATTCATTTGCTTGCTCCTCACTCGGATGATCTTGTATTATTATTGTTATTACCAATCTTTTCTTTTTTTTTCTCGATTAATATGTTTGTATTAGGACTACGATATGAGCATCATCAGTGTTTATATATATAGTATAGTCCCTTTACAGAGATTTCATGATTTAATAAGTAAGACGTGGAAGTCGTGCATTTAACTTAAGAGTTAAGATGGATACACTATTCAAAGTGTTAACTTGGTGATGATGAAGCACACCTGTCTTTTTCTTACTCGGTTTCCAGATTTTGCATGACTAGAGTAAGCAAACCACCCACGTGTCCACCTTTCTTTGCTTCCCAAATCCCAACTACTTAATTATACTGTATGTGATTTACTCTTATCTTATCCAGGTCATCAATTAATCGTTATAGTCGAGACACTTGTGATGATCAGAAAAACCAAAGATTAACAGGCCATACAGTAGGCCATATTCTTCTTTTATTGTCGCCCATAGCCCAGTTTTTTTTTTCCTGGTCAAAAACGTTTATGTTCCTATTCAGATGAAATATATGTTTCACTCAGACGATCGATGATGAGTAATTAATTAATTCTCATATGTAGGATCTGGAAAATACAAAGGGATTTATAATTTAAATTTGTGAAGAGAATAAAACAAAGCATTAGTAGAAAAAGGGATTTTTGGTTGGATTCGTTAGCTTACAACACACTATCATCATCACGCACTTATTATAGCTTTCTAATTATCGAGAATTTTATGACCCAAACAAAAAAAGAAAAACATTATGATAAATCTAAATCGGATATCTGACTCCAGCAGCTAATAGCCTCTGCTGCTCCAGCTGCAACCATTTAAGTAAAAGTGCCACAAACTTATTCACATCAATCATTATCATCCAGATATATATATACAGTATGTGTATAAATTGCTATTAACAAATTAAAGTACCTGGAAGAGTTCATGCATCATGTTCTTGAGGTAATGATACTCATGCTCTACTACCTCAAGTCCTCTCAAGCACCTGATCGAAGCATCATCATTTACAAGTACAAGAGAGCATTTGACTTAGATATTCCACCTATTTTCCTAGATTATATTACAAATGATAAAAATAGCTAGCGTTTAAATTAGTAGTATACCCTGTGCGGTTGCTAAGCTCGGAGGCAGAGCGGAAGGCAACACATACGTTACGAACCCTACGAGCACCAATGCTGGAACTGCTTCCCACCAGCTGATTCAGGTGCAATCCTATTTTCTTGTAGTCCGAGAATTCTCTATCCATCCTGCAGTTACGTTCATTTATTTATTTACAATCATATCATTTATGTACATACTAATTTTCGAACAAATTAAAGATGGATGGAAACACAATACATATATAAGTAAAAATAAGAAATGAAACTCACAGCAACAATCTGAGGTTGCGGAGTAGCTTCTCGGATTCATCAAAGTAGATATTAATGACATCATACACAAAGTTTGGTGAAGTCTCATCTTGAAGCTGCTGAAGTTGCAAGAAATGCTCGTCAAGCACTCCCTGGTGGAATAGGGAGGCTAGGAGCCGGTTGATGTCGGCTTGAAGCCGGTCCACACCCAACCCCAACATCCACAATGGCACACCCGTCTTTCCTCTCTTCAATCTTTCCTTTTTCTTTCTATTGCTTTTTTTTAAAAAAACTATTGAACCAGTCTTGCCTCAACTCCTATACCTCGCTTTTGGGTTCGTTGAGAGGTATTTATAGATTATATGCATGACTGAGGTGATGTGACCTACTTCTTCTATTCAAATTTCTAAGAGTCAGGTTTACCTTTTTTCCCCCACTTTTTACTCTTTCTTTCTATTAGTACATTTTTATTTATTTATCCGTGAGAATGAAATATGAAGTTGTTTCACGCGCGTGTAAAATAAGGGGTGTAGTGGAAGAAATGGGTAACAATCGAGGAGAGTGTGGGGAATAAACCGGACCGTCACAGAAAAAAGCACAACTCATAAACACTGTACAAAGTGTACTTGCTAGACAAATTAAGACTCAGTGGCCGGCTACAGCCGCCTGCCGGTTACCCGCGTGACTCTGCCAATAGCGGCGTTCTTCCCTCCCGACAACCCCCTGCGACCGGCTTATCCTGTCAGATCAGGTTACGCAACCCGCAGCCTCTACATGTTTATATTTCTAAGAGTTAAATATATCTCATCTGCCTACTTAAATATGTACTATTTTTTTTTTTTTTTTTACTTCTCACAATTGATATTAATCACTCTGAATAACAAAGTATGATCAAATATGGTTTCATTTCTCGGAGAGTGAATGCACATAGAACGAATTAACGATTATATTCTATCAAGTTGTATAACAGAACTGTACATTAGATTAGTATCAGAAATTAATCCACTACTAGATATAATATTAGTAGATATATAAACTTAGATGAAAGTTAAAAAAATGTGGGCATGCATTAGTTTCTGAGACTGTAAACGAAAGAAAGGCCCACACTTTGTTGCTCCCTCGTATGACGCGCGACCTTTCCCACTAACTTTGCAGTGAGTGTTGTTCGCTATTTTCCATGCTTCAAATTCAATCCATCCCTTCTCTATTTCTTCTACCATCTAAAAAGGTTTTTCTCTTTCTCGATGTAATCAATACAATCATATATTTTAAAATGAAACCAAACTAGAATACAAGAAACACAAGCACAACACAGAAACATGCGTGAACTGTTTCCCCAAAGAACTTAAAATATTCATCAATACTTAAACACCAAAGATTACAAGTCCTTTAACTAGTTTTTATTCCTAATGTCAGTACTTTGTAATTATTTTTGACCGGAAATATTTGTAATATACACTTAGTAAACAATAACCTGCTGCCGTATATGCAGATAGAGCTGTCAAAATGGGCGGTCCACGTCCATTTTAACCCGTCCAACATTGTCCAATTTGATTTTGGACAAATAGATGTCCGTGTCCATTAATGTCCGGTCCATTAATGACCATGCCCACTTATGCCCATATTTTTATGGGCTGTCCATGGTTGTCCATTGGACAACATATAATATATTTTGTAAAATAAAAAAAAATGGTGTAATTAGTTTAGAACAAGAAAGTGAGAAATGTGTTTTACGATTTCCCCCAAATCAATTTTGACCTAGAATTGTCTGTCCAATGAGCCGCCCAATGTCCAGGTTGTCCATGCCCGTTTTGTCCATGGACTTTGTTGTCCATGTCCACTTAAGCCCGTTTCAATTATGGGCTTGTCCATGACCAGTCCATAATGAATTAGACATGGTCCGCCCATGGACAGCCCGCCCATTTTGACAGCTCTATATGCAGAGACTAGAGTAATAGAGATGTTTTAGTCAGTATTTTTAACCTCAAAGAAGGACATAATAGTTGAATCCCGACCAATACTTTTTGTCACCAAAAAACATGGTAACAGTATATATTTCATTATCGTGTATATGAACTAGTACAAGTTTATAGCTAACTTCCAACACGTCTGGTTACGTGATTTCTCATAACATTGGTATTACATCGCTACATATATATGAATTGAGTTCGTGACATATAATATATAACTAATACATATATATGCTGTCACGTACAATAAGGCCACTAATCATCTTCTTAATTAGTTTCCGTGGAACCGAAAAGTAGATAATTATGTAGCGGTAATTAACGAAGAATTTGATAAGAGCACAAAAAGCGTGCTCATACGTAATTATTGAGAGCTACTCTAGAATGTATATGAGAATAGCTATATTATAGTAGTATTTTTAAAAATTACTGAAAAGAAAAAAGAGCGTGCTTGGAAACAGAACAAACAAATACTATAAACATGAGTATACTTTTTGTTCCATGTTATTAGAGTAAGTAGTAAAGTGGAGCGCATATAATGAGTAGCTGCTTTTTAAGGTTATATTACCGATTAAAACTAGTGATGAAATTATGATTATAGAATTATACTGTACTAGTACAAGAGCACTGAAATTGTCTCATTCGTACGCCATGCTTGTTTGCGCCCCGTGCCTGAGTACCCTATTCACTAAACTAATTAATCACTACCCTCTCAATATATCATCACTCCTATGATTGTTTTTTTTTTTGTTCGATCCATATATATAATTTTGCTATCATATAAATTTGTCGTTATAAATATATATTTTCTCTTACAGAATAAATTGGATTGATATGTTCCATTCCATCTCGTCATTCCTTGTTTTGATAAGTTCTCTGTTACCAAACAAACATTATTTTCCCCGGAAGGAACTATAAATATGTAAAATATTGGTAGAGGAGAAGACTGAAAGTTGTTGCGAGGTAGAGATCTTGAGCTCTTTAGAGCAAAGCGGATCGAACCGCAGCGATAATGTCAGTTAGAGAAATGAGGCCTTGTAGCCCATCGTTCTGGTCCACGACCCAAACTCTGTGTACACGTTTCGTGGTGACCATACGGATTACTTGAGCTAAGGTTGATGTCACGTGACACGTCACGAGTTCCCTCCCTGGTGTTGAGGAAGCAGCGGTGAACAAGGGAGTTCTTGGGATTTTCTCAGCAAACTCTAGCGCGTTTAGCGGTAACCAAGAACGCAACGTGGCTAAATGACATCCCTTTAGATCACTCGCCGAGAACGTTCCCACTACTCTCCGGTTTCTACCCTGCATGCACCAGAACAAACACCAATGTCTATAATTAATCAGAGCATCTAGCTTCATCTATAGTCTATATAAAGATATATATAGGTAGTAGATATGTAAGTTAATTAGTGTAAGCAAAGTCACGTACGTCAACGAGCTGTTTATGATCCTCTTCCTCGCTGGAGGCTTCAACGATAGGAACGGCATTGAGCATTGCCTTACTCATGCATTTAATCGCATCCTTTACTCTGGCCTGTATAACAGAGACAAGTTCCTTTTACCAAAATAGAAAACAGAGACAAGTTCTCTTTTATTAATAATCTGATGGAAATTTCACTTATTTATTTATTTTATTTTTTTTTATCTTGATTAATTAATTTACCTGGCTGGTGAGGGCTAAAATGGTGTCGTGTATGGCGGAGAGATCAGTGACGGTGTGGGAGAGGATACCTTGGAGATTTGAGGATTGGCCTAGGAAGAAAGAGATGAGATCCATCTGAGTCAGCATTGCGTAAGAAGAAGCCGATTCCACCAACTCAGGTCCTGAGATATTTTCTATGTTGCTGTCCATTGGAACCAATACTCTGTGGATTCCTTTACTCAACATCTCCATGCAATCCATTATGCTGCTTTCATAATATTAGAAGAGATTTCTACTTTATATGTTAAAATTTTGCCTAACATTTTCTGATTAATGTCAGTTACTTAGAACAATAATAATCGAAACAACTAATAGTTGATGATAGAAAATAGCCGTATACTTGGTCATACAAAAAAAAATCTTACTAATTAGTAATTACTAGTTACAATGTTGAGAAAGTGTAAAGCATTATTAAACGAAAAAATAGTAGACATATATAGCAATAATTACTCTTCAATACTAACCTGGTATTAGGATTGAGAGACCAAAGGCTGAGACCCTCGGGGGAATGACCAATGATAGAAGAGACAGGAGCAGCCATTTTCTTATCGAGCCCACTCTCGCTGTCGTCTCCTTCGCCGGCGATGTGAGCCACAACATCGAGCATCGTCACCATTCCTATGTACTGTTTCCTTGCACTGCCACTCTGTTTATCCGACTCTACTATCATCGATCCGCCGGCCCCCAGCCACTGGCCTGGTTTGGCAGCCACCGGCACAGCTTTAACTCGGTTTGCCACCGGTTTCATGATCATACCAAGAAGAACGGTCGTTTTAGTTTTTAGTAACAATGTTTTATATGAATTAAACGGTCAAGTACTCCAACAGAAAGAAATATATATATGAATGGTGGGTTTACCATAGTGTTCAAGGCGTCTGCTAGAGTGGCGTTATCGGGAACTTGGACAAGCGGCCGCTTGTCAACCATAAGATCTTTGACCTTGAACTCCATCAGACGGCTGGACGACTGCATGAAGGTGGTGGTTATGTGTTTTGGGTGAGTTGAGTGCACAGATAGTCGAAGAAAATGGGACAATGCTGATATCATTCTTTACTTCTTTGGTCTGATGCTTCATACTTCATAGTTACTTCAATAAGACATGTATGGTTTACTAGGAAGATGGCACGTATTACATGTGTTGCTCCATGGCATGTGCTTCTTCGAATGCTCAGACCACGCGTCTCGTGTACTTTTTATCCAACAACATAATGATATTAAAATTAATTAACTGTAGCGTCTGTTAGAGAAACGAAATGTAGTGACTGATTTTTATTTCATTATGGGGGCCCGGCCCACTAAAGTATCTATATAAAGAATGAAAGGAGCTATCGGGTCCCGTTAATGAAACGGGTCGGATTCAGAGCCCAACACAAAGGCGAATATCTCGTGAAAGCAATAAATGCAGGAATCGAGAGAATCAGAAAATTTTGGTTTATTTCACTACTCTCCCGAGTTATATCCCGTGAAAGCCATTATGACATTCGTGAACGTTTTCTTTTTGGACCCACTATATATATTTTTTTTAATTTTTGTGTGTGAACGTTTCTAATTTTCTATGATTATATACACGCACTACTATACAATTTGAAGAAACCTAAAACGCAATCACACAACAACATCAACCAAAATGTCACAATTCCGCCAAGTATTCATTGTCTTGTTGTCTATCATTTATCCGTTAGTCACATCTTTCACCGTGATCACCTCCGACTCGACTGCGCCGTCGGCTCTGATCGACGGCCCACAAACTGGATTCACGATGACCAACGACGGCGCTCGCACGGAGCCCGACGAGCAAGACGCCGTCTACGACATTATGCGAGCGACTGGCAACGACTGGGCTGCCGCGATTCCTGACGTGTGTCGAGGCCGGTGGCACGGTATCGAGTGTATGCCGGACCAGGATAACGTCTACCACGTTGTCTCCCTGTCGTTCGGAGCACTCTCAGACGACACGGCGTTCCCGACATGTGACCCTGAACGCTCTTACGTCTCTGAGTCCCTCACGAGGCTTAAGCACCTCAAAGCCTTGTTCTTCTACCGATGCTTAGGCCGCGCCCCGCAGCGGATACCGGCTTTTCTTGGCCGACTCGGCTCGAGTCTTCAGACGCTGGTTTTGAGGGAGAATGGCTTTTTGGGTCCTATCCCTCACGAATTAGGCAACCTTACCAATTTGAAAGTTCTTGATCTCCACAGAAACAATCTCAACGGCTCCATCCCCTCCTCGTTTAACCGCTTCTCCGGTTTAACATCACTTGATTTGAGTGGCAACCGGTTGACTGGTTTGATTCCCGGTTTTCTTCTTCCGAAGCTGAACGTTCTCGACTTGAACCATAATCTATTAACCGGACCGGTTCCATCCACACTCGAGTCCTGTGGATCGTTGATCAAAATCGATCTTAGCCGAAACAGAGTCACTGGTCCCATCCCGGACTCGATTAACCGGCTTAACCAATTAGTGCTTCTGGATTTGAGCTATAACCGGTTGTCAGGCCCGTTCCCGCCTTCTCTCCAAGGACTAAGCTCTCTACAGGCTTTAATCCTCAAAGGCAACACAAAATTCTCAGCAACGATTCCGGAAAACGCGTTCAAAGGGCTCAAGAACTTGATGATTCTTGTTCTCTCCAATATGAACCTTCAGGGCTCCATTCCGAAATCGTTGACTCGCTTAAACAGTCTCCGAGTCCTTCACCTGGAGGGCAACAATCTAACCGGAGAGATTCCTTTTGAGTTTCGGGACGCTAAGCATCTAAGCGAGCTCAGACTCAACGATAACAGTCTGACAGGTCCAGTACCGTTCGAGAGAGACACAGTGTGGAGGATGAGGAGAAAGCTGAGGCTGTATAACAATGCTGGTTTGTGTGTCAACCGGGACAGTGACTTGGATGATGCATTCGGTTCAACATCTGGTTCAAGTCTCAGTACGTGTGATGGAGAAACACCGAGACCAGGTCCTTCCGGTACGGTCCAGCATCTATCTAGAGATGAAGGTGATATGCCGGGCGGATTAACGGGCGTGTCAAGCGGTTCCAAGTCTTTGGGGTTCTCCTATCTTCCTGCACTCTTTCTTCTGTTCAATTTCATTTCTATGCTAATCTGAGGGGATTATAAAACTGCTGTAAATATTTCCCGAGTTTACTGTTAGATGCCTTTTCTCCTTTTCTCAAAAAAAAAAAATTGAAAACGATCTAAGCCTTCACAATCACATAAAATTTATTCTATCATTATGTACTCTGTTACTGATTTGTACCTCTTGTTTTCTGGTTTATAAATTGTTTTAACTTCCATGTTTGGAACATTTAGCTTTTTTCAATATGGGAAAGGAATACCTATGAACACACATACTACTGAATTGCATCAGATGTGCCCATGCAACACATTCAATAGTTTGATTCTAGTGGCAAAACATTGTTTTAAGATTTAGGGACGTTACTATCTACCTCAAGAGTAACGCACAAGACAGCAAAGACTACGTCCCTGATATGCGTACAAAAGCTTACAAGTCTCTATTGGTAAGAAAAGTTACTACATTTCAAGTAAATGTGTCCTCACGATCTCCCTCCAAAATGTCAGCCTCCTCCATGTTACTAAACTCCAAGAAATGAGTGGGTCGATGCTCCTCGTGATAGAACTCCTTCGGGGACCCGAGTTTGACATTGTATTTCATGCTCACCGTGTGCTTCACTCCCATGAAGTTGTAGTTCCACGATCCATTCTCAGGAACCTATCAAAACAACAAGTTACAAAAATCATATCTCAATGGTTTCATACCATTCAAGGACAAAAGCACAACTGGGAAATGTGTTTCTTACCATGTAAAACCCGAGGAACCGGTCACTCAACAACATCTGAACCTTTTCATAATGGGTGGGAAGGTAACCGTGAGGATTGCCGCCTGTGTCCTTATTAAGCCGCCCCCATTCATATCCGGTTTGGGTCAACTTATATGACGTCAAAGAGCAGGAACCCGGAGTGAAACTGCAGGTCAGGATGATGCATTTTTCTCCATCCCATTGCTTGTTGTTCTCCAGAATACGCGAATGAGAGGTTACATCCTATAAAAGCAAAGAATCAGTTAGCAATGGGGTTAGCAGGCTGATCTTAAGGTATAGATAATGTATATATCACCTGTGGCGACAGCTGAGGCAGCTCGTTAGGCTGTGTGTGCAACCATCCCAAGGGCTCAAGATCATTTAGGAAGTCATGCTCAGGAAGAGAAGACGGCAGTTGAACAAGCTGATGAGATCCCAACTGTGGCACCATCACAACGCAACGGATTTCTTTCACTTGGGGATTATCTGGGGGACTAATACCATATAAATACCCAGCAATTTGAGTACGAAGATCAGCTACGCATATGAACTTCTTCAAAATATTCTTTGGCATGATGTAGGTGTATCCGGTTTCCTGTGAACAACAAGAAACAACGGTTAAGGGTGACACCCGAAAGGCTTTTACTTTATTGACAAAGTGAATGAGAGTGACATGGACTCTAACCTTTATGTCATCTGAATTCACATATATGTGATTGACTCTGAGGTAAAGGTTAGTGGCTGATATTGCACGCACACGCCAATCTGTTTTGGAACCGAATGCAGATTGCTCGTAAGGGCTCGTGGTGGTAGTAATGAGCTCATCACCATGAACATTTGTAGTTCTTGTTGTGACTGCAGTAAGCTGGCTGGCTTCCTTTGCCTGCAATAAGATACAGATTTACGGTGAACAACAGAACTACATTCTCATTGTTTGTCTGAAAACTTGATAAAAGTAACAGTTACGAGTACCTGTTTCTCAATCTCAGCAATTTGTTGCCTCTGTTGAGAGGGTGGAGTAATCTCAGCTCCAAGAATAATGTCTCTGATCTCTGATTGTGTCAGAGCTGAGGTATTAACATTGTTCTTCTTTGCGTAGTCAGAAAGGATCAGATCTCTAAGTGCTACCTCCACCTGAATTTAACATGATCGTGAATAAGGAAAGACTATTCAAACAAAGAAAAGAAAGTACAAGCATTATGTAATATAAGACTAGTAAATAAAAAAACAGCAAATAAAGAGGGACACTATCAGATAAAATAATATAGCAAAAAACAAACTAAATAAAGAAGTTCGAAAAGTGGCAGAAGAGTTACCTTCATCCATTGATCATCAGTGAGAGAGGGCCAGATGTGATGTGGCTCAGTAACAACAGACTTGTCAGGCTTCAACAACATCTTAGCCTTCTCATTATTAACATGAAGCGCACGAAGGATCAAAATAAGTCTTGAAAAAGCAGTATACGAAGAAATACTCTTCAACCAATCATCATATATATTGAACAAAACCATCTGCGGTTCTGTCGCCTTCAAAATCAGGTCACCAAATTTCTCTATCTTTAGGCAAGCCTGGAACGGGAGCTGCAGCTCACTTCCCTTGATAACGATGTTGGGGAAATCTAGCAAGTGAACCTCAAGGGGATCCAACATTCCTTTTCGCGTGACAATAATCTGTTTTGGCTGTTCTTCAACAGGGAGTGATCGCACAAGTGCAGCAACCTCTTCAGCAGTTTTCCATTTTGCTAGCTGACCAAGACGCTTCTGACCAGCCCAGACGCTTGTATGGATAACCTAGACGACAAAAATAAAACAGTTACTTAAGATCCCACAACATGTTATTAATAGACTTCATCAGAAACAGTAGTCTTGTGGAAGTGGAACAATATGTATGCCTGCTCTAAATGTAAAGCGCTGGAGAGGGAGAAATACCTTCAGGAACAGCTGCCCAGTTCTTGGATTGAAAATGAAAATCGCACCATTGATTGGCTTAGTCGTTAAATTTCCTTCAAATGTCTTGTGAATCGTGACACGATATACATTGGTATCATCAACAAACCATATAATTTGATTGCTGAATATTTCACCATAGTTTTGAGATGACAAATAAGGCTCTGTAGGCTCAGACGAGTACAACTGTAAACCCTTCCTTATCCTCTCTCTCAACACATATAGAGCTGGATTTGACTGCAATTTAAAGTTTAAACGATAAGTCACAAATCTAAATAAAATGGGTCCTGCAAAATACACCCCAAGAAAAAGTTCTAGTACCTTCATGATCTTGTTCATTGCTTGAGCAAGAAGAGGTTTTGAACCAGGAAACCAATTACCAAAGGCAGAATGCAAGTTGTATGCCAGATCAAGCCCAATCATTACACCTGCACGGATTTTGTAAAAAAAAATTATACATACTTCAGAAAAGCGAAAGCTAACAAAATCTAAAAGTAATACATACCTGTTGGAGATGGATAGATAGACATGTTGTCAGTTGTATAGTCCATGAACTTTGCCCTAGTATAACGTTCAATATCATGGGAGTCATAGTCTCCCCAACGAAGTTGCACATCTATCCAATACTTGTTACTAGCTTTCTGGTCGAACATATCCTTTGACTCTGCAACCAGGCTAGGCTTAGACATAGGCCATTTATGAGCAGCAAACAGAAGAACATCAGCACAAGAGCTGTTCATCTTATAACTCTTTCTTGGATGGATTGTCTCCTTCTGCACCGTTTCTATCTCCAAAGCGTCCAACTCTTGGTCCAATACTTGGCAAAGATCCATAACAACACTCTCATGGATTTTCTGCCACAAATGGGCTCGGAAAATCTGAATCAAAGATATCTTAAGTGTAGGAATCTTTCCATGCATAAATATTCCTGTCAGATCCAACTGCACTTGGAAACCCACATACACATTCGCTCGATTAATTGTTGGCGACCACCAAAGCGTGAATCTTCTATTTGGAATCTGGTTTAGACCAGACCTCTGCGCATTAGTCAACTTCTTATATTTCATCGACTCCTCAAAACCAGATGCCTTCTCCCAGAAAAGACCCTCCCATGTCGGGAAGCTGAGTTCATGTAAAGCATGAAAAAGTTAGCAAATCTAATGTGATGTAACTGAACATCATATGCTATTATGAAACAAAGATCATAACTAGTTGAGGAGAAATGAAAAGCAGACTTACTATGTCCCCTTGAATAGGGTGTGCTCAAGAATACCCTCAACACCTCCAAGTGCTTGAATGACATCAGTACGGTAATTGTTCAAGTTCCACAACTTTCCATCATGCCTCTGGTGTGTCCACCAGAAAGGATTTTGTTTAAGGACTTGGTACTGCTTAAAGTCGGTCCTAACTCTCCAACCTTTATCATATGCCAATGTGTGCCTATCCTTCTGAAACAGTGTATTTATACGAGGAATTCCTCTATCCCAAGAATCCTGTCATATTTTAAAAACACGAGTTATTATTCTCCTCAATGATCGGATATTTAGAAGCAAATAAAAATTCAAAATAATATTTGCACTTCAACCCCAGAAGAGGAGAAGGCAACACAGCGATATACTCCCAAAACCCTCTGAAAATCAAAGCCAAGACTACCCAAAGAAAGCAAGCTAGCATGCTAATATCCCGTTCAAAATTCAACATCAAGTACAGAGGTTACACAAGTATGATACTTACTTCCAGATCTTCCAGTGTAAGACGCCTATTTTGGGCCTGCGCTTCCTGCCTTTTTAAAGCATATTCTGCCCATACACGCTGTGAATCAATAAACTCACTTTCCCATGGCTGTATATAGCGGTAAAGATTTGGTATAAGCTGATCTTCCTCGTGGCTCATTCCACTCCTAAAGTGGGTTACACCAACATCTGTTTGCTTGCTGTACCGAAGGTCACTTTGTGGGATCAAAATATGACCCATTGACAACATTCCAAGCCCTCCAATTTCCTTTGGAGTGTAGAAGATAACAGGAGGAAATCTGCGAAGGAGGAAGTAGAAAAATCAGGTTACAGAAATATAAACACACAGCTCTGCTATGTCGACCATAAGCTCAATAAGATAGCTTTTACTTACCGACTAGGCATCTTTGAGTTCAACCCGATCTTAATTCTTGTTTGGATTTTATTCTCACACTTGACCAGTAGATCCAAGAGCTCTTGCGTGTGTACAGTGGCTTCACGGAAGTAAGTCATGAGACCTGTTTATAAAGAAAAAGTGATCAGTTTCATGATAAACAACAAATCAAAAAAGTAAACAATGATGCCAAAACGGGCTCAGAGGATTATTGTACCAATAAGAGCTGTATTCCATTTGTTGACGATCTTGGT
The DNA here is from genome assembly GCA_023657505.1 of Camelina hispida. Classification (NCBI taxonomy): domain Eukaryota; kingdom Viridiplantae; phylum Streptophyta; class Magnoliopsida; order Brassicales; family Brassicaceae; genus Camelina; species Camelina hispida. The sequence continues at coordinate 43,370,484 of CP094632.1, forward strand.
AAAGGTGGTTGATCCTGATGACATAAGGATCTGCCTCACACGATTCTCAAACACCTTCATATGTTCATCGTCAACCCGCAGAAAAGCTACTGCAGTCCTTTCCTTGGTCTGTTCATTTTGCAGATTCCAGACACCATCTTTTGTGTTGCTGAAAGCTTCTTGGGTCATCCTGATTTTTGGAAGTATGCGGACTTCAAATCCACACCTGAAGGCAAGATGAGAAAGAGTCACAGATGTCAATGGCAGTACCAAGTAACAGTATAAACGAAAGCATAGCACTAACAAGTAACAACAGAAGCACTAGAATGCGCAAATGAAGGACTTACATGCTAAAGAGCAGGTTAGGATTATCCTTGCTATAGACAGAGACAAAGCCATTCTCCCACTCCAAAGTTGTGATGCTCCGGGGAAGACGGTTCTTCATGTCCCAGAAGACACTTCTACCAAGATTGACTGAAAGATGAATAATAAATGAGACACACATATAATGCATAAATATAGTCAATCGAATTATATATAAAAAAAGAACATACCATCATGTTTCATCAACCTCATCCTTGCATCTCTTGGCCAGCACTTCTTATTGTTGTATCCCACCATGTTTTCATTGTTGGGATCCGGGTGCTCCGTAAGATATCGCTGAATAAGATCCCGCGCCTCTTCATGGGTAAATTTAAACATGATATGAACTTTGTCTATATACCGAGAATAGAGTCTTATGGGATGGCGTGTCTCCACTTTTGTATCCCAAAACGTCATAAACTCGTTAGGCATCTGTGGTGGCCCAGCAATTTCACTCGCTCGAGTCAAACCAAGAAGCAAAAGATCAAGTAATAGACCGTAGAACTGAACAACAAATGATGCAAACTGGAGTCCTCTAATGAGACCATACAAGTTAGTATGACTCATATCCTTGTAAGACAGGACCACGTTATTCTTGGCAGACACATAGTCTGCAATATTGTGGTCAAGAACCAAACGAAGAAGCCTGAAACAAACAACACAAAATACTTATTACTCCAGAAAAATGTGGCTCAACATTATTAATAAATTATTAATGAGACAGGTACCTGTTCAACATTGTCAAATCGATCTTCTCAAAAAACTTTTCGAACTTAGTTTGGAGCATCACCACACACTGCCCATCACCTGTGTCCCATATGCCTTGCAAGTTGTTGATACCTTGACACCACTTATAAACCAGAAGTGGGGGTGGCTCTGAGTCTGCAGGCTTAATCCAGTTTGGAAACAAGTGGCGCTTGTCACCTTCGTACCACAAGTATTGATCAAGATAGGCATCGGTAATTTTCTCTAGAGGCTCTATTTCATAAACTGGAATCAAGTAGCTATACAGATCCATAAACTCTATGCCAACCTGCAGACAAATCGTATACACCATCACTTCACTGCGGCAACCTTGAAGATCTATGTCAATCCATTGCTCCAATATAGAGTGAAATATTAAATTACCTCTTTAAAGCCACGTTGGGTGAGAAGATGACGTTTTATTCGTGCCAGAGCTTCATGAGGATTGTCATAAGCTTGTTCAATTAGACCAAGCTCTTCTCGCTGCTGCTGGTTCAACCTCACAGCTACACTATATGATTCCTTCAGTCTCTCAAGGGCAAGGATGAGCAACTTTGTGTCATGTTTGTATGACAATGGAGGAAATGGAATTGGAGAAAACTTCCTCGATTCCAGCCAATGAACAGTTGTTGTATAGATTGCAAGTGCTTCTTCCGGAGTGACATACGGACCATCTTTCAGGTAATTGTGCTGTCGTTCCTGTAACAGTTTTACAAGGATAACACATCAATATATATAAAGCCATTTCCTAAAATGTTGCTCAAGCAAAAACGATAGTAATAAAGACAATGATGAAACAGACCTGTTCTGCCTTAAGCCACAGACGAGTCAACCTCCCGAGATTCTTTCTACAAACTGTCTTATCAACAGTAGCCCCTCTTCGGATACGCTCACGATTGTAGTGAGCAACATTCGTCCACCAATCAGCCTTAGACTTGACATAACGGAGGATCATATTCTCAATTGGAACAGGTAACCCAGGGACCTTCCATGGAATATTAGCTTTCCAGCACCGCCATGCCTCACTAAGGTGCTGCAATATGGTCCGGGCTTTATTTTGCTTGATACCCTCTGCACATTAGCGGAAAATGTTAACCAAAGAATAAAGCAAAGCCATTCCATAACACAAGGAAAAACAAATTTATAAGAATAGAAACCTGGCATAGCATCAAGGACGTCATGCATGACAGCAGCTCGAAGCTCCAAATCAAAATGGCTTTCAACTCTCTGTTTTGTGACTGTTTTGGCCACTCCTTTTGAATGACGCCCCTCAAATTGACGTGCAAGAAGATTCCCTAACCATCGTTCAAGAAGAGGAACTATTCCCCGAAGGAAGAACAACCATACCCTCCACATTGGAGCCCAAAATCCACACCCTGGACCCTTACCCACAGGCCCAGTATTGAAACGGTAATATATCAAGTGCTTCAAATCCTTGCACATCCTAATCTGCCTCATCAGTCTGTATTTATAACGATACATACCCGTCAACTGGCCAACGTGAGAGAATATATATTGCAGACCGTCAGCCAATTGGAAGGCATCAACATTACCAAGTCGGAATTGGACATTCGCATCAACAACAAGTTTTGTCAGCCGGAGAATCTCACGGCAGAGATGGAAAGCGTTCCCAAAACGTGACTTCTTACGCTCTTTGGTGGTCAAAGTTTTCACAGGCTTAAGGTTGAAGTTGTAGTCAAGATGCAGGTAGTTTAGATTCTTCCTATGAATCAACAGATTCAGCATATTATAACCCTGACGACACACTTGCAGACCCACTTCAACCCAATCCAGTTCGGTACTTTGGAAAAACTTTGTAGCTGCAAGAGATCGAAACAAGTGCTTCTTCTTCTGAGCTTTAGGTGGTCTATGGTGCAACTCATTCAGCACATAGCATTTCAATAGCTTTTGGTAACTAACCCGGACTTTAACCGGATAGGCTGGAGGACTGCAGTTAATGAGATCAAAGAATGTATTAGGACACTCACTAGTAAATTTCAAAGTCAAAGAGACCGAAAGTAGATAAAAAAGAAAAGCTTACCAATGCTCCTTGAACCACTCTGACACCAAGGGAATATCTTCTGCGCGGCGCGTCCTCCCAGACCTCATATTGAAAGGTCGTGGGGCAAACAACAATGATATGCCAGCAGCTGTAGTGTCAGTGTAGAGTTGGGTATCTTTCAGCAAAGGTTCCACACCTTCTGGTAAAGGGAAGTCATCCTCATCATCGTCATCATACACCTTCCTTTCACGCTTTTCCTTGTTAGTGTTGCTTATCGGGTGAATTAACGGATCATAATAAAATGCAGGAAGATCAGGATCCTCGGTCTTTATATACATAACCATAGGACTGTGATACACACAGAGTTTTACTTTCCTTGGCCGATTATTGTAGAGATGGGGAAACGCTATTCTGTACTCAGTTCGCAGAGGGGAACGAATGATAAGCTTGTTGATGTCATTAAACTCATTCCAGTCCTCATCTCCTTTCTCCATATCACGGTACAAAGGTTCAAACTTAGGTCCACCTGGAAAAGAGTACCAGAATGCATTAGAAAAGAACAAAAGAAAGGGACCTGCAAGTGAAGAAAAAAAAAATGGAGCATAGAAGGAAGATAGCGTACCAGGTATGCACATGTTCAAAGCCTTTGCTGTGAAGAAAGATGGCATGTCAAACAAGTAGAAGTAGTTGCGATCAATCAGATCAGAAAGCAACTGGCCTGCAAGCCTGTGAAGGGTAGCCATAATTGGAAGTGAGAGGTTCCACCTCCGGTAACTGGGACCATTAATCAGTTTTGTTTTAACGAGTGGCTTGTGGTCGTAAAACCAAGTGTGTACAGCAGAATCTTCTTCCTCATCAAGCTCCAACTGAATTGGTTCAAGAGGATCAACGTCCAACAAGTTGTCTGCATAGTCTAGTGGAGGCTCCTCATCATCAAATGGTGGAAACCGCATTCTCTTGAAATGACGACGATCCCTCTTCTCCCTTCGCATCATAATCCACATAGTACCCCACTGCAAGACCAGAATGGAATAAGCATCACTCAAATAAAACATCAATTAAAATTTAATCAAGGCACAGAGACATGAAAATAGAGAGAGGGAGAGAGAGACTAATCACTCACCTGAGCCATGTAAATAGGTTCCACGACCCATGGTATCTCGTTCACAAAAGTAATAGCTCCAGTGATGTGGTACAAAACCTTCACGTCTCGAACCTGGAAGAAAATGGGGAGTTAGATAAATGAACAAACGGCGAAAAAAGCCGAAGCTAAGCAGAAACCACATAAAGCTAACAAAAAATTAATAACCTGCTCCCAGGGCATAGGCATATTCTCCAAGAGCTTGAAAACAGCGTGAGGAACGAACTTAAGGGCTCCAAGGTATACACGTTTGTCGTGACGAAATTTCTTGGATGACATATCACCATGATCCCTGAAGAAAGAAAGAAAAAGAAATCGCAGTTTCAGTCTCACAATCAATCCAAGAAAAATCCTATAACCAAATCAGAGAAATCTTGGAGCCCTAAGTAAACTAGATTCCGAAATCGAAGAGAAAGAAAAACTCGCCTGATGATCTTCCTGACGTGCTCAGGTGGCATGTCCTCCTTCTGAGTTTCCACGAATCCAAACTTCCTCTTGTCGCCGTACCGCTTCGAGTTAAGCTGCATCCATTTTCTGGCCTTCTCCTCAAGCTTCGCCTCGGCCTCCTCAGGAGTAGGCTCCACCGGAGGAGTCGGATTAGAAGGCGGCGGAAGCGTCGTGTAAGAAGGATGCGCAGCGGGAGGTGGCGGCATCATCGAGCCGCCGGTACCAGGAGGAGCTAAAGGCATCCCATCGTTGTTGTTCCACATGGCTTAGGGTTCCAAATCGAAACGCCGAGCTGTATTCGCGGAGGAATAAACCCTAAATCCACCGCGTCCGTGTCGATCTATCTATCTACGTTGCGAAGAACTAGTGAGCTTAATCGAGTACAAGAAAAACCCTAAAACATTTTCGGGTGAGTCGCTATTTTTTTTTTTTTTTCCTCGTTCGGCCTTTTAATATAGAAGAGGAGGAGGTGTGTAAGTAAATCAGGCGGTGTCGAGCAAATGCTTTGACGGTTATCCAAACCCGCTTACTGGACTAGAGTCACTGCTAATCGAATCAAGTTAATGGGCCTTTGATGATTAGAATTGGGCCGTGATCCATGTGCCCATAGGCAAACTACAAATTGTTTTTTTCCTTTTTTCTCTGGCATTTATTGTGGCTATACTCTATATAGGAGGATGCAGTTGTAATTGCGTTTCCCCGTAAAACAAACAAACTCTCCCGATTCTGGTGACTCTCTCAGACTCTCACAGGTCCGTCTTCTCAAACACCTGAAGAGCAGAATCGTGTCGTAGTCAGTCGCGGCGGCAATGCGAGAGGAACGTAGTCCAGGAAGGGACGGTCGTCGAAGTGGAGGACTGAGGTCGTTGATAGAGCCTCGCTTCTTGTCATCGTTTGCTTTAAACGACGGTGGTTCGATTTCGGGACGGAGATCTTCCTACCTGAAACTTCCTCCTCAGGGTCGTATCAAGCTTTCCGTCGCTAAGCTCAACGGTTCCCTTTTCGGTACGATTTTTGCTTATCCAGTTTCCGAAAATCTCAATTTGAAGTGTCAAACTAAATTCTTCTCTATATTAATTTTGTTTTCCTGCTTTGCTTTACATCAATCTCTCGGAATTCTTTAGATTAACCTTTTAGCTAATCGAACTCTAATGGTTTCTATTATTGCTTGGTGCATCCGGAATTTGTTGTGTGGCGGTTTGAAATCATTGTTTTAGACATACTGTATAATACGATATCCAAATTCTGATATAACTTGTCGTCAACAAGTTAAAATGGTTTCAAACGATTCAGCAGATGTGGAAGTCGCAAAGGATTGCTCGGTGGCAGAGCTCAAAAGAGCTGTGGAACAAGTTTTCACCATTTCTCCTCTGGAAGGTCACGGCAGGATTTCATGGTACATCATCTGTGACTGTGCATATGAAAAGTTTGAGATTGTACACTTGTTAAAGCTATCTGATACAGTCGTGATCTTCGCCTACAGGTCCCACGTCTGGGGTCATTTTTGCTTATGTTATCGTGACCAGAGATTACTCAATGACAAAACTAGCATCCGTTATCTCGGTCTCAATGATGGGGATCAAGTTCGTGTCTTACTCCAATCTCCCTTCTACTTAAAAGAACGCATTTTTATTTGCATTATAATCCCTTTCACTCTATTTCAGTTACATTTCGTAAGGCATTTGTCCATAGACCACTCTCCTATGAACAAAAGATCCAAGAGCCCCAGTTGCAAGCGTTACCTTGAGTAAGTACTTTGTCACAATCTGCCTTTTATCGTCTCTGCATTCCAATGCGCTTCTCAAGAAGCTTCTTTTTATGGTAGGTTGGAAATGGAACCCGAAGCCAACGAAATCCAGAACAGTGTGGATGATGTAGCTGAGAAGTGTTATCCAGGAGCACAAGACGAGTTACCGGCAGCAGAATTCAGACTAGTGAACCTAATTAAAGGATGGTTGCCTTATGCTGGACGTTGGGGAGTGTCCAGAACAGGACCTGAGAGTCGCAGTGGTCCTTCCAGATTTTCTTTGAAGCATTTCAGTGGCAGGCCCAAGATGTAAAACCGTACGTCACATCCTCTTCTTATCTCCCCTCTTTAATTTTCCTCCTTTCTTGCAGTGATTATTGGTTTATGAATTTGTTGTCCAGGACTGATTCAAAGGATCCCTAGTTTTACAAATGTCTTATCTATAGTTTGTCTTCATGCATTACGAAAGCTGAAAGAAGGTGCGTTTTTTATTCGCATTTTATCAGCCTAGAACACAGTAGTATAAGATCAGCTGATTTGTAATAAAACAAGAATAGGTTGAGTATGTGTTAATTCAGAAGTGAAATGGCAAGGTAAACCTTATACAGGCTGAAAATGGTTTAACACATACTAACCTACTGAATCCAATTAATTGGCCTCACCACCCGATAATCTAAGAATGACCTGCCCTGCCACTAGCGTAAGATTATCTTCTTTTGCCTCCGTTCTATGAAAAACTATCTATCGTTGTCATATTTGCATATTTCTATATCTCTGAAGTTAACTTGTTGACAGTCTACATATGACTGTATCTGATTCTAAACAATTAAAACCTTCCTAGTATTTTTATTGTTCAAGTTCGTTCCACCAGTGGACCATAATCTCATTGAATTACTGTTATATGTAAGCTAGTATTGTACTTTCACATGTTGCTAGGAGCTTGAGAATATTGTTTACTTGTACATCTTGAGAAGGTGAAGAACATACACTCCGCTAGTAGAGCATTGTCTTTTTAATATTATAAACACTCGGAGAATTTTGACCCTTAATGATCGGTTAGCTGAGTGTAAAGGTGTTTGCTCTTGTCTTAATAATATAGAATTCTGTTTTCTCTTTTTTCCTTTATCTTTTGTTTGTTTGTATGTACATATTTGGTTTATTGGCTGGTAGAGTGAATAAACTCAGAAACCGTGGAAGCAAATGCAGAAGTCGGCAGCGAGTGTCAAACCATATAGCAAGGCTCAAAGACTTTCATTCTCGATCCGCATGTTGTCATGAACGAAGAGAATACCATGTAGTCTCCAAGGCACAGCCACTGAGGTTGTTACAGGTCAGGATTGGATTCTACTTTCTAAAGGGAATGGAATGAGTAATGACTGATGGATATCTGCATGTGGGTCTAATCTTGTATTGGATGTGTGATGGTCTCATTGTCCTGCATGCACTGGACTGTAACATCAAAAGGTGAGAGCATTGTGCATACAGTAACTTACACTATCTGCCAACAGTAAAAATAAAAACAAAAAACGCAAAGAAGTGGGATCTTAGATTCCCATTCTGATTAGAGTTGATGTCACTGTTAGAGGAGAGCACCGAGTCACATGGTCAAGTCCCTCTCTTTCAATTAAAAAAAAAAAAAAATTATGATTCGAAGTAAATGAAAGAGAGGCAGAGGAGGGAGATCTTGGGTAGTGATTGTCCTCCCAAGATTTGGTGTCCTTCGCTGTCTCTCTTGAAATTAACTGCACGAAAGATATTTGTGAGGTACGCATTCCTTTGTGTTTCGTTTTCAAACTTCATCATCTATTATTACAACTACTTTTTGGGAGTTTTTTTATAAACAATTCGTTTATGTAAAAAAACAAAATTACTTTGATTTCTTTTGAATCTTACTTTCAATATATTTAAGTAAAAAGAGAGCCTACCAAGTACCAATCACGAAACTCGGCCACTTACCTGATTGAAGTATCTCTGGTTTGAAGTTGGATTTGTAAGACCGTATGTAAATCCTTAATAATTGAGTTGACTGTTGTTGTCGTTTTATAGAGAGATAGTGTGTAGATGAAATCATGAAAAGCATACAAAATTTGGTTCAGATCCGACTAGTGGACTGGAAAGGATAATAATCTCTTATCTCATCTGATTGATTTTTGATTTTGCTTTTAATAAACTTCTATTTTCAAAGGCTTCTTCAATATTTTCTAAAACATTTCCTTTTTGCTTATTTTGAAATTTGAATCCAATCAAATCTATTTTCCTTTTTGATAGGGTAAGAAGTGGTAGTGGGGGAGATTAAAAACGACAAACGGAGAATATATCTACACGAAATCTGAATCCAAACCAAATCCTATTTTTTCGGATGAATATTAATTAGTTGAATCAAATTTGGTTGGAAAACGGCTTAACATGGGTAGTGTGGGGGCATAAAAACATTTTCCTTGATTAAATTGGGTATTACTATTAGTTCCTTTTTACTATGATAAAGCAATGATCAGAAAAACATCTATATAAAAATAAGTGGGAGAGAGAGAAGAGCGAGCAGGCGTGCGCTTCAACAGTCGAAACAAAGGCACTACTCTCGTACGTTTTTATAAAAAAATCTCTATCTCCCTACTCTTTTTGATCTGGGTCCTCCCTGCTCTTTTTTTTACTTTGGCCTTTGCTTATTTGTTTTTGTATATTACACATGTAGCGATCTCATCTGGTACACTTTCTTCCCCCAATGATTTTTCTTTTAAGAAAAAAAAAAAAAAAATTGATCTACCAATTTTACCATCGAACAAAATATGTTCTTTGAAAGTTGATTTGTTTTTGGGAAAAATCACAGAGAGATATTGAATACAAAAATTGAATAACACAAAGTTGATTCGCACCTTTCCTTTTAATTTCTCTCATAATCATTCTTACTAAAAATGCTAAAGTTTACAATTTCATACCTTTCGAGAAGGATTCGCTTATTTTCTGGCAAAGAAAGATTAGTTTCTTTTTTACCGGTTACGCTCTCGATGAGGATTGTCACAACTCACAAACTCAAGAAACAAGCCAATAAAAACAACAAAGATAACAACAAAATAAACCACTTTAATCTATTTATTTTTCAAGTATGCATGCATGTATTATTATTATTATTATTTTTTTTTTACTCATTTGAGAGAAATTGCCGCGAGTGAGGAAACTCCTTCTCTTCTGACCACAACCGCGTGCACCGTCGGTTGGGTTCTACATCGATTCCGGCGACGAAGAGGATCCCTGGCTCATGGTGCTTCATCCGTAAACCGATGCATCAGCCAGACAAATCTCTCAGATCAAAATCAAGGGAAAAGTGGAGGGGAGAAGTTTCTGCGTGGCGCTGTCGTTGAGAGCTCCATCACCGGTGTAGCGACGCAGATCAGAAGTCACAGCGAGGAACGATTGAGGATGGTGGTTAGATCTGCGGACTGGAGATTCTGGAGGTTTCGATGCGCCGTTGTTCGATGGGGAGGTCGTCTGCGGCAAGGCGGAGCTAAGCCACCGTTGAAGGTTTGCGGATCTACTCCCTACTGCTATTTCTCTCTCACGACTGAGTCTGGCTCTCCTCGACGAAGGTAAGCTCGGTTATCTTCTTCCTCCTTCCCCACGGCTCTACGGTAGTGGGATGGCAACGGATCCTGGATCACCATCTCCGTTCGACTCACGGCATCCAGACACACTGGAAGTCCTGATCCGGTGTGTATCCGCAATCCATGGACGACAGCTCCAACAGAGTTCTTCTTTTGGAGAATTAGGGTTTCCTGAAACCGGTTAAGGGAAACCGAATCGGTTTTGTATTCTGTGGTTTGTTTTGGTTTGTTGTATTTCGGTTTAGGCCTTTAGAGGATTGTGATGGATCTAAATCCGGAAATAGCTCATTGGACACTTATTTATATAAATTAAATACCCTTTAAAAAAAAAAATGCATGCATGTCATGCTGTCACATAATATCGATTTCTTTTGGAAAAGCATAATATCGATTTCATACGAGTAAAACCACAACACATTTAACATTTATGTTATAAATATCCATCACACAAAACAAAAGCCTTGATCTAGAGAAGCCATAAAAAAAAAAAAAAAAAAAAAAAAAAAAAAACTAATCATATCAACCATAATAAGCGTTAAGTGGTTACGTCATAAATATTATCTTGGTCTTCTTTGCTAGATGGCGCAATTTAATAATCATCCATTATTAAATTGCATCTAGGGATATATTAATTTGAACATTAGTAGTTCTTAATTTACAAAGTAAATATATCCAACCACTATGATATTTGAGTTGTTACAAATGAGCTTTAATGTGATACTATTATGTTAATATTTTCAAAATTTAAAAACATACTGTATTTTTAAAATAGTAACTTCGGATGGAGTCATGGAGACGTACGATGAGTGGGTAGAACTGTAGAAGAAAATATGAAAGAGAGAATGTTAAATAAATGCTATAAATACAGCCAACCCAATTCTCTCTTCTCCTTGGACACACACACACACGCACGCACGCACGCACGAGTGAGAGATATGTTTGCCGTGGAGAATGGGTTGCAGGGAGACCCAAGATTAAAGGCCATCTCCGACGCTATTCGCGTCATCCCTCACTTCCCCAAGACTGGTCCATTTTATATTTCCTTTCTTTCTTTTATGTGCATACTTATTTTCGTTTTTCTTGTTCGCTTCTTGTTGAGAGAAATCAACTATAACTTCTATGTGTCTATGTTTGTGTCGTCGCAGGGATCATGTTTCAGGACATAACAACTTTGCTGCTGGATCCAGTTGCCTTCAAACATGTTGTTGACATCTTCGTTGATCGTTACAAGCACATGAACATCTCTCTCGTTGCTGGTTCCTTTCACTTTCCCTTCTTTAATTATAAAACCTCTCTCTAGCTCATAATTAATCCACTTTTTCTTCGAGGCGCTCTATTTAGTTTTTTTTTGGCCCAAAGACAGACACAGCACCCTTAAATTATCAATTCATTCAGCTTAAGGCAACACACGTATAATATATATAGGTTTTATAATATATAGTTATAATTCCTATAGTAATATTATGACATATGATAGAATCCAAAGCGGCGAGGATTTCCCAATATGAAAAGATTGAATAAACAATAGACAACTTTTTCTTATGGATTAATGATTTTACACACCCACAAACTAACTTGTCTAGTGTGGTTGGTGACTAATCACTCATGCATCCCTTTTAATTTGTCGTTAGTCTGCCTCTATATATATACATTTTTTTTGTCATTTAGTGATCCTTTTGTAAAATTCAATTAGAAACAAACAAGTAAGAAATGCTTATCTAAACTCGATTTCGAGGATAATATAATGCATAATGCAGGAGTTGAGGCTAGGGGATTCATATTTGGACCTCCCATCGCATTAGCCATAGGTGCTAAGTTCGTCCCACTACGCAAACCGGGAAAACTACCCGGTAACCTCAGACTAAATCGTGATGTTGGAATTAGTTATAATTATAATAAGAGAAGTGTGGTTGAAGGATATACATGATCTAATTTTGTTGTGGTGTTAAAAAAAAAAAAGGGAGAGTGATAAGCGAAGAGTACGAGCTTGAGTATGGAAGTGATCGTCTAGAGATGAGTGTGGAGGCTGTCAAATCAGGTGAACGAGCTCTCATCATCGACGATTTAGTTGCCACCGGTGGGACACTCTCCGCTTCCATTAACCTCTTGGGTAAATATTATTCTTCTACTTTTTTTGTTAAATTATTAGAAAATGAATACTAATGTTAAACAAGATGATTTGAATGATACATTACATACGCCTTTTAAAAAGGTAACACAATATTATTATATCGATCGAGTGGTAAACTAACGAGCCTCTCTCTATGGACTTACTATAGAGCGCGCTGGGGCTGAAGTTGTAGAATGTGCCTGCGTTGTTGGTTTGCCTAAGTTTAAGGTACATTGGTCTTTTTAAAATTTCGAACCAATAATATTGTTGGATCTTATATATATAGGCCCATTAACTAATGCTACTAGATGTGAAGAAGATAAATAACAACAACAAGTCGTTTCGGCGGCGATATGATGCAGGGGCAGTGTAAGCTGAAGGGAAAGCCGTTGTACGTTCTAGTGGAGCCAAGAGAGTTTGATGAATTAACCTTACACAATTAAGCCTTTTTATCTATTGGCAAGCGATATATGGTCGTCATCTCCATCTATATTTCCAAATTCGCGAACTAGATAAATTGTAATATCAACGGTTATGTCAATAATATATAATCGATATCTTGCAATGAAAATAATGATTATATTCTATTAGGATTCAATGTGGAATGATTCATGCAAGCTATCCTATATGTATGCAGCTAAGCTCGCCTTAGTTCAAAGCTTTTAGTTTTGGCATTGTTCGTTTTTGGCTTGATCCTTTGTAGATCGAGGTGGCTATTGTGGAGGGTAGAAACAAAGGAAAAATGTATTTTAAATGTTAAAAAATAATTTGATTTATAGCTGTTAAAATTGAAGTAAGTTTCATAGTGATTTTGAACACTAAATTAGATTTGGTTTCTTGATAATTAATTTTGTAATTTAATTAGTGCATTGTTTTCTTTTTCATTCAGCTTATTGACCAAAGTATTAAAGTTCACCTTAGTTAAAAGCTTTTAGTTTTGGTACTCTTCATTTCGACATTGATCCTTTTAGATCGAGCTATTGTATTATTGAAGGATGTAGATAAACAAACAAACAAAACTATTGGAAGATGATCAAAATAAAAATGGTTTTAAGTATAATTTGGGGAGAATTATTATAGCAAGCACCACCTTTCTTTCATAGTGATTTTGATAACTAAACAAGGTATTGGTCTTTCCGATCCTAAACCTAAAAACGAATTGTATATAATTAACTAGTGCATTGTTTATAATTATACTATACCACAATGGGATTAAAAAGCGAATTATTAGATAAACAATATTTTGACAAGATTGAATAAGAAACGGTGCCTGGGGAGTATCACGCGCGACGCGCCCATGTTGATAAAGGAAAGTACGAAAGAGCCCCTGGGCGCTTGCATAATGTGCAAGTTGTTGTCGTAGTGTATAAAAAGGGTAAATTAGAGACAAATTTGGGTTCTCCACCTCCTGGCCCTGGCCTGCCCTGTAGTCAAAGAAAACCTAAAAAACCCGATTAGATTGATATTCGAAAGATAAAAAAAAAGATCCTTCTTCTCTTACGCTCCTCCTCGTATCTCGATTCGATTCGATTCGATTCGTCGGAGATCTTCTTCTTCTTCATCACCCAAACCCTAACTTATCGCTTATATTGGATCGAACCATCACCATCTTGTCAATTTCTTCTCTGGTTGTTTGTTTTCTCAGCCATGTCTGCCGTTTATTGCGGAACCAAGAGATCTTACTTCGATGATATTCCTTCTCCTCCCTCTTCTAAGAGGTTCCGATGCTTTTCTCCTACCAACTCTCCAATCTGGTCCTCTCCTTCCTCTTCCCTCGATCAGCTTCGCTCTGCCTTTCCTCACCTTGAACTCACGGTACGTCTTCTTCTTCTTCTCTCCTTTTGTTTTTGTTTGGGGAGCCACACACAGATCTAGCTTTACCTTTTTTCCGCATCTCCTACTACCTCTCCGACTTGCTTAGTCTTCGTTAGACGCCAATTTCGTATGGAGTTATGTATTGGCTGTGTGTGTTCTTTGTTCAATTTCATTCTGACCTAGGTTTTTTTTTGTAGCTTAGAAATTTGATTAGATTTGCAATGTTTTTTTTTGTTTCTCAGGTTCTAGTGAAGGCTCTAGAAGAACATGGAAGTGATTTAAATGCTTCTATGAAAAGCTTATACTCTTTCGTCTCCGCTGAGGAGGAGAAGAAAGCTCAAGAATTAGCCGCAGGATGTGCTGCTAATGAGGAGTCTGATGCCGTTGCTGGTGCATCTACTTATACGGCTACAGAGAATCCCCCGGCCAGTGGTGATGACTGGGTTGAATTGTTAGTCAGGGAGGTTACTCAATCTACTGGTACCGATGATGCTAAACTACGTGCCTCTAGAGTCCTTGAGGCCTTGGAGAAGATGTTAAGTGCACGTGCTCGTGAAGAAGCTGGAAAAAAATTCCAAGAGGTAATAGCATTTTCACAAACCTATCCTCTTTAATGTGTTCAATTCTGAATATAAACTTACATATGCACCCTTCTGCATACATGCTGGTTATCAGAGCGATCATATTTGTTCTTTGAGCCCTAAGCATGGATTTACAATATCAAGTTCAGGGTGGCTGTAGTCGGACATAGGTTGAACCATTAGCTTATTCTTATGTAGGTAGCTTCAATGTTGTCACCGACTACAAACTGTTGGCCATAAACACAATTATGTATAGTATACCTAGGAAACAGTTGGGAAGGAATAATTCTCGTTTGATTTTGTCAAAACTATGATAATTACGAAACAAAATGATGACGCAGCAAAATTATTCCTAGGATTTTTGGTATCTCGTGTATGAAATGAACAGCGTTTTTCTGATGTCGCAGGAGAGTGTGGCAGTGCAGCAACAAGTGGAGGCCTTGATCAAGGACAACACAGTCCTCAAACGTGCAGTCGCTATCCAGCATGAGCGGCAGAAAGCATTCGAAGACGCGAACCAGCAGTTAGAACTCTTGAAACACCTGATTCCTCAGTACCAGGAAAAGCTCAGAACTCTGGAGGTAAGCCATGGAGAGCTTTTCTAGCTCTATTGCCTTGAATTGTCTGTGTTGGTTGTTTTAAAAATTAAGTTGATGGCTCACAAAGAAAAGTGTGAATGATCAAAACGCAGGTGAACAACTACGCGCTGAAAATGCAGCTGCAGCAAGTGGAACATGGCAACTCAATGCCAGGAAGATTCAATCCGGACGTCTTCTAAGAAGTTCTCCAGGAAACGAGGACACTTACTTGCAGGAGGAGAAGGCGGCAATAAACGCAAGTTAGAGAGAGAGAGTCAGAGAGAGAGAGAGATACAAAAACAAAAAGTGCTTTTGCATTGGTATTACTGTGTAGTCCGGGACAAACATGAGTTTCCTTTGCTTTTTATATTTTTCTTTGCTGCTGTTTGTGTCTGTTCCTCAGTCGTATTAGTTGGGAAAACAAGGATGTGTTTTGGTATAGGGTTGTATAACTGAACATTGTTCTGAATATTAGGGGGAGAGTAATAAACTTGTGATCTCCCCATGGTATCGATTTCCTGAAACTTGGGCTTGACCACTTCCCCATGAGTGTTTTATTTTATACGAACAACAGAACAATGAAGCTACCGTATCTGGAACAATGAAGAGAGATAAGTTTCCTTAGAAAAAAGAAAGAGAGATCCACGTGAGCGAGGTTGGCACCACAAATCCCGATACTTCGAGTTTTATTTTTTCGCTCTCTCGCTAAAAGAGAAGTGGAATCATCTCAACAATGTCCGTTGCCAAGCTTCTCCGCTGAGGACTCAGACGGAGGGCTCGTTTAATCGACTGACCCAATCTCTCTCTTTTTTTTTTTTTTTTCGCTCCTCTCACAGTCTCACCTTCTTGGTCTCTCTAATGGCTGCCCTCGCTTCTCCCTCCCTCATCCCCTCTTCTCTCTGCTTCTTCGCTTCCGCCGCCGTCGCCGATGGTCCCCGTTCCCTTTCTTGTAATAATTTCTCGGCCTTTTCCGACGGCGGCACCAGTCTCAGGTTTCAAAAGAGCTTCTTATCCGTTTCTTCGCCTAATCGAAATCGGCGGGGATCCTCTCGCCGTTCCCTCGTCGTGTTTGCTGCTTCCGGAGACTACTACGCTACTCTTGGTGTGCCTAAATCTGCTAATAACAAGGAGATTAAAGCTGCGTATCGACGTCTCGCTCGTCAGGTATATTACATTACACTGTTTCTTTCGGTCTCCCCCCTTTACTGATAATTGCCTGACTGGAGTAGTAATCTGGAACCCTGATCGATCATATTCAAGTTAAATTATGCTGCATACCGTTATTAATACTTATGTTAGCTTGATCCTCTAATGGTTTCCTCATTGTGCATTGTACATGGATATGATAATTGTTATTTTGAATTTTCTATTCACATTATTGAGCTAAGATCCTATAACTTCTCTACTGATTTATATGTAGTACCATCCCGATGTGAACAAGGAACCTGGAGCAACTGAAAAGTTCAAGGAAATCAGTGCTGCCTATGAGGTATGCACCAAAAGCTAAGGTTCCCAGATTGATTCTCCTTCATAGCTCATGTCTTCCTCACCCTAAGGCTATATCTCGGCCATTTGGGTTTACTTTTCTTGTTACCTCCTTGTTAGCTTGGCCATTTGGGTTTACTTTTCTTGATTACATGGCCTTGTTTTCAAGATTTTCTGCTAGAATACATGTGAGTTCTCAGCTCTTTTGCATTGTGGTTACTGAACTACTACATTGTCAGGTGCTATCAGATGAGCAAAAGAGAGCATTATATGATCAATATGGTGAAGCTGGAGTCAAGAGTCCTGTAGGAGGAGCTTCTGGTACTTACACGGTAACACATTATCTGCTTCTGTTTTGATAATCATGTTCATGATTGGCACAAATTTTTGCCATCAGCTCTTGTGCTTGTAGCATACTTGTCCTTGACATTTACTTTCTCTTACATTTCCAACCAGTCAAACCCCTTTGACCTCTTCGAGACATTCTTTGGTTCGAGTATGGGTGGATTTCCCGGGATGGACCAAGCTGATTTTGGGAGAACCCGCCGCAGTAGGGTTACCAAAGGGGAAGATTTACGGTGAGTTTTTTTTTTTTTTATATTGATTAGAAAACATTGCATTTATTGACCAACCGCCAAATGATTTCTTCTTTATTCTCTTGTTGAATAACAGCATTTCACTGTTTGCTAATAAAATACTATCTAATGATTAACGTAAAAATATTGTTAGTGTCTCCTAACTTACCCTGTGTCCTGAAAATTTCTACTAGCATGGGATTTAATGAGCAAGCTGAGGAGGGTAGTGTCTGTTTGTCCATTCCCTTGCTCTTTCTTTTGGAGTTTTCCGTGCTTTTCATAACCTGCATAAGCTTTGACAATCACCAAAAGAAATTAAATTACATTTTTGCTGCTGATGCATTTCAGGTATGACATCACCTTAGAACTGTCGGAGGCTATTTTTGGATCTGAGAAAGAATTTGATCTTACGCATTTGGAGACTTGCGAAGCTTGTGCTGGCACCGGGGCAAAAGCAGGATCCAAGATGAGAATATGCTCCACTTGTGGTGGGAGGGGTCAAGTTATGAGAACTGAGCAAACACCATTTGGCATGTTTTCACAGGTCCTTGCAGTTGATTTCTTTTCTTTTTGTTTGCTTTCTCTCGGTTGCAGTTATTAAAGTCTGATGTCACAAATGGCATCTGATTGAGCATCACAATTAATATCGATATAGAGTTCACTCAAAATAATCTGTTTCGTTTAGTAGAAAGCGCAGAAAGTGTGAATTCCCTAGGAATTTGGTTGAATCCAGTTCGTGGTTTTCATTGATTGTGAGAGTTCGATTTTGCTGGTAAACTGTGTAACACTACCTTCCTTCTATAGCTGAACGTATTAATTGTTACCTATATGTGGTCTCTTTCATCTTAGGTTTCTATATGTCCTAACTGTGGTGGAGATGGTGAGGTAATTTCTGAAAATTGTCGGAAATGCTCTGGAGAAGGACGTGTGCGTATTAAAAAAAGCATCAAAGTGAAAATTCCCCCGGGAGTTAGTGCAGGTAGCATCCTTAGAGTTGCTGGAGAGGGTGATTCTGGTCCCAGAGGGTATGTTGAGAAATTTACCAATTAGAAAACCATTCTTTCTGTTATAGCATTCTTAATGGTTCGGGTTTTTGGTAATTGGCTTTCTGCTTCCGTTAGTGGCCTTCCAGGAGATTTGTATGTATATCTTGATGTTGAAGATGTCCGGGGAATTCAAAGAGATGGGATAAACCTTTTATCTACCCTTTCGATCAGTTACCTTGATGCTATATTGGGTGCGGTTGTGAAGGTGATTTAGTTCTTTGTATCAGATATCCAAATAAGTACATTCTAGGTACGTGTAGATATCCTCAGAATTGACCATTCATCTTATTATAAATCGAAAACATCTTTGTAACTGTAGGTGAAAACAGTTGAAGGAGACACTGAACTGCAGATAGCTCCGGGTACACAACCTGGTGATGTGCTGGTCCTGGCAAAGAAAGGAGTACCAAAACTGAATAGACCGTCTATCCGTGGTGACCACTTGTTTACAGTCAAAGTATCTATACCAAATCAAATAAGGTATGACCGTCTAAATTTGTCTTGTGGTCAATTTAACTAAACCAAACAACGTATTGTGCGTCTGTCGATTCCTCAATGGGTTTTCTGGATCCTACGAACAGTGCTGGAGAACGGGAGTTACTGGAGGAACTTGCATCTCTGAAGGACACGTCCAGCAACCGGTCGCGAACTCGTGCTAAGCCTCAGCAACCCAGTGGTAAGTTGTCAAATCTCTAATGCCAATAATATCAATGGAACCTCTTGAATCTTGTATGTATCTGCATCGATGTGAGACTATTTGATGATACAAGTATACGTTGATGGATCCCCTCAAGTGTATGCCACTTATGGTTTTGTAGCTCTGAGCACCGCACCCAGTAGGTCAGAAAACAGGATAGATGAAGTTAAGGAGGAAAATCAAGAACCAGAGCAAGAAAACGACTTGTGGAAGAGCATCAAAGATTTAGCAGGGTAAGTCAATTAAAAAAAGATTGTGGCCCTGAAAATGATATAGGGAATAGTCCAGCTATGCTTGTGTTCTTAAATCTGAAGCACATAAAAGTCTTCTTCTAAAAACGTAGTTTTGCACGTAGGTCTGTGGCAAATGGAGTTCTGAAATGGCTGAGAGATAACCTATAAGAGATTCATCTTCAAGTAAAAAAGGACGTGGTTTAAAGGATTTATAAGCTGCATTCATGGTAGGAATGTGGTAATGTTCATTGTTTCATTTGTTAATCTGACTGAGGGTCTTTTGCGGAAAAACAAATACAATATTTTTGTTGCCTTTTTTCAGTTACAGTTTGATGCACATATTGTGAGAACTGAGAAGAGAGGGCGGTTCTGCTCTACCTACCCCTATAATACTCCTTTTAATATACTGTAGACTGTAGTACAGAGACAACCGGTTTTCCGAGTTGGTTTTGATATAAAAAGAAAAAAATCAGTGAAATTGATGGAACATGTGGATAAAACACGGTGGTCATGATCAAAAAGTCTCCCAAGAATGCATTTTTTTTTTTTTTTTTTTAGATATACTTACTTGTGTGATGATTTATTACAACCATTCTTGAGTTAGACTTTTCTATCTATCTTATCTTTCTAGGGAGACCAATGAGATTTATTAATAATGGCTACCGCAGCATCTTTCTCCAACCCCTTACCAGTTATTCCTAACAATTTTTACACGCTCTCTTTCTTTATTTTATTTTGGTGTGTGTTTGCATCGGAATTCCTTATTTTCCTTTCTCGTATGGTAGGAAAAGCTTAATTTTAGACAACTTACATATAGATTCGGTAAAAGAAAAGCTAACTTAACTAGTTCAATTTTGACAGGTACGTACGTACGACCGAAAAGGAAAAATAAAAGCAGGACGCAAAGTCCACCATAGATCTACGGCGGATAGAGAGATCTAAACTAGTAAAATACCGTTTATGCCCTCTTTCATCGTATATAATAGAAGCAGATGAGAAAAGGCCGAAAGAAAAAAGAAAATAAAAGCTCAAAACCCTAGCGGCCGTAATAAGGTCCAAACACAGATTAAGTTATTTAGTTGTGTTCTCTCGAGTCTCGAGTCTCTAAATTTTTTTTTTTTTTTTTCTTAGGGTTTCGATCTAAAGAAAGAGCAGAGCCGAACTGAGCTCGTCCCAAAGCCCATTAGCCCCCTCGTCGATCGTCTCCCTCCTCTCTCTCTCTCTCTCTCTTTTTTGATTTTTCAAAGTTTTCTCTCTTTCGTCTCGATTCGCGCTTATCGTTCCCGCCGCTACAATCTAAGGGTAATCTTGACCTCTCTCTCTCTTAATTGCTCCCATCTTAGATCTCGCTTCGCTTCTCACTCGATTTTACTGTGGTTTTCCAGTGGTTTAGGTTTAGGCTAATTCCGGATCTCTGTCGCCTGAATTCTCCACTATCTCCTCCCGTTGTCTGGTTCTGAGGTCGGTTTCCACAGATCTCGTCCCCCTTTTTTTTTTTTTGTTCTTTTCAAATCAATATGCTCAGTTCTCTCTAAATCTGCATCTATCATAAGATGATGATAATAACTCTATGTTGTTGTTTACGATCTTCTTTCTATTTTATTTTAAATCCATCATGTTGAATTATACAATTATACATACATTAGGCTCAGTTTGTTTGCTCTTCAGTATCTTCCCAATTGTCTCCTGTGCTGTGCTGATATGATGATGCTAGCAAATGATTCACTATGTATGTAACAACATATTTTATTTTATGTATACTCACTCATTGATTCTATCTATCTAGCAGGACTTGAAGGGTATGGATAATAATTCTTTGATGCTGATTGATAACAATGGCTCTTTTGAGATTGATGACCAATCCCATATGGATGTCGATACCTCCCATAATAACCCTTCCATGGCTTTGTTCACCCCGACACGCACCAACGATGACGCCACCCCTACTGCCGATACTGATGATGGCCTGCTCCCTGAACCTGGCACTCTACCAGCCAAGCGCAGGAGGAAGAAGTCTATGGTCTGGGAGCACTTCACTATTGAAACTTCTAGCCCTGGATCTACCAAAGCCTGCTGCAAGCACTGCAGGAAATCTTTCGCCTACATTACTGGCCAAAAGTTGGCTGGAACTAGCCACCTTAAGCGTCACATTCAATTGGGTATTTGTCCAATGAGCCGTGACAACACTCAGCTAGCACAAGTCGTTGATTCCAAAGATCCTAGCACTGGTCCTCCCAAGAAACGCCAGAGGGCTTCTGCTACACATATGAACTTCCCTCTGGATCAAGATCGCTGCTACAACGAGATGGCCAAGATGATTATCATGCATGATTATCCCCTTCACATGGTCGAGCATTCTGGATTTGCTGGTTTCGTGCAGGCCCTTCGTCCCCAGTTCAGTATGGCTAGCTTCAATACAATTCACGGCGATTGTGTCAATATGTACTTGTCCGAGAAGCAAAAGCTTTCAAACTTCATCAGTGAGATTCCTGGGCGAGTTAACCTTGCTGTAGATTTGTGGACATCGAATCAATCTGTGGGTTATGCGTTTGTGACAGGACACTTCATTGATAGGGATTGGAAACTAACTCACAGGCTACTAAATGTTGCTGTCGTTCCTTCTCCTGATTCTGATTTTGCTTTAAATCAGCCTATTGCAGCTTGTTTATCCGACTGGAATCTTGAGAGAAGGCTTTCCAGTCTCACTGTAGGGCAGTCAGTAGTAAATAAAGCCTCTATTGAAAACCTCAGATGCTGTTTGTCTGCCAGGAACCAGCATGTATTGAATGGTCAGTTGTTGTTGGGTAGTTGCTATGCTCGCCTCCTAAGCAGTATGGCGCAAGATCTGCTTGGAGCTGCGGATTATGAAACACCCATAAAGAAAGTCCGTGAGAGCGTCAAGTATGTGAAAACCAAAGACAGTTGCGGAGAGAGGTTTGATGAACTGAAGAGACAACTTCAAACCCCTTCTACAAAAGATCTACTAATTGACAACCAAACGAGATGGGACACAAGTTATAACATGTTATTGGCTGCCTGTGAACACAAAGAAGTGTTTTCTTGTCTGGGAAACTGCGATCTTGATTATAAATTGTCAACATCTCCTGAAGAATGGAGAAAGATTGAGATTCTTTGCTCGTGCTTGAAGATTCTTTTTGACGCAGCCAATGTTTTGACTGGCTCAACTCGATTGACAGCAAACGATTTGTACCATGAAATGACGAAGCTTCAGCTAGAGCTAAGCCACACAGCCATGAGTGAAGATGCAGATGTTAGAAATCTGGCGAACCCAATGAAAGAGAAGTTTGACGAGTACTGGAGAGAATGTTTCCTGCTTCTGGCTGTTGCTGTGGTGATGGATCCGCGCTTCAAAATGAAGCTTATTGAGTTTAGTTTCTCTAAAGCTTACGGGGAAGATGCAGATAAATGGATCAGGAGTGTTGATGATGCAGTACATGAGCTGTACCTTGACTATACTGAACAGAGTCACTCCCTGCTGGATGCTTATGTAGGCCACGGGAATGATGGCTTTTCTGAAACAGATATCTCTCAAGTTCACTTCCATCATGACATGCCTCATGAATACCACCACTCAAACGGGCTTTCACATGATCAAGTATATGAACAGACTGAAGATGGCAATCAGCTGGATGAAAAACCAAGAGACCATGTTTTAGACGGTCATGACTCTCAAGAAGTTGCTCAGACTCAGGTAAACCAGTTGACAGCTGAGTCCTCGCCCCATGCCCAAGAAGAGAAAGTTGCAGAGCCTCTTCTCCAGGAAGATCAGTCAGGTGATGTGGGACAACATGAGAATCAGCCTATGGAGGGATTATTATCTGGAGAAGGTCAGCAAACGGGGACAGTGTCGGTGGGAGGCAATACCACACAGGGAGAAGAAGAAGGCCATTTGGGAGATGCAGGTACACAGAATAACCTTATCATGGAAGGGCTGTCTGAAGAGAGCAAACCAATTGAGGGACTGACACAAGGTTCGCTTCTGACAGAAAATCTGCAATCCAATGGGGAGCGAACTCCGGCCCAAGAGAGCCAGCTAACAGATGAGACATCCCATGAGAGCCAAGCAATGGAGGTAACACATTATGCGACCCAGTCAGCTGAGGCCCATGAGACCCAGCTGATTGAGGAATTTCCGTGCGAGAGCCAGCCTTCTGCGGACATACCCCTGAAGAGTCAGGCAGTGGAGGATACAGATATGACTCAAGACAGCCAGCTGGGGGAAGGAAATGTACCAGAGACACAGTCAGTGGAGGAAATCGTCGAAGACACTCAGCCTGTTGAAGAAGTGGTGCAGGAAGAAACATCACAGGTGAGCCGGACAGTGGAAGATATACCGCCTGAGAGTCCTCAAATTGAGGAAATGCTGCTGGAAAACCAGCAAGTGGACGACAATGATATAACTCATGACATGCAGCCGATGGAGGAAATGCTCGAGGACACTCAACCAGTTGAGGATGTGGCTCAGGAAGCACAAGAGATGGAGAAGCATGATGAAATTCAGTCTGTTGAGGAAGAAGGACATGAGATACAGCCGGTGGAGGAATTGGTCGAGGACACTCAACCAGTTGATGAAATGGCTCAGGAGGAACAACTGGTGGAGGAAAAGCATAATGATGTTCAGCCAGTCGAGGGTGCAGGACATGAGACACAGGCAGTCGAGGGAATACTAGAGGACACTCAGCCAGTGGAGGAAGTAGCACAGGAGGTACAGCCAGTGGAGCAGATTCCCGAACCCAGCGAAAACCCACAAAACGCTGATGGTATACTTTGCCAAGGGTATTCTCGAGAGGGCGAGGAAGCTCCACAAAAAGAGCAGCAATCAGATGAAGGTATAGCCTCAGACCAACATCCTCAATCACATGCAATGCCACAGGAAGAAGAGGCACAACATGATTCTCAATCACATGCAGTGCCACAGGAAGAAGCCACATTTACAATCTCTCAAGAAGGTCACCACGTTGACGTCCTTCTCCAGGAAGGCCACCACCTTGAAGCATCTTCACAGGAGTTTCCCCTCATCACCATTGGAGATGGGTTCTCAGACTTTGAGCTTTACATCTCCGAGGTAGGTAGTCACCAACAGATGAAATCGGAGCTCGACCAATACCTGGAGGAATCTCTGATGCCGCGATCACAGGACTTTGAGGTTCTACGCTGGTGGAGCCTGAACCGAACCAAATACCCTACCCTCTCCAAGATGGCGGCTGACATTTTGTCCCTACCCTTTTGCACCGTCTCTCCAGATTCTGTGTTTGACACGGAGGTGAAAAAGATGGACAACTACAGGAGCTCTCTTCGACATGTAACCTTGGAAGCTCTCTTCTGTGCCAAGGACTGGTTCAAGCACGGCTCCTCCAGTTCCACCTCAGAAAACAATCTGAAAAGGGAATCTTGAGGTTTCCTTTTCATCATTCCTTGTCCTTAGATGTAGCTTTAGCGTACTATATATTTCGCTTTGGTCACTTTAGGCTAATATGGATATTTTTAGCCTTGTGCTCGCTTATGCTTTTTTCTTTTCTTATTCTTTTCTTCTTACCATGTCTTCGTGGTTGTTTATGTATGTTGTGATTGATGCTGTTACGATTTGATGTTACAGTTTGGCATCATAGAAACTATTTTACTTTGTATCAATCGTCGTGTTTGTTCGGTTTCGTTCGAGCAACATGATTTACTCGGCTATTTACTAAGTTTTACTTAAATTTTAACCACAAATAAAGTGAGTTCCAAGCTCTTATCAAAGCTGTTGGAGTAAGAAGGGTTTGTTTCGAAGGAGACAATAAAGAAATGTCGGAGATTCGCAGGGGGACATGATCAAATTTAAGTAAGAAGTTGGAAAAGGTAGATTTGAGGAATCCTTATATATAGGTTATAGAATATAGATTTTTGAAGTTGGAATAGGTAGATTTGAGGAATCCTTTAAACTTTTTTGTACAAATATCTATTAGTTATGAACATGTATATACACATGCATGAACATATTAGTATATAGAGATATAGAAGAAATGAAAGGTGAGAAAATCTCTTACTCAAATAAAATAAAATAAGGTTAAAATCTTTCAGTTTAATAACCAAAGTTATGTTACATGTATAACTGATAAACTATTATTTTTGTGAACCTCGTCTTGTACGACTAGAAATTTTGTCACCGTTATAAGGTTTTTTCTTAAATTGTATATTACTCCCTCTGTTTCACAAAAATGTCATTTTGACACATCTTCTTTGTTACAAAAAGAGTGTCATTTTATGTTTTCAATGCAGTTTTAAAGATTAAATTCTCTTTTTTATCCCTATAATTTGAGCTAATTAATTAGAAAGAGAAAAAAATTAGTGTATTTATAATGGTAAAATAGAAATTTAAATCATTTTCTTAATTTGTGTATATTATGTTAAAATGACACTCTTTGTGAAACAAATGGAATATATATTTAATCTTAGGGGTGTATTCAATCTTGTATACTTGTATAAAAGATTTAAGAAAATATTTACCCAAGTCAACTGCTTTAATGATTAAAACATTTCAATAATCGAGAGCTCATACATTTCATTTTTTCTTTTGTCTGGTGAATCATATATTACATATTTTCCAGTCACTAGATAATAACATAAGAAAGAAAAAAAAAAGAATAAAACAGCAAGAATAGTATTTAAACAATAATTATCTTATTCTAATTAAGGAAATCAAACAGAAAATATATAACACAAAAATCTATTTCAGTCAAAACAACAGAAAATAGCATATGTTTTTTTTTGTCAAAGAAAAAAAGCAGCATATGTACTATATATAGTAGACAAAAAATGAATATAAATACCCCATTCCTCCCGATAGCTAAACGCACACTCCAATCTCGTATCCATCAATTAAACAATAAACATCATCCATACATAGAAGATAGAACAAAAAGAAACTCTTACGTAAGAGAAAAATGGCAGGAACTGTGGGTAAGACGATGATGGTGGTGGCTTTGGTAATGATGGCATGTTGTCTACAGGCATGCAATGGGATGAAGGTTGATGAAACCATGCCAGCGGCAGCGATGGCTTCAAAACTCGAATGCTTCAAAACATGTTCCATAAGTTGTGGCAAACAAAACAAACCATGTTACCAAGAGTGTTTGACTAAATGTGGTCTACCTCAATTTCCTTCCAAACCATCATTCCCTTCAAGCGCTTAATCTATTCCCCATTTTTTTGTAACTTTCGGTTTATACGAAACTATGTGTCTTTCGATTAATCACATTTTAAACTTTCAAAGTGTCATTGAATAGCAATTTAAACCTTGAGATTATTTCACTAACACTGTAAACCATTAAAAGATTTTACTAACGTTTTAAACCTTAAACTAACATTCTTGTTTGCACCGCCATTAAAAATGACGGAACAGTAATATCCGTCAAAGTGAAATAGTTAACCTATGCTAGTTTGATTTAAATATTTGTTTAAGTTATTTAATTTAATTTAGTTTAATTTAATTATTTATTACGTTGAAAAAAAATATTAAAAAACAAAAAATACATCAAAGCAAAAAAAAGGAAGAATCAGAGGTAAGGTTAAAACATTTGACAAATGTAAAATTGAAGACGACAACATATTTAGAAGATCTATTGGTTTCAAATGAGAAGTCAATCAATTTGAATCAAAATCTAGAGGAGATGCATTTATTAAAAAAATTAATAATGTGAAGAGTGACGTTGTAAAAGTTTTGCCTAAAATGAAGATGAATACAAATTTATCTTTTTCTCTTTTTATTATTTATGAAAACTAAAACTAATTTAAATTTAAATTAAACCAACATGGTTTAACTATTTCGCATTGACGAGTATTATTATCCCGTTATTTTTATGGCGGTACAAACATGAAAGTTAGTTTCAAGGTTTAAAGTGTTGAGTAAAATGATTTTGAAGGTTCAAAGTGTTAGTAAAATCATTTTAAAAGTTTATAGTGTTAGTGAAATTCTCTCGAGGTTTAAAGTGCTACTCAGTTACACTTTGAAGTTTTAAAATGTGATATTCCCAATCCTTATATATAGGTTATAGAATATAGATTAAATATAAGTTGGTTAAACAAAAAAAATTATAGAGTAATTGGTCAATCCGTGGGCTATATGAGTAGTCTTAAGAATATTCCAAAGCATTTTCTTAAAGAGAATATCCCAATGATTTATACAATTGATAAAAATAAAATATTAATTATTTCTTGTATTGTTACACTATATATATACTGTTAGACATAAAAATATATTGTTATGCGTTAAAAGGAATAAATCACACTTAATCGTGATTTCCGAGATCTTAGTGTGCAGTTCAAAATAAAATTTTACCTAACATCCTTCCAAGCTTTTGATATAAATCATTCAGATCTCCATTCACTTAAATACATCACTCATATTCATACAAAAAAAAAATGACAATCGTGCTAGAGCACGAGATGGAATTTATGTTGTTTATATTGTAACTTTTATTCAAACATCATATATGTAATTATTTTATTTGTTTTTAAAGTTTTTTGGGATGGAATACTATGCCATGAAATCATATGTTGAATATGAATTATGAAAATAACATCTATTCTTGTAAGATATATTCACAAAAAAATTTAAAAAGATAAAATAATCACAGAAACGATGTTTTGAATAAATTTTACGAAATAAACAAAAATAATTTGGGGAAATCACATTTTAAACCTTCAAAGTGTCATTGAGTAGCACTTTAAACCTTGAGATGTTTTCACTAACACTATAAACCTTTAAAATGATTTCACAAACACTTAAAACCTCCGCCATGAAAGATGACGAAACAGTTATATCCGTCAACGTGAAATAGTTAAAATATGCTGGTTTGATTTAAATAATTGAATAATTGATTATTTGTGACGATTATTTATCCTTCAATTTAATTATTTATTACAATTGACAAAAAGATTGAAAAATACATCAAAGCAAAAAAAAACGAAGAATCAAAGGTAAGATTAAAACATTTGACAAATGTAAAATTGAAGATGACAACATATTTAGAAGATTCATTAGTTTCAAACAAAAAATCAATCGATTTGAATCAGAATCCAGTGGAGATGCAATTATTAAAAGGATTAATAATGAGAAGAGTAACGTCGTAATTTTTTTGTCTACAACGAAAATGAACACAAATTTTTTTTATTATTTTATCTTTTTTTTTTATTAATAAAAACTAAAACTAATTAAATTTTAATTAAACCAACATAATTTAATTAGTTCGCGTTGAAAGATATTACTATTCCGTTATTTTTTATGGTGGTACAAAAATGAAAGTTAGTTTTAAGGTTTAAAGTGTTAGTAAAATCATTTTAAAGATTCAAAGTGTTAATAAAATCATTTTAAAAGTCTATAGTGTTAGTGAATTTTTTTCGAGGTTTAAAGTGCTACCGAGTGACAGATTTACAACTCTTTGGTTATATTTTTAGAAAGAGAGAATTCAATAAACCGGCGGGTCCATACTCGCAAACATTGTATAGCTCAAGATTTTCTTATATTATTTTATTCCTTTGTCACTGTTGATTTCTATTAAAAAAAGGACAATTCTTGGGTTCACTCCTAAGGTGAACCCTTTTGTTCACTTCTCCTTATTTTAGTCAATAAGAATTTGACAAGTCATAATATATTTAAGAACCTATTTATTCACCTTCTTATAAAATAAGGAAACAAAATCTGTATACATTATTATAAAATTAAAAACTTAAACCGCTTATTTATAAACCCAAACCGATATATAATTTCATTCTAATTGTAAAATCTAAACCAAGCCAATATTTAACTTTCCTTAAAAAAAATTATACAGAATTTGTTTCCTTAATATGTATTGCTTTTTAATTTAATTTTGATTTATTTTTTTAAACAAAATAATGTATAGAAGATTCTGATTGGTTGATTAGGAAGACGTGTACAAGAAGGTTCACCTTAGGAGTGAACCTAAATATTTTTCATAAAAAAAAAGCAGATGACATATAAAAAGAAAAAAGAATTGGACGTGAGCTCCCTGAAAATAAGCCCCAAAAGGCCCAAATATATCTGATGTTTTTTAGTCTAAAAGCCTGTTACTTTTTCTTCCCCTAAAACGAAACATGACTCTCACGCGCCCTGATTTTTAAATTTAACAAAAACAGCAATTTCCGTATGTTTAAGTCCACGGATTTTGGGGAGGTGGCGTCGACGCGCTCAATGTGCGAGTAGATAAGAGACTCGAGAAACCACGTTTGGGCTGAAATTTTTATACTACCCAATGGGCCACAAGGAGTGTACTTTTCATATAACTATCGGCCCACATAAATGGAAAAGACCTTTTACTCCTTTAGAGGGAGTTATTGGTTTTCATGATTTTTCATATAACTATCATTGATTTTAAAATACTTTAAAAAATGATGTGTTATTGGTTATATGAATTACAAATACTTATTAAAATCTTATGTTATTTATTTAATGATTTGTTTTTGGATTTTAAAATCCACATTATGTTTTATATTGATTTGAATGAATTTGAAAGTGTAAAATAAAATTATTTAAATCCAAGAATAAAATATGTTATTTCAAAATCGATGTGTTTTAATTTTTTGAATTTACAATTCAATATGAATTTAGAAATCACCTCTCTGATAACACCCTATGTATATATATTTTTGTACGCTAGCTTCCTTATCTCGTGAAATCAGTTAATTATTGCATTTGATCGACAAACTGTGAATTTTCATAACTTAATCAAGTTTCGCCTCGACATGGAGATGATACAAAAGCAAAACCCATAACTCAAGGGGAGACATAAGGATATTAGGGATCTAACAAGCTCAACCCAAAAAGCAGCCAAACCAAGACAACTGTTAAGAGAAACGATTTCGGCACCATCATTTGCTCCCAAGGGGGTCTTCAAGCCACGTACTTCCGCTAGCGATGCGAATGTGACATAACAGTGACAAACAAAGGAGAGTAACCATGACATAATATGACAAAACACAACCAAGGTAAAGTAAAGGAAGCCTTGAAAACTACCATTGCATTCATATAGGCAAATGTGACCAGAATAGGAACACAAGTCCATCGAATGAGGCTAAAGATTCTATTCTCCAACCGACAAATCACATAGATTGAAGGGAAAGAGATTAAACCTGGTCGAAATGGTAGCCGGTACATGACCAGAATAGAACCTACAAACTGCAGTAAGGGAAGTGTCACCAGAGGACACAACTAAAGGTGTCAAAGCACCAAATGAACCACCAAAGGGGAAGAGCTCAGATCTACAAACTGACGTTACAGACACAAAGAGGAGATGAGGGAATACTCCGTTGCTGGTCCAACTAGGGAGTCACAGAGTTAAATAAAATGTCAAGGACCTGTGAAAATAACCGCTACATTTTGATATCACTGGGGTCTCTCTATTACAAGAAGATTTGGTCTAACTCTAATTACTGGATCAATATGATTATAGATTCTAATCAGCTCGAACCAAGACAGTGGCAAGTATCTACGATGGCTTCTCCGTCACAAATTGAATCCTATTCGTACACTCTCTAAATGCTTCCCAGGCAACTCTGCAATGCTCTTTCGATCTCATTCCTTGTTCAACAACCTGCATCGCTCTTCTGTGCAAATGCTCATACCATTGATCCTGATTCATTATGTCCACACAACCTGACCCAAAATCTGCCACATAGAGACGCTTCACGTCCTTGCGCCACCGTTGCAGTATATACTGAGGCGGGACTTCCTGCAACCCGTTGTGGCTGAGTAGGAGGAGGACGTGTCTGCATTGGTACCCATTGAAGCTGAAACCACCACAGACACAGAAGCAACGTACTTGTGCTTCTGCACTTGTCTCGTAGATGACCTCAAAGTCTCTCACTTTCTCTCCTTCCCTCTCTTTCACCACGTACGAGGAGGCCGAGCCGTTTGAGTGGACTTGCGTTATTCCAAAACATGAAGTCATTGCCGTGACCTCGTCTTGGAACCTTCTAAATATCTCCACTGTGAAGACCTTTGCCATCTGAGACTCGTAGGGGTGCGTTGTCTTGAGCTCGGGGATAAACTTGGAGGACTCTGAATCGCACAAGGCTTGTCTTGTGTACTTTTTGTCCAGAAAAGATTGGTACCCTTCAAGGAATTCTCTCAGGGATGTGTGCTCATGAACGTAGCCACTGAAGATGAATGGTGCAGCCACATCTCCCAATCGAAAAGTCAGCGCCCCGGCCAAAAAGGTATCCTTGAGGTAAACTGGAGCCCATAGTTCTCGATCTTGAAACAGGTGGTGGATGGTCTCGTGATTAGTCAGCCCAAACCGAATGATCATCTCTTCCCAAGCTGTTTCAAATTCTTCAACCTTGAGACAACCGTAGACCACTCTGTTCAGTGCCATACGGAACAAGTCAGAGTCTTGTACCTGCACAACGCTCTGAAAAATGCTGTGCAAGACGTGGGTCAAGCTAAGACGATGATGAGCCCTTGGGAAAACTTCAGAGACAGCAGCACGCATTGCCTTGCACTGTTGAGTGATGAAGGTCTGTGGGGGACGGCCTAGCATGCAAGTTAGCCAGGCTCTGAAGAGCCAGAGGTAGGTCTCAAAGGTCTGGTGAGCAAGCAAAGCACAGCCGAGCAAGATGGAATCTCCATGGTGGTCGATTCCAACGAAAGACACAAGGGGAAGCTGGTAGGAGTTTGATAGACAAGTGGTGTCAAACAAAACAACGTCGCCAAAGTGAGAGTAAGCAGCCCTAGCACGAGGGTCAATCCAGAAGACATTCCTAAGAGAGCCGTCATCGGAAAGATCCATGAGGTAAACAAAGTTGGGGCTGGTAAGCTGAATCCGTAAGAAGAAATCCTGCAATAAGCTAAAACCTCCAGGGGGAAGCAAAGGCCTTGAAGAAGAGAGGGAATGATCCACCCCGGGGGAGGAGGTTGAAGAAGAAGAAGTCCCATGAGGAACGGCAAGGGCTCGATACAGATTGATAGTCCGGACTTGGACATGGAGAGGAGGTTGTTTAGTGTTGGCAGAGGAGGAGGACTTGGTGGTCTTGTGAGACTTGGAATTGTGGGCTCTTTCAGGATCAAAGGAGTGGTTGTGGTCGAGTTTGACCTGATCAACTTTCCAGCGATCAAATTCAATCAATCTGAGGCGAATCATAGCCTGGCAACCAGTTCTGGTCTCCTTACGACGGGTGGAGGTGGTGTTGGCTTCTTTAACCATCTTGAAACCTTCGCAGTTGCAACACAAGACAGCGCCACGTTTCTCCTTGCTGTTACGCTTAGTCCAGGAAGATTTGATACGGATAGCAAAACCAAGCTCCCGAGCGTAAGAGTTGTAGTAACTGTAAGCATCATCGTACGAATCGAATTCCATACCAGGAGCAGGAGCAGGAGCACTGTGAGCAATGGGAGCATCATCATCGATTCCACCACTTTCAATCTGAAGCAATCCATCACAGTCGTCTTCAAGGTCAATACCGAGATCATCAGGGTCGTCGACTGGAAGCGGAAGGTCTTCTTCTTCTTCTTGTTCTCCTTCAACAACCATCTGCTCCTCTTCCATCTGAAATCACATAAAACTCATAATTTTACAACAGAATCGGAAATCCCAAAATTGAAAACGCCAAATCAATAAATAAATAGAAATACTCGTGTAGTAGAGAAGAGAAAGTAACAACCGAACCGACCGTGATGCAGAGATTAGGGTTGGGCGACGAGAGAGACTGATCGGACGGTGAGTAGACGCTATTACCGATCATCCTCCTTCCTCTCCTTTGTCTTCTTCTCCTCTAAATCGTACTAAATTATTTCTCATCGATTTCTTTCATTTTAGGGTTTATATAATTTCAAAAACTCAATCCATAAGAATTCTATACATCTCTCCTATGTTGCATGGAAACTCTTTTTGAGGTCCGTTTCCCGTTTTCGAAACGTTTCGAAAACGGAAACTCGTGGAAATTTGGAAACAAGCCACAAAAACACAGTTTCCTAAAAATCTCAGTTTGGAAACACGATGGAAACTCCATTTCTGTTTTGGAAACACGATAGAAACTCCGTTTCCGTTTTAAAAACGCGACGAAAACTCTTTTTTATAATTTAGAGGCAGTTTTGTTTGGTGAAACCAATGAAAATGAAAATGGTAATGCTGGTAAAAAAAGTAATAATAAGGAAGAAAAATGAGGACAATATAAACTCTCTACAGTACAGACTTGTTTTATTTGTTATTCCAGATGAGCTGCAAGCAGAAAAAGCTGAGCTTGCAAACTTGAGTTTTTAACTATGGTAGTAAGTAGTAACAATCAATAAAATCATTACTCATTTTTCAGTAATTGGGGGTGCAACCCGCATCGCATTTTCATTGTTTATAATAGGTGATAACAATCTAAATCCATCCCAAGTCGAAGAGAGAGATAAGCTAACAAAAATTTCATCATCAACCAAACTAAAAAGTAGGGACCATATCTTCTTGCTTGATAAAGTTGAAATACCAAACAAAAACATAACACATATCAACAACATTACAAATATCTTTTATAAGAAAAAAAGAAAAAAAAGGAACCAACGGAGGACAAAAAAGAATAAATTACAGATGGAAAGAAGCCCACAGCTCAAGCTCTCACAGAAACTCTTTTTAATTGCACAACCACCCTCCTGAAAGCAACAAACAAAGTCCAAATCAGTAACTTATAATTACTTCAACTCTCTTGAATTAGTAGTGGTGGCCGTAACTTACAAATTGCGTACCTAATTTTAAAAATAAATAAATAAGGCAACAATAGCAGCCCAAAGTGCTCCGTAAAGCAGCTTGGAGAAGCACCAGGGCCTGCAACAAAGGAGCTTCTCTCTCACCTCCTTTTTCCACTTATTCAACCAAGAGGACCTTCCTTTCCACTCTTCACACTTGCTAAAGCTCATCTCCGAGTATCTGCATCCCTCGTCAACATGTGCATGTTACTATGCCAATACTTATATATGGCATATGGGGGATTCACATTTCTTTTTCACAATATATATGCTACCCAAACTACTCCATCTAAATACTTTCCCCATTCTAATTCCAGGTGGTTCCATGTCAAAGGTCAACTGAAAGTTAACTCATATGAGAGATAGCTTCAAAACTCACCTACGAGGCTGCTTGTTTGGGTTGCCATTCGATCGTTGTGAATTCCCATTGGTCAAAATGTAGCAGTTCGAATTTCTAATTCCCCAAAACACAACACATTTTCAATCCACGATAACGACCCCATTTGATTGGCAAGAGTTATTACTTCGATAAACAGTACTTGAGAAACCATATCCAACATATTCTTTTCTCTAGTTACCAATCACATCAGAGAAAGCAATCTTCCATATTTTCTCATAAAACTAACTATAGTAGCTTCCCCCTACTAAACAATATACCGCAAACATCTGCTGTCAAAGCACTGGTCTCAGCCCAAATTGGCAAGGAAACAACTTACCAGGTCTCTTCATGGGTTCTTCATCATTAGGGTTATTAGAACTGTTCTCTTGGCTGCCAAAAAATATGGTACTTGGGTAAGTTAGCCACACATTAAATGCTTTAATGGAAAGTCATAATCATCGTAAATTGACATGGTTACAGGAGTGCCCAACCAAGAAGTTAATGAAAGCTACATGTTTCTGGGTGTACATAGAAGATACGCTACTTAGCAAAACAATTCAAACATGTAATTCTAATGGGTAACAAGCATTTTTCAGTGGGAATAGAATCACAGAAATCAATCACATACGGTTGCTTTAGTTAGAGTTACATTACTAAGAGTCTACACATAAGACCATACTGAGAAAATGAAGAGAACTATTTTATAAACCTGGAAGATCCCGCAGAGGAAGGTAACATCGGTTTGTGTGCTTGGTAAGAACCATCAATGGCAGCATAAGGTGGACAATACGAACCTCCTAGTGCTCCGGGGCCAGGCAAAATTGGCAGCCTGTCAATAATATAAGCAAATGATAGCAGTAATCAGGAACTACTATAGATAGAGTGCTAGGGAAATCAAACAAACAACAAACAGCAGACGAGTCAAAGCAATAGTTCTGGTTCTGTTTGGGCCAGCAAAAGACTACTTAGATGTAAGCCCTCTCAAATCATAAAAGCATACAGCAAGTCAACTAAGATAGAACGCACCGAATATACAACTCCAAAACAAGTAAAGCTGTGGAAACTCAAGACTAACATCAATATATATATGTACAGCAACAAGGAAGGACTGCAGTGCATACCATGTCATCTCAGGATTTCCGGTACCATGTTCTGGTTGGACATATCCTGGAAGAGCCATTCCAAAGGTAGGAACCCCACCGTGCTGACCACCAAATTGCATAACTGAACATGAAAATGAACAAGACAACACATAAACATAAAAGTTTAAACTAGTCAGGCATGGATATTGGCACCAGTACATACAGAAGGCGCTGATCTCAAGCAGCCCTAGACCAGGCCAAGCAGCTAAGCATATATAGCTTTCTATTTCATTAGCATGCATGAATTGATTCCGAAAGATGTCTTTCAACCATTATAATGTAAAATGAACAGTGATATTCAAGAGTAACATACCAGGCAGAAATGCAGGAAAATTTGAATTGCCATGACCAGCTGCCATGCTCCCGACAGTCCCCATAAACTGTGTCCCACCATACATAAAAGATCCTCTTCCACTAGGCTGGAGTGACCCTTTTCCCTTGGCAACCAAAGCACCTGTTTCTGCGGCTGACTCTATTCCACCAGAAATATACTGGTTTTTTGATGAGCCGGTTTTCGGTGGAGAAGAAGGCAGCAAACTGTTAACAGCAGAACGTTGATTAAAAGCCTGACCAGGAGGTTGAGTACAGCTTTGGTCAGTGCCTTTTGGCATTCCCTGGATGTGCATCAGCGAAGAAACTTTTTCACCTTGATTAGGAGATTGCTGGTAAAGCATTTGCCCAGGAGGAGGTGCATCTCTACCATGACTTGTAGTCTGAGAAGGTTGAGCAGTGCGTACCCACGAAGAGCTGGATTTTGTATTCCCAAACTTCTTTCCAGATGGCGTAGGGTTTTGATTAATGTGCAGTCCACTAATGCCAGTTTGTAAATCCTTTTGTGCCAACTTATTGGAGGATCCAGAAGGATAAAATGGAGGAGAAGCTGAATTTAAACTTGAAGCTAATACATTCTTTTTGGCTTGGATGGCTTCAGTCTCTAAGCAAGCTGTTTCTGTTGGTGGACCGCCTGAATTGGCATGTGACACTTTCACAAAAGAATTTTGGGACCTAAAGAATCAGTGGACGAGACGCTATAGTTAGAGAAAGGGCGTCCATGTGTTTGGCTAGAGAGGAAACAAAAAAAAAAAAGGACTCACTGTTTGGGTTGCACAGAAGGTGCTTGATTGCCATTTTTCAATGCAACCTCATATCTTCTGGGCCCTCTCCCCTTAGTGACAGCCTTAGGAAACTGATTTTGGTTTCCATTGCCAGTTCCAGTAAATGGTTTAGAATTGGTCCCTCGAGAAAATCCACGCTCCTGACCCCTACCCTGACCACGACCTCTGACTCGGCCTCTCGAAGTCCTCCGCTATGTTCACAAAATTAAATCAATCAGCTTTTACAATAAAAGGAAAAAAAAAAAAAAAAAACAAGAGAGGTGGCAAATGTATAAACAGGAACATGTGAAAAATAGAAATGCAGATAGGAAAGAGAGAGGGAGAGGAAGTAAGAAAAGTACATCAAATTGCTTTTCCTGTGTATTGAGTTCCTCGTATTTGTCATGTCCCCACTTACTTTCATCTCTAGATTGCCAGAGCCTCCTGCCACCACGCATTCGCCTATCAAAACCAACAGGAGTTGTTTCAATCAATTTGAAATGCAACGTAATATATTGGTAAATCCATAGATACATCAGCATGATGGAAGTTGAACATTGGACAAAAACCCTACCTCAAACCTTGGAGCCATCTGATCTGATAGAAAATAAAAGAAAAGGAGTGAAGAAGACACTGTAGTAGTATGTATTACCTATTAGAGGCGGCATCCAATTCCTGAAATCTGTCATCATGCATATAAAAGGCACCAGCAGTAGGCACTGCGAAAGGCTCCTTCTTCTTTTGTTCCAGTCCATCATCAACAAGATCAGTGGCGGAGACTGCGGAGTCCTCGGTCCCATCGGCGGCCGCAAGTGCATTGTCATGATCGGGAACGAATTCAACATCGTCATCAACTTGAGCAAAATCAGCCTCAGAACTATCATCGACGAGGTCATGATCAGAGTCGAGAAAAGCACTCTGTTGATCATCATCATCGGAAAGATCGGAATCAATAGGATTAGCGACCAGGTTGTGATTGAGGGAATCATCATCCTCATCGTCGCTAGCTACTCTCCTACGGGTAGCCAAGGAGCGGTTCAATTCCTCGGGATCACTCTCATAGTCGGGATCTTCAGGGGCCATAAGAGAAGAGACTGTTTCAATTGGAGAGGCAAACCGAAAAAAAAACCCTAGAGGAAGAAAATGAAGAGATAAATCAGTGGGAAAAAGAAGCGCGATACATACAAAATCAAAGAATTAGGGGAGGTGGAGATAGACGAAACCACGCACCACTACTAGGTCCACCCAGCCAGATATATGATATCTCTATCAAAGAGCGAGGAGACTCAAATCAATCAAATCAATCAATCAGGGTTTCATGAGATCTGCAGAAAGAGAGAGAGAGATGGAGATATTTTATAGAAGAGAAGAGAAAACTCCCCTCGTATGTGTTGTGTTGGTTACAACTTACTCCAAGCTTGTAGACTCCTTCCGCAGCGCAGGTTCTCTTTCAATTTTTCAGTCAAATAAGGGTATGACAACCTTACGGATTTGGTTTTGTTTCCTTCTCAAATCTCATAATATTGGTAATGTATAATACAAAGGGAATTAGCTGAAACTTATCAATGGTCTCAACAACTTGGATATCAAACTGGACTATTTTTCCCTTATCATGTTATACTATCTTATAACACTCAATTTTCTCTAATCAAGTTAACTGTTGGATTCAATGGTTCCTTCTAAGTTTTTTCCACGTTATATGTTTTCCATTTCAGTTTTTTGTTCCCGCCATGATATGTTCATGAGCTTTGCAATAATATAAGATACCAACTTTTTGACCTGATAATAAGATTTTTTTGAATCATATGGGGAATCATATTCCTCTACTGCTGAAATCTCTCAGTTAAAGGCTATATATAATAAGAGTCCCAAAACCCATATTACCAATGTTTTATCTGTATTAAAAGAGCACAATGCGGAAGCAGATAATAGATCCTTTTTTTAACAATGGTAACTAATCTCTCTATCTCTCTCTGCTGCCTCACTTCTCTGTTGAATGTACCGAGTTTCAAAGCCATGAATATATGTATGTCTTCGCCAACCCTACTCCTGTGGCGGTGTTAGAACTGTACAACAAACAAAAGTATTTTTTTTATCAATCCGCAGCACAGATTGATACAAAGTAAATGGAACTAACTAATAAGCACTAATTTAACACATTCAACATCAAAAACAAGATGATCACTAAAAAGAAGACGGGAGACAGATGCAACCAGAAGCCCTATGATATATATATGTCATGTTTGCATGCATATGCAAGGGAACCAAACGACCTAAGAATAGAATTAGCGAGATGCTTCGGTGCAACAGCATCTTACAGTCACTTAATAAACCACAAATACTATAGTAAGGCTGATGGGGTTTCTTCACTAATCTTACCCCACTGTTCTTCAGACCCGTTCCCATTTACTAGCACAGCCCCATCCGTAGAGTCAGCGTCCACCACAACAGCCTCTTCTTCCACATTCTGTTGCCTCCCATCACTACTCTCTTCCTGATGATCCTCTTCCTCCTCCTCTTCTTCTCCCTCTCCCTCTTCCCCAACCTATTAAAAAAATGGCAGTCGAAAACATATGAAGAAATCTAATGATCCTACCATTTTCGATTATGGCAATTGGATTGGACATATTGGATAAAAGACAATCCCCTTCAATGGCATGTAATGTACCTCGTTGAGAACATCCCCTTGCTCTAGTCGCCCTTCTTCCTCTATTTGCATTATTCTAAAAGCTTCTACCAAAGTTGTACGATCTCTGTCTGCATGACTACAATACTGCCCAGCAGGAGGATGGACGCCCCTAAAAGATGACAAGTCAAGACAAATAAATTTGTTTTAGAGGATCCTGGAAAAATTCAAATTGGCGTGGTAATGAAATCAACTTTAGAGTTATGTTTACAATTCAAATTATAAGGAAAAACACATGACTCTGAATAAGTAAGTGCCATAACTAAAATAAAAGGCTTTCTCATAAGCACTGTTTTTAAGAACAAGCTAGTGACATCTGGAAGATACCTTGTCTCTGCAGCTCTATTTTCAAGGGACAGGGCGACTTGCCAGTCTTCAAAGAGATTGGGATACTCTTCAGGATCAGCCAGAGATTCAGCAGCCTTTGGACTTACCTGTAGCCAGATTGACAGAGGATCAAAAAAGGATCAAAAAAGGCAAGGTTTGAAATTCAGTCAGAAGGGGCATCGAAAGTGTCTACCACTAACCTTGGTTAAATCGTTTCTCCACAATGCCACTATTTCAGAGACCTTGCTTGGAAGGTACGATCGTGCCATCAGAGCGGCTTCAGGTATCCGATTACTGTAGCCAGATAAATATCAGCATGACATAACAAACTGCAGGAATATATGTTCCCAATGTAAACAACGGTAAATCCCAATGTAGAAAACAGTAACAATGTACCTTTCCACCAACAAATGCAGGCAATCTTCTACTTGACCCAACATGAACAAGCAAAGAAAAGCGACGTTGTTCTTTCCTTGCTCTTTAGCAAGTGCTGCCAGTTTCATCAATCCATCTGCATCTCCCAATGAAGAATAAAGCAACAACAGGCCACTCAAATCCATAGCATGCCTCATGCATTCCTCAGCCATATCCAACTAAGTAATCCAAGCATAGGAAGGAAAACGAAAAGAAAAATACATATTAGCTTCTACCTTTATAAGAATCCTAGAATACTAATTACAGTGTAAAAACAGTCACCTTCCCAGTGGACATAGCTAATTCTCCAAGTTGCTTCCATTTAGACTCATTGTGTGCCTCTACAGCAACATCCTGTCAAATTATAAGAATTGAGTAACAACATATAGTAAGTCATGGAAATAAAGCCTCTCAAATGGTAAAAAATAACCTTCGCGACTGCCAATCTACCGAGCTGTATCGCCAACTCAAATCTGTAATCAGGGTCAGTAGCTACTTCTAGAGCATCTTCTATCATACCACGTGATTCCAGAAAGTGTGCCACGCTGACAACAGGAGCAGGTTTTTGAAGTTGAAAATCAGAAAATTAGGAATGCGTGAATTCAGGAAAACATAATAACCATTATTAACCTTTGGATGCATTCACTAACATCATAATCCAGCTATAACCATATTGCGAGGGAAAACACACTCTCATACCTATTATGATGCTCCTTAGGAATTGAAGGTAAGACTTCATTAGCCTGTTCCAAATCTCCACGCATCACAAGAGTCTTGTACTCGATCAAACTTAAAAGTAAAGTGTAACCAATAACGCTGTAAACAATAAAGAGGACACCGATGTCAGAAAACAATAAAGAGGACACCTATGTCAGAAAGTTACAACACATTGTTGGGAATAATAACAGTAAAACATCTGCTTACTTGAACTCTTTGTCAATCAAATAAACCCGGCTTTGATTAGCGAGATAACCCAACAAGTACATAGGACGGTCCAGATGATACATTGTTGTTACCTGTAATATAAGAGGAATACTGAATCTCATTTACAAAGAAAGAAAAGAAAAGAAAAGAAAACATTTTTTCACAAAAACCTAGAAATGAGCCTACCTCACCACCAACACAGTAGTTAAGCCTCCAAGACGAATTGGTATAGATAAAACAATCTCCAACCCATAAGCCAGTCCGAACACGTTCATTGGTTTCATTGAGAAGCTCAAATGCGTCCTCAATGCCTTCCTCATCAATTTGTTTACCGCCATCAAAATAAGAGGAAACAATGTCGCGCTACAAAAAAACAGTAAAAAGAACAGAATAAAACCATGTATCTAACAACAACAGTACAAGGAAATAAACTAAGCAAACTCTTTTAGAGTCCTGGTTCACTACCAAGGTTTTTAGAAAAAACCTCACATTGAACTTAAGGATGTAGAATGATGATTCACTGGCAATGGCAACGAGATCACCACTGTCTGCCCAATAAAGTTTCTGAAACATCCAATAAACAATAACGTTAGAAGTGAATAAGAAATTGTGTCGCAAGAAAGGAGCAGTATCTTTCTTCTTTTACGCTTAAGCTTTAAAGTCCATATAAGGAACTCTTTCGTATATCTCCAATAAAAGTATTACTGAAATCGTATCCTATGAATCATTCTCTTCTAGAAAGTAACTAATAGAGCTACTTCAACCTATGAACCATACTCCTGTATATAAGCACTTACTTTGACAGTAACATCTATTCGCCTAATCAACCGACATTCAGCCCAATCATAGAAGCAGATAAAATCACTTGAGCACATTGCCAATAATGTCCCACCAAAAATGTGCTCTGCTGAGAAAGTAGGTCTCACAGTCTTCTTTTCCTGCATATTATTAAGGCGCTGTCAGTACAGGTTAGTGTAATTCAGATAACAGAACCAGACACAAAAAGCGAAAGCTTTAAAGTTAATCAGTGGGAAAAGAAACGTGCCAAAAGGAATTACAAACCTGGAAATTCTTGCTGAAGATCTTGATCTTTGTCGAGCTTTCCCTGACAGCATGCTCCCCATCAGACGACCAAACAAATTCCAGCGCAGAGCCAAATGACCTATTTCGCCACGCCAAGGCAGTGTAGATGATATACTCACCATCTCCACAAACAACCACAAACCTACCATTAGGGTTATGCTTCAAGCTCTGGAAAGCAAAACAGTTAAATAACAAAAACATAAGTGACAGTGGGTAGTCACAAAATTAATAAATGATTAAGGTAAAATTTCTTACTAAAACCAGTAATCTATCAAACTGCCCCAAAATAAAAATAACTAGCAGCAGAAATTAAAGAAAACTGTTAGCACTACATATCCACTATATACTAAAAAAATGTAGAAATGACAAGCTAGAGAAACGAAACAATAATTCCTTCATTATCTAAAGGGAATGTCAATAAATACAACCAGAAGGATGCCACTTACTTGAGGATAAAGATCGCAGGTCCCTAGCTCTTTAACAGCCAAAGGCAGTCTCTCACCATCAGTGACCTAAGTAGGTTCAGAATCAAAGAATAAACATTGCCAAACATGAGCTTATTTTAAAAGAAAAAAAAAAAAGCAAAAATGAAAAGTGTTCATCGTTTAATCCCCATACCTCATCTATGCCAACGCTCTTGATGTTTACAGTATGTATCTCATTGTGTTTAGCCCAAATAATTTTTCCGCTGTTATCCATACTAGCTACTGGTATTTCACTGCCAAGTTTCACCATTATGGATCCTTCATCATAACCGATTACAACCCTGAAAAAAGATAAGGTATTGACACTATTATGTAAGACAAGTAAATTCACACAAAAAAAATAATTATGTGAAGATAAATATACCTTTAGTAGGAAATCAATATTGTCAGAGTAAAAGTTGAGAAACTTACCGGCGTGAACCTTTAATGTGTCCTATAGCCCAAACCCTCTCAAGGCCATAGTTCAACGTATTCTCAAGCCTAGATGTCAAGTATTAAGTAAAAATGTTGGAGGAAGATTTTTGAAAATTTGAAGGAAATTTGTAAAAGACCAAATCAATAGTAGCTCCGATAGAGAGACATCATACAGTTACCTATAAGTGGTGGCATGCCATATGCGAACAGTTCCATCCTCAGATCCTGTAATAATTATTGGGAGCTCTGGATGGAAAGATACCGCAGAAACATTGTGTGTATGACCTTCAAGTGTCTGAACGCAACTCCTCGTTTGGTAATCCCAAACCTGCTTGCAGAAGACATTTATGAACAATAGAAAACCCTGAACGAACCTAGATACAAACAATACAAATGGAGATACATACAAGCACACATATGTAGCAAACAAAGAGCGCTCATTACAGACCTTAGCAGTATGATCATCAGATCCAGTGATTAGGTATGGTTTATCCCCACCAGTAAAGTAGTCGACACAGTTTACGCCTTTCATATGTGCATCCAAAGTAAAATTTGGATCCGGAGAACCAAGATTCCATATCTAGATTAAAAAAGGTGTAGGTAAATACAGGAAAGATGTGTAGCTTCTCATGAACATGAAATGAAACAAAGAAAATGTGTCTTTAAAAGTCCAAGTGACAAATCTTACTTTAATGGTACGGTCAAGGGATGCACTAGCAAAAGTATTGGTATCTTTCGGATTGAAAGTGACTTGCATAACATAATGGGAATGGCCTTCAAAAATCTGAGTGCAAAGCCAACCCTTTTCCCAGTCCCAGAGCTTGATGAGCATATCATCAGATGATGATAAGACATAGGGAAGGGTGGGATGAACAGCAACACACCTAATGTAATCAGCATGAGCCTCAAAGACTTTAATCTTATCCATCGTGTTGTAGTTGTAGACACGAATAAACATGTCATCAGCTCCAGCTACAACCCACTGCTTCCGTGCAATGAACTTAGCTGAGCGAACTGCACAAACAATGACATAGACTCAAGATAAGCAGAATGCTGTGGGCAAGCATAAGACGAACAGGAAACAAGGAGATGGTGTATAATCATATCATATCATACCAGGCAATTCAGTCACGTCGAAAGATTTAACCATTGTCTGCAAAGTCATATGATGATTTTGGGTTAGCAATAAAATAGAGAAGAAGCACAGAGTAAAGAATCAGGAAGACTTGTTATCTAGCAAGTAAGATAAAAGCAAGGGATGATACTAACCTGTGTCTGATAATTCCATATGCACACAGTTCCGGCATACAAACTTGCCAGGATCCTACACGAATATATATGGGATTAATGTTGCCTTAAAGCTATGGTATATACTAAAGAATAGAAAAGAAGAATGCGATCAAAATTACCATGGCTCTGTTGGATGGAGATCTACAGATTTGATTCTTTCTGATCTTTGAGCAAATTTGCGCTGATGAAAACAGATAAAGAGTGTCACTCCAACAAAATCCAATCCGCAGGATATAAAGAAAGAGGTGTAAACTGGAGCATAGAA
The DNA here is from genome assembly GCA_023657505.1 of Camelina hispida. Taxonomy (NCBI): domain Eukaryota; kingdom Viridiplantae; phylum Streptophyta; class Magnoliopsida; order Brassicales; family Brassicaceae; genus Camelina; species Camelina hispida. The sequence continues at coordinate 43,414,872 of CP094632.1, forward strand.
TAAACCAAGGAGACTGCATTTTACCTTGATATTAAGTCTCAGAGGCTGTCAACAATTCAAAGAAACCATAAACTTTTTAAGTTAGTGCTGAAGAGAAAACACACAAAATACGTAGCGAGAAACCATAACAGTAGAGAAAAACAAACGCATCTCAACAGGGAGAAGCATGTACGCGCGTTCGGTTTAGGGAATGAATCAAGGGAATACAAAATTTTCATGCAATGAGGAACACAACACCTCATTGCGAGAAATAAGGAGTAATAGAAAGAGATTCAGAGGTAGATCTAAGAGATCATATCACTCACCATCTTTGCAAGTCCAAACGAGTGTCTGTATAGATGATCGGCTTATCGTCGGTAGCGAGGATCAGAGAGATGCCGAAGAAGAAGAAGAAGAAGAGTAATGCAAGAAGGGGCAGTGGTGGTGATCCCCCCCACTTTCCAGTGCGCGTTGGCGATTTTGGATCTGAATCTGGGTGATGCGTACCGTACCACCAATGCGGCGTCGTTTTATCACGGGTTTCTTTTTTCTTTGAACAATCCTTGTAATCTTTTTCTTTACTTCTCTTTATTTACCATTGACAATCTCACATTTTATAATACTAATAACCTATTCGTTCAATTCCTTATAAAATAAGTAAACAAAATCTATATATATATTTTTGGAGACATTTATAAAATAAATTCTGAAATTTATACTTATTTACAAATATGCTATTGACGTTAATTATTAATTTATTTTCATTTAATTAATTATTATTAAGTTTCTATTTTTTAAAACATGATTTCTCATCCTAAATAAATTTCCAAAACTAGAACTATTAGTTTATCTCATATATACTATAGATTTTTAATCATATTTTTAAAAATTAACTTATAAATTATTTAGTATATGTACTACAAAATATTACACATATTATAACACATTCTTAATATTCCAAAAAAATTAAATACACATAAAAATATACAATAATATACTATATAGGCATATACATCTGTTTAATTCTAGAGAACAAAAAATCTAAAATTTTATATTATATCTAATAACAAATTTAATGTAATTAGTTATAAACTTTATAAAATGTAAGAAGAAGAAAAAAATATATATTAATCAGACAAAAGTTAATTAATTGAGAATTTAAAAATTAAACAAATTGAAAATTATTATTTAAAATATAATAATTTATAATTTAGTCTCGCGGTGTAGCGCATGTGAAATCCTAGTCTGTATACATTATTATAAAATTAAAAACTCAAACCGTTTTTTTATAAACCCAAACCGTTATATAATTTTATTCTAATTGTAAAATCTAAACTCTAACCCTCTCATTTGTAAATCCAAACTGACATATAATTTAATTCTAATTATATAATCAAACCCCTAACCATCTAATTTGTAAACTCAAACTGACATATAATTTCGTTCTAAATGTAAAATCTAAACCCTAACCATCTCATTTGTAAACCCGAACCGATATATAATTTCGTTTTAAATATAAAATCTAAACTCTAGCCATTTTATTTGTAAACCCAAACCGACACATAATTTTGTTTTAATTGTAAAATCTAAACTAAACCAATATTTAATTTTACTTAATTAAAAGAATACATAATTTGTTTCCTTAATTTTTTTGCTTTTTAATTTAATTTTTATTTATTTTTAAAATGAAATAATGTATAGAAAATTTTGATTGGTTGAAAAGTAATAAGTGAACAAAAGGGGTTAAAGAGTGAACTATTTTTTTTCTTTTTTTCTTTTTGGATTCTGTATAGGTGCGATAATGTGTTTCGACGATCCTTTCTTGCTTGTTAGTTGTTGCACAAGTTTGAACCTACCTACAGTACCAATTTTTTTTACTACCAACTAAATTGGACTTGTTGAGTATTATTATGAATGAAACACTCTGATCATAAAGCTATCAAAAGAAGGGATGTGAGTGGGATGTGTCACGTAACATTGAAAGCACTAATCGCAGGAAGCAATCATAAACCTATTCCAAGTCTACTGGTTCTTTTCATACAAAATTGAAATGTCTTAAATTTTGAAGTCACTTCAAACTGCTAACTCCTTTTCACACACCGTCCAACATGGTTACTTTGGCTGGCGCTCTCAACTTGTTTTTATGCCCATTCGAATTCTCTGTACATCCCAATTGTGAAAAAGTAGTAGGCTCTACAACCACAAGAATCTTCATCACTTGTTTCACACCACCAAAATTCAAACCCCTGCACAGAGAAAGTAATATGTTGTGCAGTGAGATCTCAAAAGTTTCTCTCTACTCATGGGAAGGCAGATGAAAGAAAGAAAGAAAGAAATGATCAAATCTTACTTGAGTTGAATCGATCCATAGGAATCTCTCGCTGTTCGCGTTTGATGCAGAGGTACTCAGCTAGCAAAGCCATAACGGCGAGACCCGTACCATTGACGACCCACCATGCCATAGAGGAAGGCCATCCTCCATACATGATGCAAAAGAAGAGATGTACGATGTAGAGAGTTGCAGAGAAATCCAAGCATTTGCGTGCTCGTTCCACCAAAAATATCATGTAAACAGCCCTGCGTATGAAGACAAGTAGTAGTAATATGAACAAAAGTGATAAAGGAGAAAACAAAGGGGAAGAAATAACACAGCGATAGAGATAAAAGGAATCTAACCCAGCGAGTGAAGAGAAGAGGAATGAAGCAATAACACACCAACCAGTGAAGGTAGAAGTAGTGAGTGTTGCATAATCGAAAAAGTAGACAAGACTAAGGCGAGGAACACGAAGGCCAAGAAAGACCATAGTGAAGAGTCCTAGGGTGAGGTAGTAAGAGCACTGCAGGCATATAATCTGGCCAACAATAAGCCAAGGATCCCATACAGCTGTGCCATAGAACATGGCTCTGCCAACAACAAATTCACCTCTAAGATCAGATCAAATCAAATCAAATCCCTAATCTCTATTATATATCCTAAAAAAACACTAATGCTAAAGTAAAATCAATATGCAAAGCAGCAGCAGATGTTCGAAAACGCACCTCTAACTAAGATGACGGAAGGAAAAAGAATTCTAGATTCGGGAATCAGGATGATGTTAATATCGTAAAGAAGAAGAAGATCAAACCGGATCCGGTGAATCGGCAAAGCTAGAGATGCACCCAATCGTACCAGATCGATCGATTGTTCCTTCCCTCGAAGCAAGCGAAGGCGATTTTGTGCAGAGAGAAACCTTGCTGTTGGTGTTGGTAGAGAGCGCTTCTCTCTTTCTCTCGCTTCAAAGCGACCCAGCAAAGCAAAAACAGAAAGAAAGAATAATTGTTTTGGTTTACAGAACTGTTGATGATACGTTACACAAGAATGACCGCATAGCGCAGTGGATTAGCGCGTTTGACTTCGGATCAAAAGGTCGTGGGTTCGACTCCCACTGTGGTCGATCTTTTTTCCTTTCTTTTTTTTTTTGCAGCTTTGCCCATTATTGATTCAGATTGTGTCCACCCCCATCATCCATAAACATGGAGAAATACAATTGAGACGTAGAGAAATACATACAAAAAAATACAAATGTGTCTATCAATCAATTAAAGGGTTGTTATTGGATTGTAATTTATAAAACTTTTTTAATAGTTCAACAAAATCATTTAAATTGAATATATGAAAGATTGTTAAAAATTGTTAGAAACTTTTGTTGATTAGTTTTCTAAAATCTGGTAAAGTGTTCCAAACAATTTATGTATTTTTGTGATATTTTCATTCTTTTTTTTAAAGAAAGTGTCTAAAATAATTAACCAATAACATAATAATTGAATTCATTAACAATCCTAGATTTTTTGACCAATAACATAATAATTGAATTCATTAACAATACTAGATTTTTTTGTTTTAATTGAATAACACAAACTTTTTTTTTTTTTAACACGGCAAATCAATAATATTATATAACCAAAGTTTTACATGATACATAAAAACTATTCAAGTACAACCGTTGAAACAAATAAAGGAAATTGAACACAATTTCGATGAAGAAGTGGAAGTAACCCTGCTGTCCAAACGGAAGCCTTACGGGCAACAGAAAGAATCTGTTAAGTCCCCTCTTCATATACTCGTAAAAGGCTAACATCTTATAGATGAAACTCCAAACTGCTTTTCGCATCACTCTGATTAAAAGAACATATTGATATGTTGCTTGAATATGATCATGATCATGCTTTTTGTAGCATCCTACACATCGTTGCCGCTTAGTAATACATGGTGGTATCTTCTCTTCCTTTGATATGTTGGTTCTCTGTAGACTTGATTTCCCAGGATCCCATATTCGCCGACCAATACACCAACATGTTGTCAGAAGTTTATGTTGAATCCCTTTACCAAAATGGTTTTGGACATGTCGGACATCATGGAGAGTCAAAAAACCCTTCACGGAGATAACAGGCTCAATTTGGAAGAAATTATAAGATCTACCCACTCCAACGAACCATAAACAAATCGTTCCCACTATGGGAGAGTGTTGGCTGAACCAAAATTGTTTCCAACCACAAAAGAACTCAACTCTTACCGAATGTGAATGTGATTGTGTTTGATTCATCTTTAGATCAAACTTAAGCACAATCATCATCACAACTAAGAGGAAAAGAACGACACCACCGAAGACCGACAAAGGCCAATCCACCGTATGAAACACAAGATTATCCAAATTCATTGCCGAATCAATCTTTCACCACCAAGATCAACTAAACCATCGCCAAAGATGATTTGAAGATGAAGTTCAGATTTGGTTTGAAAACAGAAAACTATGCAAAGAACGGAAAATAAACAAACTAAAGAGGCACGGGGCAGAGATGCGACACCGGCCAGAAAATAAAAAAAAGGGGAAGCGAGATGAATCGCCGTATCGCCCGAGAGAGCTTTTTCCGTTATTTTTAATGACTTTATAAAAGTCAATAATAAATCAAATTTGTTAATTAATAAATATTTTTACAAAACACAGACTAATAAAAAATTTAACAGAGTTAAACAAAATATCTAATAACAACAAATTCTACATAACATTTAGGGAGTGTATTGAAACAATAATTTTGGAGGATTTGATGGGATTTAGGAAATTTTGAAATTTTGATAGATTTTAGGGAAGTTGATATGATTTATAGTAAAATTCTTTCAAATCCCACCTAAAATCATGAGATTTGGATTTCTGTATTTTTAACTAAACAAATCCTCTCAAATCTTTCAGAATCTCTAAAACTTATTAAAATCTAAATCCACAATCTGTTTTGAATAACAGTGGATTTTAAAGTAGGTTTTAAATCATCAGTTTAATAACAGTGAATTTCATGAGACTTTTTATTTGAATAACATAGAATTTGTAACTTTTACACAAATCACTTAAAATGTTTAAAATGTTGAATACACCCCTTAAAATCTTTAAAATCCTATTCAATCTCGTCACCTAATCATTCTTCTTCTCGTGTCTCCCATTATCTCTTTTCAAATTTTTTTTTTGTCAAAATTTATTTTCCAAATAACTATGTGTTCATATAAATTAATTTTAATGCATCATCACCATAAGAAATAAAATGTAAAAAGTAAAAAAAAAAATTGAACTAAAGAATTGTAGGGTTTTACCCCGAAGGGAACCCTTCCAGAAATTCTCAAAGGCCGTAGGTCGAGCCTAGGCCAATGAGGGGGTTTGGAAATAGTTTTCAACCAGCAATAGACGCGCCTCGGTTAGTACCTCATTAGCTGCGTCATTGCCCCAAGCGCAAAGATGCTTTTAAGCAATGCAAGTTACTTCTATTTTATATCGCAAGTCTCTTGTCCTTCCAAACTCTCACAACCGATGTGGGACAAATAAGTAAGCACATCTCAATTACAACTTAGGCACTCTTGGGCCTCAAAAGTTGGGCCTTACGAAAATCCAAATCCCAAGCACTCTTAATTAATGACACTTACTTTATCTACTACGCCGGCAGGTAGGGATAAAAAATTAAGCGCGTGAAGTTTCACTTCCAATACAAAAAAAAAATGTATTCAACGAATGCATTCAATACAGAATCTGGAACTTATGGGAACAGATTTAACCACAAAGAATGAAGAAAATAACTTGCTATTAATTAATGAGATTACCAACAAACGTAAAAGCGTTGAACAACAGTTTCAGATTTTGACTAATTAATTAATGGCAAGTTTTTTTCTTTGATTAAATTAAATCAATCATCAAATCAACATTGGTTTTTAAGAAGAACAAAAGAATAAGAATCTGAGAGATTGTTTTCATTATGCGTAGAAGTTGTTTGTAGAGCAAACCAATCCAAGGATAGATATGCCAAACCAGTTGCAGAAATCGCTGCATGGTTACCTATCAAAGATCAAACGAGAGACAGGGAAGCTGCAACTCTCGTCTTCCCATTCTTTCTCATCCTCTAAGAATTGGGTGCTTGGTAAGCATCCCAAGAAGCTCTCCTTCTCCTTCAAGCACAGACGACGCAACAGCAAGACCAGGTTCAACAAAGACGAACCCGTTTACCAGGACTCCGCTCACGCCGCCACCTTGTCCGACATTGATCGTTTTCTTGAGGAGAACTTCAAATCCCTCTGCATCCGAGACGACCAGGAGGTTAACCATGAAGACCACCGGTTGACAAAAAACAAGGAGAAAAGGGAGTCCCCACAAGACACTGATGATGATGATGATGATGATGACGACGACGTCTATCGCCACAGATTCGAGAGGACATGGGGACCTGCCGTGTACGACTCCCCGAAACAGCCGCCACGGAGAATGGAGAAACTATCTCCACCGCCTGGATCATCATCCGAGGGCAGGCCTAGCTTGGAGACAACCTCAACTTCAGAGGAGAGACAATCGAGATCCACCTTGGTGCTGCCAGAGAACTGCATCGCGGTGCTCAAATACTCCGATGAGCCGCAAGATGATTTCAGGCTGTCCATGGTGGAGATGTTGGAGTCCAAGTTAGGGATGCGGGAGAGGGAAGTGGATTGGGACTTGATGGAAGAGCTACTCTTCTGCTATCTAGATCTCAACGATAAGAAGTCACACAAGTTCATACTTAGCGCATTCGTGGATCTTATCATCTCCCTCCGTGAGAAAGAGAAGAGGATCACCAGGAAAGGCCTTGTGAGGTCGCTCAGTACTCGGGCCGCCAGGGAGAGGCTGAGGAAGAGGATGGTCATGAGTGGCAACTAACTCTTATGCAAGATGTAATTTTAATTCTCTTTTATTACTGTTCAAAAACGAAACAAAACAAAAAGAAATTACTTTCTTCTCAGCAGCCTTACTACACTTGAGAGGCTGTTAGTGTTACTTACAAAAAGAATGTAAAAGCAGAGTAACAATGTTAATTTGAGTTTGCAAAGATGATCAGCCTTCTCTTTTTCTCGTTTTGATGCATTCCTCATATGCAGGACGATACTTTACTGGCACAAAGTCCTTGAATCCCATGAGAAGATGATCCCTCTCTCTTCCACAGAACAGTTGCACAATGGACTGCATCACGTTTGCTAACTTAATCTCCTTTTTCTTCAGTGCTTGCATGTATCCAATAAATTTCTTATATTCTTCTGTGTTGAGCTTTTCCTTGACCTAGTAAGATCATCCGCACATGATTTCCAATGTAAACAAATAACTTGATATACAAAAGAGAAACATGGAAAGAGTGGGTGGGAATCTCACTTGACTCAAAAATGCAGATGCACTTGCTTCCTTTTTATCACCACCTCCGTTTCCTTTCGCTGTCAACACTGATGACGACGCACTTCCCTGACTCTCTGGAACCTTTCGCTTTTTTATAAGTCCCATTGTGTTGAAACATGAGCTCGATGCAAGCACTTCTGTTTCACGAGTCTGCTTCTCACAGTTGTCGCATTCTAGATCGACTACTTCACATCTCCTCTCTACCGGAGTCTCCTCATCATCACTTAGTTCCACTAATTTAGCCTTCCGTGAAGAACAACCCTGCATAACATCTGCCTTCACAAGGCGAGGTATCTTGCCCGTATGTTTAAGAATGGTCAGGCCTTTCCATTTTATATTATTTCCATCACGCTCCAAGGGTGATGCCCGATTTGCAGGAGGAAATGCATCCAGTCTACTCAACTCATATTTCGAAATCCCAACGTTTTTCAAATTACTATTACCTGCAAAAGATCAATACCCAAAAGCGAAAATGCAACATAGAGAGTTGAAGTTAGATATACATTATACCATCTGCAAAGGGAAAACATCTTTCCTCAGCCATGAGAATGAAGGAAAATGAATCACTGACCAGAGGCTGGTGTAGGATTATCCTTGCTTGTTTCCATCGGTAACAGTGTTGAAACTGTATCAAAAAAAATTTGGCTTACAATGAATGTCCAACATATACTTTAAAAAAATGGCTTGAAGACTAAGAGCATTTTGCTATGAAAAACTATTTGCACATATGCTACAACTATTGACTGTACTCTTTTTTTTTGTTTTTTTCCAACCTATTAACTGAAGGGTCACATGGTTCTTGTGGAAAAAATATAAGGAATAATATCATGCCCCAACACAACCATAATTGAGATCATAGAGAAAGAAACAGGACAGGAGATAATAGGGCTCGCAGACTAATATATGGTAATACCCAATGAAAGTTATCTTAAGGCTGCAAGATGCATTACCTATATTGTTCTCTTGTTCTGTTCCAAGCCCTGTAGGAAAATTTGATCGTTCAATCCGGAAAAATCGAGCAAGGTCAGAAATAACCTCTCCATATCTCGAGTAGCACTGCAAAACCGGTGTATCCAGAAACAAACTTACTCTCTGTAAAAAGTAAAAAGGTAGAGGCAAGAGCAAGACAGAGCAGAACTTATACCTTGACGTTAGGTCGTATCCAAAGTGATATCTTGGATTGTTGGGACGGCTGTTCAAATCTGTCAACAATTGCCAATGTACGATATAATCAGACAAAAATGAGTATGAATATATTTTTAGCCAAGATCGATTCTTGTCAATTTGGATGATAGTTAAAAACTATAGCGAGTAAAGTTTACGACGAGAATTGTCAGACATAATATCAACCAGAAGAAATCTCAAGGCTAAAACTGACAGTTCTTTAACTAACATATTTCATAGCACTAAATCTTCGTCCAAAGAACATAGATCAGAATAGAAAGTATGAACAAAACCTGTCATCACAAAAGATGATAGCTCCATAATCATGGCGATGGCGGATTACACGTCCAATTGCCTGATTCACAGCCCGTGCGGCTTCTTGACTATACCACATGCTTCCAGATAGAAGGTTTGATCTTGATACCTAAAAAATGCAAGAAATATTATAACCTTGATGTGTTAAGAGTCAAATAAATATTGAACTCACCTTAACATCTGCACGTTGTGATTGGTCATCTAGAAACTCTCGTTTCAATTTAACCTGTTTTACACATGGGTTAACATAAATATGCTGGAATGCAAGTAGCAGCATAAAATTCAAAGAAAAGTGCTCTCAGTGCCAGTGTAAATAAAAGTGAAAACAAATGAGAAGGAAACCCTCAAAAAGAGGAAACCAATAAAGGATGAGCAAACAAACCCTAGGATCTGTCACCCTGGCATAAGGCAACCCAGTAATGACGACAGCTCTGCCAGCACCGTCAGCAAAATCCAGTCCTTCACTGACCTGACAACACAACAGAGACCAGCCATACTGAAGACACTACACTACAGATACTTATTCACCTCCTATTTATTGTACCAGCATCCTCATACTACACAGGATATCTTTTATTACAAAGAAACAGATTTCATACAGGTTGAAGAAAACATACCTTACCACGACAAACGGCAAAAAATACCACACCCCAACTTGATTTGTCTTGCAATTTTTCTGAAAAGTCCTACCATGGAAAAAAAAATACAAGACAGGATTAAATTATCTTTTGGAAGCAAAAGAACATAGATCAGAGGCCTCTGTTGCTGACCTGCATTGCTGCAGGAAAGAGAGATGAATCCTTAGGCTCAATGACAGGTTTCTTGAGTTTGCAGATTCTTTCCCATATTGTCATTGAGTTTCTTTGACACTGAACATGAAGAAACGGTAGGTTTTCAAGCTAAAGAGTAACAAATTTTTCATACTCAAAGAGAAAATTAATAACGGCCATACTCCATACCCCATTTTTCCAAAATGAAATGCAAGAGTCCATAAGGTAATAGGAAGGGAAAAATATCAGCAGTGCTTCAGGCACGACTCGGGAAAAGTTAACTGCAGAGCAGAATCACATAATAAATAATTTCATCAGTGATCACTATAAGGATAGCAGCTTCTATTTTGAGAGCTCCCCAGATTCAAGAAGTCGGTTCAGACATCAGAAAGTCAGAGTGATACATCCAGGGCATCCAAATGAACTTCCAAATAGCAATTTACTTACCAATGGCATTCCCAAGTTCTTGTTTGTACTCTGGTACATCACGATTGCGGTAGCTAGAATTAAGAACGTACCCTGATGGACCAGTACTTACAACTCCAGCCCATAGCTGATTTGAGGATATAACGTGGGGATTCTCCAACCGAACAGGAAAGTCTCTGCATTGTCCACAAAAAGATGTCTCCATTAAAAGCTGGGGGAAAAGGCAGATAGACAAGCATAGTGAGGGAAAACATTAGCAATATGACTCACAGTTTTAGTTCTTGAGCCAATGAATCCATGGGAGACAAGGTCCCCGATGTTAAAATAATAGACCCAACACCTTTTTTCGCTATGTCCAGCATAGTAATCCCAGGACTGAAACACCACCAGCTCAGCGTTCTTGACACCTTACCTACAAGATAATTTATTCTGTAATAAAAAAACAGTTTCCACAGGAAAAGCAGATTAAGAATAATTATTTATATTATCATATTAGTAAAATGGTGCTTATGTTAATGCTTAAGGGCTGTAGACAATCCCACTCTTATTTACCTTTTATCACATCAGTAGGACTTTGCTCAAGCTCCTGTACATGAACCTAACAAAGGGCGAACATTGAGAATGTAAATGCAAGATAGGAGTAGAAAGTGAGTTTCTGCAAATGAGATAGCACAAGAGTGATAGATAAATTTCTTTTCAGTATAATATTAAAACTTACACGGTAAACATCTGCGTGGTTACTTCCATTTTCTCTGAAGATGAGCTTAAGCATGTCAGCAATGATTTCTAGTTTGCTTCCACTATTGGTCGCTGTTCGTTGTTTCTCCTCCTCCAGTAACACTGCAGCCTCCTCAACAGTACCAATGAGTTTAGGAGCAGTTTCGTGAGTAATGTTAAGACTATTAAGCATTTCATATATGTAAGGCCCAGGCTTGGTAAATCCCTCATCCTTTTTTGGAATTGGCACTTTAGAAATTAATTCCTGCAGCTTTAGAAGCAGTCCTGCAAGAGGAAAACAAGGCATAGATGAGAACAGACATGTCGTTTTCTTTCACTTATAGCTGAACATTATATTCTCAATCAAGTCCCCAAGTTTGACCTTTAAGTATGGCAAAAGTCTCAGGGTTCACGGACACATCATTTAATGAATTCCTTCTTGCTGCTGCAAGTTCTACGCATTCTTGTGCTTCAGAAATGCAAGCCGATAAAAGCACAGAAGGAAGGTCAAATGAAGCTGAGTCTGCGCATAAACTTTCCTGCGCATGTTTAATAATAAACTGAGTGTCTCGAGAAGTTGGAAGCAGTATAATCGTTCTGAGATAGGATAACTTGGATGAATAGAACAAAACCCCCAAGAAGAAAATATATGTGGAACATCTTTATTCCCCATACCAGATTGTGAGCTTCATCAAAAATCAGGACACTATCATTCCAGTTGACTTTCAAAAACTTTCGATACCCATTGCTGATCAAGTAGTTGTAAGGTGCAAATATGATGTCCACGTCCTTGTGAACCTCTCTAGTGATATAATACGGACATCTGCAAAATACAAATATGGTACACAGATGGAACAAGCCAGCAACGTCAGATACCATCTGAAAAAAGAAGAAACAAATATGTTGAAGGAGCAAAAGTAGAGGAACATACGGTCCAGAATCTTTTCCAATATTGACCAAATCCTCTATGTCAACTGGTTCATCGCCAATATGAGGGTTATTCTTTATAAAATCTGCAAGAGATTTATGACAAGGCAGAATAGTAATGGTGAACATGAAGGCTTTTATATTGGTGGAAGTGGCAATTAAGACCAGATTTTTAGATACATGTCATGCTACATACAAGACACAGTGTACCTGGGATCCGATTAAAATGGTTGCATTGGCGTTTTCCGCGCTTTTTGCAAAGGTACTGGCAAGCATTTGTGAGTGCCTTTCCACGGAGGGAGTTCACTTCCTCATTCACGCATAGTTGCTCCCGTGATCCTAGCACCACCATCTTAGGCCTTTGAGAAACAGAGAGATTAGAACAGATGATTAGCAAAGCAAAATGCTGATAAGGAAGCTACAAACAGAATGGGGTCTGACCTGTAGCTACTTCTTTTTAATTCTTTGATCACTTGGCGGAGCTGACTATGAGTCCGAGATGCATAAACAATGGTAGGAAAACCTCCTCCTCCTCCTCCTCCAGATTGTGACATTAGGTCGTCTGAATCTTTCCAAGGAGTCTCAGTGTTCTTTCGATCCTTACGGGTAGAGAAACAGCCCAGACTCCTTCTCCAGGCTAAGGTGGCACAGAGAAGACAAAGAGTTTTCCCAGTTCCAGTTGGACTCTCCAAGAGCGCATGGCATTTCTAAGCATCACAAGCACAAACCAAGATTAGTGAACGACTATTTCGTTGTTATTTCCAAATAGTAATGATGGGTTCAGCTTTAATTTAGAATCAGATCGATGAAGAAGGCGACAGAGATTGGACCCAAATGGTCGAATTCAATACAATTCAATCGGAACCCTAAAGAGTGGAGAAAGCGATAAAACAAAAGAAGCAACAAATAGAGAGCGAGAGATAATATGCGAGAGAGAGAGAGAGAGAGAGAAGATCATCATCTTAATTCCTAAAGAGTTGAAGAGAGTTGCGGTGTAAAGAAAGAGGGAAAGACACACGTACGTTTTGAAGAGACTCGATGACTCTGTCCATGTAAATGATCTGAGACTGGTACGCTTCGAACGGGAAATCAACATTGATTCCTCTGATGCTGTAAATTGGCATTTTGGTCGGACACACACAACACAACGGCCACGGAGCTTGGCACAGAGAGAAGCCGCAGCGAAGAAGAAGAAGAAGAAGACCCCGAAGAGAAGACGCGCCTCTTCTAATTTTCCCGCCTTTTAGGGCTTTTCACTTTTCGAAACATCCGTAAAAAGCCCATTAATTTCTTATACAGGCCCATAACCTGAATCACTTGCAGTTGCACTGCCTTCAAGATTACGTTTATGAATTTTACACATATCAGGAAGGAAGCAAATTAGTTTGTTTTGTAATGTTTGTATATCACAAAACCAAATCCGAGTTAACCAAGTTACGTTGTACTCCCTAGTCGCGTTGGTTTCTAATTGTATCTATCTCTTTGAAGAAAAGGGATACAGAAAGACAAAGAAAAGAGAAGAGTAATGTCAAAACTGTGAAAAGACTAGTAGGTAACTCGGCAAAGACTCTTTTTTTTTTTTTTTTTTTTTTTTTTAAACTATCACTGCGTAGCTGCTTTGCCGAGTTCCATCAAGATTTCAGGACATAGTAGTATTGTATTTTTGATCAATGTAAATCTTCACTCTTCTTCCGATCCCGACTCTTCAGAACTCGACTCCTTCTTCACACTCCCATTGGCCTTCTTCGACCCTCTCTTCTCTTCCATATCTTTCTTGTCATCCTCATCTTCACTGTACTCACTTTCGTAATCATCATCATAGTCCTCCTCTTCAATCTCATCTTCCTCCTCCATACCTTCTTCTGCAATCGCACCCTCATCTGAAACCAAACCACGGGTCCCTGCCCTCGTTCTTTTCAGGACTTTGACTTTCAGCGATGTCTTTTTGTCACACCCAATCCATGTGTCACACAGGCAGAAGCAAGTCAAGTTGTATGTTCCCTCTGCGGGTGCTTGGAGTTTACCCATTACCAGTCTTGACCCGCCTTTAACCTTCTCAATGGCTTCTCTTACTGCATCATTTGTTTCCTTCACCCCTGCTCCCGAACCTTCCATTGACTCACTGATGGCTTTCGATGCAGCCGTTATGGCTCCACCTTCATCCATGAAGCTAACCTTCTGAGAGAACCACACATTATTTGACACCGAATCCGCAAGAAGAACCCAGTAGTTTTCCTCCTTGTGAAAGGGGAAGTAGGGTGCATGAGGAAGAGCGCCTATGAGCCCATTGGGTCGTTTCAGGGTGACCCAAGCTTGAAGGGTCACGATGTCTCCCTCTTGGATCCCCTCTTCCCCTTCTGTTTCACATGTGATGTCGACTGTAACAGACGGCATCATTTCTAGCACCTTCTCAATGTCCTCAACATCAGTTGCTGACAAACCCGCTACCTGGGTGAGCAGTTCAGAACGGTCTTCCACCTTCATTTCTTGAAGATCTTGGAAGGACTTAACCTTCTGAAAATAGGAGAAACAATCACATGTTAACCCAAAATGCTGGTTCATATATGTCTTTAGACTAGACCTTCAAGTAAATCAACCCAAAGCAACACTACTACTTAGTTGGAGAGCAGAACCCGAGAAGATTCTCAGGTCTCAGAAACGTGAGAGAAAAATGCACATGATATGGAACTTAGATATTATCTCAAGTACTGCACTTGACACATCTAATAGTAAAAAAGTATACCTTCCGTGCTATCTTTTTGACAACGGCATCACTGAAATGAGGGAGCTGTAAGAAAGGGGAAATGCCTTCTGAAGATACTCCAGACGACTTCCTTGCACTAAGAGGAACAGCCTGCGATTACGAAAATTTTTGTTCATAACACTAAGCACTTCTAAAACTTTCGTGGAGAAGTAAATTTTGTGGAGAAAAGAGGCATAAAGACCTGAAAGCTCACAAGCAAGATAAAAACTCGAAGATAGGTGATGAGGGTAATTTAATACCTGAACAATGCACTGAGATAGCTCAACTACTCCAACAGCAGGCCTCAGCCATCCATGCCCTTGGGCAGTGCGTGGTATGACCGCCATCTGCAAGAAACTCACAATGCTATAACGGAGGAGTCATTAAGAAAACCCACAATTTTAATAGTGTAACCAAAGCATCAAATCAACATGAGTTAAAATAACAATTAGATGAGCTAGATAGGCCCATATGGGCATCCCTTTAACATTTTAACCTAAACTTTAAAGTCTTTTACAAGTCTGTTTTTCGAGTTTCCCTTCTATATACTTCTACATAACAGGCAAGCACTTCCCAGTCATCGCTTCTGATGCTTATTGTATCAGAAAATGTGTTAATAAAATAGAGACTAGACCTTTAATAACTCCTCAAGGAGGCGAGGTGCAAGCTCTAACACACGCCTGAAATCGCCTTCAAGGGCTGGAGACAGGACTCCTGATTCACGAGTTAACTGGGCCTGTATCAACAGCTCCGTCTGTACAGAAAATGAGGAAGTGAGTATTTCAGTTTATTCAATATCTAGCGTCACGGTTGCGCTATTTTAAAATTCACCTTCACTATGGCAGGATGCTGTTTCCAAAACTTAGCTTGCTCTTGCTTCATGTTCTTCAGGTCCAAGTTTAGCTCACTCCTAACAGACATAAAGAGCTTCTGCAGAGGTTCATCATCAGTTCTACGAACTGGAATCTCCATGTACTCAGCTGCCTTGGTAAAAACTTCCATAACTTTGCTGAAGAACAAAAGATTTTTAAACATGTCATACAAACAAACAAAAAGTTGATTTGTCATGCACCTATGGCATCATGCGGATGTATATGGGTATGAGTGAATATACCTAGGGGCCAAAGAGGGTTTCATTAGATAATAATATGCGGAGAGTGTTTGGTGCATAACGTAGTTCCCGGTATACTTTGATGACTTGGAGAGATATATAACAGCAATGATAAGGGGCAAGAGAATACAGACACCAACAATCCAAAGCAATAATATGCCACCAGATGCTCCATCTATGTCTAAAAGAAATTGAGGAAGAGCAATGCCCATTTGAAATCCCTGCATGACATAACAATATTTTAGTCTCAATAGACTTGTCAAGAAGACGGGAGCCCATGCAAAGGTAAATAAGATGTATCCTTACTTGTCTGCCATCAGGATGACCATACTTCTCAAAGTTTTCACGGGATACAGGATCAGTCAAAGCCTGGTACGCTTTTGATATGAACTCCACAAAATATTTATTGGCCTCTGTAGAGTTCATCATCAATACACAGATGAATCAACAATATGCACATAGAAGGAAACACTATCAGGAGTAAGAGCTGCAACCATAATGCCGTAATGAAGAAAAGAAAAAAAAGAGGCAAGAAGAGAAAGCAAATTTGACCTGGATCGGGATTTTTGTCAGGATGGTATTGAATGGAGAGCCTTCGATATGCTTTCTTAATTTCAGAATCGGTAACACCAGGTTCCAGTCCAAGAATACTGAATGGGTCAAAAACTTGACTCTGTAGCAGCCAAATAAGGGTAAATAAGCAAGTGGAAAATGAGGATACAGAGGGAGAAAAATGAGAAAAGAAAACATACCTCACGGCTCATGTTCTTAGTGTAATAGATTAGGAAAATCATGACGACCCAGAGTAGCAAAAGCGTCAAGTTGCTCCATGTAGAGAAGTTAGAGATCTGCAGGGAATAAGGTCAAAAGGGGTTATATATACTTAAGAGAGGGAGGTTTCTTTGGAAGATGCGGTAGAGAGTGAGCACTGAGAGCAGACCTTTTTAAATAAGGATCTCTTGTATTTGCCAGAACGGTCACACTCGAGACACTGACAATGGATGGTCCTTTGTTTCTTGGAGACAGCACGGCTTAACTTGACCATGGTATAAGGCACCAATGGGATTGCCATTATCGTCAAGATAAAAATAGGGAACAATGCGCTATTCTCTTCAGAGGCCGCCATCACAGATTATTTTCTATCAAAAGAAACAAGCTTTGTTAAAAAATCTGACAAGTACAAACTATTCAATCTAACTGATGTTGTGCAATAAAATTTTAAAAAAAAAATCAAAGGTGGATCTGAGGGTATGGGCTGATGAAATTAGGGATTTGTACATCGAGGCGATCAACTCGACGACACAAAAAATTGATTAGATTAGATCTCAGGCGACGAAAACAAGTTCTATCAGTAGAATTATAAATATCAATCACAGGAAGCACTAATGAGATCGACACAAACTAGTAACCTTAGAGAGAAAAGTGAGAAACCCACCAACGGAACCAGAGAAGATCGAGAAGAGAAGCGCACCTGATCGAAATCGGCAGAGCTTGTAGAGATAGATAGAAGAGATCGGGCAAGAGCAACAAACACAAACGGCGTTGCGGAGTTTTGCTTCTCTTTCCCTTGTGATTTGGAATAGGATTTTGAGCTGCTCTTCTTTATTGTTATACCTTCATTATAATATGTAATTCGCAATTTATTTTCTCTCTTACTTTTCTTTTTACGACTAATTTAGTATTTCTTTTGTAACTTGTATTCGTCTTCTTCTAGAAACTTACGTTCGTATTATATATGGTGAAAGAAAAACCAAACTTTCCCCCGAATAAATAATCTTTTAACATATACAAAAATAAAATATACACACAAACATTTTACTGCCGAAACCAACAATAAACCCAAGTTTTCATCAATTGAGAAGAAGATTAAAGACCTCTAACTAAAGTAATTGATTGTTGTCCAAAAAAATATACTCCCTCTGTCTCACAAACATTGATGTTTTGGGATATTTTTTTGTCCCACAAAGATTGATGTTTTGTAGATTTCAAGAAGTAATCATTGAAAATATTTAAAATCTTGAATTGTTATTGGTTTAAAATTAAATAATATTCCTTTAATCAAAGAAAATATATATTTAAATTCAGTAATCATTGTTTTCTTAAACTGTGTAAAAGCTTAAAACTTCAATCTTTGTGAGACAGAGGGAGTATATGATTTTAAACTTCACTGATCGACACTGATTTTGTCCAGAAAATAAATAAATTAGACGACACTGCTAAAATATATGTCAACCTAACAGTGGATGGTACGTGTTATATTGTGATGTGATTTTAAACGGAAAGCTATAGTACGTATAAACTGAAAATCAAGCTGCATATATGTTAACATTTAGAATAAGTTTATTCAATCAATAATGCACACAAGACAATGGATCCAAGACTTTTGTCGCCACACCTCAAATTCACAACCAAATTATTAAGGTGTTCAAAGAAAAGGACTCAACCGCTAGAGTAACCAGTGACATTTTCTTATCCCATATATATATATGAGTATGAATTGCCATAAGTCATAGACGAGTACTTTTTTTTTTGTCAACTGGAATTGTATTAGAAGAAGATTGTTGGTACATTACAATCCTAAACGGATGAAACCTTAACTATTACTGATCTTAACCCCTTACTATTAACAAAAGGGTCTATACAAAAAATTCCTTCTAAACTTCCATCCCTATACAATGAAAACTCCAATTCAATCAGACAAAACATAGACGAGTACTTGTTCAGAAATTAAAGAATATATATATATATATATATGAAATTATGAATATCAATTTATCGACACGCATTTGAGAAGACACATTTATATTTCTCTTGACTTTCTCTTATATGGGTTTTTTTTTTTAGTTTGAAGAGCTAGCTATATCATGCATGATCCTGCTATATATATTAATGGTAGTGATTGGTAAACACTTTACAAAGTGGTACAAAGCTGTACAAACATACAGTTTTAAAGTTTATCAATCACAAAAAACTTTATTAAAAACTTTACTTTTAGTTTTTTTTACAGCTTTCACTTATAATTTTTCTTACAGCTTTGCACTATTCATTAAAAGCTTACAGCTTCAGCTTACAATTTTTCTTTACAGTTTTAGCTACGTTACCAATCAGACCCAATATCTTAACATTTCCGAGAAGCCATGATGATCATATATATAGTACAAGATGACCGTCTTAAGATATCGCTCGCCTGTCGCATCCTTGTCAGCGATACGCTCTCTGAAAATTTGTTCGCATGCATTTTAATTTGTCCTCCCCCACGTACAAAACAACAACTCCTAATATGAATTTGTTTCCTTTGTGTTGTTTGTACAATAACCGAATCCGCTAATTTCCTTTCTCTATTTGTTTATTAATTCACTAGAAACACAGTGAAAACGATGTTCTCCAACAAATTAAAATATCCAACTTACATTATTATTCTACATACAGTATCTAGAAAATATCCAACACAACTATCATTAATTAGTCAAGATTTGTTTTCTACTTCGAAGTAATTACTAATTAGTATAAGAAAGGCAGAAATATCAGAAAAAAAAGGAAATTAAATTAACAAAGGGCAAAAAAAAAAAAAAAAAAAAAAAAAAAAAGGGAAAAAGTAAGGAAAGGTAATTTATCGAGGAACAAAAGCGAAGCCCCAACCCTGGGGGATCTCTCTTCTTAATAAAAACCCCTTCCTCCCCCTTCGTCGTCCTCCTCCTCATTAAACTCAAACTCACCCCAGATTTTGGTTCAAGCTTTCAGGAACGAACCTTAACCCTTCTCCCGATCCAGGTACCTTTCTGTTCAGATCTTCTAGATCTGAATCTGCTCCTCCTTTTTTTTCTTTTTTCTTTCGTACATATCACTTTTTAGGTTTGATCTATCGTTGTTTCAATAGTTCGTATTTGAATTTGAATCTGCTTTCTCTGTTTAACTCCTACACACACACACACTCGTTGCTTCTTTTATATTCCGTCTCTCCCGTTTAGACTGTCTCCTATGTATTGCTGATTGAATTCGAAACTGGCGGTGGTTGGGTAGATTTAGGTTGTTCTGGTATATGGTTTGATCGCTATTTCACAGTTGTTAAGTCTCATTGTTTTTTGTTTTTTTCCCATTGATTTGATTTATAAGGTCGCTATCAACTACCCGGGGAAGAACACTTAAAGCCTGATAATGAGTGTAGTTGGGTTTGATTTTGGAAACGAGAACTGCCTCGTTGCTGTTGCAAGGCAAAGAGGTATCGACGTCGTTCTTAATGATGAGTCAAACCGCGAGACCCCCGCTATTGTCTGCTTCGGTGACAAGCAGCGCTTCATCGGTACTGCTGGAGCTGCTTCTACCATGATGAACCCCAAGAACTCCATATCCCAGATCAAGCGCCTTATTGGTCGTCAGTTCTCCGACCCTGAGCTGCAAAGGGATATCAAATCTCTCCCCTTCTCCGTCACCGAAGGGACTGATGGGTATCCCTTGATCCATGCTAATTATTTGGGAGAGGTCAGAGCCTTTACCCCAACTCAGGTCATGGGTATGATGTTGTCTAACTTGAAAGGTATTGCTGAGAAGAACTTGAATGCTGCTGTGGTGGACTGCTGTATTGGTATTCCTGTTTACTTCACTGACCTCCAGAGAAGGGCTGTTCTGGATGCTGCAACTATCGCAGGCTTGCATCCTCTGCACTTGATCCACGAGACTACAGCTACAGCTTTGGCTTATGGGATTTATAAGACTGATTTGCCTGAGAACGAACCCCTCAATGTCGCTTTCATTGACATTGGCCATGCTAGCATGCAAGTCTGCATTGCAGGCTTCAAAAAAGGACAGCTCAAAGTCTTGTCTCACGGTTTTGACCGCTCCCTCGGTGGAAGGGATTTCGATGAGGCTCTTTTCAATCATTTTGCTGCTAAGTTCAAGGATGAGTACAAGATTGACGTCTCCCAGAATGCTAAGGCTTCTCTCAGGCTCCGCGCTGCATGCGAGAAAGTGAAAAAGGTTCTGAGCGCAAATCCTGTTGCGCCATTGAATATCGAGTGTTTGATGGATGAGAAAGATGTTAGGGGTGTCATCAAGAGGGAAGAGTTTGAAGAGATCAGCATCCCTATTTTGGAGCGTGTTAAGAGGCCTCTAGAGAAAGCTCTCTCTGACGCGGGCCTTACAGTTGAAGATGTACATATGGTCGAGGTTGTTGGCTCTGGCTCTCGCGTGCCTGCTATGATTAAGATCCTAACTGAGTTTTTTGGCAAGGAGCCCAGGCGTACAATGAATGCAAGTGAGTGTGTGTCAAGGGGATGTGCCTTGCAGTGTGCCATTCTCAGTCCAACCTTTAAAGTTCGCGAATTCCAGGTGATGGGCGCATATCTATGTTAAGTATATGTTATCTTAGAACTGCTGTACTCCATGTTATCTGACAAGTCGTTTTATGATCTTTTGTTGTTCTCTTAAGGTTCATGAGAGCTTCCCTTTCTCAATTTCGCTGGCGTGGAAAGGAGCAGCTTCCGATGCCCAAAATGGAGGAGCTGAGAATCAACAGAGCACCATTGTTTTTCCCAAAGGAAATCCCATTCCTAGTGTCAAGGCTCTAACGTTTTACCGCTCTGGAACATTCTCTGTTGATGTGCAATACAGTGATGTGAAAGATTTGCAAGCACTTCCAAAAATCAGCACATACACAGTATGATCTTTCCCCATTGTCATAACTGTTTAAGATTCTAGCAGTTTTGTTTCTCATGGTTGATCTCCTTTTTGTAGATTGGTCCCTTCCAGTCATCAAAAGGCGAGAGGGCAAAGCTTAAAGTGAAAGTGAGATTGAACCTGCATGGAGTTGTCTCGGTTGAATCAGCAACTGTAAGTTTTGTTGTTATATTAGGTCATGCAATGCAATTTGTTCTTTACGTGAACTATTTGAAGGCTCTCACTCTCCAATAACTATAAGTGACTCTTTTTTGTTTTCTTCCTCCCCTCAATGTAGCTTTTGGAAGAGGAAGAAGTTGAAGTTCCAGTCTCGAAAGAAAAATCGCAGGAAACTACTAAGATGGACACTGACAAAGCTGCTGCCGAGGCAGCTCCTGCTTCTGGTGACTCTGATGTTAACATGCAAGACGCCAAGGAAACCACGGATGCAGCTAGTACCGAAAATGGTCTTCCAGAGTCTGCTGATAAGCCAGTGCAAATGGAAACTGACTCAAAGGCTAGTTATCTCTATTTTACTGATAGTGGTTGCTCTATTCATTTGCTTGGGAACTTTAAATAGTTGATATTTATTAATGGGATGTGCAGGCTGAGGCTCCAAAGAAGAAGGTGAAGAAAACAAATGTACCTCTATCAGAAGTGGTCTATGGTGCCTTAAAATCTGTGGAGGTCGAAAAGGCAGTGGAGAAGGAATTTGAGATGGCTTTGCAAGACAGAGTTATGGAGGAGACCAAGGACCGGAAGAATGCTGTTGAGTCATATGTTTATGATATGCGAAACAAAGTGAGAATCCGTTTTATAATTCATTGGTAGTATGCATTTATAAGGTTTAGAGTATTGGCCACTGACGTTTTGTTGTTTCAGCTGAGTGACAAATACCAGGAGTATATCATTGATTCGGAGAGGGAAGCGTTCCTGGCGAAGCTACAGGAAGTGGAGGATTGGTTGTATGAAGATGGGGAAGATGAGACCAAAGGGGTTTATCTTGCAAAGCTCGATGAGCTCAAGAAGGTATGCATATGGTAACACTTTATGGTGCAGTAACAAGCATTTTTGAAGATATTTTTTAACTGAGGTTCGGGATTAATCTTTTGCAGGTGGGTGATCCTGTTGAAGTGCGTTACAAGGAGTCATTGGAAAGAGGGTCGGTTATTGATCAGCTTGGTTATTGTATTAGCAGCTACAGAGAGGCAGCTATGTCTACTGATCCCAAGTTTGACCACATTGAATTGGCAGAGAAGCAAAAGGTAATCATTTAGCCCATTCAGAATACACAGAACAAATTGTTAATTTTACAGGCATGAGAAAAAATTGTTTGATGTGCTGTTGTTGTTGTGCAATGATGAAGGTTTTGAACGAGTGTGTGGAAGCAGAAGCATGGCTGCGTGAGAAGAAACAGCAGCAAGACACGCTTCCCAAGTATGCAACACCGGCCCTCTTGTCAGCTGACGTTAAAAGCAAGGCGGAGGCATTGGACAAGTAAACATGGCTCTTTACATTTGTTTCTCCTAATAGAAATGTTATGTTTAGTATAGAGAGTGAACCAGCTTTGGGTGTTTTGCAGGTTTTGCAGGCCTATAATGACGAAACCAAAGCCGGCTAAAGCAGAGGCACCACAAGGCAAGGGAGGTGAACCGGCGGATGAGGGCAAGAGTGAGCAACAGCCACCAGCTTCTGCCGAACCAATGGAGACTGAGAATCCCACTGAAGGTAGTGCCTAAAGCAATCACGAGATCTAGATGGTATTGTATCGATTTTGTTCCTACTTTTATTTATTTACCTAGTGGAACCTCTTTTTCTGGTTTCGCTATTGTTCCCCGAAAAATTCTGTATTTGATTCTTCCTTTGCGATAACAATTTTTAGGAAGCATCGTTTTTTGTTTTTTTTTCAATTGTTCCTTGTGGTATCTTTTTAATTTGAAAGTCTTGTTTCATTTTTGTTTGTTCGTACTTTATAATTGTTATCGAGAGTATTCGCCCTACGTTGGACTGGACTGTTTATATAACAGCAAATGAAATGCAATGTGATCCCACATTGGAGATTTGTATCATTAAAGTAGATATTTGATTCAAGAAGCTTATCATCGACTTCTCCTATATCTTAGGCGAAATCTATGTGACCTTTATGCGTTGTCTGACAAAACCTACTCCTCTTGTTCGCCTGTTCTTTGCCATATATAATTAAATCATGTTCAAGCTTTGAGCTTTATAACACATCCGAAGCACAAAGGACACAACTTACAAAGTCCATCTTCATCCTTGAGATGTAGTTAGACCCTCTCCCTCTCTCAGATGAAGCTTGGATCATAAAGAAGAACACGCAGCTATGTGAAGGGATCACAGGTCATAAAATGTCAAGCGAAGAAAAACGAAGAGTTAATTGAGATTCTCCGGATCTATGTGGTGACCATGGCTGTCTTGAAAAGACCTGACCACTTGGCCATCCAATTGAGCTAAGTTTGAGGGTTAAACAAGAACCCCGGTCTGATGAGCCAGTTGCCAAGATATGAGGAAAAAGTAAAGAGAACAAAATTCTCAATAATATATTTTGCAGATTTGGTAAAATTCTCAATAATCTATGTAGGTAGACTCAAATAAAAATATATATATATTCAGAAAAGGAATTGAAGAAATGTTTTGTGATAAAGTAAAAAAAAAACTAAAGAAATTAAGAAAACAAAGAAGGCAAAATATCAATTAAAAAAAAAGTAAAAGAATGAAAATGTATTAAAAAAAAAAAAAAGCAAAAAAAAAAAAAAAAGAATAAAAAGGAAAGGAAAGGAGAAGAACATTCCAGATGAACCCCAAACCCTGTGGTGTCTGCTAAATAAAACCTCTCTCTCTCTTTCTCTCTCATCCTCTCGCATTCTCACAACAACTCTTGCTCCTCAATTTCTCGCTGGTTTACTCAAACTCGCCCAGTTTTTGGCTAGAAGCTTCCAGAACGCGAACCCCTTCTCGCGATCCAGGTTTGTTTCTGAAGCTCTTGTTGCACATCTTCTAGATCTGTAGCTTCTCTTTTTCGTATATGTGCACTTTTAAAAAAATTTAGGTTTGATCTGATTTCGAACTTCTTTTGTATTCAAACTCCCTCGCCTTAGTCTTATGTTTCTGGTGATTGGAATATGGTTTGATTTTGGTTCAGTAACATGGTCTTAGGGTCCCTCTTAGGGTCTCTCTTTGAGCTGAAGACTAGTCTGATTGTTTTGTTTCGAAGTTGTTAAATCTCATAGTTTTATCTTTTCCATTGATTTGTAAGGTTGCTATCAAATACTTGGAAGTCCCCAGTATTGACGAACACCAAAGCCTGATATAATGAGTGTAGTTGGGTTTGATTTTGGAAACGAGAACTGCCTCGTCGCTGTTGCAAGGCAAAGAGGTATCGACGTCGTTCTTAACGATGAGTCTAACCGCGAGACCCCTGCTATTGTCTGCTTCGGTGACAAGCAGCGCTTCATCGGCACTGCTGGAGCTGCTTCTACCATGATGAACCCCAAGAACTCCATCTCACAGATCAAGCGCCTTATTGGTCGTCAGTTCTCCGACCCTGAGCTGCAAAGGGATATCAAATCTCTCCCCTTCTCCGTCACCGAAGGGCCTGATGGGTATCCTTTGATCCACGCTAATTATTTGGGAGAGGTCAGAGCCTTTACTCCCACTCAGGTCATGGGTATGATGTTGTCTAACTTGAAAGGTATTGCTGAGAAGAACTTGAATGCTGCTGTGGTGGACTGCTGTATTGGTATTCCTGTTTACTTCACTGACCTCCAGAGAAGGGCTGTTCTTGATGCTGCAACTATCGCAGGCTTGCATCCTCTCCACTTGATCCACGAGACTACAGCTACAGCTTTGGCTTATGGAATTTATAAGACTGATTTGCCTGAGAACGAACCCCTCAATGTCGCTTTCATTGACATTGGCCATGCTAGCATGCAAGTCTGCATTGCAGGCTTCAAGAAAGGACAGCTCAAAGTCTTGTCTCACGGTTTTGACCGCTCCCTCGGTGGAAGGGATTTCGATGAGGCTCTTTTCAATCATTTTGCTACTAAGTTCAAGGATGAGTACAAGATTGACGTCTCCCAGAATGCTAAGGCTTCTCTCAGGCTCCGCGCTGCATGCGAGAAACTGAAAAAGGTTCTAAGCGCAAATCCTGTTGCACCGTTGAATATCGAGTGTTTGATGGATGAGAAAGATGTTAGGGGTGTCATCAAGAGGGAAGAGTTTGAAGAGATCAGCATCCCGATTTTGGAGCGTGTCAAGAGGCCTCTAGAGAAAGCTCTCTCTGACGCGGGCCTTACAGTTGAAGATGTACATATGGTTGAGGTTGTTGGCTCTGGCTCTCGCGTGCCTGCTATGATTAAGATCCTAACTGAGTTTTTTGGTAAGGAGCCCAGGCGTACAATGAATGCAAGTGAGTGTGTGTCGAGGGGATGTGCCTTGCAGTGTGCCATTCTCAGTCCAACCTTTAAAGTTCGCGAATTCCAGGTGATGGGCGCATATCTATGCTTAAGTATATGTCGTTTTTTTGGTATACTTATAAAAAACTCGAGAACTGTTATAGTCCAGGTTATCTGACTAGTCTTATTATGTTATTTTTTTGGTCTCTGAAGGTTCATGAGAGCTTTCCTTTCTCGATTTCGTTGGCTTGGAAAGGACTAGCTTCCGATTCTCAAAATGGAGGAACTGAGAATCAGCAGAGCACCATTGTTTTTCCCAAAGGAAATCCCATTCCAAGTGTCAAGGCTTTAACATTCTATCGTTCCGGAACATTCTCTGTTGATGTGCAGTACAGTGATATTAACGAGTTGCAAGCACCCCCAAAAATCAGCACCTACACAGTATGATCTTTCCCCTCTGTCATGGCTACGTATGACTGTAGCGCTCTTGTTTCTCACGGTTGATTTCTTTTTGTAGATTGGACCCTTCCAGTCATCAAAAGGCGAGAGGGCAAAGCTTAAAGTGAAAGTGAGATTGAACCTGCATGGAATTGTCTCAGTTGAATCGGCAACTGTAAGTTTCTTAAAGTGAACTATTTAAAGGTTCATTCTCTCTAATAATAAGTTGCAAATTGATCACCCAGAGCAATGGCTTCCCGTATATACTTGAGGATCATTTAATTTATGCTAATTTTTTCTCTCTCCCCTCAATACAGCTTTTGGAAGAGGAAGAAGTTGAAGTTCCCGTCTCTAAAGAACAATCAGAGGAAACTACTAAGATGGAGACAGCGCCTGCTGAGACAGCGCCTGCTTCTGGTGACTCTGATGTTAACATGCAGGACGCCAAGGAATCCGTTGATGCAGCTGGTACTGACAATGGTGCTCCAGAATCTACTGATAAGCCGGTGCAAATGGAAACTGATTCAAAGGCTAGTTTCTCTACTTAACTGATACTCTTTCTCTACTCACACTTGTCAACTTTAGATGATTGATATTTATTCATGGATGTACAGGCTGAGGCTCCTAAGAAGAAGGTGAAGAAAACAAATGTACCTCTATCAGAAGTGGTCTATGGTGCCTTGAAATCTGTGGAGGTCGAAAAGGCAGTGGAGAAGGAATTTGAAATGGCTTTGCAAGACAGAGTTATGGAGGAGACCAAGGACCGCAAGAATGCTGTTGAATCCTATGTTTATGATATGCGAAACAAAGTGAGAATACTTATCTTCTTCATTTGCATTGAGTGTATGCATTTATAATGTTGAGAGTGTTGGGTACTGACGTGTTTTGTTTTCAGCTGAGTGACAAATACCAGGAGTATATCACTGATGTAGAGAGGGAAGCATTCCTGGCAAAGCTGCAGGAAGTGGAGGATTGGTTGTATGAAGATGGGGAAGATGAGACCAAAGGTGTTTATGTTGCGAAGCTCGAAGAACTTAAGAAGGTAATATATTGACAGAGGATGACTCTTGTTTGCAAAAAAAAAAAAAAAACATATTTGAGATAATATATTGACAGAGGTTGGGGATTTGATCCTTTGCAGGTTGGTGACCCTGTTGAAGTGCGCTACAAGGAGTCTTTGGAAAGAGGGTCGGTCATTGATCAGCTAGGTTACTGTATTAACAGCTACAGAGAGGCAGCTGTGTCTACTGATTCCAAGTTTGACCACATTGAATTAGCAGAGAAGCAAAAGGTAATGATTCAACCCATCTCGAAAGCACAGAAGAAATGGTGAATTTTACAGGCATGAGAAAATGGTTTCATGTGTGTTTTGTTAATGAAGGTTTTGAACGAGTGTGTGGAAGCTGAAGCTTGGCTGCGGGAGAAGCAGCAGCAGCAAGATACACTTCCCAAGTATGCCACTCCGGCTCTATTGTCAGCTGATGTTACAAGCAAGGCAGAGGCATTGGACAAGTAAGCAAGGCTCTTTGTATTTGTTTTATCCGAAGAGAACTACTACATGATATAGAAAGTGAACCTGTTTTGGGTGTTTTGCAGGTTTTGCAGGCCTATAATGACCAAACCAAAGCCAGCTAAAGCAGAGGCACCACAAGCCAAGGGAGGTGAGCCGGCAGACGAGGGCAAGAATGAGCCACAGCCACCAGCGTCTGCCGCCGAACCAATGGAGACCGAGAATCCAACCGAAGGCAGTGCCTAAATCAATCACGAGAGCTAGATGGTGTTTGTATCGATTTTGTTCTTACTTTCTTTAGTCATAGAATGAACCTCATTTCTAGTTTGCTATCATCTCCGAAAGATTTTATATTAGTTCTTCCTTTGGATAATACTTTTTTAGGAAGTATATTTTTATTGTTTCCTTGTGGTTTTTATAATTCGGAAGTCTTGTTACTTTATGTTTCTTCGATTATTTATTGTTTGAGTGTAATGCGAATTTGTTCTGCATTGGACTGTTTGAAAACAGCAAATGAAATGCAAATCAGACATTAATCAAAATACATATTTGATCTCCCAGAGCTCAACGTCTTCTACTCTATCGTAATCTTTCATGTATTGAGGGATCTGTGTGACGTCGATGCGCTTGCCCACGAAAACCCCCTTCTCTTGCTTACCTGTTCCATAACGCTTATATTAAACCATCTCATACCTTCGACATTGGAAAGCATAAAGGACACAACTTACAAAGTCCATCTTCTTTGATGTAGCTTCGAAAGCAGGCATAGCCATTGGC
Source organism: Camelina hispida (assembly GCA_023657505.1). Lineage (NCBI taxonomy): Eukaryota > Viridiplantae > Streptophyta > Magnoliopsida > Brassicales > Brassicaceae > Camelina > Camelina hispida. Next base: position 43,443,525 of record CP094632.1, read on the forward strand.
AACTACGTTAAGATCATCCAGGCTGAAGTTGTATCGCTTCTCCAGTCCCAAATATAGCACCTGCCATTGTGCAGATGTTTCTTGCTCTGTATATGTGTATGTAAACATGGTTGCTTAAGCCTTTTCAAAGTGATCCAACTAATTACCTTCTCACACCCAAATGACATGAGCCTCTTTAAGGTGCTAAATAGTGCAATGGTTAGATCATCGCTGTAGATCACATCTGCCGCGAAAATGAAGCTGGCATTTTTTACTTGTTCAAAGTCCTGGGAGCTCCAACAATACCTTTAACATATGTAAACAAGGACACACACACACACAGCTATGTGAACAGGGTCATCGCACAAGATAAAATATATATTAAGGTTGAAGAGAAAGAAGTTGTTACATATCCGGAATTGTGCAGTGGGAATGGCTGTCTTCAATAGGCCATTCGCTCATCCAGTTGAGCTCACGAACATTGACCACAGTTTGGGGGTTAAACAAGGATGAGTTGATATGGACATTGTTAGCACAGTTGTCAAGAATTTGGTCTCCATGATCTGTGTAGTATGGGGAGGAATTGAAAAGAGAAAAGCCTGATGAGAGCAGATAGATACAAGTTGAAGAGTAGTAAAGCATGTGAAAGAGAGAGATGGATATTGGTGTATTATATGAAGAAGAAGCAGCAGGACCAGTAAGGAAAACAGCCTTGGCGACCCGTGCAAGCAAAATACCAAGTAGCCCTGGAAAGAAAACATATATGAAGAGTAAACAAAGACTGAAGAGAAAAGATGGAATGGAAAGAGTATAAATCATAGGTATGAGAGAAAAGGACCTGTCCCAGCACCGAGTTCAAGACACACAATGCCATGAAAGTCAGATGAGGTGCACGTCTTATGCAACACAAATTCTGATAAGACAAGTTGTGCTTTCCAGACCTGAAAAAAAGAGAGAGAGATGAGCAGCATGCAGCTTGGAAAAAGAAAGACGATAGAGAGTCATACCTGCAGACCAACAAGAGGGAGCGTAGATGTGATAGAATGCTGAATAGTGACAGTAAACGAATGAGCGGATCGGACAGCTCACAAAAAGAAAAGAAAAAGAGTAAAAGGGTTAATCCAAAATACTAATAATCTAAGGAAATGAGAGGGAGATCCCAAAAGACATAGTAGTTACAAGTACTGAAACTGTTGTTGCGCCTAGGAATAAGAAGATCTCCGTCTTTATCAACACTAAGATGACTGTCAAAGGAGAAGGTGAAACGGGAAAGAAAGGGTTCTTTAGTGCCGGGTGGGCAACCGACGTGAATCTCGCTCATAATCACCTCATCAATCTCTGAATCTGAATCCTCCATTCTATTCTACCCCTCTCTCTCTCTCTCTCTCTCTAATCGGCAGATATTAAAGTGGAGTTGGTCGATTCCAATGATTTTAGGGTTTTTTTTTGTTGTTGTTGTGTTGCTTATAAGTTTACAAAAGAATACGAACTCGACGAAGTCTTTACTTTTTTACACACTGACGAATGACGACGACCGCAACCAAAAAAAAAAAACATTTTAGTCTTTTTTTCTTCTAATATGTAAATTCACTAAGAAGGAAGTGCTTAGGCTGCGTGCGACCTAATCAAAATCAATTTCGTGAGAGAGCATCGACGCGGGCGGCGACCTCATCAAAATCTGGGACACTGGAGGAGTGTTTAAGCTGCCACGAGGCTGTTCGACGACTCATCCTTCTTGTCCCCTCTCCGCTTGCTTTCTCCATCGTTTCTGATCTCATGTTCTTGCTCTGCTTCAATGCTTCCTCTTCCGCTTCCGCTTCTGGGGGTGGGTTTGCGAATCTTCGTCTCACTGATCTCGGCTTCGGTTTTTCGCCTCTCGGTGAATCTGTTTCATATCACTCCTTAGCTCGCTTGACCAACAAATACAAACAAGAAACTATTCTTTTATGTACTTGCATTGCTACTCACCATTGTCCTCTGCCATGAGGTCAGATTTGGATTTGGTCATCATCTTCTCGGGAAGGCTTTCCTGTTTTTCTATTTTGTAAGGTGCAGGAGTCATGAATCTGTAGTAGAATGGTTTCGTTTCTTGATCCTCCTCAGGGGCAGTTACACAACTCCCGCTTGTAGTACTCATTGAGTCTTCTTCGCTTGTACTCATGGACTTGTTGGTGTCATCGAAAGAGGAAAGGCTAATTCTGTTTTCCGTGCTTGTTCTTGTGTCGTTGCTCTTTCTGTTTGCTTCTTCAGTTTCCATCTGCAATGAGAGAGTCTCACTGATCAAACTATATGACACGGTATTAAATAAAAAGACACAAGGCAAGGAAAAGAGAGAGAGAAGACTCACATGAGGAGGTGTTGCTGCAGTGTACAACCTCTGCTCTAAAGACTTGGCATCCCATTTTATGGAGTGCTCTCTAGCTATTTCCCTCAGCAGCTCCACTTTCATTTCCTTTGACGGCGGCTCTGCTTTGAATCTCTCTACAAACTTCACATTCCCATCCCATGGAGTCACTCAGCAAGTGGTTATTGAAAAAAAGTCATCCAAAACAAAAGTGATGTACATACGTACCTCAGGATTCACAAACTGTTCAAGAGTATTCCCGTATCTCTCAGCAAATAAAGACCTGAGGTCGCGTAGCTCAGGCACTTCAGAGACTCTAGCGGCCGCATATACAAGGGAGGAGATGGCCTCGCGACACTCGTCAGGGCACCCACTGCAGCTCAGACACAATCAGGTACCAGATATTTAGATGAGGATGATGAATCCAATTCCAGAGGCCAATTCTAAAAGGTGTCTTGTAATGAATTTACTTGGATTTCTGTAAGAGAGAGACATTAGATGCAACACAGTTGCAGAACTGCTCCAACAATTCATAACAAGCCAGCCTCCTTTTCTCCTCAATAAGCCCTTCTGCCTGTCACACACGCAATCTCAAAACCTTTTCATACTCACCTCATGTGACTAACTTCAAAAGATAAACACAATTAAGCCCCACACAATTTGTTGCTTAAGCAACAAGTCACTCGACTCTCTTATATAACCAGCTGGTGACAGCATTACAAATAATTTTGTTTTACGCTCTTGCTTCCGTATAATACTAAAATAGAACGAACTAAGGATTTAACGAAACCATCGTTGACCCTTTTTTAGAAAGAGAATAAAATTATTGTTTTTTTTTTCTTTCTTTCTTTCTGTTGGAAATGTAATTGCTTTCACGTTCGGAGAACCAGTCAGATCCCCGTGATCCATTTAAATGACAACGGCGACATACAGAGGACATAAAGAATTACGAACATATATATAAAACTCCAAAGAAAAGAAAAGGACTTGTTGAATCAATCTAAAAGCAATGATATAAAGAAACAAAGAAAGAAAACAAAAGGGAAAATTACGTACCCTTCCATAAGCATTGTAATCGAGGTTGTTCTTGAGAAGATCGACAATGTCGTTCTTGAGATATTTGCAAACCGAGTTTTTCTTCCTCTTCACGGTGTCTACTCTTGTCTTGGTTATCTTGACCAACAACTTGCTGAGAACACGATTTTGTGCAATCAACAAAGATGAAAGAAACCAATTGAAACAGGAAACGGAAACGAACAGAGAAGAACCTAATTACCATTTCGTATAGAATTTGGGTTTAAACAGCCCATGAAACATTGTGCCTTTCGAATGTTTTCTTCTTCTTCTTCTTCTTCTTTTTCTGTTTTGGGTTTTTTTTTTGTTATGTTTTGTGTTTTTTCTGTTTTGGGGTGTGGATTTCGTTATATCTCTCTCTTTCGTGCAAGAGAAAGAGAGAGATAGAGAAGAAATGTGTCGTCCTTTTTGGGATAGATGGCGCTATAAGGGAAGGGCTTTGGCTTTATAAGAAAGAAAGAAAGAAAGAAAGAAAGAGAGAGAATGTGAAAAAGAAACGACCTTGGCTTGGCTCGGTCTTACGTGAGATCTGAAGAAACGGGCTTAAGAAAACCACGGAACCTGTGTCTCCTCCGCTTTTTCATCGACGAGAGAAGCATCATCATCTCTATATTATTATAGCGCGCGCGCTTCGGATAGGGTCAGGGAGCTGTAATTTTACCAAAACAGGGTGGAGTTCCCCGCAAGGGAAGGGGGTTGACTAGGGTTAGTTTCGGAATTCACCTCCCGTATGTGAGTGAGAGTGATCTCATCACTGATCAATTTATCATCATACAGTACATATATATATATATATATGCTTTTTGTACTTCTTCTATTCTATCATCATCGATTCTGTTCCCCGAAACTTGTTTTATAATATTAACCATCGATTCAAACCAAACCAACAACAAATGTGATCTCTTTTTGGATAATATCTCAATTGGGCCAAAGCAACATAGGCAAAGCCCATTGACGTCCTCTGCACTTTGCATTATTTATCAACAAAGAAAGTGTTCACTTTCCTATACTTGTGCTTTTAACTTGTGTTCCTTGCAACTTAGGGATTTTGCGTATTAGCGGGAGTTATTGGTTTTGAATAGAGTTTTAAAGATTTTAAATGTTATGTAGAATACTAGAATCTGTCGTTATTAGATCAAGATTTTGTTAAACATATGTTAAAGTTTAGTGTTATTAGTTTGTGATTTGTAAAAAATCATTTAAAATTTTAATAAATCTGGATTATTGGATTCAGACTTTAATAAAGTCATTAAAAGTTTTGTATTATTCAATTAAAACAAAAGAATCTAGGGCTGTTAATGAGTTCAATTATTATATTACTGATTCATAATTTTAGACACTTTTCTTACAAAATAAAGTAATGAAAAATATCACAAAATACATGAATTGTTTAGAGGATTTTACAATTTTAGAAAACTAATCAACAAAACTTTCTAGCAATCTTTAACAATCTTTCACTTATTCACTTTTAATGATTTTGTTGAACTCTTCAAAAATCTTCATAAATTAGAATCCAATACCAAGAAGAAGGAGAATCAGCTGTAATGTTATAAGAATTATCAAAACAAAAAAGAAGTAAGAATGTAGATTTTTCATTTGGGTGAAAATATATGCAAGAGATATATAATACTAACAAATAATGAAAAGAATACCCCAAGATGTTCTGTGTACTCTACGTTTCGTCTTCTTCATGTGGCTCGTTAAATTAATTTGCTTTATGTTGATGATGATGGGGTTATTTTACGTGCACTACTTTTGTTCCTTAACAAAATACAGTTTCTAGTTTCTAAAACTATGAATTGAGAGTTAACGTAACACGTTTTTCTTCTTCGTAGGCTTTGAAAAAAATTAAGATTTGTTTAATTTAAATTAAATCCGTAACGTAAATAGACTCATCATAGTTTTTTATCCTCATTAAGACTAGTGGACAAAGGATTAGGAGGCTTTCATTATTACTTATAACAAAAAAGAAGGCGCCCAGTCCAGTGCGAGAGAGTTTTTGGCAGGAGATGTGCGTAGGTGGCGGGAGTGGGTTGGAGCTAGATGGTGTGAAAAGGTCGGTGCAGTTTCAGTCTCAATCAATCTAAAGCTTTTCTTCTGGTACTAAAAGCTCCCCCAAAAACAAAAAAAAGAGACTCCAATTTTGATTCTAGTCTGTGACTCCTCCTCATACTCACGAGAGATGGATTTCTGGCCGGAGTTTTTGGCGAGCAGCTGGGGGAGAGAGTTCGTCGCCGGTGGTTTTGGAGGCGTGGCCGGGATCGTCTCCGGATACCCCTTGGACACCCTGAGGATTCGGCAACAACATAGCTCCAAATCGGGATCTGCCTTCACCATTCTCCGCCGTATGCTCGCCGTCGAGGGTCCCACCTCCCTCTACAGAGGCATGGCTGCCCCCTTGGCCTCCGTCACTTTTCAGGTGTTTTCCTCTTTTTCAAGAAAAGATTCATTCAACCTTTTTTTTCTTGGATTTGATTGCGGATAATAAAGCTCAGAATATCCACCAAATCTCCACCATAAACAACAAAAAGATGCATTATTGATACTCTCTTTTCTTTTCTTTTTTTTTTGTTTTGTTTTTTTTTTTTTTTTGTGTTGGCCCCTCCCGGCAGAATGCTATGGTATTCCAGATATACGCCATACTCTCTCGCTCCTTTGATTCCTCTCTTCCTCTTGATGAACCTCCTTCCTACACTGGCGTTGCTCTTGGTGGTGTTGGCACCGGTGCTGTCCAGAGCCTCTTGCTCACCCCTGTCGAGCTCCTCAAGATTCGTCTCCAGCTACAGCAGACCAGTAGTGGTCCCCTCAGCTTGGCCAAGTCCATCATTAGGACCCAAGGTCTTAGAGGTATTTACAAAGGCCTCACCATCACCGTCCTCAGAGATGCTCCCGCTCATGGCCTCTACTTCTGGACCTATGAGTACGTCAGGGAAAGGCTTCATCCCGGCTGCAGAAAGACTGGAGAAGAAAACCTCACCACCATGTTGCTCGCTGGTGGCCTTGCTGGTGTTGCCAGCTGGGTTGCTTGTTACCCTCTTGATGTCGTCAAGACAAGACTCCAACAAGGCCACGGTGCTTACCACGGCATTTCTGATTGTTTTCGCAAGAGCGTCCAACAGGAAGGCTATAGCGTTCTCTGGCGTGGCCTCGGCACTGCTGTTGCCAGGGCCTTTGTTGTCAACGGTGCTATTTTTGCTGCTTATGAGGTTGCCTTGAGGTGTTTCCCATCCGCTCAGTTGTCCCAGGAAAGCGAGTCTAACAAATAGGCCAACAAGTGAATGTTGTAGTTAGCACATAATAGATCTGAGGTGGATTTGGATTGCTTTGGTCAACCAAATCTGACTCTTCTTTTAAGGATCAGACAGAAATCACTGTGACATTCAGAAATTATTACAAACCCGAAAAGGAAACAGATGGAAATGATGAAATTCTTTTGCTATATATATATATATTTTTTTTGTCGAAAAGTTTCTTTTGCTATATATATATCTCTTACCTTGCTAATGGTTTTAGTAGATACCCAAAATAAGAGAGTGCCAAGGATGTATGTCCTCCAACATGTTCTCTCATAGACACGGCCACTAATTAACGCTGATTGGTCTCGGATGAGTCTTCAACATTTTTATGTTTAAAGAACTGATGCAACAGTCTATGAACATCTCCGTAGCCTTTGGTCGAATAAATTAGACGATCTTTGATCCACTTTGGGAGCTTGTTGGATGGATGAGATGTTCTTTTGGATGGATCATTAGAAGAATATCGAGCATCTACCAGTAAAATGGCTGCATAATCCTTTATGTGCCTGATGGCCCTACCTGCAAAGCAACCAGGGAAGAACATTTTGTCTCAGTCCCATCAATACTAATTAAAACGCAAGCAACATCTTTTTTTTTTTTTTGAGACCACAAACTCACCGATTGATTGGTTCACTGCTTTCATACACAGATTTTCATAGTATTCTTTTCCTCTCCGTTTGCAGCTCTTTAACACGCCAAATCCTCCTTGAACATCTCCACTGTAGTAAGAATCATCTACCAAACTCAGAGAAGGTTTTGCGGATTCTGAATCTCCAAGACCTTCTATATGCTTTATTCTCTCTAACAACTCAATGTCAGACGGGCTGGGATACGGCAGACCAACCATCACAACACACCGGCACATGCTGTCGCTGAAGTTGATTCCTTCTGACACCTTCCCGCCAACCACAGCTAGCATTATTGCCCCTCTTTCGCTTTCTATAGCTTCCTTGTAATCTCTGAGAACAGCTTCTACTTCAGTGTTTCTTCTGGGTTCTCTGAACACACGCTTCTTCTTCATTATTCTTCTGAGTATCCCTGAGTTACTCCATGCTGTGTGCACCTGTGTTTCATACTCAAAGGAGGAGAAGAAGACGATAACTCCTTCAGGAACCATTGCCACCAGGTTGCTCATTAAGAGTCCTAACTCCTGTATCTGTCAACCATACCCGGAAAGTCAAAAACACAATACTCTTTCCGAATCTCATTAATGTTGAAGGAATAAAACATGTGTGAAAACGAGCCGTCAATTGGATTACCCACCATTCCTGTTGAGCTTCTTGAACTGTGGCTAAAGTCAAAAGACTGACCAGAAGGACCATGTGAAACTGCGATTGGCATTATGCTCTCAGGGGGGACGATGTGACTACATGAGAAGAACTGCAGCTGATTCGATGGTAGCCATGGAAAGAGTCGTTCCCTTGTCTCTTCTATAGGTTGAAGTGTCCCACCTGCCAATATGACAGCATGCGCTTCATCTACCACCTACAAATATGTTTCATTAACAATTACATTGTTGAATTGCGGAAACCACTACAGAGAAGAAATAAAGAAACTCATTTATGCAAGGGCCAACCTCCGAAAATAACTTTGCTCCTGTAAGCATGACATATTTGATGTACCCTCCTTGTTGGCCAGAAGTAGACGAACTCGTCTTTGAAATTATTATCCGCCCATCACCATTGTTGTTAGTGAGTGCCACCAACATATCAGAAAACGCTCTAAAACTTGTTAACTTGCTCGTTTCCTCATGAGACACGGGATCTTTCTGCAACATAGCAACTCTCTCCCCATATCCACTGACCTGGACATAGTTGAACAGCAAAGTTAAGAAAAGGGCAATGGACAGGAGAAAAGAGTTGGACAAGCGAAAGGGGCAAATATGAAGAACCAGGTACCTTATGAATGATATTGCTTTCCTTTACATAGGCAAGTAACTTGAACAAATTGATATTGTCTATATTCAGAGAAAATAAAAAGTCATATATCGCCATCGAACAAGCACCACAAGGATTGCTTTTAGAGGGGTTTCCCGTATCAAGTCCAACATTTACGCTGTTTAGATTCCTCTCACTAGTAAAAGGTTTGAGGAGGGCTCGGGTGAGAATCAACAGAATTTGGATGTATCTCCGGTTTCCAGCCCCCAAGAGATTCTGGAATCTTCCGAGATAACTCTCTAGGCTGCAATGTATATCATCCAACTGCAATACACAATAACTTAAAAATCGTGACTCCACATTGTGTGAGGTATCAGCAAAGCAGCTTCGAAATAATCCTATTCAAAGAACATGTGCTCTAAAAAGCAGATGAAATTTAACCTGTGACACTGTTATTTTAGCATCGTGCATACTGAGAAGTGTGTCAGCCAAATTGTGAGCCTCGTCTATGATAACAACACTGTTTTTCAAGCTTAGACCAAGAGATTCCCGTGAAGACTTTGAGAGAAGAGACTGATATGGAAGAATAACAAGATCAGCTGCTGGGGCCATTCTTCTAGAACCGTAGTATGGACAAGTTCTCATTTGTCGTCCAAGCTGAGCAAGATCTTCAATGTCCATGGCTTCTTGTTGAAAACTCTCAGCCTTGAATTCTCGCTGTAGTTTATGTTTTCTAAGCATTGGGCATCTGCAAGAAGCTTTGGTTCGTCCTACCCTTACATTTGTACCTAAATTCTGGAATGTTCAAGCTTCCAATAGTTAGCGCAAGCAAAATCTCCGTTTCATTCTACAAAACTAAATGAACATGCACAACGAGGAAACAAGCACATATTCCTTTATGTTAGAAACCTGGATTAAGGATTCAGAGGCTACCAGCAATGCAAGATAGAAGACTCTATAAAGATTAAAACAGTCATCAATAATTAAACAAGTTGATAAATGTGTACCTTCTTTTTAGAGACTTGAGATTTCTTCTTCTTTTGCAAGTCCAAGCACCTCTCGTTGATTCGGGTCACACTACCAAGCTTAAGAACATCTGTAAATGACCCTAGTGTAAGTAAGTGTAGAGAAGCAAACAATGAAAAAAAAAGAGGAAGGAGAAAATGATGGGAAACCTTCATTAATGCACAAGTTCTTTCGGGAGCCGAGACAGACAACATTGATATTTTTGGCAAACACAGTCTTGCGCAACTCCTTGACAAACTGGGAAAGCTGTGAATGTGTTCGGCTGCAAAAGAAAACCTTGAGTCCATCTGAGCGGTCATCTTCCTCATCTTCTTCTTCTGATGAACTGTCAAAACCACCGGCAGGTTTTCTCTTGGACGACTGACGTCCGCCCGGAGATGATGAATCATCTTCGCTTTGGTATCCTTCCAACAAAAATTCTTGATCGTTTAGAAGAGCCTCGTCGCCTTTGCTTACAGAAACGTCCCCTTCCAAAACTAGAGGAACCTTTTCCTTGGCATGTTTGGTGAGCCGAAATGAGGATTTGAAGCTCTTGTGGTTGGCTCTATCGTTATCGTTGGGAGTAAAATCTCTCATCCAATCGGGCTCGTCGTCGTCGTCATTAACATCAACCGTGTCGGAAACCTGAGTCAAACCCTTCTCCTTGCGGTCAATCAACCACTGGAGAGCACTGCAGATAATGCTAAGAGATTTGCCAGTACCTGAGTGAGTGAATCATACAAACCCTAAGATGATAAGTAAGGAGGGATCCAATAAACACAATAAAAGAAAGAGAGAGAGAGAGTAGTAGTAGCAAGAACCAGTGGGGCTTTCGAGCATGGAAACGCCTCCCTTGTCCAGAAACTGATAGAGCGCATTCATGAAATCGATTTGGATCGAGTACGGCTTGTACGGAAACGCCGGGAATTCTCGTTTCTCCGTCGTCATCGAGAGAAGAAGAAGAAATACTCCGCTTCCCTTCTATTTGTTGCTACAGTGCAGGGTTTTGACTTTTGATTGATGACCCACCCACCCCCTTCCTTCAGTTCATGGCTCCAACTAAACCCCAACCGGCATTTTGCCGCCGATTTCGAAGAAGACGAGGCTGTTTGGACGCGGGACTCAGAATACTCTAATTTAGCTTCTGATGGGCTTATCTCTTGAACGGAAGATTGGGCCTACCAAATGCATGGTTGGGCCTAGTAATGTATGGATGGGCCTATTAATGTATCAGATCCAACCCTTTCAGAGTAAAACGTCCTCTCCTCTCTTCCTCTTCTTCTTCGGCACTCTCCGATTCCAGCTATGGCTTCCTTCAACGAAGAAACCGCCAGGAAGTTGCTTACCCAGGTCTGCTGATTTGATTTCCTTCATTTTCATCTCTGATTAATTTCCCCGCATGCATCTCTCTCTTGTTTAACATTTATTCGTATGGTTGAATTGAAGGTGGAGTTCTACTTCAGTGACAGTAATCTACCCAGAGATGATTTCCTCAACAAGGAAGTCACCAAGAGCAAAGATGGCCGTATCCTCTCTAGATACACTAGAGCAGTAAACTCAGATTCTATTTATTGTATTTTGATTTTTCCTTGATACGCCCCGAATCTCTATCTCTAGTGGTTAGTCTGCGTCTGGTTTGTTCCTTCTCTCGTATGAGGAACCTCCTCGGCCTCGGTAAAAACATCAAACGAGAAGACATCCCTCCCAGAATTTTGGAGGATGTAGCTACTACCTTGCGCACCTCTCATTTTCTTAAAGTTTCCAACAATGGTATAACTCTTTCTCCTTTCCCTTTTTTGCTTTGTCAATTATATATATTATGATGAATCATAATTCTTTTCTTCCACATCTACCTACCAAGGACTAAGGATCGGTAGAGGAACTAAACTCTCGAAACCGGAAGAGGTGCTTGAACAAGTCCACAGAAGAACCCTTGCGGCTTCACCTTTTGAGTACAGCATTAAGATGGAAGATGTAGCATCTTTCTTCTCTCAATATGCCAAGGTACTTCTTCTTCTTCTTCACATGCGTCTAATAATCAATCTCCTCCTCCTAAGTCCTAACTATGAGAATGTTTTTACCTGTTCAGGTGAACAGTGTGAGGCTACCTCACCACATCGCAGATAAGCGACACTTTTGTGGCACTGCTTTGGTTGAATTCTCCTCTGAACAAGACACTGAATTTATTTTGAGGCAGAGTTTTGTCTATGCAGGCGCCGACTTAGTACTCGTACCAAAGTAAGTTCAGGATGGTGTTCCTATGTAACAGATATTGGCATTTACCTGAGCATTCCTGTTTGCTATGCAGGAGTGATTTTGACTGTCAAAGAGAGAATCTAATCAAGCTACTCGGAAAATCAGGCTCAAGTCCTAGAGATACCTCCCACGATGAGTCAGTTTGTTTTTTTTTATCACCAAAACGCTTCTTGATTTATTAAGTGCAAGTTGGCTCATTTGTTTCTACCTATATATTGCTACAGATTCTGCATAGGTCAGCTTGTCAAATTCACATTGAAATGGATAGCCAGTGGAGAAAATGTAACGAACAAAGGTACTTTCTCGCTTCTCAAGATTGTTGTTGATCTCTATTAAAAAAACAAATGTGAACTGCTCTCTAAGCAACTGCTCTCGGTTGCAGAAAAACCCAGGACTCTGAATATTAACATCAGAGAGAAGGAAGATAAGGAGACATGCATTGCAGAGAGGTTGGAAGAAACTGATAGAAAGAAGGAAGGTGGCAAGGAGAGAGTTAACGCCGCTGATCAACTTGCGGTTCCCCCATGGAACAACAGTGATTCTCTTGGCTCTGAGGTTCTCAAGGATGTATTTCAAAGATTTGGCAGCGTTAAGGTAAGTTGCAACCTTTTTGTCCAACCACAACCACTAAAAAAAGTTGATTGTTGAATGTTGAATAATCATCTTTTCCCGTGCTTATTTCAGCACATAGAATACTCTCGTGGATTGGATTCGGGTTACGTTTGTTTCATAGATTCAGAAACAGCAACGAAAGCCCGTGCAGCTGCGGAGTTTGTTGGAGGTTTAGTTGTGAAGAATAACTTCTCAATAGCCTTAGAAGCAGTGAATGGTAAGGTGGCAATTCCCTTGAGTTAGTCGTGCCAAAAAATGAAGTTAACCATAGAAACGCTGGAAATGACTGGTATACTAATGCTTTCAGGGGAGGTCGAGAGAGAGTTGTGGAAAAGACTATCATCAGCTGAGCCGGAAGGAGAAGGGTATGACATCAAACCAAACCTTGTCTATTAATTGCAGGGAAATATACTTGGGACTTGGCTTGTACCAGCACTCATTTGTCTCTGGTTCTTCATTGAGTGTTCCAACTTAACTCCAAGATTCGTTGTTCATTTGTATCAGGAAAGAAGGTGACATCAAGGAAAAAGGCAAAGATGTGTGTTTTGGAACCGTACAACCAATCAAGAAGGCTCGAAAGGAGCCCTAGTTGTAGTGTTGGTTTTTTTTGTTATGTCATACTCTTCTCTACTTTTTATAGGTTCAGCTAATTCTCAACAAAATAGATATTTTACTTCACGATTATAATGTCGTCTGTGAGTAGTTTGGTAAACGGTATTTTATCTGTTTTGGTTAACTTACAGTCCTAACTTATGCGCCACTCCGACACTAAGAAAGATAAGTAAGAGACATAAAACAGAGGTTTCGTTTAGATTTCAAAATCAATTCTTTGTATACGACAGTGTATCAGTCTTTCAAAAGAAACCAAATCTCAAATGAATCATCATTCAGACCACCGGAGTGAGAAGTGACTTGCCAGAAAAATGTGCTTCCAAGTTACCCACCACAAGATCGGCCATGGCATTCCGAGTCTCCACAGTGCCACTTCCCACGTGAGGGAGGAGAACGACGTTTTCAAGGGCAAAGAGCTCTTCGGGCACGTGCGGCTCTTTCTCAAACACGTCCAGGGCAGCCCCACCCAGGCGGCCTTCTGTTAGAGCTTTTACAAGCTCTTGCTCGTCAACATGTGGTCCACGGCCTATGTTTACCACCACACCTTTTGGTCCCAAGGCATCCATCACCTGACGGTTCACAACATGTCTGGTCTCGTCTGTCAACGGGCATGCCACCACGAGGATGTCAGAGTTTTTAGCGAGGTCAACCACCGTTGGATAATACTTGTAGTTAACATCAGGCTTCACTGTTCTTGAGTAGTAATTGATTGGGCAGCTGAAAGCTTCAGCTCTCTTCGCAATGGCAGTCCCAATTCTACCTAGTCCAATGATGCCCACGGATTTTCCACTAAACTGAGTCAACAAGAAAGAATGTTAATACAAGTAGAAGACCAAGATAAGCAAAGCTCTTTTCTAGTCTACTAAGTGAATTGAATCAGCCCTTACGATTATTTTCTTTTAGCTAATCTAAACATCAAATTCATTTCCAACCAGAAGCGATCACCACTAACTTTGATTTCTTTTACATGAGAGATTCGATTTTATATATGCAGGCTTCGATCAATACTTTGAAAGAGGGAGAGAGAACCTTAGTGGTGAGTTTGAAGTCACCTTGCTTCCATTTGCCGCTGCGGACATAGCGATCGCACTCACATAGCCGTCGGAGGAGAGCGAGGATAAGCCCAATCGCGAGATCTGCGACGTCTTCAGTGAGAACGTCGGGAGTGTTGGTGACGCGGATCCCTTTATCTTTGCATACTCCTAGATCAATCTTGTCTAGGCCGACGCTAAAGCTGGAGACAATCTCAAGCTTGGGAAGATCGTTGATGAGTTGAGCATCAGCGCCGACAAAAGCGTTTCCAACGACGGCGCGGATGGAGTTCCGATGTGTTTCTAGGAAGACGGATTTCTCAGGAGAAGTCCAGAAGCGAAGAAGGTTGAAACGCTTCTCAAGCTCGTTCTCCAGGTACGAATTCATGGGGCACATCATCAGCACTCCGATTGATTCCATCTTTTCTTTCGAGAATTGCAGACCAGACTCCTCTCTCTCTCTCGCGTCTCCTCAGTGATGATGGATGGAGTGGTCTGTAATTATCGACTGACGACGACGACGATGCGTCTCTAACAGATATATATACTAATATGGGCCTCTATTTCAGCCCATAACTTAAATTACCCACTATGAATGGGCCGCTAAGTAAGCTGTGTCGGCCGAATCTTTTCATAACGGACGACAGCATTGCACGCTTGATATTCATTCATGCATATTTGAGATTCATGAACATATGATAAATTTGAAGAACAAAAGTAAAGACATTGTATGTGTATGAGCAACGTAGCCGTTGACAATGCAGAATCCAGTGAAATGGTTGGTTAATCACAATTCACATACTTTATTCTTATTTTATTATAATAACATTTTGATTCAAACACACACCTCTCTCTCTCTCTCTATCTCAAATTATCAAATCCTAAATAATGATTAGTTAAAATTAAGAGTTGTGTGGTCTAAAAACATGCGCCCCACGTCCCCTCCTCCCAAAAAAAGAAAGAAGAAGCTCCACAATTTTCTCAAAGCTAAAGTCACTGTAACAACAATTAGGCAGGCAAATCTTCTTTATTGTTTTGCCGCTCGATTAGCTTCTCCTCTCCCCCCTCCCACTACATTTTGATTCTCCCTATCTCAAGAGAGGCCCCTTTTGATCCTCTCTCTCTCTCTCTCTCGTGCTGCGATCAAAGGAACGAGGAATGGTTCGTGCATCAGAAGAAGAACAGGAAAGCTATAGGAGCAGGCTCTTTAATTTCAAATGGAGGAACAACGAAAACAACAATGCAACGAGACACGCCAAAAGTCTCAGCGTCGAAACAGGTCTAGATGAGGCTGCCACGGGTTCCAACGAGGCCGAACCGTTGACCATTATTCATCCTGGTAAGGCCCCGCCACTTTTAAGATCGGCTGCGGATGAAGCAGCGCTCACCGCCGCACTGGCTAGAGAAAAGCAGCTTTTGGCAGGCATGTACTCTCTCTCTCTCTCTCTTCTCGTGACTTACCTGCTTTCTTATCTAGCTAACGTATGGCTGGCTTTGCGATATAATTAATGGCAGATGTGGAGCAGATGAAAGAACGCTTCTCCAAGCTGTTGCTGGGAGAGGACAATTCCGGTGGAGGCAAAGGAGTATCCTCTGCTCTCGCCCTCTCGAACGCAATCACAAACATTGCAGGTAGCTGGATCATTCTTGGACCCTTTTTGCTCTTTTCTTTTTCTTTTTAGTAACGAACCATCTCTGACGTCGACGTTTATATATGTGTGGTTGGTACCTAGCTTCCGTGTTCGGAGAGCAACGGCGTTTGGAGCCAATGCCTGCAGAGAGGAGAGCAAGATGGAGAAAAGAGATTGATTGGCTTCTCTCCGTGACCGACTACGTTGTGGAGTTTGCTCCATCTCAGCAAAAAAATAAAGATGGGACCAATATGGAGGCATGTTGCTTGCTTACCTATCTATCCTTCATTCGGTAAAACATCCCATAATTCCTTAATGTTATTGGTCTTTGATGATTTAACAGATAATGACCACACGCCAACGTACTGACCTACACATGAACATCCCCGCATTGAAGAAACTGGACGCCATGCTCATCGTAAGGACCTCTCTAGCTCTCATCTCCTAATTGATATATATGAGTTGACCAAGTACATTGTGAAGAAACAAATGTCAATGCTATAAATAAATTCCAATTAGATTCATCATCATCCAGCTCCTCTTAATTTCTCTACCTAGGATTGTCTAGAAAATTTCAAGGACCAAAGCGAGTTCAGCTATGTTTCAAAAGACTCCTCCGACGCAGACAAGAGAAACGACGAAAAATGGTGGATTCCGACAGTCAAAGTTCCGCCAGATGGTCTATCAGATGCAGCTAGAAGGTTCTTGCAGTACCAGAAGGACTGTGTAAACCAGGTCCTAAAGGCAGCCATGGCCATAAATGCACAGGTTTTGTTCGAGATGGAAATACCTGAGAGCTACATCGACTCTCTCCCAAAGGTTACCAACCAACCACACAATCCAGTTTGGTAAATGAGTATGAGAGAATACTTACTCAGAATTGTTTTTTTGTTGGTTTGGTTTGTACAACAGAACGGGAGGGCGAGTCTTGGGGATCAGATGTACAAGCATATAACGGTGGACTTCTTTGACCCGGACCAGTTCCTGAACAGCATGGACATGTCCTCGGAGCACAAGATCGTCGACCTCAAAAACAGAATCGAGGCATCAATCGTTATATGGAAACGCAAAATGGTTTACAAAGACAACAAGTCATCGGCACCATGGGCGTCCGGAGTGTCCCTGGAGAAGCGAGAGGTGTTCGAAGAGCGTGCTGAGACCATTTTGCTCATCCTCAAGCATAGATACCCTGGGATTTCTCAGTCTTCACTCGACATCAGCAAGATCCAGTTCAACAAGGACGTGGGTCAAGCGGTGCTGGAGAGCTACTCGAGAATACTGGAGAGCTTGGCGTACACGGTACTGTCAAGAATAGACGATGTTTTGGAGGCAGACAGAGCTGTGAACAAGAGGAGCACGCCGATTGAATCAGAGGAAGAGACACTGGTCGGGAGCATGACGCTGTCGGATTTCATGGGATGGGACTTCGATCAGGCCGGTCAGGGTAACGGTGACTTGGAATCCAAGAAAGATGTATCGGATGATCCGTTGGTGAAGGAGAAGCTGAACGTAGTGACCACAAAGAAGACCTCATACCTAGAAACCCTAGGCGGCGTCAAGAGTCCAACGGCCCGGCATTGAATGTGGTGGTGGGGGAGATGTAGGAGGAGGGGCAAACAAAGAAACAGAGCGAGGAAGACAGATAAATTTAAATTAATTATTCTTTTTAGGCTTCAAAACTTTTCAATGGGCTTTGTAATTCTTTGTTTATTAAAAAAACCCAATTGGGCTTTAAAATTAGGCCCATTTTACTGTAAAACCCATTTTTAACCAATTTCATCTGTATATATGAATGTAAAGTAGCCTTATCTTCTTCTTCCAAAACCCAATCCTCTCCGGGGATAAACGATGACGTCCCTGATAACCTCATCTCTGCAAGCTCTGAAGCTTTCGTCTCCCTTCGCCCATGGCTCTACTCCTCTCTCTTCCCTCTCAAAGCCCAATTCGTTCCCGAACCCTAAAATGCCGGCTTTAGTTCCAGTAATCAGAGCGATGAAAACGATGCAGGGGCGCGTGGTGTGCGCAACCAACGACAAGACTGTGGCGGTGGAGGTGACGAGGCTGGCTCCCCACCCAAAGTACAAGAGGCGCGTGAGGATGAAGAAGAAGTACCAAGCTCATGACCCTGATAATCAGTTCAAGGTGGGCGACGTTGTGAGGCTTGAAAAGAGCAGACCCATCAGTAAGACTAAATCATTTGTGGCTCTTCCTGTCGTCGCCAGGAAATCCGGAGGAGATGGCCTCCTTGGCATTCCCTTGGAGTCTCAGCAGCCTGCTGCTGCTTAGAGCATTACTATTGTCTTTTGTTTCTCTCCGTCGGTAAAAGTTGTCTTCTTTCTTTTCTTTTTATCCTTCCGTTTCCGATTCCGATAATGCTCTGCTTCTTCTGTTCTGTTTGTTTGTGTATCCCCAACTCTCTGTAATCTATGGTATGCTTTTGTTATTTCAATCTGATTTGTTTCCTAGTAGTACCAATCTGTTTTGCCTGACCTGCCTCCTCCTCCTCAGTTACATTTAGAATGTGAATGATCTTTGTGTTGGCAATGTCTTCGATTCCAACTACTGTTATGCCTTTTCGTGGATTCTGGTCTAAGTGATTCCACTTTTGTTTTGGTTCATATTTGAGAATGGAATCTGAGAGCTTTGTGGACCAAATATATATTTAGTGTTGGATAATAATAATATGATTGCAGAAGAGAGAGCTCGTACTCGTTTTTGTACAATACTTAATGCAATGCTATACATTATCATATACTTATATATAGATAGTAACATCTTCTTCTTCTTCACATATAAGAGTTGGCACCTGTTGTCATCAACAATCTTCGATTTGTAGGCTTCTCTTAATGTTGTGTAGCGTAACAGAGACGAGGTTTGTGACGGAATCCACAGACTCCATGTTCAGTTTTGCTGCAGGAGAAGGGTTGATGAGGGTTTGGAGGGCTAGTGTGAGCAGAGACCCTCCTTGGCTATTTCTGTCGTCTTGTGTTGTCGTGATTACCAGTGGCCGTGACTCTACTCCATCGGGTATGATTGAGAATCCACAGGGCAGGATTTGGATGTTGCTTGGATCATGTCCCGCGAGCACCAGCTGCGTCGTGTTTATATCTACTGGAGCGTATACCACCACCGACTCATACGAGTTAGTGCTGCTGTCTTGCAGCACCCATATGCTCTTTTCCCTCGATTTCACTGTCTGGAAATAGATATCCAGATTATGGAAGCTGAGACAAATTGAAAGAATGATTGTGCAGACAAAAATAAACCCTACCTGGATAGCCACTGAGTTGCCTCTGTCTTGCCCCTTGGATAAGCTTGCAATAGACTGAACATGCGCTCCGTTCGACAAAGCATCCCACTGATGATGATGATGATGTATAGTTAGATATATGAGTGGAAGCCCGTTTTACCGTTTGCATAAAATGTGTATGGGTTTGAGAATGTACCTCATGGCGACGAGCTTCATCTCTAAAGAAATCAAAGAGAAGAGTTGGAGAAACAGGTAACCAGAGGGAAGAAGAAGCGCAGACAATGACTCCCGTGGGTTCCCCAGGATCATGGAGGTTCTTCCTGGAAGAAACCCGCATGTCTTGACCAGTTTTTGTGGTGATTTTTGTCCATTGATGGTAGCTTGATGCAGCAATGGCGCGGTAGAAGCTTTGTGTCATCCTTTGCGCCATCTTCAGCACGCTCTTTCTTCCGGCCAGCGTTGTAACTCCTGATGCATCGACAGACCGAGAGAGAGTTTAGAAGTAATGAAAAGATTGTATGTATCGAAAGACAGAGATAGTAAATGGAGGATCCAGGGATATAGACAGACCGAGAGAGTCCTTGGTGGGGACGTTGGTAGCCATGAAGAAGACGAGGCGTTCGCAGTGAAGCTGAAGTGTGGCTACCCAGTGTCGAGCCCCAAAGGCCAAACCGGTGTTGACTAAGGAGCGGAAGAGAGGGTGAACTGTGGAGGCAGACACGTCGAGGTGCTCCACCCAGGTGACCTTGGAGTGGCCGTTGGAGGTGTCCTCGATGATGCACCCTGAGGGCAGTTTCCGACATTTAAGAAGAGAAGCCTCCTTCTCCATGTTGCTGTCCGTCTCCACGGACACCGAGACGTCCACAATAGCCCATTTCTCAGGGGTCAGCTGCCGGCAGCTTCTCACGAAGTACACTTCTCTAGTGGGAACGACCGGAGTGAGCAGCTGCATCTCCCCAAACATCTGCCAGTCCATCCCCATGTATCAGCTCAGTAGTCGTCATTATTAAGTGTCACTTTATGTATGAAATATATAAAGTTGACATCGTAACTCACCAACTGAATGGCACCGTCAATCCGTGAAGGCCCTTCACCTTGACGGATTATATCAACAGTCGCCGCCTTTGAGACCAAGCACGCAAACATCTCTTTCCATTGCCCCTGCACGCGCATCAGTTAATTTATTGCATATATCCTTGAGTCATTCTTTAGTATAACTAGCTAGTGACAAAAATAAAAATTAAGTACCACGTCCATGAAACATTGGGCAAGTTTATGGGCGTCCATAAACACAATCCCCACATCTCTGGATGCTTCGATGGTTTTCCTTCCAGGAAACGAAGAGGCTTGAGCTTGAGGAAACTCCTTTAGGTACTCATCGTAGTTAAGAATCTCACGGCCAGTCTCAACGCTGCGGAGCCACAGAGGTTCGCCGGAGGTGGCCATCTTCTGGAGTTCAAGGGTGGCTCGGTTGGCAATCTCGGCGATGCGGGACTTCTCCAGGGCAAACACGCCAGTGTAGAAATCGAGAGATCCGAGACGTTGTTCTTGATCTTCGGAGCATGAAGCCTGCAGGGGATAGGGAGTGCGACCGAGAGCTGCACGAAGCTTATCAAGCTCGGCTTTCAGTTTGGAGTTTTCGAGGTGGAGATCATCGGGGCCTCCTCCGCAGTTGGGGCAGGAGGAATTAGCTGCCTTGGAAAACGACTCTCTCATGGCTTTGTTTTCCTCTCGCAGCTTCTCTAGCTCAGCCTTGAGCAGCGAGTTCTCGTGCCGTTCTTGAATAGCCTGTTCAGTGTTTTTATTTTATAGCTACTAATTACTTTACTGCATGCATGGTCTTTTAAAATATATTCTCACAAATCAATAAATGTCACGTAGATATACATACCTTGATCTGGGTGCGGCGATTTTGAAACCAGAACTTGACCTGGCGAGGAGCCAGCCCTAATTGCTTGCTTAACTGCTGTCGTTGCTTCTCGTCCGGATGTGGTGTCTCTTTGAATAGCCTGCAACCTCATCAAATAATTCGGAGACATATTAATAATTATTATTTACATGTGTTTGTTGTTTTCTAAATTAAAGATGAAACTAATTAAGTCTTACATATGCAAGCAACTGAACCCTAACTATATACTTACCATTAGGCTTTAATTATGATCGAACGAAACAAATTAACACTTTACCGTTTGAGCCTACATAGTGTAGTATAATTACAACTAAAGTCATCATGTCTAGAGAAGAAGGAGAATTTATAATTAAGAGAAAGCGTAGGCAAACTATGCAACTAAGGGCGTCGAAATGATCAATGCTGGATACATATCATCATCGGCAATATATGAATACATTTTTAAGTATAGGTGTGAAAACTAATGGAGAGGCGTAAGAATATAAATTAACGTGTGAATATGCTGCTCTTCAGCACAAGACACCATCCTCCTTCCACTAAGTACTACTTATATAAAAAAGTATGAATATAAGGAGATGAGGTGTTACATGAAATCAAACACACACACACACACATATATATATATATATATGTATATATATTTGAGAGGAAATAAAAAGAGGGGAGGGAGGGGTGGAGATCTAGAAATGAACAGGCACAGAAGGCAAAAAAAACCAACTAATTAATAAATAATGAAGTTCCTTGTTTAAAACCCTAATGAAGTAATATCGGATCATCCCCTAGTGAAACTATAATTAGGAGAAGTGTGGGATGAGGGGTGAAGCATAAAAAAGATAGAGAGGAAATATTAAAAAAGGGTTAAGACTTAAGAGAAAGAACGTACGCTTCCATGTGTCTGATCTGATCGGTGGTGTGGCGATGGTACTTCTTCCTCTTCCTCTTATTGCCTTTGTTGCCGTCGTCGTCCTCCAAGTCCTCCTCGTGATCCTCACCCTCCAAGTCCTCCTCTGATCTGGATCTCGTGGGTCCTGAGTTCTCGCTGCTCATCTCCACTGTACGATCCTCATCATCAACTACCCTTCTGCTCAGAAAGTCCTCCTCGGCAGGGTCGGTGTTGCCGGAAGATGCATTTCGGAATATCCCAGCCTGTACGTGTAGATAGTCTCCATTAAAAATCAATATAATAAAAGTTATAGTATTATGTTTATGTGAGTGTATGTATTTATGTATTATACAGAAAGAATTAGAGAGAGCTATGTACGAGAGAGAGGGAGAGGGCTGGAGATGAGAAAAAATCTTTGGTGGGTTGTTTCGAAGACATCTCGACGGCCATTGACATACAAAATCCAATCCCTTCTTAATTTGCTTATCTTCTCCTCTTTCTCCTCGCACTTCCTCTTCCTTTTATATATACTGTATCTCTCTCTCTCTTTTCTTTTTAAAATAGACTACCAACAATAAATGTACTTTTTTATAGTATTAATTAATATATAACCTATATATGATCGATCGATGGATGATGATGAAATACAGTAGTAGCCTCTTCAATTCCAATTATATAACCGGTCGTTCTTCAGATATTGTCTTTTGTCTTCCATTTCTCTACGTGCCACTTGACTTTTAGGTGCATCTTTAATTTTATTATAATTAGTTTCTAAAAAATAATTAATACACCCATCTCTTTAATTAGCTCTTTTACTGTTTTATTAAGTATTATTTATAATATTGACTACTAGCTAGCTTCTTCAATCCGACAATTGATTAGTTTAAAACATGGCCAGCTACAGAAATTGCAGCCAACGATCGACAATTCTTTTTTTTTTTTTTTGCTCTATAAAAATAATTCGATTATCCTATATATATATCCAGCAAAATTTAAATTTGAATATGAAAAATCACCCCTTCCATTAATTAATTCAGATGCTTTGGAATAATCGTTCGTGTCTGCACAAGAACTGAAGGATTGGAAATCATGCGAGGATAGAGTTGAACTTGATCACATACGTGTATATATGCCATTAATCATGAATTGTTATCCGTTAAAACTACAAATATGTTATATAATGACGTTGCTAAATACAGTAGATTACTGTAGACAGTGGGGAGAAGGAATGAGAATAAGAAGGGGCCGGCGCGGCGGGTTGCATGATTGATTTTTAAGGGTATAAAAACAAAATACGAACTTCTCCCCTGTCTCTTCTTTAAGTGTGTAGAGAGAGAAAGAGAAAGACATATTTTGTCAGATTATGATTTTCTTAATTAATTGGTTTAATTTAATCTATCTATAGTCTAGAAAGAAAGAGAGAGTTGACCGTTAGATACTGGGGATGGACTCAACTAACTTTTAAGCACCTAATTTTCCAACCGCATTTTCTGCTTTCTTCTTCCCTCCTTAATTATCATGCATCTATCATCATCATTACTCTTATTTTCATGACTTGTATTTATTTATTAGTAGTACTTACTACTATATACAATTAGTTATAATTTAATATAGTGTGTATGTACGTACTATAGTTTATCTGTTATTGTTGATCAGATCACTTCTTTCAAACAATTGGTAACTTAATTATGCAAAACGCTAACATCATCACATCTTTGGTTTTAGAAAATCTATATATCTACCATATACATATACTATATTGTAATCTCGGATGTATATATAGTACGCAAGTAATTGCATTATTCGGCATAGGAAACTGGAAAAGCATTGGTAAGAGAGATTGATGACTACAGAATATTACAGCTGCTACATGTATGGTAACCTTAATTAGTTGATTAAACGGCTAGCTATATAGTATATATATAAATAGAGAGAGCTTGTGCTCCAGACCTAATATAAAACTAATGATATATATATATATATATATATATATATATTCCTGGAATCCAAATCGAATCTAATACACTAGCTAGTAGCAGTGTAAATAAACAATATTAAGACGACTAACGGTAAAGGCATGAGGGGAAGGAAGAGTTGTTGTTAGAAAGTTAAAAAATATGGATAGAATTAAGAAGAAGCTAAAAAGGATGACGTGAGGGGGGGTGAAGCGGAAAGAGACGTCGGTCAGCGAGAGAAGGGCATTTGACCGATCGTTACTCATTAATTTCAGCGACCTTAAAAGGAAATGAATGCTCTTTATGGGTTTGCCTCCAACCCCTTTCCATTTTCTCCACCCTCTCTTTATTACTTACTTACCCTACCTCTCTCTCTCTCTCTCTATATATATGTATAAGAAGGCCTCTTATATATATATGCACATGCGTATATACATATTTAACAAAATCAAATTTTGTTTCTCTTATAATTATATCGAGACTTAAAGATTTTTACAGTTTCATACATTGATCGATACTATCATTTGTGTGTACGCAAACTCCATAACATATTACATATTCACAAGACATATGCATCACACCATCCAACTACATGGTTTGTAGTTCAGTCACTTACAAATTAACAGTATATTTAAATAGAGAGCTAGTCTCATACCAAAAAGAAACAAAAAAAAGTATAGAGAGCTAGTTCGTAGGTTAATTAAAACCTATACATACGTACATTTGATGGAGAACACGTACGTAGTACTGAGTAATAGTATAGCTAATGTAGCTAGTGGAATAAATAAATATACGTATATATCTGCAATTCAAAAGCTAGAAAGCTTCGTCAGTTTCTTTTTTTCTTTGTTAGTCGTACGGTCGATGGAATTGTTAGTTAGGAAAGGTAGATACATAATGTATAGAGAGAGAAGCAAACATAACATTTACGGTTCACCACATGCTCTTTAATTATATTAATGCCTCCTAACCTCTCCTCCGCTCTAGCTCTATGCCTATCTATATTAATTACTACTTAAATACTGCCTACAGATTCCTTTTTTCATCCTTTCATTCCTTTTGGCTGCTCTCCTCTCTCAATTACATTACTTAGGGTTTTGCGTAATAGAACCTTTCCTTTTCCTACGATTAATATTTTTACCCATGTTGGCAACCTCCAAAACGAGTCCTCTTTTGGCTTATTTTAGGCGGATATTAATTGAAAGGAACTAAAATAATCAACTTTGGAATTAGTAGGGTCTACCAAATTAATTAAGACAACTCTTAAGCTGATTCCAATATGCAACCGACTATCCTTTTTTTTCTTTCTTGTTGCTGTTTGGTCTCAAACTAATTTACATTCTTACAAATAATTACGACTATCTAGCTACATAGAGAATCGACCCACCAAAATGGAATATGGTGTGATCTCGCGCTGAAAGCGAAAGCAAACCTGTATATGCAAATTGTGACATTGAGTGTGCACACGTGTGAAGAGAGAATGGTGGCATAGGAGATTGTGCCAGCTGATAAAGACAGTGAGGACACAACTTGCTCCATATACTATACAATTAATACAATGCATTTGATTCATCATATGAGTCGTACGTTCCTAATATTCTTGGTACCTCCAACCACAAAACAAAAGATGGATAGTTAGTTGGAGAGAATCAGATGGAAGCTAAAAACTAAAAAGTACACAATTGTGAGAGAGCTAGCTAGTGAGAACCCCCGTATTGGGATATACTTTGAATCTTACGACAACATTTTTTGGTATGATCCATAATTTTCATTCCGATTACGTTTGTTGTAGCTTTTTTAATTAATATATAAATATTAATTAAATGAAAATGCAGTATATATAATTGTGATTTAACTTAAAGAGGATGATAGTTGAATTACGTAGAGGGAGAGTATGAAATTTACATGAGTTGACAAGAATTTAAGCGGACGACTAAGTAATCAAATTATGTAGATGAGGGAGTTTCTTAACTAAACTAAACTTAAAAGAAAAAGGTAAAAATTAATCATATGCATGCATGTCATGTTCGTGAGCGTGGCGGAACCTAAAGCCGGGTTTACTGGCCCCAGAATTGGTGGGCTATTATTGGCCCAATTTGGTTAAATAGGCTGGATCACACAATTGTTTCCCCTTAGGCTGGATCACACAATTGGCCCCAGAACTCACCATTCTGGTTAAATAGGCTGGATCACACAATTGGCCCCAGAACTCACCATTCTTACTTACTACTATAAACAGTTGGACACGGGCCATGTACGTTATGTTATGCATACAAAAGAAAGTATGGTTTTTGATTAGCAGCGTGTATTACTTGAATTATAAATACTAGTACGTACAAAGTAAACTACAGTAGTAAGTAAATTCAGACCAAAACAAAACATAAAATGATACAAATAAAAAAGATTAGGGAGGATTATTAAGACAGAACGTTTTTGATTAGCGAGTAGAACGACGCCGTTTGTGCTGCCGGTGGAAAAAAAAAAAGAAAAAAAAGGATTTGGATTTTTGCGATTTTGGGATCTACCAGAAAAGCAGGATTAATCGGGGGGTCGGTGTCTCTCTCCTGTCTCCTCCTCCTCCGCAATTCGATCACGACGGCTCTCATTCATCAATCACGGCAAGGACGACGCATCTCCATCTCGTAAGTTTTTTTTTTCTCTTCCCCCGTGAACTGATGAATGATGATCCCAATTTCTCTTTTGTTTTTTTCTGTGATCGCCACCACGCACGAGCACCATTATTTAAACTCGGGTTATTTGTTTTTTCCTTGTAAGCGCAGGTCTGATAGGGAGATGGATCTGGTCCGGTGATTTTGTTTCTTTACGAGCGAGATTTAAATAGATAGAATGGCTTGGTTCAGTGGAAAAGTTTCTCTGGGAGGATTCCCAGATCTCACCGGGGCTGTCAATAAATTCCAGGAGAGCGTTAAAAACATCGAGAAGAATTTCGACAACGCCCTTGGCTTTGATGAAAAGTCCGACGAATCTGCCCCCGCTGAAGGTTCTCTTCTCTTCTCTTTATCATCATCATCGTCTGCTAGGAATCATCTATAACTATATAGGAGGTTTCGTCAAGGTTTCTTAGAAAATTAATACGATCCATCCAATCTGCTGTTGCAATGATACAGTTTTGGGATTAATACTGTGCTTCAGATATTCCATTTTATTTACATCTTTTGGATCTGTCCCCTTTAGCTACCCACAGCTTCTCTAATGTGTCATGAGATTCTTTTTCGCTTGGTTTCTCTTCACATTTCCTTGTCTTTCTAATGCAGCTTCAAGTATGTGGCCACCTGCTGTTGATACCAAAAGTCTCTTCGATCCTGTAATGTCCTTCATGGGTAACACCTCCGAAGATACATTGGAAGACTCTGTCAGTACAGATAATCCGTCTCTTATTGAAGGAACAGAAGAAAAAGAAGAAAAAGAAGAAGAAGAGGGATCTGTTAATCTTGCTACTGAACAAGCAGTGTCTGTTGAAGCAAATAAAGAAACTAATGTGACAAGAGAAGCTGATCAAGCAGAAATTCCCGAGGTAACAGAGACTGCTGTTGTTTTAGATCTCAAAGATGATCCTGAATCACAGATGGTTCTCGAAGACTCTTCTCTTCAGAATCCTGCATCATCAGGTTACATGACTAGTCCTGAACCTAATGAAAAGCCCCAAATGACAGCTTCTCAAGATTCACATCCCGAGTCAGGAGGAGATGCTGAATCAGAGGTTGAGGATCCACAGCCAGAAGACGCTGGAACTAGACAAGTTACTCTAGAAAACAATGACACAATTTACCCCCCTGTGTTAGATGAACTGCATAAGTCTACTGATACGGATGAGACAACAACTGAACAGGAAACTCTGGGTGAAAATCTGGAAGAGAGAACCTCGATTATAAATGATGAAGTTTCACCTGATATAAATAATGTACATAGTACAGAGTCTCCTGATGCTCATCCGTCAATTTCTGAGTCCGATAGTCCTCCTCATGAGTCTTCTGTACCAAAGAGATCTTCTTCAGCTGAAATTTCAGAGAGAATCGTAGATCTTGTTTCTTCTGAACTGGATTCAAGACTGGATGCTAGTGAATTCAATGAAAGCCAGCGTTCAAGCTCTGCTACAAATGTTTCCGACTCTCCTGATGTTGTTCTGGAATTAGAGAAGACCAAAAAGGAAATGAAAATGTTGGAAAATGCCCTGCAAGGTGCTGCAAGGCAAGCTCAGGTACATATTTAGATTCCCATGAAAGGTTGTGTTACAGATATGGTGCTTCAGTACCAAATTTCTGGTGATTTGTTTACAGGCAAAGGCTGATGAGATTGCGAAGTTGATGCATGAAAATGAGCAGCTAAAATCTGTCACTGAGGATTTAAAGGTACTAATGAGTATGCTGGATGTTGACATTTTATTAGAGGAAGTATTAATTGTTTCCCCTGTCTTTAAACCATCTTCCTTTCCTTTGGGTTGATTTTGATTCTAAATTCTAATACCTCTGTTCAACAGAGGAAATCTAATGAAGCTGAAGTTGAGTCTTTGCGAGAAGAATACCATCAGAGAGTTGCAACTCTTGAGAGGAAGGTATGTTTTCTTTTAGCGTTCTTCTCTTTTCATTCTCCTCTTCCATTATAAATATGCCTTCACGGTGCTTATCATTGTAGGTTTATGCTCTCACCAAAGAGCGGGATACACTTAGAAGAGAACAGAACAAGAAAAGTGATGCTGCGGCCCTTTTGAAGGAAAAAGATGAAATTATAAATCAAGTTATGGCTGAAGGTAAGGCCACCATTTGGAATGCTTGAATTATGGATCATACTTTTCTCGGTTTTTTAAAAATGGGTTATGCCTCCCAAGAGCGAACTGTAATCTTTTTAACATGCGAAAGGACATAATTTCTTGCTCAGCTTGAGCCCTTGATATTAATACCCATCATTTCAGGCGAAGAGCTTTCAAAGAAACAGGCTGCTCAAGAAGCTCAGATCAGGAAGCTAAGGGCTCAGGTATATATTCAATGTCTACGTGTGTCAATCTTTTATTAATACCATCAATCTCATGTTTCTTCTCTTTCCTTATTTGTTTGAGGGTTAGATAAGAGAGGTCGAAGAAGAGAAGAAAGGACTGATCACAAAGCTTCAGGTAATTGATGTGGCGAGCTATGTCTTTGTTGTTTCTCTAACCACATCGTTAATGAATGAAACTGCATGAGAGGGTTGTCTTGATTTTCCAGAAGTTTTATGAAAGGCTGG
Source organism: Camelina hispida (assembly GCA_023657505.1). Lineage (NCBI taxonomy): Eukaryota > Viridiplantae > Streptophyta > Magnoliopsida > Brassicales > Brassicaceae > Camelina > Camelina hispida. Next base: position 43,472,477 of record CP094632.1, read on the forward strand.
GCTGGGTTGAAAATCTTGTAGGCAGGGTGAATATCTAAATGACTAAAGCATTGTCAAGTTTGTTAAGCTTCATTTTTCTTCCTTTCAATTGCCAGTCTGAAGAAAATAAGGTTGAAAGCATTAAAAGGGACAAGACAGCTACAGAAAAGTTGCTGCAAGAGACCATAGAAAAACATCAAGCTGAACTTACTTCTCAGAAAGACTATTACTCAAATGCATTAGCTGCAGCGAAGGAAGCTCAAGTATTAGCTGAGGAGCGTACCAACAATGAAGCGAGAACAGAGTTAGAGAATCGTCTAAAGGAGGCCGGCGAGAGGGAATCTATGCTAGTCCAGGCGCTGGAAGAATTGAGGCAAACCTTAAGCAAAAAGGAGCAACAGGTTTGTCTTACTCGATTAAACTTGGGATACTACTGGGTTCTCATCGGATCATTTTATTTATACTTATCTAGTCGGTGGTCTCTAATTTTTGCAGGCAGTGTTTAAGGAAGACATGTTCCGTGGAGAAATGGAGGACCTTCAAAGACGTTATCAGGTAAATAGAGATGTTTTGTTGTCTCTATGCATATTTCTTTCTTTGGTTATGGTCTTCTGGTCTTTAAAATATTAGTAGCCATGAAATTTTAACAATAATCCTAGTTACTAATAGTTTGTTCTTGTAGGCTAGTGAGCGAAGGTGTGAGGAATTGATCACTCAGGTTCCTGAGTCGACAAGGCCTCTCCTAAGACAGATTGAGGCTATGCAGGTATAAAACTTGTCCCTTATGTTTAATTTTCAGAATATTTCCTGAGATTTGTATTTTAAATAATTGTAATATTGTATGCTTCTTATATGATTGGCGATAGGAAACTACAGCCAGAAGAGCAGAAGCGTGGGCTGCTGTAGAAAGAACTCTGAATGCTCGATTGCAGGTGTTATGAACAACACTGCTACACGCTATATTCAGCCAATTATTTTTGTTTTCTATCTTTTTGTTCACTCTCTACAAATGTTCAGGAAGCAGAAACTAAAGCTGCAACAGCTGAAGAACGAGAACGCTCTGTGAATGAACGTCTCTCACAAACTTTATCAAGGATCAATGTTCTAGAGGCCCAGGTTTCTATGCTCCTTCACACTTTTCTTCATCAAGTTTCACGTGCTTTCTCTAAATTTTAGCTTACCCTGTTCTCCCATCCAGCTTTCATGCCTCAGGGCAGAACAGGGCCAGTTAAGCAAGTCGCTTGAGAAAGAGAGGCAGAGAGCAGCAGAAAATAGACAGGAGTATCTGGCAGCTAAGGAGGAAGTAGATACTCTAGAAGGTCGAGCAAACCAACTTGAGGTGGAATTAAGGGAACTTCGGAGAAAACATAAGCAAGAGTTGCAAGAAGTTCTGCTCCACAACGAGCTTATTCAAAAGGTGCTACATTGTTTTAAGGACATAAGTTTATCTAATAAGAACCGAATTGATTATCTTCATGCATAAGGATACTAGATTACCTAGTATAAAAGATTGAATTCCATGATAAATGCCCCATCAGTTACGGATTTTATGGACTGGAGTACCTAGCGTGTCTTAAATCAATCAAAGTAGTGCTTTCCCAAACTTGTTTATCTTTAGTAGTTTCTACCAGCATGCAAACTGTTCAGTTTATTATTCTACTTTATTGTTCATGTTGTTTCTTGAAATGGCTGAATTTTCTTTCAGGACCTAGAGAGGGAGAAGGCTTCACGTTTGGATCTTGAAAGAACAGCCCGTATCAATTCCTCAGCCTCTGAACAGCTTCCCATAGCAAGGCAAAATTCTGCCTTTGAGAATGGTGACGCATCTTGATCTAGATTACTTCATAATAAATCAAGCTTTGCATATACTTTAATTTATTAATTATGACATCAGGAGGCTTGTCAAGAAAGCTCTCAAGCGCAGGCAGCGTTGGAAGCATGGAGGAGAGCTATTTTCTGCAAGCTTCTCTTGATTCTTCAGATAAGTATTCTGAGAAGAGAAGCACGCCTGAGGCAACTATGAGTCCGTACTACATGAAGAGCATCACACCTAGTGCTTATGAAGCCACACTTCGACAGAAAGAGGGCGAACTTGCTTCATACATGTCCCGCTTGGTAGGTGTAGAAAGTATCCAACTGGGTCATTTTTGTGTAACCCTATTGGTAGGCTTTTGGCAATTGGCTTGGTAATAAGATTGAGGTTCACATCATTTTTGTTATCTCAGAGTCCCTTACAACGGCTCACCTTGGATATAGGTTATAGTGTAGGGATCATGTTGACAAATTATGGGTTAGTTGCAGACTATGGTTAGCCTTCTTTTGTAAGCTGGTTTAGAATATTTAGCTCTACTCAGCGAGGTAGTATAGGCTGGTTGTTAGTATCATCACTGATGTTGGATTTAACTGTAAAACTCGATTTGCCTTGGGACAGGCATCAATGGAGGCTATCCGAGATTCCCTGGCTGAAGAACTAGTCAAAATGACTGCAGAGGTATGTACAGCGCTGAGAAAGCGGGATATGGCGTCTTATGCTGTGATATAGAGTTGATATATGCTGGTGAGTGTTGTAAATGATATGGCGTGTATATCTGGTGATTGTGGATGTAGTGTGAGAAATTACGGGGGGAGGCGGATAGGGTCCCGGGCATAAAGGCAGAGCTGGAAGCACTAAGGCAAAGGCATGCAGCTGCTCTGGAGTTGATGGGTGAAAGAGATGAGGAGGTAAGATATATGTGAATAAAATAGTAGTAAATACAGCATTAACAGTGGTAGGCGTTGGGTTCAATAAAAAAAGGTGTTTTGGGTGGCAGTTGGAGGAACTTCGAGCGGATATAGTGGACTTGAAGGAGATGTACAGGGAGCAAGTGAATATGCTGGTGAACAAGGTAAGAGAAAACATAGACAAGTATAGTGAAAAGTGTTGACAAACGCAAGGGTCATCATGCTCATTGCATCTTTGGGGTTTTGCAGATCCAATGAGGGAAGCAAGGGGAAGATGGCGATCAAAGTGTTGGCAGGCTCAGGCTCATGAGTAGGACCACCTAATCCCTGTAACCCAGTATTGTATAGCTATATAAGCTAACAACTAAAGCCCAGTATTTCCTCCATTTGTCCTGTCCTATGTATCTCAGGTATTGAACCCGAGGCTTTTCTAAAACAAATTTTGTTGCTCGGAAGAAGATGTTTTTTTTTGCTTACGGGTTAATTCGTAAATTATATTGGAGAAAAGAATAATAGAGTGAGCTTGTGTGAGTTTTCCTGTGTCGCATCAGCGAAAAATGTGGGACTGGACCCGCAACTAGCTATGGAGTGAAAGATGTGGATGAATTGAATAATGAAGTCTGAGATTACAGACAGAATGAATAGCACAGAAATGAATGATAAAATAGTTATATAAAAAAAGGCCCAAGAAAGAGGCCCAACATTGTATAACATAATAAAGGCCCAACAAGAGCGCTCTGATTTGATGATGTTATTTGACTGTTGTTGTTGAATTGATGAGATAACTTGTCGTTTTCTGTACTCATCCACGTATGGGAGACAGTCATTATTTCATTCCAGTTCGTTGAGTTCCCACATATACTTACATATAGTTACAATAAAAGAAAAAAAAAAAAAAGTATCGGGCTCGATCATCGGTAGGGTAGAGGGAGAAGCAGGTGATTAAAACCCATAATCGTGTCTCGGGGGAAGAGTGAAGCAAAGCAAAAAGCAGCATCTGGGGAGTGTGGCCATAAATATCATTACTCCTCCGTTACCCTCCAAATTTGTCGCTCTTCTCTTCTCTCATATCTAAGAAAGTAGCAAGGCTTTTTATTCTTCATCTCGACGATTCCAGCTCTCGCCGCGTATCATTTCTCTTCTCTTCTCCAGGTGGTAGGTAATAAGGTGATCCATCATCTTCATCATTTCCCTGCTAGATCTGCCATTGTCTTTTTATTTGAATCCAACAATAATATCCTGTTTCCCGATTTTACATTGCCATGTTTGTTTAGAAAAGCTTCGATCAGATCCGACGATCTCTCACTTTCTCATCATCTGTTTACGTCGTCACCTTTTTTTTGTCTTCTTCTTCTTTAGATTCCTCTGCTGGATTCTTCCTACTAGCTCACGTCACCGTCATGTGTGCGCTTTGAATTGCAATTAAATTTGACTCTCTATCTAAGCTTAGCTAGGGATTTATGTGCAAGTATCGTTGAGATTTGATACTCTGCACAGTAGCACTTTAATTAAGGAAGAAGGTTTCCTTTAGTTTATTAGTAAATAATTTGCGACTCTGCTTTGCTTTCATTTCACATTGAGCATCCAATTCTATTAGCTTCTATGGCGTTGCTGCATGTTGTGACACTGAACTTTGATGTGCGCAGTATATAGGGTGGGGATGGATTCTGTTAGACGCACTTACACCATTATGCGTGGTCGTCACATTGACAAGCGCGTTCCTTCTAAAGATTTTCTCTCTTCTTTGGATAAAGCTGAAACTGCTACAGGTTTCTTTTTTTTTAAATCTGTTTTATTTCTTTATCACATAGACTACTCTATTTTTATATTTGTCGTATTTGAATTCTTGAACCTTCTTCTGCATATATTACTGACTATGACTTTTTTATTTATTTATTTCTACTCCAGTACGTCTGTCTACTGGCACGGGAAAAGACAATGGCAATCCTTCCTGGAAGCGATCTCTGCCTCACGTGCTCGTTGCATCACTCACTTCGCTTTTATTCGGCTATCATCTCGGGTCTCCTCCTTTTGACCTCTCTTCTCCTTTTTCATTTTGCGCATAAAACAGAACAAACATGGAAATTTCCTTTTTCTGCTGCTAGGCTGTTATCGTTTTTTTTCTTTCTTTCTTTCTATTTTAAGCTTAGTTGACAGGCCGCTTATGTTGTATCTCTTCTCTCTATGCATTGTTCTTATTTAAACATTCGAGAGCATTTATTTCTTTCAAATGTATGTTGTTGGGAAGAACAGGAAATTCATGCCTCTTTTCTGGACGCAGGGTTGTTAATGAAACTCTCGAAAGCATATCAATTGACCTTGGCTTTAGTGGGAACACCATCGCTGAAGGTACTTACCTACTCAACAAGACAAATTTTTATCCTGTCTATCCTGATCATTCCAAAAACCTTTTTTTTTTTTCTGATGGATGAAGGTCTTGTGGTTAGCACGTGTTTAGGCGGCGCCTTTATTGGATCTCTGTTCAGTGGGTTGGTCACAGATGGTGTTGGTCGCCGAAGAGCTTTCCAGTTGAGCGCTTTACCAATGATTGTTGGTGCTTCCGTGAGGTATTTATTTTTCTTCAGTTTAACTTTTGGTTTAGGGCCTTTAGGTTGTTCAATATGCACGACTAGGTACTCTTTAAGTGTGTTTAGTGTACGATTCTTATTCTATGGTAACTTTTTCTGTTCAATGTCCATGTGGTCACTTGAACATCTCAGATTTGAATCATCGCCTACTGATATATTATTGTGGTCTAGGCTAGTCATTATGCAGTTTGATTTATCTCATAGTGATTTCCCTGCTTGGATGTTTATAGCCCGACTATTTGAATATTTTTGGTGCACTAGTTAGGTTTAGTATATCCATCCCGTTTCTCTTTTAGTCATAGTCCACGTACAAAATCAGGAGATCTGTGTGCTTACAAGTGAATTTTTGCAGCGCATCAACTGAGAGTCTTGAGGGCATGCTCCTGGGAAGGTTTTTGGTCGGAATTGGGATGGGCATAGGTCCTTCTGTTACGGCTCTCTATGTCACTGAGGTACTTGACATATACTTTGAAGTCTTCCTTTTCTGCTCTTGTTTTGATAAGATTGCTACATGAACTCTCTTCCTCACTCTTGATGTGAATATGACTTGACGTACTATGTCTATGTGTTCATCCTTTTCTATGGATGCGATTCATTCAGATCTTTTTTTTTTTTTTGTCAAAATATGTTTGGGGTCAATGTAGATAGATGTATGTTTCAGACGTAAAAAGACATGAACTTGGACCATTAACATGCAGAAGTTCATTGACGCACATAACATATATTGTAATAAAAGATTAAGGGATTCATTCTTCAAATTTGCATTACTTGATTTACCTAATTTGAAAAAGAAGGTTCCAGGAACATAAGTATTACTATCTCGCTTTATTGATACATTTTACATTCTTACTTAGAGTTTTACATTCTTACTTAGAGCAAGACTCACAATTTCTCTTTGCAGGTGTCACCTGCTTATGTGAGAGGTACATATGGGAGTTCTACCCAAATTGCGACATGTATTGGACTTCTAGGTTCGCTGTATGCTGGAATCCCGGCAAAAGATAACTTGGGCTGGTAAGATATTGATTAGAACTCGAGGAATTCAGGACTTATATAACCTATATGGCCTGTTACAACCAATGCTTTAAACTTGTACCTAAAACTGGTTTGTGTGAGAGAAATTTGTGGCATGTTTGATCGCAGAAGTTATTCCAAACCCACCCACCTATCTGCAATGTGAATCTCTAGTATCTACTTGAAATGCTGCAACTCTGTAGGAATCCCCTCATCTTTTGCTGCATATTCATTAGTGGATATCGACATGGCTTTGCAGGGAAAGGAATCCTGAAGTTTCTAAGCTACTAGCAGATCTCATGCTTTGGTCTACTTGGTCGATGGTCAACTTGGCTAAATTACCAGCTAAATAGGTTTCTCTTTCTTGATTGTTTTAGGTGGCGTATATGTTTTTGGATATCCATAGTCCCAGCTGCAGTGCTTGCTGTTTTCATGGAACTCTGCGTGGAAAGTCCTCAGTGGCTTTTTAAGGTTACTTTCTCATTTTAACCCGCATAGCTCTTAAAGACGTTTTCATAAACCATTTCGTCTGTTGATTCTCTTTCTCTTTACTTAACCGCAGAGAGGAAGGGCAGCTGAAGCTGAAGCTGTGTTTGAGAAGCTATTGGGAGGGGTATACGTCAAAGCTGCTATGGCAGAGTTGATGAAGTCGGATAGGGGAGATGACGCAGATTCAGCCAAATTGTCGGAGTTGCTTTTTGGGCGCAGTTTTAGAGGTATGTGTGATCTTTAACCAACAAGATTGTGACAACGTGTGGCATTAGTTTGACGTCAAATATTAGATTTAGATTTTGATTCCCATTGAGCCTAAACGGGTGATGAAATGAGATTGGGGTTAAACTTGACCGCCAAAGAGTTGAATCATCTGCGCGGAAGGTATGTTAGCCCGCTAAACTGGATTCGTAGGGAAAAAAAAGTAATTGTCATTTTGCCAAAAACATATGGATGACATGTAGCTTCTTAATTTCATTCATTTTTACGTTTTAATTTTCTCCGTTTGCAGTGGTTTTCATTGGATCTACCCTTTTTGCTTTACAACAGTTGTCTGGGATAAACGCTGTGTTCTATTTCTCATCAACTGTCTTCAAGAAAGCTGGTGTACCTTCAGCCTCTGCAAACATATGTGTAGGAGTTTGCAACCTCTTAGGTAATGAAATGCAAATTTTGTTTGTACATTTTACTATGACGAAATGCAGTCATCCTCCATTATTTTCTCAGTAGATGAGGTCTGAATACAAACGTGACATTAGGAACAGTAAACTGATCATGTTTTTTTAAGTGAACAACTTTCTTAATGCAAATATGATTATTAAGAAAAGTGACGAAAACTTTTCTTCCAGCATATCTAAAACGAATGTGGGCATCATTTTTATGCTCCTTTACAGGTTCAACTGTGGCAGTGGTTTTGATGGATAAACTGGGGAGAAAAGTGTTGCTTATTGGGAGTTTTGCGGGCATGGTAATTTTTGAGAGAGAAAAGCGTTATTTGAATCAAACTTTACGTAGCTGATACCATGTATGTAGATATAAATGTGTATTATCTTTAACAGGCAGTATCGCTGGGTCTCCAAGCAATGGCATATACTTCGCTTTCATCACCCTTTGGAACCTTGTTTCTCTCGGTTGGAGGAATGCTATTGTAAGTTTCCTATAACAACTACGGTAGTGGAAAGGGAGGGGACTGTTTTCTGATAAATTTGTGGTGTGATGACGTAAATGCAGGTTTGTGTTGTCATTTGCGACTGGAGCGGGTCCTGTTCCAAGTCTTCTCCTGTCTGAGATATGCCCTGGTCGTCTTCGGGCAACAGCGTTGGCTATTTGTCTTGCTGTTCACTGGGTATGGCTTTTTCCTTTGTGGACTTATTAAGGAAATTGATAATGTTGAGATAATAATAACCTTAGAGGATGACACGCAACAACAGGTTATAAACTTCTTTGTGGGGCTGCTGTTTCTGAGAATGCTGGAGCAACTAGGTTCGGTGCTTCTTAATGCAATCTTTGGTTTCTTCTGTGTGGTGGCGGTTATCTTTGTGCAGAAGAACGTGATTGAGACTAAAGGAAAGACCCTCCAAGAGATAGAAATCAGTCTGCTCTCTTCCACCCAGTGATCTCTTTATACCGGGACTTTTATTATTTCTGGCACTCTTATTTTTCCTGAGAGTTACACAAGTCAAACATGTACTACTAATATGGAAGTAGGAGTTAGTGGTAAGTAGGCACAACAACATGTAAGAAATGGATATTATTCAAGTATAGCCAACGTTTCAACAAATTTTGTAATAAGACAAGACCCAAGTTCAATAATGCTAGGTTTTGAATCCATGTACAGAAATGCACCTATCTAAACTTCTTTCTTGCATCACATGCATGATGTTCCCTTATTGTATAGTCTGTAAACACCTATCAGATTCTTCTCTGCTTGCCTCGGCTTTTTTACACTTCTAGTAACTTGCATCTGCTTGCTCTTCTAGACTTGGTGGCGTGACTCAACAATTCCTCACTTCCATTCATTTGCCACTTGAAACACCTTCCCGTTGTATGGCAACCACAGGCTCGTTACATCTAAGACACCGGAACGATGCTGCTGAAGCGCAGCGGGTCCTTATGCAGTAGTAACAGTACCTGCCAAAGTCATTCTTTTAGGCCTAAGTAACAATTTTATAGCATATATTCTGAATTCTTCACCCATCTCCAATAACATCACTTCTGTCTTGTCTACCTTTATATGGATTGTAACTCGGGAAGACATATGTAGAGGTACAAACAAAAATATCATACCTGTGCTGACAAGGCAGAGCAATAAACGGAATTGCAGGATCCACTTGGCAAATAGGGCAATTCACTGTATCCTCTTTACTGCTTGAGGACTTGTCCTTGGCAAATGGACTAAGAATATTCTTAACAGCTGAAGAGTTGAGCAGCGGAAGAAGTAACAAAAGCATTTCCTGAATAAAACCAAAACAGTTTAAAGCTGAAGGCCAAACAGAACCAGGATATCACATCCAAGAAAACATTTTTGACAGCAGGCAAGACAAATACTCATCAACTGAGCCAATAAAAGTCTAAAAGAGCGTTTTGACAAATTGAAAGCCTGAACTAGAAAAACGCAACAAATACATTGTTTTAAACATAGACAAGATATTTGGACTCCCAGAAACGGTTGAGTCACAGGTTCTACCTAGTTTAGATTCCAAATATGGACACAAAATGTTGTCAGCTTTAACAGCTTAAGTTTGAGCAGCAAAAGGATTTCTTGGAAAAGCAACATAGATCTAAGCGGACAGATACTAATACTATCAGTCAAAAAAAAATGTTAGAGACCAGTGAGAATCAACCAAAGGCCAAGGATGATACTCAGAACTGATAGGTTGACAAAACTTTTAAATTAATTTAGGCATATGTACGCAACACACAGAAGAAGACCTTACCGAAAATTCATTCCACACAAGTTGGCGGTTCATGTACTCGAAGCTGACAGATCGATTCATATGGGGACTCCTATAGACAAGCCTAGCTTTTAAAGCTTTTTCAATGAGGTTCCTATACCTGGGATCAAGAATGAAAAAAGAAGTGTAACAGACGTAAGAAGAATCATCAAGATGTTTCCGTATGTGATCTTTGGTTCTGGTTTCAATCTTTCAATGTGAAGTTAGAAGTGAATAAAAATGTGTTTGTCCAGAAATTTCTAGTAAATGCAATACAATTGTTTGTCCTAGCAGTTAGTAGTAACACATTAGCTGATTCTTAGTGCATCTAAGTAAGGAATAGTGTCAGTGGTCATATATTCAAGCTAAATGCATTGTTGTGTACCTTCCGGTATAAAGAAATGACAATAGGTTAAGAAAAGAAGCAGCTTTGTAGATGCCTTCAATATGTTGTATGACGGTCCAAAGTCGCCTTGCCAATGGTCTCTACAAAAAGAGAAAGAATGAACCATCTATATCTATATGAGGAGCGAGTAACTGGATGGCGTGAGGATGAGGAAGACAGGTACCTGCTCAGAATCACCCCATCTACGGAAAGCAGAAAAGGACTGCAAACGGGAGAAGAGATACTGACCACCAACAGAGGCAACACAGTACCAAATCTTTTGAGGAGCAGTAAGGCCAGGTCCTTCAAGTCCTGTTCTGACTAAACCGAATTGTTGGGATGCTACTCGTTCATCTCTGTATCTAAGGTTCATGAGAGCATTTCCAGGAGTGGGTTTGTCAACCCAAATAGAGAATCTCCAAATGAGAAATTCAAGGAAAGCATCAAGTTCTGGTTCGTATTGAAAGAGCATTCCTGGCTAATCCCAAAGTTAGAAAAAGAAGAAGAAGAAGGAAGAGCTGTGTCTGTCTGTCTGTGGAATTAAAAAAAATAAATACCTTCATCAAAGTGAAAACCTTAACCAACTGTTCCTTCAACATGGCTGACATTTCAACATCTAGTCGTGCAGCGTCAAACTGATTCACTCTAGAGATTGCTACCGGTATAACTGACTGCCGCCATTAAAACAACCAACAAAAAAAGTAAGAAAGATAACCACCACCACAGAAAAGAAAGAAGCAAATCTACCAAGACGAGACGAGACACAGAATCCAACACAAGAAGAGCTTACCCGGTGGGAAGCGTGAAGAGACTGCGATTGGGGAAGCAATCGTTGATAAGAGCGGATCCATTCATCGTCTGGAGGCGGCGTCATCGGCGCGGTGTAGCTTGGGGGCTATAGGGGTGGATTGTAATTCAATTCCGGGACACAGCCAAAGTTCCCTTTATCGAAAAGCCCCGACGAGGGTATTACCGTCTTTTCAAATCTATACCTCCTTTTTTTTTTTAATAAACTAGCTTTTTCAACTAATTTGATAAGGGGGGCATGTATGTAATTTAGGTTTGGGTATTATTGTGTCTTTTGTCTTCTCATCTAAACCGTTTTCGCCAAAAGTCCCGTCCGTTTGTCCAGCAAGCTTATGCTTTCGAGTCTAATGGTATCGTAGTGGGTTAGATTAGCTCATCTATCTTCTACACAAGCAAGCTTTCTTGACCTTCGGATCAGTAACAAATGCACACTGATGACATGATATTTATCAAAAACTTTAATTCTTCTAATTAAAAACTTATTAAATCCGAAACCAAAGTATCTCAATTGTGCAGAGAGAGCCATACATATCATCACATCACATCACATCCTCTAATCTATATTCTTACTCTCTGTTCCATTTCCTAAACCTTTAGAATTAACCATTTGAGTGGCGGCCACCTGATCTGCCAAGTCATGCTCCCCTAACCTCCGGAGTCCCTTGCTCAGAACCTCCGCTACGTACTCGTCCGCCTCCCACGATCCAGACGACCCCCACCCGCTCTCTCTCATCATCGCGTATATCCTCACCGCCGATTCCTTCCTCTCGGCTCCCACGACCGCCCTAATCAGCTTCGCCAGTGCCTTGTCGCTTTGGTAACCGCCTTCAATTCCCTCAATTTCTCCGATGATCCGGTCTATCTCTTCAAACTCCTTGTTCCTCGAGAGAGCGTTGACGACGTCGGCGTAGAGAACGAGGTCGACGGGAGGATACTCAGAACGGAGCGTGGAGAGAACGTGAACAGCGAGTGTGCAGTGGTCCTGGCGGAGAAGCTCACGGAGGACTGAGAGGAGGTCAGATTTTAGGAGACGCCGGAGAGGAGGGAGGCTAACGGAGAGGGAGCCGGTCCGGTGGGCTCGCTTTAGGGACTGTATCGATTGGATTGCTTCGGAGCTCAGGATCCGACCTTTGAGAAGAGGTCCGCGGTTGTCCCGGGGGCCGCATCTGATCCAAGCCACCCTACTCCTAGGAACGACGCTGCTAGTGCTAAGGCTTAGGCTAAGACTTGGTGGTCGAGACAGACTCAGAGAAAGCGCCATCCACTCACTCCTTTCCAATCTACTCCTCCCCTTTGCGAGCGATTTGGGTGATCAACCTCTTTCACTGGGCAAGCCCATATAATTTACATAAGGCCCATACTAATTATTAGCATTTTTACTAAAGGCCCATACCATGTATAATAAGTTAATAACCCTTATCAATTAACACGACAAATGTTAAATGTACTAATGCTGCTAATTTGATTGTTTTGTGACTTTTGTCTGAAAGAGCGAGAGTGAATCTTAAGAAAACATACATAATAATAAAAAGGAATTATATAATATATCGTGAAGGTTCGATGAATGAAAAATACAAAATACCAAAAAAAAAAAAGGAAAAAAGTAAACATGAATCATATCAAATTAGGAGAAGATGATAGATAGACCACAAATTTGACTACTTAAAACGAAATGAAACAAGAAGTAGCTATGATGGGCAGGAGAAAAAGGAAAGCATGAAAGGAAGGGAGCGCGGAGGCGGAGGCCGAGGGAGAGGGGAAGGCAGAGAGAGGCGACATGGATGGAGGCATGGAAGCAGTGCCGCCGGCGTGATCATGATGGTGGTGGATATGCATGACTTCGACGATGAGACGTTGGCCGCTGGTGCAGTGCTCGTTGGAGCCGCTGATGAAGTAGAAGAGACCAGGACGATCAAGGTCGAGTGTGCTGTTACCATTGTCAAAGGCAGTAATGGGATCGCTGCTGTTGCAGTGGTAGAAACCCCATTTGTCCACCTCCATCACCGAGTCCTTGTCGTACACAAACGCTGCATATGCATTAAATAGAGAGGAGTCGTACGTTGATTAGAATATGAGAGATCAGAATAATTAAATGACAAGAAGGTAGAAGGAAGTAGGTCATCTCACAGAGTGAATCACCGATGTGGAAGCGGTTGCTGCTCGCCCAGTGGCTGTAAACCGCTGTATCATTCGGGAGTGGGACTCTCCATCCGAAATCGTCTCCAACCTTGAAAACCCTAGGACCATCCGCCGCCATGCCTACCGATAACACCATGGCACAAATGCACAGCATTATTACATTAGTACAAGTCGTCGACCGTGGAGATCTCATCAACATCATCATCATATATCTTTTATCAAAAAGCAAAAACAATAATATGTTTGAGAGGAATGAACTCTTTAATTAGCTGCTTTCAGTGCTTGATGAGGCTCTGCTTTATATATATATAAAAGAAGAAGGAGCGAAGTGGCGGTTGAGGTCTCCTCCCCACTCACAGAGTCGCGCGAGTCGTGGATGTGAAGTAACGGTTTCTTATTATATTTCCTTCGTGCAGGTCATGGTGGTCCCCCTCATTAATGACGTGGACCAATTAGCTTCTCCTTAGCGATATTCACCCAAAACGCTGCGTTTCGACTCTCCCCTTGCCCTGTGGCTTGGCTGTTGGCTGTTGGCTGTTGGCTGTGCCTATCTTGCGACTCGCGATGATGAATTGAATTGAGTGGTTGACCAAAAAAAAAAAAAAAAAAAATCTGAACTGAGTGATACTAATGGCGGCGGCGAAGCATACATCAACGGACTTGTTCAATCTGAAACCCAACATCTGGAAGAAGAAGAAGCAACCTGATCGGGGATCCGTTTCTTGCTCTCTGGGCAGCTCTGGTGATCGGAAAAGGAAGCTTCCGATTCTCCTCTTCGACGTCATGGACACCATCGTCCGTGACCCCTTTTACCACGACGTTCCGCCTTTCTTCGGGTGAAATCTCAATTCCTCTTTTCTTTCTAATTCCATTCGATTTCTAATTCCTGATCCCAAAAAAAAAAAAAAAAAAAAAAAACTTGACTTTTTTTTCTTCAGAATGCCGATGAAGGAACTACTAGAGTCCAAACACCCGATGGCTTGGATCGATTTTGAAAAGGGTTTGATTGATGAGGTTCCATTCTCTTTCTTTCTTTATGACGATTCAATTCATCATCATATCTTCTTCTGTTGACTTTTTTTTTTTTTTTTTTTTTTTTTTCTGGTTTGGTTTGGTTTAGGAGGAGCTTGAAAGAAACTTCTTTATAGATGGGAGACACTTTGATATGGAAGGTGATGAGTGAGAGATTGATATTTTTTTATTTAGATAAAGATTGGGGTTTCCTTCCTGATTGGTGGTACCTGTTAGATTAGATTCTTCTTGCTTGCCATCCGTTTTGCAGGGCTTAAGGATTGCATGAGGTCAGGATACTCCTACTTAGATGGTATGCAAGAGCTTCTTCAGAATTTGGCAGCTCACAACTTCGAGATTCATGCTTTCACCAACTATCCCATCTGGTACAACATGATCGAAGACAAGTTAAAGCTTTCAGCCTACTTATCATGGACCTTTTGTTCCTGTATTGCTGGTACAACAACAACATACTTCTTTTCTCTTTTACCTTTTACTACTTACTGTTTGTTTCACATCAAAATATACAACTCCCTTTTTTTATCTTCTTCTTCCAGGTAAGAGAAAGCCTGATCCAGAGTTTTATCTCGAGGTTGTGCGACATCTCGGAGTTGAACCTTGCCACTGTATATTCATTGATGACAGGTTAGCTTGATATTGTTTGTATGTATGTAACCTCTGTGGTTATCTAGAGAAACCCTTTTTTTTTATCCGAGGGAGTGTCTGATACGCAGGCCAGCCAACGTCAAGTGTGCAATTGAGATAGGGATGGGTGGATTATGTTTTGAGAATGCAGTTTCGCTCGCTAAGGATCTTACACATCTAGGGATCAACGTCTCTGTACCCAATTCGGTGTAAATTGTACACTTTTATTGCATAAGCTTATTTAGTATGTATGACTCAGAGAAATATAAACTCAAAAGAAAAAGAAAAAAAAATACATTGTTAAGAGAGACAGAGTCTTTGTTGGATTATATAAAGCAACAAGAATAGAGAGAGTGAGTCCCATGAGACTAAGTAGTAGCGGAGAGCAGTACGACAGTAAAAAAGGAAGCAGATGCGAGGAAGATGAAGGAGAGGAAGACTAAGAGAAGGGAGAGGGCGACGTGATTGCAGAAAGAAGTAAGGGTCTTGCAGAAGTCAGGGAGAGGGGTGTGCCTGATGCCGGTTTTGTTGAGGTTGGTAACTCCAGAACCGGCTGATGCAGCGCTCATCATCAAATAACCAAAGAGCTGCGCGCGCGCACAAACACACACGGTAAATCTATGGGTTATATACTATACACACAATCAGAAGAAAAGCGAGTGGGGAAGGGAAGACGAGGGACCTGATCGAAGGTGAAGCAAAGCCAAGCTTGGAAGCGGGAGGGTATGATGGGAGATCCGGTGAGGAGCCTGTAAACACCGAAACAGAGCTGGAACAGGGAGTAGAGAATGGTCGCTGTGCATGCCCCAACCACATACCTTCACACCAAACGAAACGAGATGAATGAATTAGCACTACTTGCTGCTTTCTTTTTATTATTATTATTATTATTATTATTATACATGCATTCAGAGTTGGGAAGTCAAGGTAAAGAAGAATTTTATTCGCACGCAGTCTATCCCTAAATAATGTTCGTAAAAAGAAGAAGAAGAAGAAGAAGAAGAAGAAGACTGACTGGTAGGAGGGAGAGAAAGACCAGTTGGATGAAAGAGTGAGCTTGAAGCCGTAGATGTCTGCCACTCCCTCCTCATTTGCGGTCAGCATCACCGCCATGGCCGTGGCTGAGGCAGCCAAGCAGCCTCCCCTGAGAGCCAACTGTACTACCTCCTTAATTCTCCTCGTCCTCCTCTTTGCCACCACCTCTTCCCCATCTCCATTTCTACTCATTCGGACCTTTCTACTTTTTGTTTGTTTTGTTTTGTTTTCTGCCTTTATTTATTTTTATTTTTTTCTATAAAACTCACACACAAACTGACTCCTTCATTCTTTCTACCACAACAAACAAGTAGTACTCCTTTTTCTCATCCACCATTTCCGTGTTGCAATGCTTCTTCTCTCTCATTCAACTGATCTACTCTATTTATTTGGGATTTGTACATCTTACATGAGTCAGGAAGGTACAATTAGCGTGCCTCACGTTCTCAACTAATTATTAAGACGCAACCAAATTTGAATGCGCTATATATGTATTTACTTCTCATGTATTTTTGACTTGGACACGACGACATCGATATATACGTGTGTATGTGGACGATAGGTTAGCACTTATGAGATTTTTTGAGATGGTTTAGTGTTATTTATAACGTAGGGTGCCACAACAACGCGGGGAGAGAAGAAAAATTTGAGCAGTCCCAAACTTAATTTCAAACTTTAAAATGTTGTATATACATCCGGAATTTAACAGAAACAGAATTATCGTAATCCCACTGAAACAAAAGGAAACCAATGGGAGACAGCCAAGGAAAAGTTGACACGTATCGTAAGAACCTGGCACAATAAATCATAAGATTGGTGCCTATATATAAATTAAGACCAACCACCGGAGCAGGCACGATTGGTTGCTCCCGTGGCCTTTGTGTTTGAAATAAACGAAAACACAAATATATGAATTAATTAATTATAAGTTACACTTGACCAGGATCAGGAAAAAAATCAGCTTATTTAACTACGGTAGTATATATGAGTCTTTAGATATTAGCTTGCTATAGGGGCTAAATAATACATTGAGATATTAGACAAATTAATTAAGGTCCCTGGTGATCGCAGGAATACAGCTTGAAGTACGGGAAATGGCGGGCTTATTCTGAAGAGTGGGTTTAGGGCTAGTAGATTGACGCCTCGTGCTTCTCCGGAGCATGTCTCTCATGGCATCAGCTTGGTAGAGGGCAGGATATTCCCTTCCGAGCTTGTTGAACCTGAGGCAGGCGCTCATGTGCTCCTTCAAGGCCCCTTCAAGCCCATTATCATCCCTTTTCTCCCTCTCCTCCTTCACCGCCTCTGAGCAGAGACCGCATATCCACTTCCCAAAGAACTTCTCCCTCACCCTCTCTATGTACTCCATCGTGCACTCCTCCCTCATCCCGCAGCACTCGCACTTTGCCTTCTCCACCTCCACTATCGTCCCGAGTCCTTTCTCTTCCTCTCTGTGGAAATCCAACGATATGTCTGACAGGGTCCTATGTAGTGACCCTTTCGCTAGCTTTGGTGGCGGCAGCGGCTTCTCCACGCTTCCGCTCACGCTCTTCCTTCTCCCGTTTGGCGCCATCCAATCTTCTAATTAATATTTCTGTTATCTAGAGCATCTGCTCTGAGTTTTGGTATTTATAAGGGGTGCGGTCAGGTTAATCTATTCATGTGTGTGGTTCAGCACTGCCATCACACGTACGTGCTCATGCAATAGCGACCTCTTTATTTACTTTTTCTCAACAACACTAATTAATGAAGCCACCAATTCACGTGCTACAGTGCAACTGGCAACTAGCCTTTTCTAGTTAAAGTATATTATGCATATATACATATAGCTCGATCTATATTGAGTTCATATATGGGATCTTAATAAAGATAAACACATTATTAATTTATTATACACAATACATTTCGTACCCTGACATTCGGAATTATGAAGAAAATCAGATAAGCTAGTGCAAATACACATATATGTGGCATTTGAGCCAAAAGTGAAGATACAAAGTTGCAAACAATTAAGTAACAGAAGCAAGCGCTCAAGAATTGTGTGAGGTAAGTAAAAGGAAACTATATGGATCCCCAAGACAATGATAGGTCACGTGTGTGTGAGTTTTGTTTAACCACACATAAAAGAGAAGAACAACATGGACTTGAGGAAGACCACTCATAATGAAGTTAACAGTTGAAACTTGTAAATATTATCAATCCCAACAACAACAATATATAGAAAGAAAAGAAAAAAGATACGAGTTGTTTTCAACTCACTTTTTGCGATACCTTGGAAAGTGGGAGGTTCCTCACGTGCATACATATCTTGTAATATTATACGTAGTTAATTCCACAGAAGTCTATATTTTCTATTATTGTTGTTTACATTGCATGCGTTATGAATTATAGTTACACATACTAACATACGTAGTGTTCAAGAAAAACTGTATACATTAATATACACATACATACAACCAGGACTCACTCTCGCCTTCGATCATCGACAGATCGATAAGGAATTGCAAAACACCATCTCAGCCAGCCAAAAGACCCAAAAACACTTTGAATGATTTAAATAAGGATTTGCTGTTCTTTTTTCCTTTGGGATATAAATAGGGATAAATACTTGAGTGACACTCAAGAAATCGTTTAAAAATCTCGATTTTGTTTTGTTTATGTCAAGGTTACATGATCTAGGTTGAACTTTTTTGGTAAAATCTAAACATTTCATTTTAAATGATATACATCCCTATATGGGAAAATAATAATCCGCCCGTGCATTTATACGTTAGTCGTTAGGCTTTCTTGCAGTGGAATATTTTGAAGGTGCTAATGTGCTCGCACCACCTAATCTCGGGTCACATAAAGTAATACTATTGATTATAGTCAAGTGGACTGGGGCAGGAGATTAATAAACCGAATGAATAAACAAAGTTACAAAACATATGATACCACGGAAAAAATGTTACAAAACAGAGTGGAGAAGGGTGAAAGGTCCAATATCATTATCTGGATATAGATAGTGGGCTTTTAAATTGAATGAGTAGGCCATGCATCACAGGGTAAAAGGCTAAAACAAGATTGAGATTACGATATATATATATGATCAAGAAAGTAAGAAAGGGAAGAGGAGCGTGAGAAAGAGAGCAAAGAGGAGCTGTTGGGCGAACGAAATGGTCATCTTCTTCTTCTTATTCTTCTTCTTATTGGCAATTCCTGTGCTGTTGATGCTGCGGTGGAGAGTATTACTAGTGTAGAGAAAGGATAGAGAAATGAGAAAGTGATGATCATGATGAAGATCCGATGATTTGTAAAGAAGGGGCCTCCCAACAACACCCTTGAATTTGCCGCTCCAGCCTTCATCTCCGAGCGTTACAACCACCGCATCGGGACGAGGGGAGAAGGAGACCCAACCTCTTTTGGAATAGAGGTGGAACTCTGCATGGCAGAAGTTGAGACATAGAGAATGTCTTTCGTCATACCCTCTAATCAGCATCCTTATGGCTTCTTCCTTTGATTCGTGTTTGCTACTCTTAATATCATGCTTCTTCACGTAGCAAACACCTACCCCTTCTTCTTCTTCCTCTTCTTCGTCTTGGTAATTTCTTCCTCCTAGCTTTTCTCTCACCACTTTCCCTATCCTCTCTGCCTCACCCATCAAGTCCCTGCAATATAGACTTTTGAAGGGGTTCAAAAACTTAAATAAAATATATACTAGCAATTAATTTTTAATTACCTCAAAAAATCTGAATGATGAGAAATATCGTCTTTATAAAAAAGGAACTCCTCCGTCTCATCGTGGGAAATGAATTTGTCCATGGCGGCTTTCACCATAGCCTCAGGAACGCCGTGGTTAATGAGCTGAAAACAACCGAAGGTAGCGATGGCATCGGCGAGGAGGGTGGAGAGGGAGCCTAACCGGAGGAAATCGAAGGTGGGAGGGTTCGCAAGGAATGTGTGCTTAGGGAAGACTTTATCGGGCAATACAAGATTTGGGACTCGCCCACACTCGTCCAGGAACTTCGAGAGGACGTCTTCGTGTGCCGTGAAGGAGGCCCTGCGGCTGGATGCTACGGGAGATGGAGGAGGAGCTCGGAAGTCAGGAGATGAAGCTCCCATTTTCGTTTTTTTTTTTTTTTTTTTGTCTTGATTAAATTACTTACATTATGCTTTAAATGCAGAGGCACTAGATTGAAGGAAGGATCATTCATTGGAGAAAGAAAAAGAAAAGTTAGTTTTGTTAAACAAAGCATGAGCATAATCATGAGATGCAATTGTCTGTGTTTGCTTTTTTTATATTTTTTTAATGATCACATTCCAACTTTTCTCTGTTAACAAACTAGTTAATATTATTGTATTAGTTATGTTAATTTATTTTAGTTTATGTAATAATCATAAAACTATGAGAATTTTCCAATAATATTTTTTAATAAAGTTTTTTAAAATGATATTTCTGAATAATGGTATTGAAAATGTTGTATTTTGAAATTTTCCTTAAAAATATGTATTTTTGAAATTCTCCTTAAAAATGTAGTAACATACATTATTAATTTATGTATGATTTGAGAAATTGAATATAACTGTATTTGGACGGAAAAAAAAAGAAGAAGTTAGTTTTGATAAAGTCCATCATTATAATGCTAATTACGTATGATTAAGAATACGTTTATGATATACAGATTTGAAGAGAAAATATATATTATAATAAATTGTTTTTTTATTTTATTGCATTTATTTTTGAAAATAAGATAGAAGTCCAATAATTTGAGAAAATAAATGCAACGCTAGGATGTCAATTTTGAGAAAGAAGGGATATATAAGTTTCTAACACTTTTGACAACAACATTTCCCAGGACATGCAAAAGTTTTAAATTCAGCTTTAATACAATAGGTCTTACATCCAGCTTTATTATGAGAACCACACTTTCCAGTTTTAAATCCAGCTTTAATACAATAGTCCTTACATTCAACATATCCTGAGTATCACAAAGGTCAAAGAAATCATTGATCCCTGTCCACATGTATATCAAACATAATCGAGATAAATAAGTAGTAATCTTATATAACATTTCAATAAGAAGATAGTTATAATATAAATTTTTAAATAGATGTCATAACAAAACATGGTCATTACAATATATATATATATATATACAACTTATGAAGTGATAACTACTAATTTTCAAAATAACTAAATCAAACTTTAATATACCTGAAGCTAAAACGTTGTGGCTAGACAACGAAACTGCAAGTATTATTACAAGGAAACAAGTCACCAAAATTTTTGTACTATCCATTTTCTTCTGTAAACTCTATTGAGGTATTCAAATGTTTTTTTTTTTTTTTTTCGGATCTTAGAGATTGACTCTATATATATAAAGTTTTGTCTTTATTTTCTTTTAATTGATTTTCCATCTTTTTTGTCTGATTTTTTTTTAGGAAAAAAATTATAGAAATCTATAAATATGTAAACATTATCAGTTAATGATCATAAATGAAAACTTAAAATTTTTAAAAGCGTCTGACACTTGTGAATATATATGGTTAAAGACAATTTGTTGGATACATTATCATTATGATAAATCAGCATCTTAGTTGAATATTAAATTTTTATTTCATAATTCATCAATGTTGATTTTTTTTGTCTATAATTAGGTATTAGCAGTATTTTTTCTTTCAAAACTGATATCTAAAAAAGAAATTAGAAGGAAATTTACATCTGTAGAATCATTAACTTTTTTTTGTTAAAGATAAAATCATTAATCATTATGATATCTTTGTATCATTAATAATATGTTTTAATGATAATATAGATTTAAAAAAAGGTACTCATGCTAGAATTAGTTTTATGATATCACTAGAGGATATTCCGGACTACGCCCGATATGATTCTAACATTTCATTTTTAAGAATTAATTAATTTTCATTTTTTTTCTTGATCATGTGCTATATCATTCTAACAAGAAAAATACAATATGTGGTACTCTGTATTTGTGTATAATTTTTTTTTCATTTGCAATTAATATTAAAATTTTGTTAATATTAATATTCTTGGCCTAGGTAACAAAAAAGATTGTGGCAAAGGTTACACAATTTTCTCATTTTTGTTCCCCAGCTTTCTTCCTCTTGAACTATCTCTTTAATATCCATAACTGTGGTTTTTGAAAATCTGAATCGACTGAGGTTATTGTTTTTTTGGAAAACTGTATTCGTTGAGTTTGCAAGGTAGGTGGAGGACTGTTGGTCCAGGCAAGGGATCAATTCCCCTCAAGCGCGAAAATGCTAGTCAATTCCATTAGGTCAAAGGCTTTCACATGGTCTTTTTTGGGCCCTGGGGGATTAAGGGCCTACACCCTGAACCTCCTGGTTGAACTTCCTGGTTAAAAAAAAAAAAAGTAGGTGGAGGACAATGGGTTTGATGGTAACGAAGTAGGGTTTTGTTATTTTGGGCTTAATGACTTTAAAGTTATTAGATAGGCTAAACAAAGGATGTACAGATGAGTCTTATAATTGGAAACTGCCCATTAACACTATTAGATGGGGAATTAAGTTTGGTTATGTATGTTTCCCAGTAATTAATTGAAATTGCTATATCACACGATTTTTTTGTATGAAAAACTAATCAATTGATATTGCTGATGTGGCAAAATTTTGGAGTAGTAGATTTTTGATGATGTGGATAGTTTGAAAAACACCTCGATGACTCCCTTTTATTAGTAATAAATAGATTACGACCGTGTTAGAGTATGGGTTGAATTTTTTTTTTTAATTATAATTTTGATTATTTTTATAAGTTTTTTTTGGATAAAATATTATGTAATAAAATCATATAATAAATATGATGGCTTGAAATAAATATTAGTTTGTAAGTTTTATATTGTTAATTTTGTAATTTTGCGTATAAGAAATGGTTATGTTTGTTGTTAGTTTTTATTTTAATTTTTGAACATGTTTGGTGAAAGTATTTTAATATGACTCGTGCTCAGGTAAAATTTTATTTTCAAATGCACAATAAGATCTCGGAAATCATGATTAAGTGTGATAAATTGCCAAGATTTTATTCCTTTTTATGCTTAATAGTATATTTCATGCCTAACTGTATAAATTTTGTAACAATACATGAAATACTAAATATTTTATTTTGGAAATTGTATAAATCATTAGAATATTCTTTTTAATGACTATTTAGGATATTCTTAATTGTATTATATATCTCACGGAATGACTAATTAATCTATAACATTTTTATAACCAACATATATAATTTATAACTTATTTTGTAACCAATTTATAAAAATTATATAGTCTACCAAAAAAAATCATGTACTACTCATTTTATAATATAGGGGATTAAAATATAGATAGATAACGAACGCGGGGTTGAGCATATATTATATTTTCATCGTATTATCCACGGACCCAATTTGGGCCATTAAGCGGCCTTTTGTAAACCCAACTGACGTGGATCCTCATAGGATGGGCATCGTGTCATCGAGTGTGACACAATAAATTCATCCAAAAAGTTGGAGGAGACTTTTCTCGGTCACAATTAAAAAAAAAAAAAAAAAATGTCAAGTAGAGAGAGAGAGAGAGAGGGGCAAGTGGTGGTGTGGGTCTGTCTCTCTCTCATTCCATTTCTAAACCAACTAAATCTACTACGTACCTACCTACACATTGAATTGATGGGCATATATGGTAGTTGCATTTTTTTGCTAGAAACATTTGTGCATATATATATATATTAATTATTGTCTGTAGCTAAATTTAACCCCTTATGTATTTATTATCCAAAACAAATTTTCAATTGAAAAGAAATGAGAAGGAATGAAAGATGTCAGAGTCTAAGAAAAGTTGTAATTTAGAATTATGTGGGGTTAAAACTAAAACTATGGAAGACGCCGACCAGGTTTGTACCTATGACCTATCAACAATAATAATTTTTCTGTTTCATATTCTTATGTGAAAATGAGAATGACTAATGATTCTATTTATTTAATTTGACATTAATTTATTTAAATTGATTTTCACTTTCCATTGTGACTTTGGTTCTTTATTAACTTATCATATGTTTTTTGTGTTCAGGACCAAATCATTACGTGGTAGTGAAAGATAGAGCATTGGAACCGATGGCTAGCAGCAATTTATTTTTTTTTTTTTGTAAGTGTGCTTATTATATCTAATAACATGACTCACTCAAATGAGACATATGTGGTAGCATTCTTAATATGTTGTGATCGTGGAGATGTATGAAGCACATTGTCTCTCAATAATGGATGTATGACATATATTTATATTTGTCTCACCTTCCATTTTTTTATTGATTAGGATAATGTTGAAGAAAGATGGAAGAGTGATCAGCTGAACCATAAAACTAAAACCGTCATTGTTAAAAATACAAATCGTTTCATCATTTTTTTTTGTTTCGATGATTACAAATTTTCTTCATCATATTGTTTTTGTACTTAATCTTTGTAAATTTCTTATTTTCATTAATTATACTTTAAAAATTAAATATGATATTATTATGTAACTGAAACTAATAAAGAGTATGTTTTTAAAATACAAAAACTGTAAAGAATTAATCATTTGACCTGTTGAAAAAAAAAACAGTTGATCCGTAGTATATATAGGAAAAGAAAAATTTATTAAAAATGGGTTTTATTTTAATCAAATATTCCATAAAATTTAAAATTATTTTTATACTATTAAATCTGATCTCATAAATTTATCCGTGCATTTATGCACGGGGCTAATACTAGTTTTTTATAACCAATATATATAATGTAAAACCTATTTTGTAATCACTTTATAAAAATTATATAATCTACCATGTACTTCTGTTTTATTACATAAGGGATTAAAATATAGATAGATAACGAACGCGGGGTTGAGCATATATTATATTTTCATCGTATTATCCACGGACCCAATTTGGGCCATTAAGCGGCCTTTTGTAAATCCAACTGACGTGGATCCTCATAGGATGGGCATCGTGTCATCGAGTGTGACACAATAAATTCATCCAAAAAGTTGGAGACTTTTCTCGGTCACAATTAAAAAAAAAAAAAAAAATGTCAAGTAGAGAGAGAGAGAGAGGGGCAAGTGGTGGTGTGGGTCTGTCTCTCTCTCATTCCATTTCTAAACCAACTAAATCTACTACGTACCTACCTACTCATTGAATTGATGGGCATATATGGTAGTTGCATTTTTTTGCTAGAAACATTTGTGCATATATATATATATATATTAATTATTGTCTGTAGCTAAATTTAACCCCTTATGTATTTATTATCCAAAACAATTTTTCAATTGAAAAGAAATGAGAAGGAATGAGAGATGTCAGAGTCTAAGAAAAGTTGTAATTTAGAATTATGTGGGGTTAAAACTAACAAAAGTGTACCAATATAAGGAGTGGAGACGCAATTTGGGAAGAGATAGGAAAGGAAGACACGTCAACAAATGTGTCCTATGGAGGTTCTGTGCCATTTGCGAAGCTCTCAGATTTAGAGCGATCCGTGCGAGAAGAGAAGGAAGTGAGACAGAGAGAGAGAGAGAGTGAGACGCGGCTCTGTTGTTCTTTCTAAAGTTCCAAGAAGAAGAGAGAAAGAGCAAAAGTGAGCGAGACGATCAATTCCCACGGCCACGCTGAAGAAGAAGAGTCTCTCCTCCGTCTCCGTCCTCCTCCTCCGTCTAAGAAACATGGCATCACTAGGCGCCATGATCTCTCTCAGTCCCTCCTCGACGTTTCTGGTATTCTTATTATTATTTTACAATCTTTCTTTCTTTTCTCCAATCCATGTCTCTCCCTTTTGTAAAAATGTGTATGCTTTGGTTTCTCAGAACAACAAGACTACGACGGGTGTTGCTGGATGTTCCACACACCTCTCTCTGCGCCAGCCTAGACTTGTAACCGCTCCTCCTGCTTCTTCTTCTTCCTTCAGAGTGTTTTCCTCTCTCGGATCTAACCGGGATCCCCACGGCAGCGTTTTGATTGAGACCTCTGCCACTCCTCTCGATACCTCCGCCGCTGACGTTGTTCCCAAATCCACCGTCTCTGGTGGTGTTCAGGATGTCTACGGCGAGGATGCTGCCACTGAGGACATGCCCATCACTCCTTGGTCTCTCTCTGTCGCCAGGTACGGTACCCCACCCATTTCCTCCTTCTTTAATTGTGTTCCTTTCTTCTATTAGCTAGGCTGGTCACCAATATGTATGGATGTGATTCTGGTGCAGTGGGTATACGTTGTTGCGTGATCCTCATCACAACAAGGGACTTGCCTTTAGCCACAGGGAGCGTGACGCTCACTATCTACGCGGCCTCCTCCCCCCAACTGTTATCTCCCAAGATCTTCAGGTTTCCCTTCCCTTCTTGTCAGAGTCAGGCTTTCACATACATACATATAGCTGGATTTTTGAATCCTTTTTACTGCAACGCTTGTTAACAGGTTAAAAAAATGATGCATACTATTCGTCAGTATCAAGTTCCCTTGCAGAGGTATATGTGTATGATGGATCTCCAGGTAAACTTAACCAACTTGGATGGAAGTTTTTTTAGCTATCTGAACAACACCAAATATGCCTTCGTTAAACAACTTCTTTCTTTCACAATGCTTCTTTCTTTCTTTCAGGAGACCAACGAGAGGCTGTTTTACAAGCTTCTCATTGATCACGTCGAGGAGTTGCTACCAGTTGTCTATACTCCAACGGTTGGGGAAGCCTGCCAGAAGTATGGTAGCATTTTCCTGCGTCCACAGGGCCTTTTTATCAGCTTGAAAGAAAAGTGAGTCTCTCTCTCTATATGGAAATCAACCACCACTTTCATCATTCTTGTGCTCTTTACTATTTTAACTGAGGATTCCATTTCCTATTATTTTAGAGGTAAGATTCATGAAGTGCTGAGGAACTGGCCTGAGAAGAACATCCAGGTCATTGTTGTCACTGATGGGGAGCGCATTTTAGGGTTAGGAGATCTTGGATGTCAGGCAAGTTGTTTGAAACTTTTCTGCTCTCATGACAGTGGTGAGTCTGGGTATATCCTCTTTACTAATTTGCACATTACATGCCATCATTAATGTCTTCAGGGAATGGGAATACCAGTTGGCAAACTTTCTCTATATACAGCCCTTGGAGGTGTTCGGCCATCTGCCGTAAGTATAGTTTTATGCAGCTTTATTGCATTAGACCACATTTGCTCATCTCTCTCTTTCTCTCTCTCTCTATATATATATTGGTTGCCAGTGTCTTCCCGTAACAATCGATGTTGGGACAAACAATGAAAAGCTACTGAACGATGAATTCTACATAGGGCTCCGCCAAAGGAGAGCTACAGGAGAGGTAATTGGCACCTTGCACCTTTCAGTAAAACACTCTTGTGGAAATTTTGATGAACCTGAACCCTTAACCCTCTTCTTTGTATAGGAATACTCTGAACTTATGGATGAATTCATGACAGCAGTCAAACAGAACTATGGGGAGAAAGTCGTTATTCAGGTTAGCTTGACACATGGATAAGTGTACACCACCAATATGAATCTGATGTTTAGATCTGAGAAGTTTCCTATGTATTGATTTTGTAATTAGACGGTTTTCTTTTGATATTTTGCAGTTTGAAGACTTTGCGAACCATAATGCTTTTGACCTGTTAGCTAAGTATGGTACAACACATCTTGTTTTCAATGACGATATTCAGGTTTGTCCTGATTTAGTTGTGATACACGAGGTATTTTCGGCTTGAAGTACATATTTACCAAACAGTGAAACTGTAATTTCACATATAGGGCACGGCATCAGTTGTGCTTGCGGGACTTATTGCTGCTCTTAGATTTGTGGGTGGATCCTTGTCAAACCACAGATTCCTCTTCCTAGGTGCTGGAGAGGTAAGGGTTCTCTCAGTGAAATCCATTCCGTCAATATTTTTATTTATTTCCTTGATGGGGATGGGATAACCTGCAGGGTTGTTACATGGTTTTACTTCCCCATTTTTTGTGATGCAGGCTGGCACTGGTATTGCTGAACTAATTGCTCTTGAGATATCAAAGAAGGTAAGCTGTACGCTTGTTTTCATTTGTTATATTAAGCTATTTCTTATATGAAGCTATTACTTATATGAAGTATCTGTTTGTCGCTGTAGTCCCATATTCCATTAGAAGAGGCTCGGAAGAATATTTGGCTCGTTGATTCGAAGGTAAATTATGAGATGTGGATTATCTTTCTTTTGCATGTACAATTCTAAGTACACATTTTTATATATGTAGGGATTGATTGTCAGTTCCCGGAAAGAATCCATTCAACATTTCAAAAAACCCTGGGCTCATGACCATGAACCGATAAGGAAACTTGTTGATGCCGTCAAGGTGTGTTGGTTGTTGTTCTGCTGCAGAAGAGGCCTTTAAGTCTCAGTGTTAAACCTGAACCCTTTTCTATTATATCCAGGCAATCAAGCCGACAGTTCTGATCGGAACATCGGGAGTAGGTCAAACATTCACTCAAGAAGTGGTGGAAACCATGGCAGAGCTAAATGAGGTATACTTTTTCCGCATAGACATGCATGAAAAGTAAAGAAGCATTTTTGTTTAGGAGTGCATGGTCCTGACCATAAAGTCAAAATTTTGGTGTATACAGAAACCCATCATTCTTTCTCTTTCAAACCCAACTTCTCAGTCAGAATGTACGGCGGAAGAGGCCTATACGTGGAGTCAGGTAAACAAGTTACGATTGTTGATATCTGATGATGTGGAGTATTGCCGGTGGGTTACAAAGTCAATTTTTAATTTTACAGGGACGGGCGATCTTTGCAAGTGGAAGCCCATTTGCGCCAGTAGAGTATGAGGGAAAGACGTTTGTGCCTGGACAGGTTGTGACCAGAGCTATAGAATAGGATTTTGAAAACTGATTTAAGAGAGTTGATTCTGACGTTTATGTGGACAGGCGAACAATGCATATATTTTCCCTGGGTTTGGACTGGGGCTAATAATGTCAGGGACTATCCGCGTCCATGATGACATGCTTTTGGCTGCATCAGAAGCTTTGGCTGAGCAACTGACGGAGGAGCACTATGAAAAGGGGATGATATACCCTCCCTTCAGGAATATCAGAAAAATATCAGCTCGTATTGCAGCTAAGGTGGCTGCCAAGGCCTATGAACTGGGTAAGTGGTTGTGTTGTTAGATGTAATGTGTGAATCGCACTATTAATGCAATGTAATGTGAATTACTTCATTACATTTCCTTATATACAATGTACAGGATTGGCGACAAGGTTGCCTCAGCCCAAGGAGCTGGAGCAGTGTGCTGAGAGTAGCATGTACAGCCCTTCATATCGAAGCTACCGCTGAGGATCTGTCAGTTGCCATTTCTCATAATGACTCTAGTAGCTATTTCCGTCCTCTCCTATTCTTTCACCTTCCTCTTTTCATGAGATTTTTCTTTTCTTTTGGTTTGTTTTGTTTGTCAGCATTTAAAAATCTGTGTTGTAAGCACTGTTTCCCTAGTTTGTGTCCTGTTGTTTCTTTCAAAGTCGATAATAAATCTTATGAACGAACATTGGCTATCGTTCGTACTCTTGTATGTTAGCTAGATAGAAGAGTGTCTGACAAAGACTGTGATTTGTTAACCAGAGCAGGAGGAGACATAGCGCCTAGGGTAGTAGGGTTGTTTGACACAATAGTAAACTGATAAAGTTTCACCAACTCAACTTTGGTTTCTACATTTCTGCAAAGAAAACGATAAAGAACACAAAGAAGAGAATCATCGTAAGATGTCATGCATACATGGAACTCTTAGCAAATAAAGAAACAATTTAGAATCAGAGGCGAGTAGAGAAGACACGAATACAACATACAAGCACTGCCTGCCTGGAAGTGAGTTTTACAACGAAGATATCGAAG
Source organism: Camelina hispida (assembly GCA_023657505.1). Taxonomy (NCBI): domain Eukaryota; kingdom Viridiplantae; phylum Streptophyta; class Magnoliopsida; order Brassicales; family Brassicaceae; genus Camelina; species Camelina hispida. Next base: position 43,502,090 of record CP094632.1, read on the forward strand.
TGCCTCGTATGATTATTAGCAAAATCAGTGGCTGAATGAAGTGTAGCTTATTGGCCTTGAGGTTGAGCTTCTAGATTCTTTGAACAACTCAATTCCATTTGGTACCATTTCGACTCCTTCATCAAAATTACAAGAAAATTAAAGGACAGAAAGATATATTTGCTGATGGAGATGAAACACATACCACTGACAAGTCTCTTACCAATTAGTGCCTCGGATATTTGGCTAGAGGAATAAGTCCCATCCAAAATAAGCAAGAATTTCATCTTTAATAACAGATGTGTTGTTTACTATAAACACTTTTTCAATATGCATTTAAGAAACTAAAGGAAAGTGGCAATAAAGAAAAGATGGAAGTCACAATTTTTATCAACAAGTCTCAAAACATCATAGAAAAAAATAAGAAACAGTAAGCATCTCTTACACAAATAACCGTGCTTTCTTAACTGGAGAGCTGTATAATGGGGAAAGAGTATCAGACAGAGACCTGGCCTTCTTAACCGGAGGGATGAATTGGGATAGAAGAGTGTCTGACAGAGACTGTGATTTGTTAACCAGAGCTGGAGGAAACAGGGCGCAGCAAGAAACAGTTCGCTTAATGCGAAGCATTTCTCTGTAGCTATCTTCGTTTCCATGCTCACTTTCCAATTCATGCCACTTCTGCCACACTTGAGGGTCTGCAAACTGTGATGCATACCTGTAGACTGCACGAGCTCGATCGATTTCTCCCATGCTTTTCTCCAGCTCTGCAAATCTGATGCACATCGTCTTCACATCATTCTCTGGAAGCCCGGATGATGATTCTATGGCTTCTTGAAATATCTCCCTTGTTTTTGGAACACCAAACCTCTCTGCTGCACTAGCTATGTATATCTCATACAAATCAAGCTTCTTCTCATCCGCAACTTTTCTTGTAGCCTCTTTGTAAACTCCCATGGCCCTCTTCGCCATACCATACTCTTCTTCAAATTTCGCATACTCTAGGTACAGTTGAGCAGCATCAGAAGGACTTACCATCAAAACAGCACTCTCAAACAACTCTCTTACCCGCTCCACCTTTGTCTTACCATGTCGCTTTACAAACTTTTTTAGATACGTTACCCATATGTCTTTGACATGAGGATACTTAAACATCTTCACACCTCTTTCATAAACCTTGAACGCCTCTTCAAAGTAGTTTTTTCCTTCAAGAAGCTGAGCATAGTTCAATATAATCTGAGGTGTGGCTATTTTTAATTCCAGTATCCTCTCGTACGCTGATCTCGTGGATTCTAGTGTCCCCACACTTTCTTCTAAATCAACGTAAAGTGACCACAACCTCAGGGACTTATGTAGCTTTAGCTGGACTGGTTCTGGTTCGTTCCCACTGGCAGCTACTCTGTTTCTGACTTCTACCGATGGTACAGCTGTAGCACGCCTCATCAGCTCTAAAGCTCCTTTGAAATTCTTATGCCTCAGCTCCATCTCTGCCCACTCACACCACACACAAGCCAAATGATCCACGGTTTTGTAGTTTACTTGGACTGCCTTGTCAAGAACCACTCTTGCATTAACCAAATCTTTGTGGGATTCATACAACTTCGCAAAATCAACCCACAATGTGTGAGGAGACTTGCCAACTACTTTCATAGGATCCACAGTCCTCACAGCTTCTGTATAAGTCATTATCTGCTTCTCTACGTCTCCCACAAACAACTTGACTCTACGACGCCATTGTTCAACGTTGTGAGGGTTCTGCCTCAACAGAACACTATTTGAAAGTGCCGGTCTTCTGTTTATCAGTTCCTCCAAGCGAGCTAATCGCAAATCAACATCATTACCATCGTTCAACCAATACCCACGCAAGATTTTCCTCTGCATCTCTACAACAGACAGAGAAGTATTAACACGGACATCTTCCTCCTCCTCCTCCTCTACCTCGGTTTCATCATCTTCACCATCTTCTTCCATCCTATTGGCAACACAGCTCTCCTCAAACCTCGAGTAAGCGTCAAATATAACACTAAAGTCTCTAACTGTAACCACTTTCATCATCCCTTCCTCATATATATCCCGAGCCTTCTCAAACAGATTCTTTCTAATGTAGTACTCCGAAAGGTAAGTCCAGAGCATCCCTACTTCATCAGTGAACTTTGCAATGCCTCCCCTGATGATAGCTTCCACGTCAAGACCAGAAACGTCATTAGCATGGTTAACAACAACCTCAAGCAAATCCTTCCAAAGACTGTAAACGCTCTTGCCTTTACTAGACTGAAATTGAAACTCGCCGTTCAACACAGAGGCTAAACACTCTGCAGACTCTTGCCAACGACCAAACTTGATGAGAAAGTCAATAAAATCCTCAACGAAACTAGGATCATACCTAAGATACCTTCTATAAACCCTAACCGAAGTCTCCACAGGAACACCTTCCAGACTCGCAAATCCGAGATAAGATTCCCAGATTCTACCATGTTGTGTAACCGGAAGAGCAGAGAGAGCCCGATCGAAAGTTTTACGTGTCTTAGTAATCAATCTTTGAGAGATTAGGGTTTGAAGATACAAGAGCCAGATCTTAGGCATGTTATGCATTGTAACCAAAGCTCTTTCGAAAGTATTGTTCAAGATCTCGTACTGTTGATGAGTAACGCACTTATCGCTCACGAGATTGAGACGTTCGTGGAGATACGCGTACCAAAGCTTGTAGCTACCGGGAAGAGATTTAAGAGCTCTCTCGTAGATCACGGCTCGGTCCTTGAAAGAAGACTCGGATTTCGAAATCAGATAACTCCACCATGGTTTTAGGGTTTTGGGGTTTCGTAGTATAGTTTCCTCGTGTAAGAGGTCTTCGTCAGAAGAAGAGAACACCATTATCGATCGCAAAATCTCGAAAACCTAAATCGAATAACGAAAACACATACACAGACGCTGCGAGAGAAATAGATATATGATGTGACACGGTGATATTTATAGAAAAATAGACCAATCAAATTATTATCCCAATGTAATTCAATTCTATAAATTATTATTATAACGCATCATTTATTATATACTTCCACTCTAATAATTAATAAAAAGTCTAATTTTTTTAATGCCATTAATCTTAAAAATAATTAAAAGAAAAAACTAATCATCTTTTAAGTGAAAATCATGCCTTTGAATAATAATAAAAACCTCTAAGAAAAAGAAATCATAGATAAATAAAAAAAATAACATAACGAGATGATTAGAATAAAAGAATTCTGGATAATCGAAAAAACTTTATAATTATTTTGGTTGTTTAGCTAGGACGTTTTTGCTTTCTCGTTTAAACCGAAACAGAGGATGCTCTGTTTTGTGACTCTAAAGTCACAGTATTATTCTTACCATTTTATTTATAACAAAAGAACGATATTTATTTTTATGATCCTAGTTGCTTTTTCAGTCAATACCAATTCAAAAAAAATGTTTGTACAAAATCACAGAGAAGGGAAACTTGATCTTTAAGTATGAATAGAAACGAGTATGACACACAACTTGTAGAAGATCACAAGACTTTGCTCACATCATGCAAAGGTTACAAAGCCAATTCCTTCTTATTAGAAACATTTCATTAGTAAATAAAGCAAGATTTATTCTTCCAATTTATAACTCAATACAAGCGTGTGCTGTGACACTAAGCATATCCGGATGAGTCATGGTCATGGCCAGATAGATCGATTAACCAACAGGGTCATATATCATGTTCAAGCAAACCGGAACATTTGAACTTCTCTTGCATCAACCCATCGATTCGAGCTGCCATCTCTTGAGTCAGGTAGTTTTGCCAATCTCCGACTTCTCCCTTTCTAAAATACGCGCTGTTCGGATAAAATACTTTAGGAATGTCGTCTCTGTTTTTCTCCCCTTCATTGACTTCAAGATTCTTCAACGTCTCGAAACTGCAAAGATTCACAACTTTCTCAAGAGCTCCTTTCTTCTCTTCCTCAGCTGTGAATCCATAACCCATAAACTGAGCCAATCTCTTCACATACGGCAATGGATCAGCTCTCATCGTCTCATACTTGAGGAACAAAATATGATCTGGATTCTCTTGGTAAGCTTTCCAATACATCAAGACATGATCTAGATAAGGACCGTACCCAGAGAAACCTCGACAGAACATATCAAAACACTCCTCGAGACTATGTAGAGGGCCACTGTCTGACTTTTTCTTTTGGAAGAAAGTCCACATGGATATGAAAGTGTCCTTCGGGTCCCTCCAGATGTAAACCATCTTACAACCAGATTTCGCAACAGAGTCGGGTAATGACCCGTGCGGCATATGAGTTGAAAACAGAGTGTTTCCTTTGTCTTTGAGAGCATTAACTTGAGGGAAAAAAGCGAATTCGATCTCAATGAAAGGAACAAGCTCATGAGGGTTACATTTTAGGAGAGGGTTCGAGGAATCGTCGAAGCGAGATCGGTTGGCGATGGCGAAGGTTAGAGCTTTGAGCCAAGTGGAACCTGTCTTTGGGTAGCATGGTTAACAACAACCTCAAGCAGATCCTTCCAAAGACTGTAAACGCTCTTGCCTTTACTAGACTGAAATTGAAACTCGCCGTTCAACACAGAGGCTAAACACTCTGCAGACTCTTGCCAACGACCAAACTTGATGAGAAAGTCAATAAAATCCTCAACGAAACTAGGATCATACCTAAGATACCTTCTATAAACCCTAACCGAAGTCTCCACAGGAACACCTTCCAGACTCGCAAATCCGAGATAAGATTCCCAGATTCTACCATGTTGTGTAACCGGAAGAGCAGAGAGAGCCCGATCGAAAGTTTTACGTGTCTTAGTAATCAATCTTTGAGAGATTAGGGTTTGAAGATACAAGAGCCAGATCTTAGGCATGTTATGCATTGTAACCAAAGCTCTTTCGAAAGTATTGTTCAAGATCTCGTACTGTTGATGAGTAACGCACTTATCGCTCACGAGATTGAGACGTTCGTGGAGATACGCGTACCAAAGCTTGTAGCTACCGGGAAGAGATTTAAGAGCTCTCTCGTAGATCACGGCTCGGTCCTTGAAAGAAGACTCGGATTTCGAAATCAGATAACTCCACCATGGTTTTAGGGTTTTGGGGTTTCGTAGTATAGTTTCCTCGTGTAAGAGGTCTTCGTCAGAAGAAGAGAACACCATTATCGATCGCAAAATCTCGAAAACCTAAATCGAATAACGAAAACACATACACAGACGCTGCGAGAGAAATAGATATATGATGTGACACGGTGATATTTATAGAAAAATAGACCAATCAAATTATTATCCCAATGTAATTCAATTCTATAAATTATTATTATAACGCATCATTTATTATATACTTCCACTCTAATAATTAATAAAAAGTCTAATTTTTTTAATGCCATTAATCTTAAAAATAATTAAAAGAAAAAACTAATCATCTTTTAAGTGAAAATCATGCCTTTGAATAATAATAAAAAACCTCTAAGAAAAAGAAATCATAGATAAATAAAAAAAATAACATAACGAGATGATTAGAATAAAAGAATTCTGGATAATCGAAAAAACTTTATAATTATTTTGGTTGTTTAGCTAGGACGTTTTTGCTTTCTCGTTTAAACCGAAACAGAGGATGCTCTGTTTTGTGACTCTAAAGTCACAGTATTATTCTTACCATTTTATTTATAACAAAAGAACGATATTTATTTTTATGATCCTAGTTGCTTTTTCAGTCAATACCAATTCAAAAAAAATGTTTGTACAAAATCACAGAGAAGGGAAACTTGATCTTTAAGTATGAATAGAAACGAGTATGACACACAACTTGTAGAAGATCACAAGACTTTGCTCACATCATGCAAAGGTTACAAAGCCAATTCCTTCTTATTAGAAACATTTCATTAGTAAATAAAGCAAGATTTATTCTTCCAATTTATAACTCAATACAAGCGTGTGCTGTGACACTAAGCATATCCGGATGAGTCATGGTCATGGCCAGATAGATCGATTAACCAACAGGGTCATATATCATGTTCAAGCAAACCGGAACATTTGAACTTCTCTTGCATCAACCCATCGATTCGAGCTGCCATCTCTTGAGTCAGGTAGTTTTGCCAATCTCCGACTTCTCCCTTTCTAAAATACGCGCTGTTCGGATAAAATACTTTAGGAATGTCGTCTCTGTTTTTCTCCCCTTCATTGACTTCAAGATTCTTCAACGTCTCGAAACTGCAAAGATTCACAACTTTCTCAAGAGCTCCTTTCTTCTCTTCCTCAGCTGTGAATCCATAACCCATAAACTGAGCCAATCTCTTCACATACGGCAATGGATCAGCTCTCATCGTCTCATACTTGAGGAACAAAATATGATCTGGATTCTCTTGGTAAGCTTTCCAATACATCAAGACATGATCTAGATAAGGACCGTACCCAGAGAAACCTCGACAGAACATATCAAAACACTCCTCGAGACTATGTAGAGGGCCACTGTCTGACTTTTTCTTTTGGAAGAAAGTCCACATGGATATGAAAGTGTCCTTCGGGTCCCTCCAGATGTAAACCATCTTACAACCAGATTTCGCAACAGAGTCGGGTAATGACCCGTGCGGCATATGAGTTGAAAACAGAGTGTTTCCTTTGTCTTTGAGAGCATTAACTTGAGGGAAAAAAGCGAATTCGATCTCAATGAAAGGAACAAGCTCATGAGGGTTACATTTTAGGAGAGGGTTCGAGGAATCGTCGAAGCGAGATCGGTTGGCGATGGCGAAGGTTAGAGCTTTGAGCCAAGTGGAACCTGTCTTTGGGTAGCATGGTTAACAACAACCTCAAGCAGATCCTTCCAAAGACTGTAAACGCTCTTGCCTTTACTAGACTGAAATTGAAACTCGCCGTTCAACACAGAGGCTAAACACTCTGCAGACTCTTGCCAACGACCAAACTTGATGAGAAAGTCAATAAAATCCTCAACGAAACTAGGATCATACCTAAGATACCTTCTATAAACCCTAACCGAAGTCTCCACAGGAACACCTTCCAGACTCGCAAATCCGAGATAAGATTCCCAGATTCTACCATGTTGTGTAACCGGAAGAGCAGAGAGAGCCCGATCGAAAGTTTTACGTGTCTTAGTAATCAATCTTTGAGAGATTAGGGTTTGAAGATACAAGAGCCAGATCTTAGGCATGTTATGCATTGTAACCAAAGCTCTTTCGAAAGTATTGTTCAAGATCTCGTACTGTTGATGAGTAACGCACTTATCGCTCACGAGATTGAGACGTTCGTGGAGATACGCGTACCAAAGCTTGTAGCTACCGGGAAGAGATTTAAGAGCTCTCTCGTAGATCACGGCTCGGTCCTTGAAAGAAGACTCGGATTTCGAAATCAGATAACTCCACCATGGTTTTAGGGTTTTGGGGTTTCGTAGTATAGTTTCCTCGTGTAAGAGGTCTTCGTCAGAAGAAGAGAACACCATTATCGATCGCAAAATCTCGAAAACCTAAATCGAATAACGAAAACACATACACAGACGCTGCGAGAGAAATAGATATATGATGTGACACGGTGATATTTATAGAAAAATAGACCAATCAAATTATTATCCCAATGTAATTCAATTCTATAAATTATTATTATAACGCATCATTTATTATATACTTCCACTCTAATAATTAATAAAAAGTCTAATTTTTTTAATGCCATTAATCTTAAAAATAATTAAAAGAAAAAACTAATCATCTTTTAAGTGGCTAAGAATGCCATTTTTCCCAAAAAAGTTGTCAAGAATGCCATTTCTATTTTGTCTTCTCTAAAATGCCATTTTTTACTTTCTAACATAAGATAAAAAAAGACAAAATTACCCTGGAAAAAATGTTAATTAAAATCATCTGACATATAACGAATCACTTTGAAATCATTAATTAATATTTTTGGATAGACAACATTTTTATGTCCACATTGTTTGCTTTTTATTGTGGACAAGTTTGTTTATGAAAAATTAGTCCATTATTATAATAGACAACAATATACATGTATTTTTGTCCACAGCCAGTTTATGATACATGTCCACTACTAATGCATATTACAACCGAGATAGACCAAACATGAAAAGAGTAGAACTTAAAAAATTGTCTATCAAAACAAAAAAACAAAGAGAAATGTAAGCAAATTAGACCAGTAAATGGAAATATCAAACAAACTTAGAAATGCAACACTTGTGTACTCCTTGAGTCCATCACTTATGTGCACCAACAGGTTAGAAGATCTACAAGATGGACAACATAGTTAGTGAACAAGTTAGAGGATGGACAATAATTTTATCATCTAGATCTAGTCCATCAATTAGTACCATGTCTTCAGTGTTGTGCTCTGAGCGTCCAACCTTTGAGTCCATTATGTCCACCGACTGGCTGGGAAATATGAGAAATGAACAACAAATGAGAGTTGGTCTATTGTTGATAAAGGGATAATGGACAAGCTAAGTGAAAGACAAATTAATATACTCTAGATCTGGTCCATCAGTTTAAACCTAATTTGACCTCAATGATAACATATGAATCTCATACCCAGCTTTGACAGAAGCATCTCCAACAACGACGAAAGCATCTTCTCCTATAGATAAAGGAATTTCTCATACACGACCAGTGAAATTGGATCAGATGCAGAAATTTGTTGGAGTAGGTTAAGAAAAAAAACTATGTAGAGTAGGTTGTCTCTCCATTAGATGATGTTAGATGAAGAGATTCACCAAAAAAAATTGTTGGAATATGAAAGGAGGAGGAGTTGCAGAGAGAGACAAGAGGTTGAAGAAAGAGAAAGGTTGTGAAAAGAGAAAAGTCGTGAAAAATGTTTTTTTTGGGAGAGAAATATTAGATAAGCTTTATTGTAGAAAAAAATATCTAATATTGTTGTTTAAATTTTACAGGGTAGTATAGTCATTTTAATTTGTTTCTATGGCACCCGGGAAAAGGTATACTCGAAAGTGGCATTTGTCAAAAGAATGCACACTGTTCATGGCAGTCTTAACAAATTTCTCATAATAAAAAACCTCTAAGAAAAAGAAATCATAGATAAATAAAAAAATAACATAACGAGATGATTAGAATAAAAGAATTCTGGATAATCGAAAAAACTTTATAATTATTTTGGTTGTTTAGCTAGGACGTTTTTGCTTTCTCGTTTAAACCGAAACAGAGGATGCTCTGTTTTGTGACTGTAAAGTCACAGTATTATTCTTACCATTTTATTTATATTAAAAGAACGATATTTATTTTTATGATCCTAGTTGCTTTCAGTCAATACCTATCCAAAAAAAATGTTTGTACAAAATCACAGAGAAGGGAAACTTGATCTTTAAGTATGAATAGAAACGAGTATGACACACAACTTGTAGAAGATCACAAGACTTTGCTCACATCATGCAAAGGTTACAAAGCCAATTCCTTCTTATTAGAAACATTTCATTAGTAAATAAAGCAAGATTTATTCTTCCAATTTATAACTCAATACAAGCGTGTGCTGTGACACTAAGCATATCCGGATGAGTCATGGTCATGGCCAGATAGATCGATTAACCAACAGGGTCATATATCATGTTCAAGCAAACCGGAACATTTGAACTTCTCTTGCATGTTGAACTAGTATCGCTACTAGCTGGAAGATAATAGTATTAAAGGGGTGAAACAAAGAACTTTTATTTAGATAGCCAAAGATCGTCGAATTACAATGCAACCGTTATAAGCCGATCGGCAAATTACAAAGAATTGTATTTCTCAAAATGACTAACTGTACTACAGCTTTAGAATCGGATTATCTCCTAACTCTTGCCGAATGTCCTCCTCCTTTCCACAAATCGCTCTCCCCTTATTTATAGCTGATGGGACGTTCCGCCTTTATGCCTCGGGATCGATGTGGGAATGTCTCTCGAGTAGAGTCGGTGATCGCTCTTATTCGGGCCGTCATTTACCGGGCTGTCCATCTCAATTGGGCCTTCTAGAAGCTTTGTCGGCCCGTCACATGGGTTTTGGTCAGACCATATTCCTGGACTTTGGGGGGACTATTTCAATAATGGGCCTGTGGGAAAGCCTGTTAAGGCTGGGTGAAACCCATATCCAACATTGCATCAACCCATCGATTCGAGCTGCCATCTCTTGAGTCAGGTAGTTTTGCCAATCTCCGACTTCTCCCTTTCTAAAATACGCGCTGTTCGGATAAAATACTTTAGGAATGTCGTCTCTGTTTTTCTCCCCTTCATTGACTTCAAGATTCTTCAACGTCTCGAAACTGCAAAGATTCACAACTTTCTCAAGAGCTCCTTTCTTCTCTTCCTCAGCTGTGAATCCATAGCCCATAAACTGAGCCAATCTCTTCACATACGGCAATGGATCAGCTCTCATCGTCTCATACTTGAGGAACAAAATATGATCTGGATTCTCTTGGTAAGCTTTCCAATACATCAAGACATGATCTAGATAAGGACCGTACCCAGAGAAACCTCGACACTCGACAGAACATATCAAAACACTCCTCAAGACTATGTAGAGGGCCACTGTCTGACTTTTTCTTTTGGAAGAAAGTCCACATGGATATGAAAGTGTCCTTCGGGTCCCTCCAGATGTAAACCATCTTACAACCAGATTTCGCAACAGAGTCGGGTAATGACCCGTGCGGCATATGAGTTGAAAACAGAGTGTTTCCTTTGTCTTTGAGAGCATTAACTTGAGGGAAAAAAGCGAATTCGATCTCAATGAAAGGAACAAGCTCATGAGGGTTACATTTTAGGAGAGGGTTCGAGGAATCGTCGAAGCGAGATCGGTTGGCGATGGCGAAGGTTAGAGCTTTGAGCCAAGTGGAACCTGTCTTTGGGTAGCTACAGACGAGGATGTCAATGGGTCGCGCTTGGAAGAACTCTTGCGCGTGAAGGCAACCTGCTAGGAGAGGTTGTATGATCCAGTGGCCACCGTACTCGATCAGTGGAGCTTTCGGAAACCAGCCTTTCGCGTGAGGAAACGTAGCGATTAGGTCTTGGTAACGTTTCTGATTCTTCTCGAACTCTGTTGACTCTGTCTTCGCCTCGTCGTGGTGACTCGCTAGGTTCATCCCTGATTCCATTGGAGATAGAGAAACAGGATTTGAGGAACTGGTGTTGTGTTATCTTGGAATATGGAGTTGTTCTTGTAGGACCGCGAAAATCCAAATATGAGATAACGATTATAACACCTATGTAAAACGATAAAGAAAGGGGTAGAAGAAGATTCTCGGAGGCGAGATACGATCTCTTTCCTTAACCCAAAGTAGCTCCCGCAGTGTGGCGGTTAACGAGTACATGGATCCCAGGATACAACCGAGACGAGACCGTGTCACAACACTTGACTACGGACTCCAACGAACGTTGGCTCAACGATACACTCTTGATGACACTTACGTTTCTTAGTGAGAGAAAGAGGAGTGAGAGAGAGTTGGATCTTTGTTTATGTGTTTTTTCTTCTCCGCAAGCGTGTAAGTGTGTGAAACAATGAACGAGAGAGCTCTGTATTTATATGGAGAGAACGACGAGATGCTCTCCACAAAATATGGGCTCGTGGACTGAGATATCGGGGAGTTGAGGTGAGCTGAAGACGCGCCCGAGTATCACACGTTAGCGAGATCTGCGGAACGACTAACTCTTTCGTTTGGAGTTGATAAGATTTCAACTCTCGACTTCATTATGCAAAACGACATACCTTGTTGGACCTAAAGGCCCATTAACCAAGACCCAAACTCGAGCTCAGTTTGATACGACACAAAGGCATGTGTGGTTTGCGTAACGGTTACTCAACTCAAGCTAACCACTTCTCATTCATTATAACGTTTTTGACAAGTAACTGCACTTTGTCAAAAAATAGTTCCAACAATCCCCCACATGAATAGAATTGACTCTAAACTTATGAAGACTTAACTAAACTTAATAGACTAAAAAGACTAGACAGACTCGACTTTCAAGAGTGTATGCGAAAAATAACTGTGTCTGAGATAGTAACATTTTTCAGCCTTGAACTACTCATTGTTAATATCTGTCGGATTTACTGGCCAGGAGGTGAACATGATGTCTTGAACCACCCGGATATTTATGTAAACCGAGACAACAGGTATAACCCAGCTTCTTTTTCTCGAAGAACCAAGTTCTCTATTGTGTTCGTTTTGGCCATGAACATGCCTGGATTTCATGAGTGAAGTTGGAGAATATAGCCTTACATTTTATTCTCCTAGAAACGGCCTGATTTCACACTCACTAGGTGATTCGCCATTAGCGTTTGTTTTAAGAAGTTTTCCTTTAGGAAATGCTCCACCGATATATCAAAGCTTATGGACTTGATCATTAAAAGCATTGCTTAACCTTTAAAGACACAGGAAGTACTGTTTTTCATCTTAGGAACTGGGCTGTGACTATTAGTCATACAGTACTCCAGATTGATTTTGTTTGATTTAGTTTTCCCTTTGAACCTAATTCTTGGGATCTCCAGTCATTTAGGTGGGGTTTCCATCAAACATCCTCTTAGATTGTAGGCTTTAGACCCATTCCTCTTGATGATTTTACAACTTGATCTCTAGCTAGCCCTTTAGTAAAGGGGTCCGCAAGATTAAAAACTGTATTTATGTAATCTACTGTAATTACACCAGTAGTGATCAAGTTTCTAATGGTCTTATGACGTCTTCTAATATGACGGTTCTTGCCATTGTAGTGAGTATTGTGTGCTCGGGCAATAGCTGATTGGCTATCACAGTGTACACGTAATGCCGGCACAGGTTTTTCCCACATCGGAATATCTTCCAAAAAATTACGAAGCCAGTCTGCTTCTTCTGCGGCTTTATCTAAAGCTATAAACTCCGACTCCATGGTTGATCCAGCCGTTAGAGTCTGTTTCGCAGATTTCCATGATACTGCTGCACCTCCTAAAGTAAAGACATATCCACTTGTGGATTTTGAGTTTTTGGAATCAGCTATCCAATTGGCGTCACTGTATCCTTCTAAAACTGCTGGTTCTTTACCATAGTGCAGCCCATAAGTTTTTGTGTATCTTATGTAATTTAATACTCTTCTTATGGCTTGCCAGTGTTTATGACCTGGATTACTGGTGTAGCGACTTAGTACGTTAACTGCGTGTGCGATATCGGGTCTTGTACAATTTGATAAGTACATAAGACTTCCGATCACCCTAGCATACTCTATCTGTGACACCGCTTCACCCGAGTTTTTGGTCAAGTGAAGTTCATGATCTACAGGAGTTTTTGCTTTTCCTTTTGAGTAGTTTTTAAACCGCTCAAGTATTTTTTCCGCATAATGTGTCGTGACAGAATAATTCCGTCGAGGTTCTAGTGATTTTAATCCCTAGAATAACATCCGCTAAACCCATATCTTTCATGTCAAATTGACCATGAAGCATATTTTTTGTTTGTTGGATTATGTTTTTATTGCTACCAATGATGAGCATGTCATCAACGTATAAACATAATAAAACATACCCACTAGGAGTAGTTTTAATGTATATGCACTTATCGCATTCATTTATTTTGAAACCATTTGACATCATTACATTATCAAATTTTTCATGCCATTGTTTTGGAGCTTGTTTAAGTCCATACAACGACTTCACCAGTCTACAGACTTTATTTTCTTGTCCTGGAGCCACAAACCCTTCGGGTTGTTTCATATAAATTTCCTCTTCTAAATCACCATTTAGAAAGGCGGTTTTTACATCCATTTGATGGATTTCCAGGTCTCTTAACGCTGCAATCCCGATTAGCATTCTGATTGATGTTATTCTCGTTACGGGAGAATAGGTGTCAAAGAAATCCAGACCTTCTTTTTGTCGGAATCCTTGCACCACAAGTCTAGCTTTGTACTTATCAACAGAGCCATCGGTTTTTAATTTTGTTTTGAAGATCCATTTACACCCTAGTGGTTTAAACCCTTCAGGTAGGTCAACTATCTCCCATGTATGATTTTGCATAATGGAGTTGATCTCACTATTAACAGCTTCCTTCCATAAAGGAGCGTCGGGTGTAGTCATGGCTTCATTATATGTTCTTGGCTCATTCTCTGCAAGAAGAACCATCAAGAAATCTTCACCGTAAGTTTTTCCCTGGCGAGCTCGTTTGCTACGTCTAGGTTCTTTTTCTACTTGTTTTGCCAAGGTACCAGAGGTACTGGCCTCATTAGCAGCGGTGATTGACTCTCTCTCTCCCGAGTACGTTTCAGATTTTGTTTATCCTTACACGGGAAAATATTTTCAAAGAAAGACGCATTTCTTGATTCCATTATTGTATTAACATGAATATTCGGAATATCTGATTTGTGAACCAGAAACCGATAAGCACTACTATTGTGTGCATATCCAATAAAAATACAATCAACGGTTTTAGGTCCGACAGTAACCTTCTTAGGAGGTGGCACTGCGACTTTAGCAAGGCACCCCCACACTTTTAGGTATTTGTACGATGGTACATTTCCTTTCCAAAGTTGATAAGGTGTATTGCCGGTTGTTTTGTGCGGTATTTTATTTAGGATGAGGTTTGTGGTAAGCAAAGCTTCCCCACAGGTTCTGTGGTAACCCCGATTCCTGCAACATTGCATTCATCATTTCTTTCAGAGTTCGGTTTTGCGTTCCGCAACTCCGTTAGATTCCGGTGAATAGGAGCAGTAGTTTGATGTATAATACCATTTTCTTGACAAAAGTCATTAAAAGGTCCATCATACTCGCCTCCTCTATCACTTCTTACTACCTTGATAGTTTTGAGAGTTGATTTTCAACTTCGGTTTTATATTCTTTGAATTTCTCCAAGACTTCGTCTTTGCTACGTAGCAAATAAACGTAGCAATATTTTGTACAATCATCTATGAAAGTAACAAAATACTTTTTACCACCTCTAGATTGTACGTATTTTAAATCGCACAAATCTGTGTGTATTAATTCTAGAGGTTGGGTTGCTCTTTCAACACGAGGTGATGGTGTTTTTGTGAGTTTCGCTTGAACGCATACTTCACATTTTTCTTTGCTTATTTTGCATTTGGGGATTAGGTTCAAATTAATTAATCTTTGCATAGATTTATAATTCACATGTCCTAATCGTTCATGCCATAAATTAGAAGACTCAACCAAATAAGCAACTGAATTTTTATTCATGGAATTGTTTGAAACAGAAGTAGAAGCTACATCATTTTTCTTAAGGATTGTTGCAACACACAGCTTAACAAGTCCTCCCTTAACAAAACCTTTGCCAATAAAAACACCATTCTTCCTCAGAGTCATCTGATCGGACGCGAGGTTAGCAGCAAAGCCATGCTTGCTCAATAGGGTCCCAGAGACCAGATTCTTCCTCATGTCTGGAACATGCTTCACGTTGTGGAGCGTGACGGCCATTCCGGAAGTCATCTTCAAGACCACCTTTCCGGTTCCAACGATCTTGGAGTGAGACACATTGCCCATCATCAGATTCTCACCAGACTTGGATTTCTGATAAGTGCTGAACATGTCTCTGTGAATGCAGATGTGGGTAGTGGCTCCAGTGTCGTACCACCACTCCCTTGGGTTCTCATTGTTCATCACCACATTTGCTTCCGTGACGACCGCACACAAGTCCTCTTCAGTCAAATTGGCTTGATTTTTACCCTTGTCTTTGCTGCGACATTCAGCGGTTTTGTGACCTTTCTTGCCACAGTGGCTGCACTTTCCAGCAAACTTCTTAGCCCCGCCTTGCTTCTTGAAGAATGTGGAGGATTGAGGTCCCGTTTTGCCTGGTACAGCCTTTTTCGGTGAAGCTACTTTGTTGCCGTAGACAACCTTGGCTTTCCCTTTTCTCCTATACTCAGCCATATTTGCATTCTCATCAATGACGGATGCAGCATTGTCACGTTCAGTTGATTGGTTTTGCAGCCTTGAGATTAGGTTGAGCAAGGTGATTGGCTTCTGCTTGTGATCCAGATAGTGCTTGAAGTCGCTCCAACTTGGAGGTAGCTTCTCGATGAAGCAATTCACTGTGAAAGTCTCACATATGTTCATTCCTTCATCAGCTATCTGTTGTGCCAGCACTTGAAGCTCATGCACCTGGTCCATTATGGGCCTAGAATCCACCATTTGGTAGTTGAGGAACTCCCTTGTGGCGTGTTTCCCTGAGCCCACATTGTAGACTTTGTACTTGGTTTCTAGAAGATTCCAGAGAACCTTGGAGGTGAGTGCTTTGTTGAACACCTTGAACAGCTTTTCCTCCATGTGAGCAAGGATGGCGCCTTTGCACAAGAAATCCGAGTGATGCCATGCGTCAACACTTGCCAACGCATGCACGTCATTGTTATCAAGAGGCAGTGCCGGAGCATCCTCGGTGAGAAATCTCTGCAAGTTGAGTGTGCACAAGAAGAAGTGCATCTTTTGTTGCCACGTTCCAAAGTTTGTGCCATCAAACTTGTTGGGCGTCACTGCAGAACTCGGGATGCTCGGTTTCAGCTCGGTCTGAAGGAGAGGAGCAGGTGGTGGACCATTCCCGGGTTGGGTTGTCAACTCACGACGTTCCTCAGCACCTCCGTTGTTGTTGTTGTTGTTTTCAACACCGTTAGTCATCTGCTCATAAAAGACAAAAATATGTCAATATTTGTGAACAAATATAATCAAGAGTTAGCAATTAAATAATTGAATAATTAAATTAATTTAATTTGCTAAAAATTAATTATTTTCTGTAGATAGCTATTATAGTACGTTGACTACGTCACACTAAAGCTATCGTAGAAAGAAAATTTTGATTGCTCGAAAAAACTGTTTCACGAAACTACCACATGCATGGTCTTCATGGAAACTGTTTTAAAATCTCGAGAATCTTGAAGCGTTTTTGCGAAACACACCCGAAGGCCTTCACATAAAACGTTCGAACATCGTTTACAATACGGCATTAATCGTTATCAACTGTTCGCGTCGTAAGATCCGTTTTAAACTATATGTAGAAAACGAATCTGTACTTTGGGTTAAGACTGTAGGACCGCGAAAATCCAAATATGAGATAACGATTATAACACCTATGTAAAACGATAAAGAAAGGGGTAGAAGAAGATTCTCGGAGGCGAGATACGATCTCTTTCCTTAACCCAAAGTAGCTCCCGCAGTGTGGCGGTTAACGAGTACATGGATCCCAGGATACAACCGAGACGAGACCGTGTCACAACACTTGACTACGGACTCCAACGAACGTTGGCTCAACGATACACTCTTGATGACACTTACGTTTCTTAGTGAGAGAAAGAGGAGTGAGAGAGAGTTGGATCTTTGTTTATGTGTTTTTTCTTCTCCGCAAGCGTGTAAGTGTGTGAAACAATGAACGAGAGAGCTCTGTATTTATATGGAGAGAACGACGAGATGCTCTCCACAAAATATGGGCTCGTGGACTGAGATATCGGGGAGTTGAGGTGAGCTGAAGACGCGCCCGAGTATCACACGTTAGCGAGATCTGCGGAACGACTAACTCTTTCGTTTGGAGTTGATAAGATTTCAACTCTC
This sequence comes from Camelina hispida, assembly GCA_023657505.1. Lineage (NCBI taxonomy): Eukaryota > Viridiplantae > Streptophyta > Magnoliopsida > Brassicales > Brassicaceae > Camelina > Camelina hispida. Next base: position 43,519,570 of record CP094632.1, read on the forward strand.
GACTTCATTATGCAAAACGACATACCTTGTTGGACCTAAAGGCCCATTAACCAAGACCCAAACTCGAGCTCAGTTTGATACGACACAAAGGCATGTGTGGTTTGCGTAACGGTTACTCAACTCAAGCTAACCACTTCTCATTCATTATAACGTTTTTGACAAGTAACTGCACTTTGTCAAAAAATAGTTCCAACAGTTCTATTGGTAAGAAAAGAGAACTATAGATGATTACAAAACAATGAGTCAATGACATAGATTTCTATTATTAATACTAGTATTATACTATCTATTTCATTATCAGTCTTTTTTCTTTTTTTTTTTTGCGTACGTACGTGGATCAAAACACAGCTTAGCATGAAATAAAAACTAACCACGTGTTCTCAATGATCATTAAGGTCTAAGATTTGTATATATTCCCCGAAAACCAATAGAAAAAAAGGAAGAATCTATTCGTACTATTACTTTCATTCCATGTGGAGATGTTCTTAGTTTCGGGACCTCTGTACCAAAAACCCATGCATTGTATGGTCCCCAAAATTTTTATTTATTTAATGGGCTAGGAAAGGCCGTAAACTCCTAATATATGTGTGGTTCTGCTTCTTCACAAGTTGTACGAACTTATATTGATATTTTGTATATGATATAGATTGAACATTAAGACATGAAAGAAAAACATGAGGCGTAGAGATATTCAGGCCAGAGTCTCAGAAGGACATGTGTTTGTCTATATTTGTAGTTTATGAGTTCTCTATATATCTTTCGCGTTTTTCACATGATTGATTTTATGTCATTATGGTAACAATGTGTGAATTGTTATGTAATTTAGCTAGAGCTTGCAAATTGATGCAGCATATCTAGGATAATTGTTTGTTATTTATCGTTTATTTATATTTTTGGCTAATGCTTATTCTATTTTGGAGTTTATTTTCCTACTAAAAACCGATTATGAATGTCATGATCATTATGGCAAGATCTGCCCTTTCATAGTGAAAGGTCTATTTGTGGAGAGAAAAGAGAGTGACCATGGTATCGACAGAGATATATATGGTTTATATATAGATTGACCTAGTAACTAACACAATCATCACTCTACAGCTGGCCATCTTATCATTGTTAATGTCACCTAATGATTCCAGAGAGGTTCAAAATTAAAACGACTGAGGGGAGCTTCGTGAAACTATCCCTTTTTGGCCATTTGTAACGTAGCACACACATTATTACCATTGTGAAGATGATGAATTGCACGGTTGACATTGGGTTTCAGGCCTTCAGGTTTTGACTGTGTTGGCTTCTTTTGTGTCTAAGTCTGTATTTAAACAACAGCAGTAGTCAGAAATATCTTTCACATGCGATCGATTAAGTGAAAAGAAAAAAAAAAATTGTAGATTGACCATGTGCCATGCAAGTAATATTCTTCATTTGTGTCCTTGGTATTAATTTCTAAGATGTCCCTCTAGAATTGACTGTGTCTTCATTTGTATTCTTAATATTACTTTGCATGGAACATAATTGGTCAGACCCCAATTTCTTACTTTTTCTTTTGAATGAGAATGATTCAGCCTCATGTTCATAGCATCTGCGAAGGTTACAGCTGGGAAAAGCGAAAATATAAAAAAGAAGAGCTCAGACAGAAGGCCATGTCTAATCTGATAAATCAGAAGAATGCGAAGGACCCAACCTTCGTGAAGCCAATTTCTTCACAGCTCAATTGCAACAGCTGGGTTTCGAACCCGGGTATGTACAGTGGCAGAGACATCTGCTACCACTGGACCACTGGCGTTGCTTGTTTAGTTGATCATTCTTTCTTTATTTATTATACGAAGTACAATATTCCAAGTTTAACAAATGGAGAGTGAAGAAAACGGTGTGGATTTATTAAGCGTTTTTTTTTTATGTTTTCACTTTTCAGTTTCAGCTATGCATTTTATTAAGCGTTATTTCGTCCCTTCTATATTTATACGCGAACGAGCCGACAAGGAACGAAAACATCAAACCGACGTAGGATTTAAAGTGGGATTATTAAAAGTTCAGTAACCGGTTGTAAACCAAACTAAACCGAAAAAGATTTCCAAATTGGTTCAGCTTAGGAAGGCTATTGGTATCCAAATTGAACCACAAACTATATAATAAATAAAAATGTCAGAGTTGTATTTTTTTGGTAACAAATAAGGAAGGAGAAACATGAGATAGACAGAACTCAAAAATTGAATTATAAAACCACCAGGAAACTCAAAGTTCTTTGAGTACAGTTTCACATTTAGCTTCCAATATCTTCACAGCTTCAGTGAAGAGAACGTCTGGAGGAAGTGATCCGGTGGACTCGATGTTAACTGAGAGAAAGAAAAAAAAAAAAGATAATAAGAACTCAGTTACCGTTTCTTTCATATCATGAATCGGACAGCTAAAGGAATGGTTTTTTTTTTTGCTTCTCTTCTTACATATAAAATGATTCTGGACACTGCCTAGATCCACAAGTTCTATCAAATCATCGTCTCTTATCCATTCCTTACCCATCGTGCACTTACGTGGATGTGCTACAATTGCCCTTTTCTTATCTGTATTCAACAAGTCAGTATCAAATCATAAAGAATTTACAAATTCCAAGTTCTATAATAGGTTTCATCAGATTTTGGTGTTAACAAGTGAGAAGAATTGAAGGGAACTTGGGAAGGTTTAATTAAACTTCACCTTTGCCCATGTCTTCAATGTCGAAAACATTTGGGCAGATTTTTACAAGTCGCTCAGCAAGCTCATCCTCAACTTCCCCAAGTAGATCCACCTAAGATAGTATAAACATAAGCATTTTACAAAAAAAAAAAAAGATTAGGATGAGGCAAAAATAAAGGAAAGAGCTATATTTCCCCACAAAGTATGATTGATTTAGGTATAAACTTGTCACCTTCGGATGCATTCTATACCAAGCTGTCGCTACAGGGGACCACTTTGCATGTGTTTTACCAATGCCCTTAACCGCATGAGCTTCGAGCTCGATTTCCTAGACAAAAGAGATACATGTGGTTTCATCTCTCATTGCAAGTATAGTCTGCTTAGGTGTTATAGAAAGAGAAGGTATAGAAACACTACCTGACCAGGGGCAAGTTTTGCTATTAAGATATCAAGGTCGCTCGGAGTGATAGGATTATTAGCAAATTCCGGTAAGGAATCTTGGCTGCAACTAAATGAAGTGTAAGTTTTTGGCTTTGAGGTTGAACCTCCAGATTCTTTCAATAACTCACTTCCATGTGGTAACCATTTCAAATCGCTGGTTAAAACTACAAGAAAAATAGAATGACATCTTTCATGAGAGATTGAGCTGATAATAAAACAAGGAATGAATCTTTTAATGTTCACTAAAGAACAGATAGTACCTTTCTGACGTGGTCTATTTTTCGGACATTTCACATGGAGTTTGAACACAATGGTGTTCTTTTCATTCGGCTCATCGTTTACTATCGAACAGAGATAAAGAATCAAGCTAACGAGAAGAAATATTTGCTTATGGATATGGATCACACGCCACTGAATATATATTCTTACCGGATAAATATTCAAAGAGCCTTGGATCAGCAGCAATTGGAATAAGACCCATCCTGTGAGCAAGAACCTCATCTATAATAACCGATGTGTTGTTTGCTATTAATACTTTTTCAATAGCCATTGTAGGAAGCTGCAGTAAAGAAAGAAAGAAACACTTTCAAGCCACAAAAATTACAACAATCAGGGATTGGTCAAGAGGTTTTGTGAAGAGTGTAACAGACCTCAGCTATAAGGATCCTTCGGAATGCATTGGCAAATGCTGCATCAATACCAATCATATCAAACTCCATATCTCTCTCTGTGAGACTAATCACATCAACTTTGAAATTCTCATAGAAGTTTCCTAGTTTGACACTGTCTCCCATACAAGGAACATTGCTGGCATTCGCAGTCTACAGAAACACACAAACACAAGATTAAGGACTTGAAATTTCAAACCATCATCTGGATTTTGACAAAAGGACCAAACCCATGGAAGTAATACTCTAAGACCAAACTCACAAATTCACAGCTTTTCACAGGAAAAATAAGAACTTTTTTACTATGAATCATGAGCACAGCAACGATAAAAACTCTTAAGATGCAAAACTCACAAAGTTTCACAGGAAAAAGATGAACCACTGAGAAAAGCTACAAACTTTCAAACTAGATGAGCTCAAAACCAACGTTAAAGAGCAAAAGAGACTTGTTAATTTTGAACCAGAAGAGTTCGTACTTACAAGAGGATTGCTTTTAGAGACGACGCGAGTTTGTTGCAGATGGGGAGGAAGTCCGTTAGGGACGTCGGGGAGATCGTTAATGTTGAAATTCTTGGCGAATCGCTTTTCTTCTTTAGTCACCATCCTTGTTCCGTGTTTAGGTCTACAGCAGAAGAACTAGGGTTTATCAGCTTTCGAATTGAGACAGAGAAGTTTAAGGATTTACAAGGGAAGTTACAGGGAAAGAGAAAAGCAGTAGTTTTGGGTTAAGAGAGGAAGTTGAAGGAAGAAGCTTTTCATTACCTGTGGCTGAGAGATTGAGCGATTATGGGAGAGGGAGAGAGAGAGAGTAGGCGGCGGCGAGGAGATGACAACAAACGGCGAAGGGTTTTGAAAAAGCCGCCGTTTTTATTACAATCCCCTTCTTCGGTTTGGTTCGACTGTAGGAAAAACTCATACCAACCAATTTAATTTTAGGAAAAAATTCATTAAAACACAACAAACTATTTTCACATGTATTAATTTTTACAATTTTGTCATGACCTCTTCTAAATTTGTCTTTTTGGGTAAGAGATTTTTTTTAAGAGGCATAATTAGGGAGTGTATTAAATCTAGCATTTTAACTGATTTGTTTAAATTTTCAAATCTTACATTATTCAATCATAAATTTTAAAAAATCAAATGAATTTTAGTGTATCGAACTAATAATATTAAAATATACTCCATATGTTTCATAAAGACTGTCATTTTGACACAATGCACATAAATTAAGGAAAGATAAAATTATACATGTTTGCCCATATATAATAAGTGATTAATAGTTTAAATTCAATGAAAATGAGTTTTGGGTTAAAGGGTAAATTAGAAAATTTAATATAAAAACACACTGGAATTGTAAAATGACAGTCTTTGTGAAACAAGAAAAAATCTCTAGAATGTGAAACAAAGTGAGTATTTTAAAATCCACAGTTATTGAAAACATTTTTGATGTATTAACTTTTAATGATTTTAAAGGATTTGAGAACATTTTCTTAATTAGACATTCAAATTTCATGGTTTTAGATTATAATTTTAAAATAATTTCAATAAATCATATCATTTCCCTATAATCATCAAGATTATATAAAAATTCGTTAAAACTCAAATAATATAAGATACACCCTCTGTCCCATTTTATAAGTTTTTTTTTTGACCAAAAGCACAAATATTAAGAAATAATAAATACTTTATCTTTTATAAAAGTTTAACCAATACTTAAAATTCTGCATAATTTTAAAAATCAGAAACTATTAAATTAAAAAAAAAAATGTCATTATTATAAAAATTTGAGAATATCTAATGAAATGGAACAAACAAAAAAGGCTAAAAGATTCTATATTTTGGAACAGAGTACTAGATTCAATACACTTCCCTCTTTTAGCAACAAAAAAGACACCTATCAATTTGTTGAATTTGATAGCGTTAAGGTGTAAATTTAGTCAAGCTTCTTTAATTAAGGTAACTTTAATATTATAGCATCAATGACTCACAAGTCACAACCAAATACTACAACAGTTACAGTAACATGACCGAAGAGCATCCGTCTCATAATCTTTGTTTCGCATCAATCAGCTTTCTTGTTTGAACAAAGATAATTAGTAATTTTACTGACATTCTGCTAATAGAAGGAATAGCTCTTCATCGGTTATGGCTCCCATTTCCATTGCTCTTTCCAACACACTTAACCCTCCACCATCCTCTATTGATGGACGAGCACCTCTGTCAAATTAAACGAAGAGAGACAGGTATTATTAAAGTAAAAATGTTCCTAATGAGGTGAGAAAACAGGTATTTGGGTTCACTATTAATTAGTGTGTTACCTTCTCAGTAAAACTTTTGCAAATGTGTTGTTCCCTGATGCGATGCAATGGTGTAACGGAGTTCTTCCGTGATAATCTCTCATGTTTATGTCAGCCCCGAACTGCAACAACAGTTCAAGCAAGATCGGGTCACCGCTTTGACATGCCACATGCAACAACGAGCAGCCTTGAAGACAGTTTCTTGCTTCGTTCGAATCCTTGATTCTCTGACACGCATTTGGATCGTGCCTTTTCTTTACTTCATCTGGTGCATCGACATGGTGGTGGTGATATGCATCAAGGTCAGTAATATCATCGAACTTGGTATTGATGATATTCGCATCTGCTGTTACAATGAGTCGGTAGATGTCTCTTATGTTCTTGCTTTGAACCGCTTCCCATATTCTACTTGAGGCAGTAGAGTTTGCTTCCTTTTCATCTTTGACAACCATCGCTTTCTCCAGGTACTAGTTAGACATAGACATGATCAGGTTAGTATAATAAGCCTGTTATATTTACAAGCTCTTATTTGGATGATGCACCAAGTAATAAGAATCTGAGGTCTATGTATGAGATAACTTTGAGCTAAATCTCATACCTTTCTCTGAATGTATTTCTCTTTCAGAGTAAACGAATCTTCTAAAGATGGTTTCGGAATCGATGCAAGTGTCTCTGTTGATCCCTTTTCACTGAAAAGTAAACAAGTTCATTAATCCCATGTTTTGACACGCTTGTAAAAGAGGAACCTGTCACCTGTCTTTACTTCAAATTTTCAAATTTACAAACAATCTAGTTTTCCTTGAGATTTCGTACCTGTCACCGTCAAGGTGAAGTAGCTCCTCCCATACCGAATTACAGTATGCATTGCCTAACTTCCGAAATAAGTCCAAGATTGTGGGTTCCCATACTTTCACATCCAATGTGAGCGATCTCACCTGCATACATTCTTTGACATTAGCTTAAACATATAAGCACCCGGGGAAAAAAGCTGATGACTCATAAACAAAGGTTTACTTCAGCAAAGATATATCAACACTTCCGATTTATCAAATTGAGCACTGCAAATTCTGGTTGATGGCAAAGATAGATAGCACACAGTTTACTATAAAAACTAAGCTAGCTCATACCATCTCAAAGAGACAGAGACAATAAAAAGAAGCGACATAACATCGTACCAAAAATAACAAGTTACCTTGGATATATGAACGCCAAGATTCCTGTGAACACCAGAACATTCAATGCACATCAAAACTCCAAGATTCAATGATGCCCAATCGGGGTCAGGCGCATTGCATTCTGCACATTTGTTATTTCCAGGGATTCCTCTGAGTATTGTAAAGACGTCATCCCCCATATTTAGTCTTTGATCATAATGTTGTTTTTGATCCAGGGTGAGTTCGTCATTAGCAGGACCAGAACTAGTATAGTTTTTATCCAAGTATCTTCCTGGTGACTGCAGAAGATAATAGAATATGTATTAGTACGAAAACTTATTTTAGATTTAAAATTAAAAAGAGAGTCTGAAACTCATATTGTGTAAACCTGTTGCAGAAAATGAGAATTCAGACGTGTTGCTATAGCTGCTGTGATCTTATTGACCCACTCCATCCTATCAGCTCCATTTTCAGCCTGATAGCATAGAGAAATAAGTTGTGTTAGCCTCCTGAAGCTGTATATGTTGCGTGCCGTCAAGTATCTATATATCTTAATACATTCAGTACCTGTAATGTGTAAGTCTTTTGAGGGGAAATAATTCTAAAACAGAGTCGAAGATCTGTGTCCTCTGCGTCCAATTTTATCAGTGATGTGCGGAGATCAATCATATTGCAATCTAGGCTTCCCTGTGAAGCTGATCGATTGTGTCTAGAACGAAATCTCCCAAAGACACCGCTGTTATGCTCACCTAAACCACTGTAGTAATGCTGAGATCCCTATAAAAAAGGGTGATTAGAAGGATAAAAACTGAGAAAGTGAAACTTAAAATGGAGAAGTACAGGTGAGAAAGGCTTGTTTAACAGACACAAATATAATAAACATGGTCAAATCATGAGAAAGAACTTATGTATCTCTCTCATGGAAACGAGGCAGTAAAAAAAGCTTGCCACATACCGCTGATTTATTACCGGTGTTTCTGTAGTAGTATAGGGATCCATGATTGTCAAGTACAAAGAACCTTCTTTTCCAATCAGCTCTTAAACTAGCTGATCGCTTTAATAGATACCCCTGCTTAATTACCTGCATTAGTACAGAAGAGAAAACACAACACCTTAGCCTGTATGAAAATTGAAGCAGTGAGCATGAATCATCATCACCAATTGAGTCATCATATATCTCAATGTCTGCATTGCAGAATAAAATCTTATACGTTCTAACAGAATGCCCAACTTAGAAACTGACACTATTACTTATAAGTATCCGTATCAGAGCTGGATTGGTGTTAGTTAGAAAACAGCAGTAGAGAAAACAAGATCCTGTCAACGAATTTGGCTAAATCCCCAAACAGGGAACGTTACGTCTTTGGACAAACTATAGCTTGCACTTGACTACTACATGAGGGAGTTGGAGACCCTTACTTCCTTGTCCGCTGTTGAAATTGGATTTGCTTCTACGTTTTTACGCGGGACAGCTCTATAAACATGGTTTCCATCAACGTCGGAGGGATCTGCTTTAGCAGAGGCTTGTTGGCTGTCCAGTTCAGATTGAGTCCTGAATTCTTGAATGCGTCTTGCAAATCGATCTTGTTCAATCTTAGACTGTTCTTTTGATTGTTGTGCATATGTCAATACCTGTAAGAAGAAAAATATCAAGTAGCTCTTTAATGATCAAACACTTTCTCCTTATTGTCACTATTGGAAGCAAGTTGACATAAAGGTTGTACCTGATGGATATAAGGCTCCAACTGACTCAAGAGATCATACCCCTGGAGCACAAAGAGACCACATAAGGAATACATCGTGGCACAGATGTTGCCCTTACTTGGTCACACTTGGTGACATCTCTAAATGCAAAAATAAGAAGAAACCTACAAGCTTAAAATATCTCAAATGGGAATCCATAATTGCACTTATAGATTCCAAGAACTCGTACTTCTTTTTAGCTTCAATCGTCATCAGTGAGTTTACCTGCACTCCTTAAACCAAAGAGAACACCATTTAGACGCAGAAAGGTCAAAATACAATAGTGGTAGTAGTGGCTTCTGTTCTTAGACTTAGCATACTAGATTGAAACGGCTTTTCTCAAATGCTGACTTCGAGTTCTCCAGATCCTGTAGATATGACATAACAAGTTCATTAGAATCCCAAATATATAGTATATATACAGTTTACGCATGCATAAATACAGACAAGGACATGTATACACATTACAATGTGAGATTTTTCTTGAATAATCTATATATGAATTACAGTGCCAATACCTCTTCCAGCTCAGCAACAATGTCTCCTCTGGTATTCTTCTTTAGCGACACAAACTTTTCACGTGCCTTCAAATGAATAAGAAAAATCATTTCATAGCTTTAGATAAAAAAAAAAACATGCACAACATTATATTTTTAATAGATTAAGCATAATTACGATCCTTGTTTACCTGATCATAAGAATGGACAGATTTATCGAAACGACGTCGAGACTCCTGAAAAGGTAGAGAATAAAGTAAATCATTGGCAAACTATAGCTTGAGTTTTTGATAACAGATATCATACATCAATAGAGGGAGGAATATACTTTTCTTCTAGTTAGGTTCATTCACATCAAGAAAGGGAAAATAAGAAAACGCCAGACATTATTAAAAGTGGATCTAACTAGTGGCAAGGGGTTTAATATAATAAAACTTGTCAACAGATGGATTCAGAAGATCAGTTTATTAATCAATATCGAGTCTATAATACTTGACAATCACATTTTACACTTCACAGTACATAAAAAGTAGACAATCAAAAATTGAGGCACAGAAAAGGTTACCTTTGCTTCTTGTATATCAACAGTCATAAAGTCTGTCAGCCTCTCAAGTAATACATGCTCCACCTACAAAACACACAACATTTCTACAAATGATGCAGTGAAGCAATTAACTAATTTGGGGATTTAAACATTTTATCAATCTGTTCTATAAGACTTTTACATCTCATCTTTCTTGATACATGTATTTTAGACTCTAAAAATAAGTCTCTACCAAACATTTGAATGTATGAATACAAAAGACTATTATGCCCTACAAAATTTTTAGCGACCAGACAAAGATATAGCTTCCAATAATGAGAGATCATTCGGTTCTGACTGATATGTATGTGTATTTACAAGATGCGATGAGAGTTACCTGTGAGCGAAGAAACTCCTTATAAGAGGAGATCTCCCGAAGTGTATTTATGAATTTAGATATGACTGGACCTGGTTCCATCCAAAAGTATAACAAACGAAACAGAATCAGAAACAAGAACATTTCTTGGATCTTCCATGTTTAGCCAACCATGTCATAAGAAAAAAGTGTAAAACTAGAACTCATTGACTTAGAAATCGTACATGATATTATCCAAAAAGCTAAACGAAATCAAAGGGACAAGGAGAACATGGTAATGATATAATGATTCAAGGCAAGAAGAGAGATCTTATTTCTAATACATACCTTTGTTACAATTAACTTTAACCAATGGCTTTGAGCCTTTGAGTTATGGGACTCTATAAAAGCTATGTATGCTTCTTAATTATGCATTCCACTACCACTGTCCATATCAAGTGTAACCCAGATATCCAAGTCTACTTAACTAAAAAGTAAAAACCACCACTAGTAGCATAGATCAGTCCTTTATAAATGGTAAGCTAGTTTTTTATATCAACCAAACAGCCCACAATCTCCTCGGCAAAGAATGTATCATAGTTCATAGCACCAAAACCAAGTAATCAACCTAACACGAGGGACCAAATAAATTGAAAGCGAATCCACAACCTCCAATTGAAACACTGACAGGATCATCATGTCCTGCACCAAACTCTTCCAGAGAATCTGCAAAGGCACTGACTCCAGTAGATGCCTCTCCCAACGCTCCCCTATGACACACACACAAAAAAAAAATGTAATTCTTATCAAGTTCCAATACTCTTCCTAGGAACATAGATTCATCAGCCAAAATGGAATTGTAACAAAACAAAAAGTACACATAACAGAACACTTAACATTTTTTTCCACATAACACATAACACTTACATTTTCCAGAATATGGTACAAAAGTGTAAAAAAGATTAACCCTTAAATGGTCAAACAGTTCAAGAGATAAAAAAACAAAAAAGACAAAGATTTTCTATAGCATAGCAGAGAAAGATGATAAAGACATTACGACAAAAACGGAAACAACCAAAAAAAAGAAGGTAAGTAGATTCTACTCTTACATGAACTTCTTAACACCTTTGTACAATTTCTGACAACGATCTTTAAGCTCATCAGTTGTCCCTTCCAAGGAGTAAACCTAATAATCCATATTATATAACCACCAGAGAACATAACACACACAACAAAAAAAGGATCAAATCTCAAAACTTTATTGCAAAATAGAAACAAGAATACATCCCCCAAATGGGACAACAACAAAAAAGAACCTGTTTTTGAAACATTGGGGAATCCTCAAGATTGATAAAACCCGCCATTGTAAAGAAAAAAAAAACGCAAAGAAAGCTTCAGATCAAAGTGTAAGAATCGAGAGTCAACAAGACAAGACAAGTGAACCCTTGATTGCTGCTATCTTCTTTGATTCGAATTGGATCGAGACTATTCATAGGCGTTTCCCCAGCTGTGTTTATTGATGTTTTTGATTTTGCTGCTTTGGGAACAGACAGAAAAATCTGTAAAACTAATTTTGTTATTAATTTACATATAGACCCCTCGTTTTTTCCATTCATTATATGGTTGCACCAAAAGAATACAAAAACTACAAAACTCCATTGTTAATTTTAATGTTGGCCTTGAGTTGACATTCTTAATAATTAATCAGGATATGTGCCATGATCAACAAAGGTTAGCTTTTCAAAGTTCGATCTATTCTCTAAAACATCAAACTATGTGAGACAGAGGGGTAGATAATGAATTTAACAAATAAATATATAAAAAAAGCAGGGAACAATAGAAATCAAATTAAACTTAGTAAAAAGTACTTCTTCTTTAGTTTCTCAAGCAATAGTGATCAAACTGGGAATATAGACAGAGGACTCAAACCTACAGTCCACTCCATCTATCTGAATCTTTTTGCACATATCCCCCCTTACAATATAGACCCAAGCTTTTCTAGGTTTCTTACGTTTCTTGCTGTAACAACACAGAACAAAGCTCTTTCCATAGATGTTATTATCCACGAAGTAACTTATAGACTTGTGATAATCAAGTACTAAGGGGAAGCCAGGTCTTGAGACAGTCATGAACTTGATCCACACCACATCGCCTCCATCGTCGGCATTACCAATTTTCTTCTCTGTCACCCAAATCTTAATCTCTCCTGTACTTATGCGCTGTTGTAACACTGAAAACCGATCTCCCTTGTAAACCGAGAGGACACGAATACGGGAAGAAGCTCTTCTCCCCTCGCACGGTAGTTTACAAAAGATCTTTGTCATCTCATTCGAAAAATCAAGCATTTGGATAAAATACTCGCCAGCGGTTTCGGGCTCCTTATAAGCTGTCCAGTATAAATTTCCATTCAGGTAAACCCTAGACGAGTCGGGTGAGTATAACTCTTCTTCAGGAGAAGAGGGACGATGAGTGACCTTCCACGTATTGGTTGCAAATTCCAAGACTGCAACTCTATCGGTCGAATTAACACTGCACTGTCCGATAATCTTGTAACTCTTTTCAGGGTTTCTACCACCGTAACCCATATCTCTGCCACATATCTCATCATCATTGGCAATCCTTTTAGTGTGTCTCAGCAACGGGTTCCAAATTACCATGCGTTCTCTTCTGTCTTCCATGAAGAAGTAACCATCGCATATCCCATAGAGATAATAATAATGGGGAAGGCGTAAATCAAAGCATAAATCAGTCACTGTTATCGTTGGATCGTCGTTGAGATCGACGCTTACCGAAGAGATATGAGAATGTGTCTTTATCATGAATTCTGCGCGAGCGCATGTAAAGTTTTTGTTGACGCATATCTTACTGTTGAAAAGAGCGTTCCATTGTTTGCAAACGGATCTGAAGCGAACAAGAGATAGAGGTTGAACTCGAACGAGTATCTTTTCTTCCAGATCTAATGGAAGCTTTCTCGGCATCATTAGGGTTTTAGGGTTTTCTGTGTAAAGGAAGCAGGGAAGAAAAGTATAATGTGTATGGAGTAAAATACGCAAGGTTACCATACGACTCTCTCAATATATTTTTACTAGATTTTATCCCGCCGTACACCGCGGAGCTATATTTTATTTTAGAAAAAAAAAAATATAATTTGATTAGTAGATTAACTATATATATACATATATATATATATGAGTATATGACTAATGTTTTGCATATTTTAAATCTTTATCGCTTATATTTATACATTAATTAAAATTTAACCCATGTTCTAGCATTTGATTAATAATATTTAAAATTTATGCTAATGTTGTTATAACCCATTTTGAAATAAATCCTGTTTTATGAGATTTCTAACATTTATAAATCGAAAGATTCATAATATTTCAATTTTTATTAAGTTTAACATAGAAATAATCATTTTCTTGAAATGGTGTTAAAATATGAAAAGGTATATTTATTTTATTTAATAATTTAGGTAGAACTAATTAGTTTCTATAAATACATTTCGAATTTATTTATAACAATTAAACCAAAATTTATGGCATATGCTCCTCTAATAATTACTATGTATAACAATTAATTTTTATTAAAAAACTGAATTTAATTAAATATTTAATATCAGTGGCATTCCCTGTAAATAGTAGTGAACTTCAGGATTTATTTTATAATTGTCTCCAAAAATGTATATATAGATATATACAAATCATCTATATATATTAATAATATTAAACCGACGTTTAGGATCTGCCGACGTTAATTGAACATAAAACTCATTGTGAATGGGCTCATCACTTATTAATGGGCTTATTACCTGTAGTTGAACCATTTGTGAATGGGCTCATCACTTATTAATGTTGACCCAATTGTTGAGGGTTTTTTCATTAAATTCCCAAAAATAAGACGATAAAAAACTATGAAAAAAAGACAGCAACAACAACAAACACGATAGCTGTAAACAAAAAAAAAAAAAGAGAGTAAGGGATTCTAATTTGGAAGAGGAAACTGTTTTGGCGAAAAAATGAGTTCAAATTGATTTTGGAATTGTAACCATCCTAGAGGAGCCTTTGAACCTTCAACCGGACAGAGTTTACAACTTCTCTGTGGGATGAGAATCTTTGTTTAGATGTGGTGTATTCTTTATCCATTTTGAATATTTGGTTTTCTTTCCCTAGTGAGTTTGTGAGTCTTTTTGTTGTCTCTCAGTTGCATTATGTTTTTCTTTAATTTGGCAAAACCATGACCTATTTTAGAAGGACAATAAGCAATTTGAAAATATCTGTCAGCATCCATGTCATATGCACCTGGTGCAAAATCTGATTAATTATTTTGAGCACTTTTCGTCCTTCGCATCTATCACTTTCAAGATTTCCGAACAATCTGTTTCAAAACGGATAGAAGTATAGCCTAGACAAAGGGCAATTTCCATCGCCCGTAGAGAGCTTCAAATTCAACATGAAACAGAGACATGCCATCTAGGTAACACAACCCCGAGGCCAGAGAACTGATCCTCGCTCTGCCACCACGCGTCGGATTGGCATCGTACTAGAGAGGTACGTATATCATTTAATTAAAATAAAAGTGATGTTGAGTGGATATGGTTTTGTTTAGATACAGTTTGGTTTAGTTTGAATCTGTATAATATTATAATAATGAATTTAAACCTCAAAGTTCACATAAAATAAATAAACACAACAATGGAGAAATTAAACTAGTAAAACGTCTTCCCTTGTTCACTTTGTCTATCAAGAAATGGTGATCAAACTGGGAACATAGACAGAGGATCCAAACGTACAAGCCACTCCATCGATCTTAATCTTTTTGCATAGATCTCCCCTCACAATATAGACCCAACCTTGTTTAGGTTTCGTGCTACAACAACACAAAACGAAGCTCTTTCCATAGATGATGTTATCATCAACGAAGTAACTTGTAGACCTGTAATTAGGTACCTCGGGGAAGTCAGGTCCTGAGACAGTCATGAACTTAATCCACACCACATCGCCTCCATTACCAATTTTCTTCTCTGTCACCCAAATCTTAGTCTCTCTTGTTCTTGTTCTTGATCTGGATTGTTTTAACACTGAAAACCGATCTCCCTTGTAAATTGATAGCACACGAGTATGGTCACCACTTTTTTCCCCCTCACACGGTAGTTTACAAAAGATCTTTCTTATCTCTTTAGAAAAATCGAGCATTTGGATGAAATACTCGCCAGTTTCGTGATACCTATGACCTATCCAGTACAAATTTCCATTCAGGGAGACCCTAGACGAGGAGTCTGACCTTAAATCTTCGCTAGAAGGGGTACGATGAGTAACATTCCAGTACTCATTCAATGAGTCATTGGTTCCTCCAAATTCCAAGACTGCAACTCTACGGTCCAAATTAGTACTGCACTCTCCAATAATCTTGTAACTCTTATTGGGGTCTCTACCAACGTAACCCATATCTCTGCCACATGTCTCATCATCCTTGGCAATCCTTTTAGCCTGTCCAACCAACGGATTCCAAACCAGGCCTCCTTCATTATGAGAATACATGAAGACTTGACCATCACAGATCCCATATACATGATAACGGCCATGGCGTAAATTCATGCATAAATTAGTCACTTTAATAGTTGGATCGTCGTTGTTGAGATTGACGCTAATCAAGTAAATATCGGAATGTGTATGTAACATGATTTCTGGGCGACCGCAAGCAAAGTTTTTGTTGACGAATCTCTTACTGTACAAAAGAGCTTTCCATTCTGTGCAAACGGATCTGAAGCGAAGAAAAAATAGAGGTGGAACTCGAGCGAGTATCTCTTCTTCCAGATCTAATGGAAGCTTTCTCGGCACCACTAGGGTTTTCTTTTTCTTGGTACGAACCATTTATAGGGTTTTTCTTTGTAAAAGGAGAAGAAAAATAAATGTATATAGAGTAAAAATTATTGCATTCGACTAATATGGTATACTTATAAATCATATATATAAATAAATATCAAACCGACGTTTAGGGTCGGTCGACGTCATCAGCGTGTTAAGAAAAACACTTCAACGGTTTATATTGAAAACAATCGCATCCTACGGTTAAAATTACCCATTCCTTCTCTTAAACCGTAATGCTATTGTTGGCTATCGATCGGAGGTTGCAATGTCGTAGGCTTATTTCCTATTGGTGTTGTCTAAGACCATGTTTATTGGTAGGTTTGAGTAAGGGAAGTTCTTAAATTTTTTATGAATTAATTGTGTACTGTTTGGAATATAAGAACCTATGATCTATTAGATAAAATTTTCTCATTTATTGGTAGGTTCTTATTTTGGGTATCTTATTTTTGAAATATTGTTTTTTAAAATTTAAAAATCTTAAATAGAATAGAAGTGGTATTAATGTGTAAACAATTAAAATTTTATAAAATTAGAAAATATTGCATTTTAATTAATTTTCAAACATACAAAAAATAATAAAAAAATTAATACATATTACAATAGAACTGCAATTTATAAATGAAGAGAATGATTAATTTTAATACTGATTTACTCCAAATTTTGCCCAAATATTCTCAACCAAATCATCTTTATGTTTATGCCTATGCTCTCTTGGATGTATCAAACTAATACTCTCGTACATACATTTCCAAGCATATAATAAACAGGAGTTAGATTTTAAGATTGTTGTTAAACGTATTTGCTACAAACGTGGACGACGCTTACAGTTGAGCTTCTTCTCTTTATTAGTGCATCTTGATTCATCAAATTACTTAACTCGTTTAACAACCTGTTTTCGTCTTTAGCAAGTATAAAGAAATGAAGATATGAAGATTGAGAGCTGTAACCGAAAGGTCTTTATGTCGCCTATAGAGGTAAGATTGCCTTTTCTATATCTTCAGTTTAGATTCCACTGCTAATTATCTTATGCTGATAGCTATTCTATACTATTTCTCTCCCCAAACTAGGAAGAAGTTCAAGAAAGTGGTGAGAAGAAAACCCATGTGATAGATACATTACAAAAAGAGGACAAGAAAATGGACATACAAGAATCTATTCATGACGAGATAGATACATTACGAAAAGAGGAATGCAGGCTTTATATCGTGGACAGTGAAGATGAAGAAACTGTTTCAGTAGAATATCAACATAAAGAAGCAGAAGCTTATGTAATCCATAACAATAATAATGATACTAGGAAATAAGAGCCAGCAAGCTCCCTTAACAAGTCCAAGATCATAATAAAAAAAGCAAACACAAGAATAGAGCCAATACCTGAAACCTGTGGCGCTTTCCTCACACAAATCCGACAAACCACTGGACTTCCATTGATACCTTCAAACTTTACCATGATCAATCATCTTCCATCACCATGACCCTTAAGTCAACCAACAGGAGTGGCCTGTTTGCCCCAACAACCGAGAAGATATCAGATTCAGTTAACACCTGCAAACATAAGACACTAATCTCAGCATCTCACAAATCTCAATCTGTAACTACATATAAACACCATCATCATCATCATCATCCAGTAAGGTATACTTGCCTTCTCATTTTGAACATAGACATTGAACACCCTTATCCCTCCAGAGGGTAAGGTTGTCTCTCAGGAGCTGCATGATCAAAGTGCTTTCCTTGTACGACTCCTCACTCAAATGGCAAGCTCTGCAACAGTTTTCTAGAAAACACATCACAACAAAGTTGACACTATAAGCAGAATAAGATTAAAGCATAGTCATATATATATCTCTCTAGAACACAGACCTTTCACTCAACTGATTATGTTGATGGTGTCTCTACTTGTTGGACTGAAACTCAGAATTGTGCTTTGGCTCAACTCCTGTTGACCTCTTTGTGCCTTTATAATCTTGATACTAACCAATCAGCAAACTTCATTAACAAGTTTAGAGAAAACTCCACCAAATTTGTTAAACCCAACAGAATTCTTCTTCATACACTCCACCGCTTATGATTTCAGCAAGCTCACACACGAATCCTTGAAAAAATCTGATTAGCAAAACACCAAACAACTTAAATCCCTCTGTTTCTAATCAAAAAAAAAAAAAAAAAAAAAAAAAAAAACAGAGAATCAAGACAAACCTGAAAGTTGTTGTGGATTTGGTTCACTAAATTCGCAGATGGTGACCACCGAATTGTTAGGGTTTCATCATGACGACCCTCGGAATGTGGAGATGATGATAATCGAATCGTTCTCCGCGGAAGAGAGGAAGAAGAGGAAGAGAAAGAACCAAACTTTTTTTTTTTTAATTAAACCCTTGACCCAACTACATGGTGACACGTATCGTCTCTTAGAAGATAGTTGAGTATACTATATAACAGCCTCCCTTAGCATTTTTATTTTGTTCTGATTTATTTTATTTTTACAAAACACTATAAGGTCATCTCCAACGCAAAGAGACTCTCATGGTCTCTCAACATTATTTTAAATGTAAAACTTGTTTGTTTTTAAGTTAAGAGACTCTACAATATTAATTAAGTTCAGATGCCTCCAATGATAGAAACCAAATGGGGTTTCTTTCGAATTTTAGAATTAAAAAAATAATATCCTTGTTCTCTTCTCTTTCTCTGGGCAAATAAAATAGTTATCAAACCAAAGCCAGATAAAAATAGTTTTCAAACCGATTACAAAACATTTAGTCATAAAGCTCATTCAAGAACACAAACTCATTGAAACTGAAACTCATTCATTAAAAGAAACATACAACCGATTGAAGGAAACATTCAAGCCATCAGAAAATGAAACAACAACATCCAAGCCATCAGAAAATGAAAGGAGGACATACAACCTAGGACAAACTGAAACATAGAAGCCTAAAGAAACAGAAATAGAACCGATTGTCTCACTTGACAGAAACATAAAGAAACAACAGTTCAAACGACCATAAGCTCAAGCCAACATATGTCATTGATTAGCTTATCTTTCAAAGCCATTTCCATCTCAGTAAGCGGCTCTGTTTTAGCCCGTAGGCTGTCAAGCAATTTCTCCTTGCTAAGCTTCTCTTTCACTGCCAAGTTGTTTTCCTTTATCTCCCACATGATCTGAAACTCCAACAGAGTCTTCCCTTCTTCTACAGTCGATGCATTGGTCACAAACCTTTTAGCTTTCTTTATCTCCCACACGCTTTGACCTCCTTTATCTTCCACTAAGCGTGTATGAGGCACATTATTAAACCATTTCTGCGAAGCACAACAAAATGCATCATTCAGTTAGTGAATCAACAAGTAACTAGAAATCACACAACACTTTTCACCTTGTCTCTGCTTTGTGGCCATAGGATTGGTTTCTTATAACCATTTGAAGGAGGAATCAAGCAATCGAGGCTCCTTTGATTTGAAGGAGGAATCAAGCAATCGAGTCAATAAAAATATGCATGAACACTAATCATATAACATCAAACAAGATCAACGAAACATATGTAAGAGGTTGGAATGCCTATTGACTCAAAGAACACTAATCTTAAATCATGAGAAGGACCGAAGAAATATACTGCATATTGACTCAAAGAACACTAATAACATTAACAACAAAGAACCCAAATTTCCCAATTCATATAATCCTAATATTAATCATATCTAAACAACCATAATTCATCAAGATCTACCAACGAAAACAAGAAAAATCGTACCAGGAGAAGCATAGAACATCGTTTCATCAAACTCTCCAATTATAAATCCCCAATTTGCCGATGACTTTTCGCAGATTGGACCCAGATGGATGAAGCTCAAGATAGATGAAAGACGATTTTCTTTGCCATTCAGCTTCTAATTTCATAACCCAGATGGATTAGGAAAATCGTTTGTCTTCGATTTTGCCATCACCATCTCGTGAGCAAGAGAGAAAGAACTGAGAAAGAGAAACAAACTCTTGTCTAAAATTTAAACCAACCAAAGACCGCCACGTAGCGTCTCTTAACGTCTCCAAAAACTCTATTTTGAGAGACGATTCAACACTTTAAATTTGTTTTTGATTTATTTTCCAACCCTTTTCTTTGAGAGACGATGGTTCAGAGACCCCGATGGAGATGCCCTAAACCCCTCTAAAAGACTACCGATAAACAAGGTCTAACGCTTTTTTTTTTTTTTTTTTTTTGAATAACTCTTTTCGTTTGTCTTTAATCTCGTATGCTCTCTAATTTCTGTCTTAAAGATGATTTCATCTTCATAGTTGCAATTTTCGTCTCTCGATTTTTCTTTAATAACGGTTTTTGACTTGTGCACCCACACAGCCCCCAAATAAATGGATCGAACTCATGAATTTTCTTTTTTTTTGGATGTGAGCAAACACCCAAAGAGGGCAATTAACTAAATTTTAGTATGGGATAGTGTAACTAAAATAATTAAACTAAAGGGCAATTAACTAAATTTTACACTATATATTGAAGAAAAAAAAAAATTGAGTGGGGCACATATGCCACACCCAAGCTCTACCTGCGTGCCAGACTCCAGAGACCACTAGACTGCACGGTCTTGCTCTTGTTCTCTCTCACTTTATTGACTCCAGCTAGTCTCATCTTATATTCAAAATCGCTTATACATCTTCCTCACGTATTTTTTCCAATACCGATGAGATTATTGGTTTTGAAGTTGATATTCAAATCACTAGTTCAATCATTTTAGAATTCATTAAAAAAAATTTTAAAATCATGTTTGAATAACATATGATTTGTTATGGTAAATAACTTAAAATATTTGATTGGATACCCCCAAATTTCAACAAGTACTAAACAAATGACATAAATATTGTAAAATAAAAAGCCTAATTAAGAAAACTCATTATCTTGTTAGCTCGAAGCAGTAGTGTTGGCTTATCTTGTTTTAAAAATATGAATTGCTAAACAAACAAAAAAATAATAATAATAATAATAATATTGAGTGACTAGATCATATATTTTTTACTTTCGATTAATTAGTACTAACTTATATACTTTAAGGTTGGCTAACGTAATAGCATGATTATCGAGGGTTGTAAGAGAAGTTTTAAGTGGGGTTTTAAGAAAAAGTAGAAGAAAAAATTAATAAAAAAGGAAAAAAAGAAAGAAGAGCTACTCTTATATAGCATACTCTGTTTTCATATAAGAGGCGCTTACGTGTCAGCGCGTGGCTGGATAAAGAGTTTATTGAGAACAAAAATTTTTTTTGGCCCGATCGGTGTTCTTTCTCTTGCTCTCTCTTGCGAACCTCTCAATTCGAGGAGATTGAACCGGTTGGAATCGTTGGAGATGGAATCGGACGAGATTGGAATCAGAGAGTTCTTGAGGCTCTTATGTGTTCAGGGTTCAGGGTTTCTTCTAATCAAGGGTTTTGAAATAGCGATTAGTTGTAACCAGTTTCGTTTATGAAATCTGAGAGTTCTTGAGGCTCTTATGTGTTGGGATTACAGTGTGATACGAGATTTTTCGTAATCTGGCTTCGACTATGTGTATATATATCTTAATCATTCAGTTTTAGGTGGAAGGTGTTTATGCAGAACTCGTTTAGATCACCTTTAGCTTACTGCAGATTGATCTTGTTTCGCTATGGTTGATTACTAAGTGAACCTTATTTAGTTTTGAAAACCACCAGCTAGATTGAGTGCTTCTTCTTGTTTATTCTAAAACCTTGTTATAATTGGGTTTTTAGTTTGGTGCTGCTAAAAGGTCTGGAATGAATTTGTGATGATGCTAGGGGAAATGGGGAGAGAGAAGAGTCCTGATTTGAAGATCCTTTGGGTCTGGACTATCGGCACTACAGCTAGTATGATACTCTTTTTTGTCATTCTAATTACCAGAGTTTCGTTTACCAGTTCATATATTCTCTATGGATGGATTATAGGTATGTGTAGTGTAATAGTGACTGGTCTTTTACTTGTTTTCAGTATTGGTGACCAGCTTGATGACTGATGAGGAGTGCTTAGCAGTCTTTTTTTGATTGCAGCATTTTAAATTTCTATGATTCGCCAGAGATTTGATTTGACTCACTTAGTAAATTCTGTTTTCTGTGTTTGAATGAGTGTTCTTTTGTTAGTTACCTAGAGAATATAAACCAACACCAAAAGGCCTGTTTGTTTTATTTTATTATGGATGATTCCAGTTGAAACCTGTTGTCTTTTATTGTTTGCAGATCCTGTTATGGAGTCTCCACAATCTGAGGCATCAATCGTCAACGGTAGTATCCATTTGAATGGCAATGGTGAAACCAGAACAAAGAAACCGGTCATGTCGTCTAGTTCAGACAGTTTCGTTGGTGTGCTTGAGGTTTTTGTTCACCAATCTAGGAGGGATATCCAGAACATCTGTATCTACCATAAGCGATCCCAGGACCTCCTTGTCCACCAAGATCATCAATGGTGGTGGGAGAATATGAGAATCAACGGTCAACTTCTTTTCTTTCTCGTTCACTTCATCTTCTTGAATTTGGTGTCTTGTGTTCTTGTCTCGTTGGTGTCTTATTGTGTTTCTTTTAGATTCTCTTGATGTATTCATATTCAGATGATCATTCGATGACTTTCGTTTCTGAAGGCAATACTAGCAAGCGCTTTTGCTAAGAAAAACTACAAAAGAGCTGCAGCTACAACTTCTCGTGTACTGCAGGTACTGCATATTTTGTTTAAGTTTGTGGAAGCCTATGTGCCCTGCAGGACTAAATCTTGTGACAGTTGGGATTGGTTCTCGGGTTTCTACTCGCGGCTATACTTGGAGCAGCGTTGCATTTTGGAGCAAAAGTGTTTACAAAAGACGATAAAGTTTTACACCTTATTAGCATAGGACTTCCGGTGATTACTTTACATCCCCTTAACTCTTTAATCAAACAAAGATTATGACATAACATTTTGACTAAATCCGGTTCTTGTTTACTAAAGTTTGTCGCAGGGACACAACCAGTCAATGCTTTGGCGTTTGTATTTGATGG
Source organism: Camelina hispida (assembly GCA_023657505.1). Classification (NCBI taxonomy): domain Eukaryota; kingdom Viridiplantae; phylum Streptophyta; class Magnoliopsida; order Brassicales; family Brassicaceae; genus Camelina; species Camelina hispida. The sequence goes on from CP094632.1 coordinate 43,542,793, forward strand.
AGTTAACTTTGGAGCATCCGATTTTGGTTACGCCACAGCTTCACTAGTAGTGGTGGCTATAGTTAGCATTTTGTGTTTGCTCTTCCTCTCATCGACTCTTGGTTTTGTTGGACTTTGGTTTGGTCTCACTATTTACATGAGCCTTATATATATATATATATATATATTGTCTTTGATGTTTGTAGTATAGGATTCTCAAACATTGGATTTGATGTTTGTAGTATTTTACCTCTCTGTTAATGTGATTGTTGCCTACATGAGTAATTCTTGGTTATAGGATAGCCACTAGTCAGTGTCTCAAACTTTGTTTTGTGATTCTAAATGCTCTGTTATTTCTATTGTAATATGTTTTATGTTTTGTATGTTTGAAAGTTAATTAAAATGCAATATTTTCTAATTTTATAAAATCTTAAATGTTTACACATTTATACCACTTCTATTCTATTTAAAAATTTTAAATTTTAAAAAATAATATTTTAAAAAATAAGAGACTCAAAATAAGAACTACCAATAAATGAAAATTTTTTATCTAAGAGATCATGAGTTCTTATATTCCAAACAGTACACAATTAACTTATAAAAAATTTAAGAAGTCCCTTTACTCCAACCCACCGATAAACATGCTCTAACGGTCCAACCCACCGATAAACATGCTCTAACGGTCTTCACTATACTAATGGTAATGGGTAACCTTACCACTTTTACTTTTTTTACCACTCAACCAATCATTTCAACTTTTGACAATTTGTCAAATATCCTCAACGGTAAAACTTTACTCTCTCTCTCTCTCTCTTTGCCTTACATTATTGTCATCCCACTTGTTGCAGTATTCACAAATTACAAAGAATCATTCGATTCTCTCTCCCTTTCATCTTCAAATTCACCAAAACATGGAAGCTCTAATTCACCACTTCACTCTCCTCTCCGACCAAGCCCTTGTCGACAAAACATTCGACCCTTCAAGAATCGAAGACCTCATGCGTCTTTTCGAAGTCGATTCCTACAAAGCTTGGGCAGCTCTCGAATCCGAACAGCAACAAGAACTCGAAGAAGCTGAAGAATCTCTTCTTCAAGCCGAACTCGAACTCGATCGGTAATAATAATTTTAATCTAATTTTAATCTTCATAGATCTCGAGAGAGAGAGAGAGATCTGATTCTTTTTCAATGATGTTTTGTTTTTGTAGGGATATGGAGTGGGGGATGGAGGAGTATCGGAGAACGTTGGAGGAGATGGAGAGGATGGAAGCGGCTGAGCTTAAAGAGCTTGAGGAGAAAGCAGAGACTGCTAGGAGAACTGGGAACTTAATGGAGAAAGCTGCGAACATCGCTGCGAAACGGCATATTGCGGCGGCGATGGGATCAGCTGCCGCGTCGATGAGGTCTGCTTGGAAGACTGCAGCTGGGAATAAGGTCCATCCATCTTGATGATGATAAGATGACGCGATATCACATGAAAGCATTGGTCCCATGTTAGGATTATATTATTAGGTGGAGAAGAACAATTTAAATAAATAATTATTTCCTTTGATAAACATATCTTTAAGGTTATTTAATTTTGCTGAAGAATTATGAATAATAGATAGTAGTTTATGTCCTTGTAATTTGTAATCAATATATATGTTTATGTGATTATAGGAAGTCCTAAAAAAAATGTGGTAGGGGTGATTTGGTGAACTAATTGAAGATAGCAGTCACTTGTTCTTTACTTGTACTATAGAACAAGATAAAAAAAAAAATCAATTTCTTTTCAATTTTTGAATGGTTGGGCATGTTATACTTACGAAAAGATCACACATTAACACCAAATGATCAAAGTTTTAACAAAAATGCAATAGAACAGGAATTAAAAATTTATTAGGGTTTTGATTAAGTAAACTTTAAACCGAAGTTACCAAAAGAAAAACACGAGAAAGAAAGAAGACATTTTGTTTGTTGGTGCGCAAGAAACAGTCTAGGATTTAAGGGTTTTTGTGAGAGAATGTGAAACATCCCGCACGAGAATAAATATTGTTTATAAATTCAATTCGGGTTTATAAATTTAAATTTATCTTTAAAAAACTAGACTTTTGTTTTTTAATTTTTCTTTTTTCGTTTGATAAAAAAAAAAGAATTCTTTTTTCAAGGAAAGTAAATAAATTAGTTCACTAAGAACGAAAAAGAAAAGGAAAAAAAAAAAAAAAACAATTAGAATAGAGTTTTCTTTGTGTACAAAAAAAAAAGGTAATATTCGGAATCAGTCGATTATGGAAAATTTAAATAAGGGAATCATTAAGATCCATAATGGTAACACACACTAAATGTAAAAAAGGAAGATGAGAAGAGAGTTTTAGTATAATAATATAAAGAGAGGAAGCTAGCTTGCAAACAAATCTCTGTGATCTTTGTCTGTGTAATTCGCTTTCTTTCTTGTAATATTGTTTCAATATGGGAGGCAAAAAGCATAAGATTGACATTGCTGAAATCCAAAACAAAGCCGCAAAAACGGTTGCTTTCAGCAAACGCAGGAACGGTCTCTTCCGTAAAGCTTCGGAGCTCTGTCGCCTCTCTCCCGACTCTCAAATCGCAATCTTGGCGACTCCTCTCTCTTCCAACTCTCACGCTTCTTTCTACTCTTACGGTCACTCCTCTGTCGATGAAGTTGTCTCCTCTATGCTCCGAGACCAGCATCTACTTCCGGCAAACCAATTAGAGAGCAGGTCATCAGGGTTAGGGTTTAACTGGTGGGAAGACAAAGGTTTTGACATGTCGGAGAACGTGGACGAGTTGAGAGAGGCGGTTGATGCGGTTTCTAGGATGTTGAACAATGCGAGAGTCCGGTTAGATGAGGCCGTGAAGAGCAATCAAAGAGATGGACGTTTAATGATTTGTAACGAAGAGACGAAGACGACAACGAATCAAAATCACATGTTGGAAGGGGAGTCTTCTGGCTCTGCAAGTACTTTGTTGGTGAACGAGGAAGATAATCTACACTTCGATGATTTTTTTACTGATTTCAACATTGAACCTTTGATGTGATCATCTTTCTTTATGCAACATGTCCGGCTTAGCTTAATATCTAACGTAGCTATAGCGGTGCATTCTTTTTAATATGTATTTTTGGTTCTTTGATTGGGGTGTCATACTACCAAATACAATTGAAGAACGAACGATTGTGAATGCTTACAATAAAATAAAATAAATCGTTTTGGAAGTTTTTTTCCTGCCTTGTTCAATCTATCCCTAATTGTTAGGATGTTACTGATTTATATCTGCTTAACCAGTAAGTTAGATTAGAAACTTGTAAAGGTAACCTGAAGAAAAGAGGATCAATAAGCTTGAAATATATCAATACGTACTTCTTATAATTAGACATTAGTCCATTATCACGTCCGTACATTCAATCTTATTTCAAAAATGGTGATTAGTACATATCTATCCTCAACCCACCTTAGCAGTAGCTAAATGGTGAGGCACAGTGAGAGAGTGAACTCATGACAATAATACACGAAAACTGTTTTAAAGTATAAGATCCTAAATGTTAGTGTACATATAAATAAGAACGTTACGAGCCAGAGATCCCTCTGGAGTATTTTATGGCTTATGAACAGGAAAGAATATTATCAATCAACCGAGCCAGATCATGAACCATCATCATCTGTTTATCTCTCTATGCTTTTTCTGGGAATACCTTAAGGAGGAAATCGATGAATCGCTTAGAGTAAAGTGTAGGCTCGATGGCTGAAATTGTCATCGGATCATATTTCATAGATTTGCATTTATGTTCCACTTTCTTCTTCATGTTGTACTCTTGGAGGATGTCAATCATGCCCATGTATACAACCACATCGAACACTTCAAATAGCTCGACTGTTCCCGGCTCCTCCTTGTCTTGACCGAGTTTGTGGTGGGCTTGAGCCGGCATGTTCACTCCTAACTGCACCCGGAGCCTGAATTTGATTCCAAAAGGTATGGTTGGGGACAATTTCATAAACTGAAAATAAGCTTATTGGACTGTGATCTTGTGGAGTGAAGTTAGGTTTTGGCAGGAAGTGACTAACCTTGCAGTTCCAGGTAGAATAAGATCAACTTCTTGCTCGCCAACAGAGAATGCTCGTAGTGTGCTACCTCTGATGTGAGGACCGGGGGCGGTATTAACGGAATTGGGTTCGTGAGTAACCATTAATAGTCCTTTTGGAGGATTGGAAGATTCACGTGGCAAGCTGACTGATGAAACACAAAACAAAAAACAGTAAGAGACACAAATCCATGACATGTAGTCTAGTTTACAATGACTCCATGTGTGAGCACTAGAACTACTGTGTGTAGTAAGACACTGATCACCTGATTTATCTAAGCGAGTGAATGACTATTCCCTAAACTAAGAAGATATATAGTCTCTTAGAGAATTGAGGCTTACCGTCAACAGAAGCATCACTATCACTTTCTTGATCTGACATTTCAATGGGAGGATCCAGGATATCAGCACGTGGATCGGGAGCTCTAAAATGTAATCCCAAGAGAAGACTGTAGTCAAGGATTTGAAGAGATTCCAAGAAGGAACAGTCTAAAATAATTTGCCTGTCATGTGGGAAACAACGAGGTTCCATAAACAATTAGACAAACACAATTGTGAAAAATACAGCAAATTAATGTCCTTAGGATTGCAATCAGGATAATATATGCATAAGAATGTAAAAATAATGAAAAATCCAAAAGCTAATGAAACACAGAAGTATCATAGCAAAAAAAAAAAAAAAAAAAAAATTCACTAGCAGACTAAACTTGAAGCCATGAAAAGCAGAGCAAACATCTCATTTCTAATGGTTTATGTGTGGAGACAGCAGTGGCAGTAAGACATTTTGTATAACTCTCTAAATCCTAGTTGGTTCATTAGGCTATCAGTCAGGTCTTGCAGAAATGGATTTAATAAGTTTAAACAACAATGAGAACTTGCTTCCCTAAAAAATATCTACACAATTTCTATAGATGAGATTTCCCAAAAAATAAAAAAACTTGAATTTCCACATGACACATCCCTCACATATTCAACAGACAATAAGTGCTGGAAAATAGCGACGGGAGAGATGTTTTCAGAAGCAGTAAGTGGTTGCAGTATGCAGACTTTGGAAAATAGATACAAATGGCACATCAAAACCTAGAGGTTCCGTAGTAAATGTATAACTAAAATATCATTCAACTGACGAACGGGTTGTTCAAAAAATGAGTAGAGAGAACTCACTTGAAGAGAGCTTCTCGCAGCAGCTTGTCCATATGAAGTTCATAAGCCAGATCAAGATCTTTCATGGTAGTTTTTTCTCCAATTTTGTTCTTTTCTGTAAATCTCCCTTGAGTTGAGCCCTTTAGGTCATAGCGGCGATGAATCTTCAATTCTGTGCAAAACATATTCCCCATGACCACAAATCGTACCTGTCAGAGAAGCACAAAGCTCATGGTAAAGAGAAATGAAAAAAAAAAAAAATAGAATGAATATATAAAAGAGATCAGACTAGTTATCACCTTTTTACCCCACTTGAGTTTTATTCTGTGAACTCCAAAAAACTTTGTTATGAGCGTATTTTCATAGTCCCCTACATGGTCATAGTACCTAGGCAACATCCTGAGTAGAACCTATTAGAAAATGAGATGCTCTCAGTCATACATATATATAAGATTATGTGATATACTAAGAAAAATACATACAAGAAGGCTAGACTATCTATCGGTAGGTCACATGCATCCTAAAAGTGCAACAAAAGAAAAAGAAAAGGCGCATGAATCAGCTACCTTAACCAAAAATCAAGAAGGGTTTACAATATCCCTAAGCCACTATTATGCTTAACAACAAATAAGAAAAGATGGAAGCTTGGTTTAGTTCTATCAAACCTTCAACTCAGATCTTTTTAGTGTCTTTATCACAAATCTGTCGTCATGAGAAAGGTAGAAGATACTCCCACTTTTTCCAGCGGACGAAATTTCCCTCAAGCCATCATCGCCACAGATAGACATCATGTAGTCTGCAGCATCTAACTTGAACATTTCCCTCAAATTCCTATGCCATTGCATAGTAAATAATTAAAGATCAGTAGTTCGCAGACCTGGCAGACACTTCAACATTTAAATCTTTCACAAAAGTATTTCACATTGATGTTCAGTTTCCAATTCATAGACGTATTGATACAGACCTATTATGCTATTATACATATGCTGAGAGAGGCCTATTATGCTATTATATTTGCTGAGTAAAAGCATTTCTGGAATAGGTGGAATAAAAAAAAAGTTTACCTGAAAACCATAGGGCAATAGTCTTTCCAATCAAAATCAATGGACTTGTGCGGAGGTGTATATTGGGAACCGTTTCTAGGGAAGAACATCATGATTCTGGCTCTTTCACTAAAGTCAGAAGCACGAACTTCCCGCGGAGGCACTGGTGTAATTTTCCCAACAGTATACCTGTGAACTTGAAAAGATTTGTTGTGTAAGAGAAAAACTACTACAAGCATGGTCTGACTGTTTGTATTCTGGTCGGACTCATTAATCAAGTCAATAGTGTGCAGAAATAACTGTGGTTAGGCTACTGAGAAGATCATATGAGAAAATGAAGAAAATGTTCAGAAGTGACTTGAATAAAGCTCTCTTGTCATTTTGATAACTAACATCTATTAAAATTGGTTGTTTACCTGATACCAAGTTGGAGATTAAGCATTAGATAATGGTTCCACCTTCCCCCTAGAAAGCTCACACAAGCGCTAACTGTCACTTCTTTAGTAAGATTCAAAGGTCTAGCTCTGTGTGACATGTCGATAGAACTCATAATTCGTTCTTTGATCAAAACTCCTTGCATGTATTCCCTTTCGAAAACAATAGGGTTCTTATCCCGTGCCTCACTTTGACCAGAATCAACAGACCGTGCAGACTTGGATGCGGGCCCGTGATGCATAAAGTCTCGAGGAGGATCACTGGTGCTCCAATAATCATCAGGATACCTCTCAGAAGTTCTCGCCAGTCCACTTGTTGTGGTTATCTCAGAAAGACTTCGTGACACAGCTTTCGAATTCCGTAAATCATCAATATTTACTGTTGAATTATGAGATAGGAGGAAATTACCAGTGTCATCATAACCGAAATGCCGATGCCACTTTTTCAGAGACGGATGTTTACTTCCAGCAGGATAAAAGACTCCACTCCCATCTTTAAGACCACGTGACCAGGTCCCAAAATAAAAACCGCCATCAGCATACTTGTAAACACCAGAGCCATGTCTAAGACCATTCAACCAAAACCCATTAAAGAGATCACCATTAGCCCAGCTCATAATTCCTCTGCCAGCCATCTTACCCTTTTTCCAGTTCCCAATGAACCTGTTTCCATTGTACCAAGAATAACTACCACTGCCATCATGTAATCCTTCTCTCCATGAGCCATCATATACATCCGAGTTACAATACTCTTTCCTACCTAGACCGTGCCTAACATTCATTCTCCATGCTCCAGCATAGACAGATCCATCAGGAGAAGTCAATGTGCCAAAGCCATGAAGGTATCCCCCAGAGAAATCCCCTTCATATTTAGCTCCAGACGACCACATAAGTTTACCTCTCCCGGATATTTTCCCTTCTTCCCAATCACCCTCGTAGATGATTCCATCAGGCCACGCGTACTTTCCTTTCCCATAAGGAAGCGTTCCTTTGAGTTGACCAGAATAAACATCACCGTTTGAGAATTCTCTCTCTGCAGCCCTGAGGAAAGACAAAAGTACAGCCCAGATCTAAGAAACTGACAATAAAATAAAATAAAACAACTAGAGAAGTCACATGGTGAAATGTACTGTTGACAAAGGGAAGAATAATAACACACACACACACACCTTGTTTCCATCTTTGACAAGGATCTGGTGATTTTCAGAACATAGTATCCGACCTTACATTTGATGCCTTACCAGGTTCAAATCCATCAATCTCAGAGCACATTAGTTAACAGAGTTGAGATCTCTTCAGAAACTCTGAGTTTTCAAATCACAATAGAGATATAAACCAATCCAACTAGGACTTGATGGAACAACAGTCCACTTCTCTGCAACTCAAGATCCCTTAATTCAGATGCTTCCACAAAAAATGTGCTGAAAATGACAGATTTCTCCTGGAGCTAGCACTCACCAATGATTCTGATTCATCCCTTTTCACTTAAAAACAAAAGAAAAAGAAAATCTCAAAATCAAGATTCAACAAAACCGGTGGCTTCAAACATGAAAAAAAATCCTATATAATTCCAATTTTGCCAAACATAGAATCATAATCAAAATCATGAGAACAATGCAACTCACGCAACAAGAGCTAGTAAATAGCTCGTGTATTAGCCTTAATCCGATTAATTATACAAGTAATTAGACAAAGAGAACAAATCGCTGAAGTAGAGTAAAAACTCAAAAATCTCGGGTTGAATTCGCAGAAAACAAAAATAGAAAAGATTTGGAGAAGAAACAGAGAGAACGAAACTGAAAATGAAATCGAGATCAGATAATCGCAGAATAACTCACCGGGATGAAGCTTTAGAATCTCTCCCTGAAAGCTGGAGAAGAAGCAAAAGAAAGAAGAAGGATGATGGAGGAAGAAACCCTAAATTGAGCTGTAAAAAAGGGTGATTAGTCTTCGTCGTTGTCTGCTTCGTATGTTGTTGATAGAGAGAGACCTCGAAGCTTCTGGTTCAATTCGGAGAATAGCTTCTTCTACTTCTTCTTCTTCTTTGTATAATAAATGTAATTCCCATGCACGCTAAGTCCCTCTTCTCTCTTCAGTCTTCTTCTGAGTCTACTTTTTTTTTTTTCCGATCTGTTTTTCTATTTTTTTCTTTTTATTTTGTAAAATTTCGAAAAAAGTTTTTTTTTTTTTTTTTGCTGTTTTCATTTTCTTTTTTGGGGATTGTACGGTTCAGACTGAAAAGGCCTGATAAAGATAAAAATTCATTTTTCTTCTTTTTTCAAAAATCAATAAAGTATGTTTATTATATATATTACTCTTCATCAAAATTAAATATCTATTATTATTTGCGAACAATCTCTTGTCCTTTCAATTCTTTAACACCATAAAATGTTATTATTTTTAAGCAGTCTATATAGCTGGTACAATGTTTATGCTATTTAATTTAAAGAAATGTGTCTTCATATTCTAACTTATGATTAGTTTCTTGGTCAATTATCAGTTTTTTTTTTTGAATAATTTGTCTGTTCTTTTTTTGTCAACAATAATTTGTATGTTTAAAAACACATTTACGTTTGTATTGCTCTCTGTTTCTATTTTTTTTTCTCTCAATAACATGTGCAATATAAGACGGTGACATATCAATGACATTAACACAAGTTTTTGGAAAACAGAAATCTAATTAAGTTTTTGGTTAATACTAAACTAACTATTTTTTTTGATACAAAAAGAGTGTGAAATAATAAACCAAGGTGGTAAAAGCTATACACAGTCGGCTTTAATCTATAGGCCAATTTTGAGATTAGTTTTGGACTTCTGGCATCTTCCACCTATTCATAAGCTCAAAATATATGCAGAATACAATTCCACTGAATATGGTAATGACATATATTTTGTCCTTTGACTTTTATATATAAGAATCGGCCTATTATTATGAAAACAAAAAAAAAAAAAAAAACACGATTTGAATTTGATCATATATGATATTGTGGACTATATATAACATGGTGCATGCATATGTAGACGTTAGGTACTTATCAGGTCATTTTAGGTAATAATTTTTTTGCAATTATTAGATAAAGCTATATATTATTTGCATTTGGTTAAATAATAAATGTTGTAGAGAATAATCTAGAGCATAGCAAGTTGAAACATTAGAAAGCAATTTTTTCATACAATCAACAGATATGTTATAAAAATTAGAATGACAATTTATATATATAGTGTTTATTTTTAATGATTTTCTGACTATCAAACCAGCATTTTGATGATGAGATTCAGTCGGAGAAAAATTAAATGAGTTGGAAGACAAAGAAAAAAATAATATAAAAGAAATAAGATATCATTCACCATCATATAATTTCTTATATGATCAATGCGCTTTTTCCCTAATGAAAATATGTTGTATTTGTATATATATTCTATCGAAATCAAATTAATATGATATAAGGATCTATGATTTTTAATTTACCATGAAAGAAAAATTATAAAAATTTATGACGTAAAAGTCGGATATGAGATTTAGATCACGAATCGCATTACGGGGACTTGCACAAAGACATGTTTATCCAACTGTGGATCAGTGGATGGATGGTTGTCATATTAGCCAAACATGTCATGCTTATCCTAGACCTAAAACAAATGACGTATCTATAACTTTAATGATACATGTTGTAGATGATGTACGTTTTTTTTTTGTTTTTTAAGAATCTCTTACAAGTTGAATGTGCTATATGAGTTGAACTTATTCATGTTGCTTCTTGCACAATAATGGAATCTAGATCTAGTGTTTAATTAACAAGAATTCATGCCTATATTAGAAAATATTTTAGCAACGTTTTACTATAGGTTTTTGGATCATTCGATGATATCGTGGCGAGGTTGATTACTAGAGCTAGAGTAGACAAAGTTTTGTAGAGTAGGTCCAAAAATATTTTTTGGCAATTAGTAGACTAAAAAAATGTAATAATCAACCGTAAGTATACGTGTTAAGACAAAACTCGTTTGAAATTAATTCGAATGACCCGAAACATGAACCTGAATTTTAAATCTGTCGCTGCGAGATATTTTGATAGGAACTTATAATTTAAAATATAGAGGTGGATGGTGTGATTGGTATGAATACAGATATGAAAAATCTGGACTCAACCTAACATGGCCAAACACAAGAAGACAAGCATCGACGCTTACGAATATTTTAGTTTCTTTGTCACGATTTGTTTTGTTCAACGTTCGAAGCATCCAATGAACTTTCTAAAAAAGCTATAATTGTAAATTTGTAAACTCATTAGAGTCGCTCATCATCGCATGCGAGAAAACTATACGTAACTACAGTACAAAAACAAAACGAAATCCAGCGTTGTGGTTGCTCATCATCGTCTATGAGAATTAGCTAGAAACCAAACAAGAAATTGACATTATAAAAACTTTGAAATGTCTAAAATTATATGATGCATTAGCTGTCATAAGAAATATAGATGAAATGCGACAGCGAAATAAAATTATACTCTTCTCTTATATCAATTCGATCGTCTTATTATTTTCTTCTATAAAAAATATTGTACTGAAGACCAATTTTTGTTGGTTTTGAGAGGTCATTCTATGGCAAAAATGTAGAAATTTGTGGAGAAGATTTTGACTTTGTAGAAATATTCAGAAAAAATTTTAAATATTTTTCGAACCGATCCTAATTCGTTTGGAGGAAGAATTTTGAAACAAAAAAGTTAGAAACCTTTTAAAGATATTTCAAATATATTTAAATTTTTGGTATATCATAAAAATAACCAAACCATAAAATGATGTTTTTACGGAAATTTCTCTAAAAAAACACACTTCACTTTAACAAAAAAAACACACTTCTCTTTTTTTCTTTTTTGGATATCATGGGAGAGACATACAAAATTAATATCACGATCATCATAAAAATGTATTATTAGTACTTCCTTTATGTCAACTCGTCCATAAAATCCCTATGTGCTTTTTTCAAAATTTGCAGTTTGTACGAAATTCTTTATTGTGTTTTATTCGTCGACATATACATCTACGAACAAGACGAAAACCCTAAAATTATAAATTAACGTTAAACAGTAAACAAATATCAATATTCCTTTTGTGAAATAATAAACAATTATCGTAACAACTTGAGAGAATTTGCTTTAAAAGTCTAAACAGGTTAAATCAGAACAGTAATACTAATAGTTGTTGAAACAAAAAGGACGAAATAATGAATTGAAAACAGAAGAATTGCATGTGATTTTAAAAGAAAGAAAGTAATAAAAATAGGAGATGATGTGGTTGTCACGTAACGCACATCGAGACAAGCCAAAAAAAAAGTGGTGTGTGGCCCTTCTTCTGTTCTCTTCTACCTTTTTTATTTGTCCCTCTCCTTGCCGTACTTCTCGTTGCTAAGTATCAAAGATCTAATTACCTTCTTTAATTGTCTTTTTAAGCTATCATTAACCTAGTTTTCTTTTTATTAGTTAACTCTCTGCATGGATCTGATTCGTTCCCCATACACCACACGAAGAATCGATCCTATCCACGATGACCCATCTCTAAAAAATCAACAAATGTCTTTTTCTTTTTCATCATAGTGTTTTTCAATCTTTGAGCTTATGGATTCGCAATTCAAGATTGCATAGTGGATCTTTGTCAGCACAACAATTGAGCTTATGATTAGAATGCGAATCTACAAAACTATCGACATTTATTAAGCTTTTAATGCTAGTAGTTATGCTATGAGGGTTTCAATTTCTCGAGTTAAGGTTGTAATGATAGTACAATATTTCAAAAGTTGAGTTATATAACAAGCACTTTGTAATTAAATGCAGAAAGTATATATTTAAATAACAGGAGGTTGCACTTAGAATAAATTTTAAAAAATATTAACAGGAAACATAGAACTGTTTAAGAGAATAATACTTTTAAGTTTGCCTTTACTAGGGCCCTAGCCATTATTACCTCTTCAAATTCACCAAAAAGAAACTTATTAGATTTTTTTTCTTCTTTTTAAAATATTTTCTATCATTTGTCAATGTCACATCACCTATCATCTATCAAACTATCTCTCTTTTTCCACCTCTCGTCCTTTTTTTTATTCATCACTTTCATCATTCATTCATGCATCTCTGCCCTCATTCTCTATATATCTCTCTCTAGTCAACCAAAAATTGCCTTAAGGAAACCAAAACAGAAATCAAATTGAAAAGGATGTAACATTTTGTTTTTTTAATCGGGGCCAAAACCAGCACGACGGGCTTCTTGTGTTTTTTTATTCTAAAGAATATTTAATATCATATTTTCAAAAAAAAAAAAGTAAAATATTGATTGTCGATTGTTTGACAAAAAAAGTTAATTGAACTAAAACAGTGGGTCAATATGGTCACAGCCTCCCATTTTTGAATATATATATGCTTATAGATTTCAACATTTCAATACACTGAAATAAAGTTTAAATTAATTCATATTTTTCACATAGATATATTTCAAAACATCTGGTTTTGTAAACTAACTTGGTATTTTAATATAGAAATTAGAAGATAGACTAACCCAAACCAAAAAAAAAAAACTGGCAAGACAGATAAAATTATATCAGTTACCATAGTTGAAAGTTTATTTTGTTTGATGATTCATGCATTTGATTTATTGTTTCGAGTCTTTATAGCTATGTGTTATTTCCCCAGGGGTTGTTTCTACAATATCATGGCTAAAAGATTTGAATTGGGGTTAGACTAGTAATATTTGGGGATTCTTCTAATCTTCTACCGGTAAAGCTTGGTTGTGTCAAAATGTATAGTTTCGAACACAAGAAAATAAAAACAAAACTATTAAACCCATTAATCATAATGAAGCTATGGTTTCTAAAGATCAATGGGCTTTGAATATCTTCATAAATAAATCATTCTGTTTTACCTACTACTCCACTAATCATATGCCCTCGACGATCGAAGATATTATTTGCATTTTACGTTTTTTGTTTGGTGTACTTATGAAGAAAGCCTTGGACATCTCTGTTTCAGAGCAGTAAGTCTCATGATCTTGAAAAGGATTCTTCAAGAAGCACCGAGTAAGACAAGTGTCCTATGAATGATTGATACATGTCAAAATTGTTTCAAACATACAGAATCTTGAGCTCTTTATTTGTTTTTGTTTATTTTTATAGAATTGTATGTGTCAAGGACAATGAACACATGTTGTGGACTCATATTGAGTGGCCATGAATGATATGGTCAAGTAAGATAGGGATAGTGTATGGACCGGTAAGTACTGTTAGGTTGACTTGTTTTCACTAGAAAACGGAATAGCTTCCACTCCGTCGGTCCCTTAATTTAACTTCAAACCACCAAAACCAACATATGAAAACTAGTAATTCAGTTTTTTACCTTTTGAAATTTGAAAACAATATTAAACATCTTGCAAAAGATTATTTTTGTGTCAATATATATGTATTTGGAGTAGCGAACAACAATATTAAATGGCCCAACTACATCTGATAAGCCCATCAAGTATAATAAGCCCGTTTACGATAAATACTATGTTCAGTTTACAATAATACCCTTGACCTTCTTCCTCGTGCTAGAATCTTCTTCATAATTTTAATTCATCCTCCATTAGAATCCCTTAGGGTTTTTTTCTTCACACAATCAGACTCAGCGAATCGACGAAGAGACTTCTACGAGTGGATGATGAGTTACGAAGGTAACGGAGATGGCGTCGCTGTCTCCACCGCAATCAACAACAACAACAACGAGGACTACATACCTATGAAGAGTTCGCCTTTTCAGTCCCTTGGTGGCGAGGATGGTCACGAAGACTCCAAGTCTCGAGTATGTACACTTGATCCTTTACATATCCTTCTCTTCGATTCTTTGGCTTCCAGGCTTCTTGTTATGTTCGGACGGGTAGTCATAATAGTTGTAATTTGGTACAAATTTCATGTTCTGCCTCTTTTGTTTTCTTGAAATCTGGATTTGATACTGTGATTTAAGTTATTTTTCTGAATTTAGGCGATGGCTTAGCTTTGTAAAGAGTTGAATTTGAGTATATATGCATTGGTTTGAGCCTCTGGCTTTATAGACATTATAGTATCATATCATGTCAAGTGTTCATATATGCTCTTAGAGTGATATTATATACATTTTGACATTTGTTTCCAGGAGGAATCTGATGATCTTGAAAAGGATTCTTCAAGAAGCAAGGAGAAAGACAAGGAAAATGGACGTGACAAAGACAGAGATAAAGATCGTGATGATCATCGTGAAAGGGAGAAGAGCAGAGACAGAGATAGGGAGAAGAGCAGAGATAGAGACAGATATAGGGAGAAGAGTAAGGATAGGGAACGAGACCGTCATCATAGAGATCGTCATAGGGACCGTAGCAGAGAACGTAGTGAGAAAAGGGAACGGGAGAGAGATGATTTGGATGATGATCGTCTTCATCGCAGAAGTCGAGACCGTGACAGGTACTGACTGTGTGTTGCAATGTTTTTAGATTGTTTTAAATTTAAGTTGAATATGTCATCATTTATTTATAGGAGGTCTCGCGATCGAGACAGAGAGGAGAGGCACAGGCGACGCTCACGCTCTCGGTCAAGGAGCCGCTCTGAACGTAGGTCAAGGTCAGAACATAGGCATAGGTCTGAACATAGATCACGTTCTCGCTCACGATCACGTTCAAGATCGAAGAGGTACCTGTGTTCTCTGTTATTTTTATTTCTTATATAACAAATTCATTTTGTGGCGACATTGCAATATCATAGATATCATATCAAATTAACTGTATAAGCTGTATTGGTCTGTAGAAAATCTTTGTTCTTGAGGTTTATTTGCAGTTGTATTATCATATTTGGGAATGTACTTATGTACGAACGGAAAACTTAGTGTGATCTGGGTTGTTGATGTTTATGCGTGTTTCTTAGGTTTAGTTGAGGCATTATTTTTTCGTAGTTGCTTCGACTGATATCTGACCGCTTATTTTTTGCTCTTTCAGCAAGAGGGTTAGTGGATTTGATATGGCGCCCCCTGCTTCTGCAATGTTAGCTGCTACTGCTGTTGCTGCTGCAGGTATATGCTTCATCATCTACTCAACATTATTATATTTCTTAACTGCTTGTTGTTTTTGGTTTTACGTAGTTTGGAAAGATCATAATCAATTACACGCTGTGATTTTGGTAAGCTGCGTTTATTGTTTACTCGTGAACAGAGGACTTTAAAGTCTTACTTTCTTCGTAGGATGTCGTGTTATTTTTGTTGCCTGGTGAAGTGGTTTTGGAACTGAGAAGTTTTTTGTTTTGTCTTTTTTTTGGTGGTGTTTGTTTGTTTCTGTGTCTTGTCTTTTTGTAGTAAGAAGGCTATGTTGGGTTAGTTGCCCCATTATGCTGACAATGAGCCGGCCTCTCTAGCTTTAATTGTACAAGGAGGAATCAGTGCAACGGTTGTCATGGGTATTTTTCATCTTCAACTGGCAACTATATGCCTGTTTTCTAGCCTTACAAATTTTGACAACGCGAAACGGATACACATTTCATCTTAATATTCATAAGTTGTTCGGATATATTTACGGTTCGGTTTTGCTGGTAGGAAGTTGTTATTTGTAGCTTTGTACTTATTGGTAGGTCTACTCCTCTGGGAAACATAATAGTGGTCTAAAAAACATTAAATGACACTTACCACATTACCTAGCAGGCCAGGTTCCTAGTGTCCCACTCCCAACTGCTGCTACTATTCCAGGGATGTTCCCCAACATGTTCCCCATGGTCCCTGGTCAGGTATAAATCCGTACTTTTTGCTTCTTTGTTATCTAGATGTTCCTCTATTCTTCTGTTTGATGCGAACATGCTCATAACTTCTCATATTTTCATTTCATCTAGCAACTTGGCGCTCTTCCTGTGATGCCGGTTCAGGCAATGACTCAGCAGGTAAAATCTATCGCCATGAGTCTGTGTTATTCTTAGGTTCGTCACCATTTGTCATAATTCCCCTCCTAAAATGTATTATTATCTTAGGCAACTAGGCATGCTCGGCGAGTCTATGTTGGTGGCCTTCCACCAACTGCAAATGAACAGGTTTGTTATTATGTCTTGTTTCAAGGCTTTGTGACTTTTTGTTTATTATGGTCTAGCTAAGCCATTGGCAATGTCCATTATATGAATTACTAAGAATGGGTTTCCATGTTCTAGTCGGTGGCAACGTTCTTTAGCCAAGTGATGTCGGCCATTGGGGGAAATACCGCTGGGCCAGGTACTGAAAAGTTCATTTTTTGTTGTTCAAGGTTACTGCCATGTCTAGAGTGCTCATCCTTTTGGGATTTCTTATACATAGGTGATGCGGTGGTCAATGTTTATATAAACCATGAAAAGAAATTCGCTTTTGTGGAGATGAGATCTGTTGAGGAGGCTAGTAACGCAATGGCATTAGACGGCATTATACTAGAGGTGATTTATTTTCTCATCTACAATTTGGCTTTTATTAGTTACAGTCTGTATTGTGTACTGAAATCATAGCTTTGAGCATCTCCAGGGAGTTCCTGTAAAGGTGAGGAGGCCAACTGACTATAACCCGTCCCTTGCTGCATCTCTTGGTCCAAGCCAGCCTAATCCCAGCCTCAACTTGGCGGCTGTTGGATTGTCTTCGGGGTCTACTGGTGGGCTTGAGGGTCCTGACCGCATTTTTGTTGGCGGGCTTCCTTATTACTTCACAGAGACACAGATCAGGGAGCTTTTAGAGTCTTTTGGGCCCCTAAGAGGTTTCAACTTGGTCAAAGACAGAGAAACTGGAAATTCGAAGGGATATGCGTTCTGTGTTTACCAAGATCCTTCAGTAACAGATATTGCATGTGCTGCTCTAAACGGAATTAAGATGGGCGATAAGACACTTACAGTTAGGCGTGCAATCCAGGGAGCAGTTCAACCTAAACCCGAGCAAGAAGAAATCTTACTACATGCCCAACAACAGATTGCCTTTCAGGTGAAGGATTCAAATTCATTTGCTTGATTGTCTGTTTTCGTTATAGTTCGTTTCTGTAAATCGTTTTGCATTCTTTCTATCTAGAAGATGACTAATTAAATCTTATTGTAACAGAGGCTTATGTTACAACCAGGAGGTACGCCCACCAAGATTGTCTGTTTGACTCAAGTGGTTACAGCTGATGATCTTAGAGACGATGAAGAATATGCAGACATAATGGAGGACATGAGAACAGAAGGTGGAAAATTCGGTAAGCAATTCGACGGCACTTTACCATAGCACATACTTTGCTTTTTTTTTCTTTTCAGATGGTCCAAATCAACTTTGATAATTCTTTGTTGTGTGTGTGCAGGTAACTTGGTGAACGTTGTGATTCCGAGGCCTAATCCAGATCATGATCCAACACCAGGAGTTGGAAAGGTTAGGTTTCAATTCCCAGAGACAAGGCAATGTCTACCAAATTCATATATATTGATGCACATGCTAATGATAATATATGTTAATGCAGGTTTTCTTGGAGTATGCGGATGTGGATGGCTCATCAAAGGCCAGATCAGGGATGAACGGAAGAAAATTTGGAGGAAACCAAGTGGTGGCTGTGTATTACCCTGAAAATAAGTATGCGCAAGGCGACTACGAAGATTGAGCTATCTATGTAACGTCTTCTTCTTAAGCTTTAGTTTGGATCTCTTAGCACAAACAAGTTTGGATGTTTTTTGTTTTTGTTTACATGTTAAGGTCTCTCTACTAAATAGAGATTTGGTCGTGTAGAAAATGACTGCAAGAGTATGAATGAATGTAGTACTTATCCAGGCACCAATCAATCGTGTGTTTTTGGTTTCATTACTAAAGCTTTTTGTTTTTGTCTAACAAGTTAAAAGATCTAACAACAACAAATTATATACTAAATGCATAGCAGAAACCATCAAAAGAAGGTTAACAAGTCCACTCCATTTGTTCAACTTCTACTTAGCAATATGTCATTTCATATAATAAATAAATAAATAAAGAAGGATCAGGTAAGCAATTAGCACCAGTGGTCTAGTGGTAGAATAGTACCCTGCCACGGTACAGACCCGGGTTCGATTCCCGGCTGGTGCAATGAGCTGTGAAGAAATTGGCAAGCGTTGGTTGGGTCCTTCGCATTCTTCTGACTTCTCAGATTGATAGCCTCGACTCTGAGCTCTCTTTTTTTTTCTTTTCTAATGCATGAGTTTTATAGTTGCAGACCTAGTAATTCAATATCCGATTCTTGCTATGCAAGACATCAGTATATATTGAGTTGTTTATGCTAATAGTAACAACTTGTGAGACGTGGTGGCTTTTGGGGCTATAAAGTTTACTTAAACCAAGACTCGCAAAGCTGTTACAATGTATCACAGCAAAGGGTCCTAGGGCCAACTCTGTCTATCTTGACACATAATGTTTGAAATTAGTCTCAACTCTCAAATATAGAACGTTTTTAGGTTTCTTTTAATTTATTAGATTTTCTACTCTTAGTTTCTGTCACTTTAATAGTTTATAACTATTTGAATAACTGAGTATGTTTTCCTATTGGCACAACTACCTGACTCCGGAGATGGCAGGTCGAATCGATGCACTGATGTATGAGAAATTTAAGGGCTCTGGTTTGCTTGAACATAATAAATGACGGGGTCGTGTTCTCGGCGATGACTTATAATCATTATATGTTTTTTTTTTCTTTCTTTTGTGAGGTTGATTCTACATGCGTGTTAAGTTATTTATCGTCATGAATATATGTTGTTTCTGTTTTCACCAAATGTACTGTTTCTATAAACAAAGGACTTGGTTATCTTTGAATGCGTGTGCAAACGTCTTCATTCTATTCTATACAAAATGTATATACACTAGTATTCAAAAGCTTATTATATTTGGTTTCCTTTACTTCCACTGTGAGGGTTAATTTTGGAATATTGTAGTCTTATAATAAATATACAGAAAAGAAACATTGAGACAAATAGCACTAGTGGCCTAGTGGTAAGTTAGTTATCTACCACAGTTGAAGGCCCGGGTTCGAATTGTGGCTGGTGCAGAGCTGTGAAGAAAATGGCTTTAGCGTTGGTTGGGTCCTTCGCATTCTTCTGATTTATCAGATGAGATTTGGCCTTGTCCGAGCTCTCTTTTTTTTTTTCCTTTTCTTTTTTTTTTTTTTTTCTTTTACGTGGCTTGGATGGATGCGTTTACTTAACTGGGAACTTGCTTCTCAAGACATCAGTATATAATTAAACAGCTTGTTGGACTTGTGGCATGGGGCAAGTCTATCTCTCTCGATAGATGGTCCAGGGGTGTTCCGGTGGTTTTTATGAGCAAGCCCCTGCTTTATAACGTTGGTTAGCTTAGTAATCTGATTCTTTATAATATATGTACCATCTCAATAGAGTGTTAACACATGTTACATGTATGAAGATACGTTACCCTATCTCTTAGAGAAAAGTTTTACCCAATAAATGTCCTGAATTCAAGATTTCCTGATATCTAATTGCTGAGATTAAAGGATAGGCGGCATTTTCGATGGCTTACTTACGTTACCATATTTATTCATTAATATAACTGGTAAAGCAGTTTCAAAACTAAACCCAAACCAAATCTTTTGTAGCATTCATCTTCAACATATAACACAACATTATTGGTTTAAGATTTGAATAGAGTTTTAAAGATTTTAAATGTTATGTAGAATCTGTTGTTATTAGATCAAGATTTTGTTAAACTCTGTTAAAGTTTAGTGTTATTAGTTTGTGATTTGTAAAAAATCATTTAAATTCTTAACAAATCCGGGTTATTGGATTCAGAATTTTATAAAATCATTAAAAGTTTTGTGTTATTTAATTAAAACAAAAAAATCTAGGATTGTTAATGAATTAAATTATTATGTTTATTGGTTCATGATTTTAGATACTTTCTTTACAAAATAAAGTCATGGAAAGTATCATAAAAATACAGGAATATTTTAGAAAACTAATTAACAAAACTCTCTAGCAACCTTTAAAATTTTTTCCACTTATTCAATTTTAATGATTTTGTTGAACTTTTCAAAAATCTATATAAATCTCAAATCAATACCACCCCCTCAGATCCTCTTTCTCTATCTCCAATGGAATCATACACTACCGTACCGAGCCACCATGAGGTCGAGAGAGAGCCAACAGAGTTCGAGAAGAATCAGAAACGGTACCAAGACCTAATTGCCACCTTTCCTCACACGAAAGGTTGGAAAGCAAATGCTCCGATGATCGAGTATGGTGGTTACTGGTTCGCACAGCCTCATCTAGAAGGTTGCCTTTACGGGCAAGAGTTCTTCCAAGCGCGATCCATTGACTTCCTCATTTGTAGCTCCATCAAGACAGGTACCACTTGGCTCAAGGCTCTAACTTTCGCCATCGTCACTCGATCTCGCTTCGAGGATTCTTCTAACCCTCTCCTAAAACGTAACCCTCATGAGCTTGTTCCTTATATTGAGAGCGAATTTGCTTTCTTCCCTCAAGTTGATGTTATCAAAGACAAAGGAAACACTCTGTTTTCCACTCATATCCCGCACGGGTTACTACCAAAATCTGTAGCCAAGTCGGGTTGTAAGATGGTTTACATATGGAGAGACCCAAAGGACACTTTCATCTCCATGTGGACATTCTTCCAAAAGCAGAGGTTAGACTTTGGCCCTCTCACTACTCTTGAGGAGTCTTTTGATATGTTTTGTCAAGGTGTTTCTATGTATGGTCCTTATCTAGACCATGTTTTGGGGTATTGGAAAGCTTATCAAGAGAATCCAGACCATGTTTTGTTCCTCAAGTACGAGACAATGAGAGCTGATCCATTGCCGTATGTGAAGAGATTGGCTCAGTTTATGGGGTATGGATTCACAGAAGAGGAAGAGAAGAAGGGTGTTGTTGAGAAAGTTGTGAATATGTCCAGTTTCGAGACGTTGAAGAATCTTCAAGTGAACAAAGGGGAAAAAATCAGAGAGGACATTCCTCGTGTTCATTTCCCGAACAGCGCCTTTTTCAGGAAGGGGACGGTCGGAGATTGGCAGAACTATCTGACTCCGGAGATGGCAGAAAGAATCGATGCATTGATGCATGAGAAATTTAAGGGCACTGGTTTGCTTGAACATGACTAATGATCGGGTCTGTGTTCAGGGCAATGACTCATCCTTCTATGCCTTCGTTTTCTCAGTTTTAATTATATGGACTTAAGTTATTAATTGGCAAGAATAAATCTCGTTTCTGCTTTGTCCAAATGTACTGCTTTAATAAACAAATACATTGGTTTTGTATCCATTATTCATCTTTGATAAATTGATGTGTTTGCAAAGTCTTGATTCTTTGCAAAATAGTACTCCCTCTGTTCTAGTTTAACTGTCGTTGTTTTTGCACACAAATTAAGGAAACTATTAAATTTTATGTTTTGCCCTTCATTAATATATTTTATAATTTTTTCATTGGTTGAAAATTTAAAACAGCAGGGATAAGATTGGAATATTCATCAAATATCTGCATTGAAAATCTAAAACGACAATTAATATGAAACAAAAATTAAATCCTAGAACGACAACTAAATTAGAACGGAGGGAGTATCTTTCTCTTGTTATATAAATTAATAATATGAAACGTTTTTATACAGTTCCTTAAATTATTACTGACAACACCTCAAGAAATAATTGATACTAAAAGCGACAAAGAAACCATTATTATTATTTTTGTTATTTTATGTATATCAGTTTCAATCAAACTGAACAAGATTCTTGTTTTAGTTTAGTACGTAGCTTCATTCCGAACCAACAAAATTATATAAAAAAGAAATCCAAAAACAAGATGATTTGTGTAGATTGATCGGATCAGAATGGATCAATGTGGAAATCAGTAAAAAAATCATCTATGAGTAGAGTATCCTCCTCGTTCTTTAACAAACTCACAGAAGCAGAAGTTTCGCCTTGTTCGAACTTGTGAATTTGATTTGTGTCTTCGTTGCCAAGCCGAAGAACCTCCTTCCCCTTCTTTTGATGAGTCACTAAATTCCTACCTATTTGATTGCTCTTCACGGCATCATCTAACCGGAGCCTCGCATAGTTCAACATACTAGAAACAGCATCGGCCGCCTCGTTTAACTCGTCCACGTTCTCTGATACGTCAAAACCTTTGTCTTCCCACCAAAACCCTAACCCTGATGAACTGTTGTTCTCTAATTGGTTTGCTGGAGGATGAGGACGCTGGCCGTTGAGCAGAGTAGAGACAACGTGATCAACAGAGGGATGGCCTAACGAGTAGAATGAAGCGTGAGAGTTGGCAGTAAGAGGAGTCGCTAAGATTGCGATTTGAGTGCCTGGAGAGAGAAGACAGAGCTTTGAAGCTTTACGGAAGAGACCTTCTTTGCGTTTTGTGAAAGCAACCGTCTTCTTATCTTTCCTTTCGATGTTCTCAATCTTGATCTTACATTTTGTGCCTCCCATATTTGCTAATTCTAAGACAAGAAACACAATTACACACACAAACGGAGATTGTTTGCATCGTCCTCTATATACGAGTGCACTCTTTTCACCTCCCATATTTACTGATTTGATTCTCTGTTCGGAAAATTTCCATAATCGAATGTTTCCTAATTTTTCCCTTTTTTACTATTTTAATAAATACACAAGAGTAGTCTTTTTTCTATTTATTTTTTCCCTTTTACACTTTACCTCGGGAAAAAAAAGTAAAAAACATAACCAACACTTACCTTAGAGACGGTTTCTTGCAAACCAAGAAACACACTAATCTGTTCGGAAGAATCTGATATGTTAACGCAGCTCATAGGACATGGTGGCTTAGGTATAAAGATTTGTTTAACCTAACCCTAGATCACAACCCGGTTCATAATCTCTCTATGGCTAAGGAACTATAGGCAAATCTGTTGCTTGACAGGTGGTCTAGGTGCATACCTCGTGGACAAATGGGAATTAGGAGCGTGCCATTTACAACAAAATTATATAATCACAATTTTTGTAAAGGTAGATATTTTCTATAGCTTATTTTCTTTGGGTAAACTGTAGTAAAGCTTATTAACCGTGTTACTTTTTGTTCTTCAATGCCTTTTTGTGGGACTTACTCGCACTCCAATCGGGGTCATCATCGTCTGCTACATTCGGACAAATGTTCTCGTCTCTTCTCCTCTTCCCTGAACCAGGACCTGTTCTATTGTGGTCGTTGATGGTTGATTCTATGGTTGCCAATAACCGATCTCCGTACTTGCTCACCTTGGCTCTGTTGAGAGTTTGAAAGATAAACATCACCAAATCCCTAAGTTTTGTTTCATTGCTTTGGTTAGAGAGAGTAGAGTTTAGAAAGCTTAACGATACTTACTTTCCTAGACCATTGATATCGAGGAGTTCCTCTTTAGTTTTGGGAAGACGTTTACTTATCTGCTGAAGCGTGGCATTGCTACAAACACATACGGATTTTTATATTACTTATGACCAGAGAAAGAAATAAAAAAAATGCTCATGAAACGGATTGTTAACTTACCCAAATATATGGTATGGCGCCATAACTCCATCTGAGGATTCTTTGACAATATCAGTACGAAGCTTTTTTAAGGCTGTCAACAAATTGTCGGAGAGATTCTGTCCCGACATTGAGAAAAATGAAGCAGCCTTAAGCATTTCAGAGTGGTGGTTTAATCTTTGAGCTAGAAAAGGAAAACAAGTATTCAAGAAGATATACCGAATCTTTTGGGGCAGCATTCGCCATTGGAAGAGTAGTTTGCTTTAATATAGCTTTGGCTGGGTTTGCTGTAGATTTGCTCGGCTTTAACACTTTCACGGTCGAAGGAAATCTGTAAAAGATATGTCAAATCTCATTAAACTTAACCTTTATCAAAACAATTAGTAGCAGCAGCGGCATTGCAATGAGAGCGCAGATCGATTTTCAGGCAGAAATCATAAGGCTCTGGTGCCCCAGTATCATTTCCTTACGTTTGACCTACTGATGACACCGACTTGGTTGCAAGTAGTTCATGTGAACACTAAAGAAATCTCGAGTGTAAAGTCAAACCTCATTGTTATAGTCTGGCCTCCAGAAAGAAGTGAGGCAGCCTTTGATCTATTCACCTATATAAAAAGATAGATAAATGGATGTTACCTGTGAATACAGATATATTTGTACACGATCACATTCATTCTTAAGCAAAATTAACCAGAGCGGAAAGCACACAGACCAATATTTTACACACAAAAAAAAACCCTCCAGCAACAGCGATAGATATCCACATAGATCTCTATTTACAAAAACAAACATAGTTAAAAGCGAAATTCGATATGTACCTTCAGCAACGACGATACAGATCCATACAGATCGCTTTTTCTTACACCCTCTGCAAGAATATCCTCTGTCACAAGATAGTGCAAGATACGAGAGGCTTCACTTTTTGCCAAATGCTTTCCTGCTCCGTGCAGGTGCAAAGTATCATGTCTGTGTTTCTTGACCTAAAAGCCGAAGGCCAATTACAAGTGGTTCAGTGAACTGATAGGATTCATGGGCTTGAGGACACCAGCGAACTAAAGTACACAGTGTTTATGAGACAGCAATGGTTCTAATTAACAGGTTATGGAAATAGAAACAAAATAAATGCGTGGTTAGCACACATACCATCTGGTTCAAGGATCCCCTGTAGAGTTCTACAATATGAGCTGACGAAAACCTTTCTCCTGTTAACTTCACCAGTTCAACCTATAGCCACAAAAGATTGTGGTACATTACCCCATACAACATCCAGCAGGTACAGTACATGATGAACTGAAATGATTTCTATACCAGTTGCCTTGCAATCAAAGTTACATCTTTTTCAATCAAACTTTTGCTGCTGGAACAATTATCACATGTGTTTTTGCAGTTTGTCGAATCAAATTTCTCCCCCAAATGAACTAGCTGTAAGAAACGTCGACAATCCACCTCATTTTCACAGTAACTAACCTGAAGCAGCAAAATTTGAAAATCTATCTCAGCAAGTAGAGTTAGAACCTGGAAAGCAAACACAAGGAATCTTGCCAATATATACCATGCGGAGAAGGTTTTCGGTGTTCGATTCGAGCATCCTCCCTGAACTTGCTTTACGATTATATCCCATTGTCATTTGATGGCCTTGGCCAAGTCCTCCTTGGCTAATCATATGCTTCACTCGAATCTGAACAAATAACCACAAACATGACCATGAGTGTAGCCGTGTAGGTATTCTCCAGGTAACTTACTATAGTGTCAGATTAATCCAACTTACATAATCAGTATAACTGTAATACAAAACACATGATGACCTCTGGCCGTCTCTACCAGCACGACCACATTCCTTGCATGAGAACAAAGTAAGGCTATCTGAGTTTTTAGCTGTTATAACGTTGTACTCGATTGATGTAAATCAGTTAACAAGAATATTCATAATTAAATGTTCAGTAAAACACACCTGATGATAGCCTTCTATGGACTTTGGTAGAGAGTGATGAATGACAAATCGAACATCGGGCTTATTGATTCCTGAAAAATCAAGGTTAGCATGCAGCAAACTTTAATCAATCAAAGTGACCGAGACCATTCATTACCCATTCCAAATGCCACTGTAGCACATATTATATTGATTTCATCCTTGCTCCATTTGTTCTGTACAAAGGCACGTTTACCAGGATCCATATTGGCATGGTAGAAAGCCGCTTTATGGCCAAACGCCTGAAATTGAAACACAATATGTAAACATTTCCATATTAACAAGATACGAGAAAGGAAAATAAACAACCTACCCGCAATGTTTCTGTGACTTTTTCACAGTCCATTCTTGAAAGACAATAAATGATGCCACATTCATCGAAATGGTGTTCCTTGATAAACCTGTCAATATCTTCCAGACACTTATTTGTCTTGGGCACAACAGAATACCTGCAATGTGTTTTAGTAAGCAACACGAAGAATTCGTATTAAGCTATTTTCAATACATTACCATAGGTTTGGGCGATTAAAACTTTGCCGGAAAACAACACAGTTAACCAGACCAAGAGCTTGCACAACATCTTCTTTTACACTGGCTGTTGCAGTAGCTGTCAAAGCTAAGACGGGAATATTAGGAAACTTCTGTTTCAGAACACCAAGAGCCTGCATGTTGCAGCATTGTTTTTGGAGTAAAAAGAGGAAGGTTATGTTTCTTCAAAACAGTAATGAGAATGTAAAGGAGTGTCTGTTTTAAGCTTTAAATAGGCTTAACCTGGTAGTCTGGTCGAAAGTCATGCCCCCACTGACTCACGCAATGAGCTTCATCAATAACAAATCGAGCAAGCAAACTACGGGAGTTTAAGCTTTCAAGATGCCTTAAAAGGGAATCACTTCTGTAGTTAAGAAAGAGAAGCTTCTTATTAGCACTACTGTCCCACATCTATGCCAATAACCAATCCTAGAATTATAAGATGTAAGACTTCTAACGAAAACTACTGCCAGTATCTAATGTGGTAATAAATTACAACACCAGCTAGGCAGCTAGTATAATTTAATCCAAGCAAAATCTAATATCAGTAAAGAATCTGATGGGAATTGTGCCAAAATCAAGCCCACAGTCTCTTGAGCAACATTCACCAGTCACCAAAAAAGTTATCTTAAGGGTTTGGATGTTCTTAGGCCTTCTACGGCTTTGACTTGTTCCACTCCTAACCGGTGTGAGATTTTTCAATACCCACATTTTTTTGAGAATCAACAACTAAAGAAAATAATGACTCACTTTGCCACTTTTTCTGGTGTGACATACAGTAACTTGTATTTAGAATTCTCAGAGCTCAGCTCCTGAAGTATCTCTAGTTGGTCAGCCCACTCCATTCCAGCACTTAAGGAAGCAGCAGGTATATTGGTCTATAGCCATGAATTAAAAATCACAGTGTATATTAGGAAAATATTTCTCAGTACAACTATTAAATAAAACAGACGACAGAAACAACATATCTGGGGTTGCTGAAATCCTCACCTGCAATAAGTTCATTATCTGGTCTTGAATGAGTGAAACAAGTGGAGAAATGACTAACGTTAATCCTGCACAGATGAGAGCAGGGAGCTGCAGAGAAACAGATGTTACGATGGCGTTTTCAGGTTCTAAATACAGAGAAACTCATCTGAAGTATAACTTCCACCAGGACAGATACTAGCTTATAGTTTTACCCTAGGACACAATTCGAAACTGTCATCTCTTTTTTACAGGATGTAAGCAAAAATCTGTGTTTAGAATAAAAACCAGAAATACAACTTTTCAATGGCATTCAAAGTAACAGTTAAGATGTCGGTACCTGGTATGTCAAGCTTTTCCCCCCTCCAGTTGGCATTAAAACAAAAACATCACAACCACTCATTGTAGCATTGATAATCTCTCTTTGGTTGGGTCGAAATGAGTGGTTTCCAAACACTATTTTGTTATAGACCTAATCATTTCAATGTAGCGCATAAGTACACAGGAGAGATGTAAATAAAATAACTGCGGAAGACAGATAACCAATCACCTCAAGATTTTTCGTCCAAGAAAAATCACGACTGCTCCACTTTTTTTCATTTGAACTCTCCGTATAAGTGACGTCTATAATCTCGGGAATTTGTTCCCTCTCTACAGGACCGGATGAAATACCATTCCTATCTTCAGAAAATAAATAGCCTTCTGGCCTATTCCAGTTATCAGTTACATATCTTCCTTGTTCTTTTACGTGAGCTCGAGAGTCTGTCGGAGCATAAACCATCTGAAGATTTGTTGTTTGAGATGTTTCATACTGCAAAGTCTGAGTAGCTGTCAACACCGAACACTGAGATGTTTTCCTTTCTTTATTTTGGATAAGGATTTCGAGTTGCTGAATTTGCTTTTTCAACAGTAACCTAGCAAGTAGCAACAATACAAGTCTCAACAGCTTAGAAACTACGTCAGAACTCACAGCATACTCTCAGTTGTGATGCAATTAACGAAATAAATTTTAAAAAGCAGACATGTTATCAGATGTTTCTTTAGGCCTAATTCTTTTTAGCTGGATACTAATAAGTTTTCTGTGTGAATGAATGTGTCACAGCCTCTGAAAGAAGCTAGATTATTGTCCAAAGACCAAAAAGGACAAAGCAAAGAAAAAGGGAATATTATTGATTGGTGATGGGAATGCAAACCTCTTTCGACGAAGCTGTTCAAAATGATCCGGGCCCAGGCCAGTAGTATCATCGAGGATTTCATTAGATATTGCAAGCAGCGTGTCCTTCATTTGTTCCACATGGGTGGAAGCTTCAGGACAAAGCCCTAGCTGCGTGGATATTAAAGCAAACAAAATGAGACACCTAATTGGTTTATGAAATAATTGGAGAAAGTGAGAAAATTGGTAGGCATACCTTTATTCCATGACTACAGTTGGAACATAATTCAGGAGGCAAGCATTTCTCTTCTTCTCTTCTGGAAGCAAATATATCCACAGATGAAGCTATTGGTGTAAAATTAGATACTGATGGTTGAACGGTACACGTTGACTGGCAGTGTTCCATCACAATTTGGTCTACGTCAATAATCTGCACTCCAAAGTTAGCACACATTAAAGTTGATCTATTCTATCATTCGGCATAAGTAAATATGAAAAGATAGATGGTGCAAACTCCAAAGTTAGCTGTCTAGAGTATCCAACTAACTTTGTAATAATGTTACATTTTCGGCTAGGGCGGAGAGTTACTACAAATCCAATTTGAGATAAAGTTTCTTGCTCACATGGAAAAGTACTTAGATTTCAAAGAAGTTCCCTAGTTGTATCGAGAACATTACCTCAATTATGTCATCATAATCAATCTCATCAAGACTAGCTCGGTGTGTGGAATTTTTGATTGGTGGCATCTCCATACCATTGGTATATTTATAACCGGTTACTGAATCTCTAATCTCATCCTTTACCTGTGAAACCTTGCCAATAGTTATTTTATCATCACCTACGGAAGAGGAGGAGAAACTGTCAAACGATTTTGCAGTGCCTCTTACACGCCGTTGACTATGCTCTGGATGATTATGTGCGTAGAAAGATCCGTCAGCAGTGGATGTAACTTTAACAATGGATCCTTTCGTCGAAGATGAACAATCAGTGCTGCCATCATCAATTGCAGGAGTAATGCCAGGTCTCAGGTAGGTCTTATTTATTGAGAGATTTATAAGAGTACACCAAGCCTGAAAACAGTGGATAACAACTCAAGTTATATATATGTACAATAATTCAAATAAGGTTTATCTGGCAGGGGAAGTTCAATCCGTCAAAAAAAAAACGAATTCAGACACTACGGTGGCCTAAAATATTTACTTAGAGACAGGAAAGGGAAGAAAGTAGCCTATGGAAAAATTTCCTCCACAATAAACATACCGATAGGATTTGGATAAATCAAAATTTTAGTTACCATCAGAAGTTTTCCTTCAATTATACCTTTTCAATTTGTGGCCGTGCCAAAGTTTGCACAGTTAGAGGACAGATGTTTTCAACTGACCTAGACATAGAGGGAAACAAGTTTTCAGATAACGTAGACTACTTCAGCTAATAAATTGATACCTAAAGGCAACTGAGAAAACCTCAAAAGAGTTTCAAACATTGACGTTACTAGAAAGGTAAAAGGATGATATCATGAGCAACTAGCTCTCTTTTAATTGGAGGTGTTGGAAGTAACCGAAGAATGAATCCATACATTACTAGGGGATTTTCACATATTCTAGCTCAATCCTACCTCTATATCCAGAATCATAACAAGCAGTGACACAGAATCAAACGATGCTAGAAAAGCTAGATGATACAGCGTGGTGGAACACTATCCTTAAAGTCAGGGGAGTTAGTTATAAGTGATATAATCTTCAGTAGTAACAAAATAACAGCAGAACTGGACCCAGGGATACGAAAAGACAGAAACAACATCAAAAAGATAGAAAGAGCTGATGGTTCCTCAAAAGAACATATTGCAATACCTTGTTGCAGCTATATCTCTAGCTCTTCCTGGCTTTTGACTTTCTATAGAGTAAAGGAAATTGGAGCTCATAAACTTATTCAAGGATGGTATACACTCAAAAGCCTTGGCATGTTTCGACCAATTTGATTTAACTTCAGGGAGATGATGACTCCCGCTGCATTAATAAACAATCAGAAAGCAAAATTATCAATCAGGAAGATTAAAACAAAAGATTCGTGATAAAAAACCAAAATGGATAGGGATAAGATCAATTTTGCCTCATTTTATTAGCACCGATCATAGATTTACATGCCAAAGAGCTTCCAGCAATTTTATTCCCTCTTGTCACCACCATTTTACTGTACTTGAATTGAAAAAACAAAATTAGTGTGCATTGTGATTAGTTGAATCTGATGAAATTGAGCTGTGATCTATGATCTGGTATGAAAATTACAACGAACTTTGAAAATTAATTTTCAAAATCTGCATAGGAAAACGAAGAACTCTGACCAAATCCAGAAGCTAAGAAGTTATCCAAATCGGAGATAAAGCGATCTTACTATGAATAACGAAGATTCATCTCTTAACACAGAGAACACCGAACAAAACACACAAAAACTTAGCAGCAGTAATCATAATCGAAGCAGGTGGCAAAAAACGCATCGGTGTGAGAAAAAAAAAAGTGAACAAACTAAACCCTAGAAATAACTGGGAAATTGGGAAGATCGAGATTACAATTTTAAATCGATGGAA
This sequence comes from Camelina hispida, assembly GCA_023657505.1. NCBI lineage: Eukaryota > Viridiplantae > Streptophyta > Magnoliopsida > Brassicales > Brassicaceae > Camelina > Camelina hispida. The sequence continues at coordinate 43,574,123 of CP094632.1, forward strand.
AACTCTCTTGCTTCTACGGCGGAATAGCGAAACTCAGCTCCGGCGACGATGAAATCAAGCGGCGAAACTTTTTTCCGGTAAGATCTCGAAGCTAGAGAGAGAGAAGGAAGATCGCGTCTCTTCAATTACAGCGTTCTTCGATTTCCGTATGGCGGGATTGTTAAAAAGCTTCACTCTCTCTCCCCTCAAGTCACCAGTCAGACTCGGTCACTCAGACTCTCAGAGAGTCTCACAGACATCAAAAACAAATATATTTTGAATTTCAATTCCATATCGGTTTTAAAAATCTCAAAGGCGAAATTGTTAATGGGCCTAAGCCCACAAAGCCCAAGTCATAGAGACACTAATGTTTTCCTGGTTCCTCCCACCAACAAAAAAAAACACTGAGCGAAGAAGAAGAAGAAGTGAGCGATTCTACTGAAGACGATTTCTCAATTCTCAGCTAAGGTTAGGGTTCCCTTCTCGATTCTTCGTTTTTGCATGCTATAGCTATTTCTCCTTATATTCCTTCTTAAATCACGCTCTGTAATTCTTCTTCTTCTTATTATTGTGATTTGTGAATGTTTCGTCTTTGATTTGTAGATTCCGGTAATAATAATAAAAAGCAAAGCTTTGGAGTTAGGATATATATTATGGAAGACAGCTTTAGTCAGTTGACTGATGATTTGCTCATCAGAATATTATCATTTGCCCCAATCAAAGATGCCGTAGCTACTAGCATTTTGTCAAAACGATGGCGGTTTCTTTGGACACTATTGACAAGGCTTAACTTTGAAGATAGATGTGTATTGGTTGAGGAAAGCATATTGTCGTCGGATTTCATCTTTGGTTTTTTGCTATTACACAAGTCACATCGTTTTGTGCGTGATCTGAAGATAGATTTTGAGTCTGTCAGTGACCATTGCCGTATAAGGTTACCGAGTGGACTGTTTAGATGTGAAACGCTCGAGACCTTGGAACTCAACAATGTGATTCTTTCGGAAGTTCCTTCTGGGGTTAGCCTTCCATCTCTCAAGACGTTGCGTCTTATATATCTGAAGTACACAGACGAGGAATCTTTCGTCAGGCTTATATCCAGTTCCCCTGTTCTTGAAGATTTGGATGTAAAGAATTCTAGTACGGACAATAATGGGAAGACTTTCACCATTAATGTGCCTTCCCTTCGGAGTTTAACCGTTTATCATATGATGGAAGACGCTGATACGAATGATAATGTGTTTGTGATACATTCACATTCCTTGAACCACTTGGATATTATAGAAGAGTGTGACATTCTAGAAGACTGTGTTAACTTTAATGTCATCGGTGATTTTCCCAAGGTTGTGGAGGCAAGTCTTGACGTTGATAGCCGGAATGTTTTGGAATCTCTAACCTTTGTCAAACGTCTTTCTCTGTCCTTATATTATGGGGTAATTCACTAATTCTCTCTACTCACTTTGAGTTTGATTATTTTTATTCTTCAATCACACTTGCAAACCCGTCACTATATGTGTCTCATTTGCAGGCTCAGTATCCTATTCGTACCATTTTCTTTCAGCTTGTATGTTTGGAGTTCCACCGTTTTAGTGAGAACTGGGCGAATTTGCTTGTGTGTATGCTCCAACAGTCCCCTATACTACAGATTCTCAAGTTTGAAGACGACCATCCGGTACTTTCATTTCTATATTATGTAGAGGCTTAGTTCATGTTTGGTTTCCTGTATATTGGTTTGATCTAATGCGCTTTGTATCATTTGATCGCAGGGTTTTTGGGATCCTGACAAGGGTTGCTGGATTCCGCCGAGTTGTGCTCCTGAATGTTTGTTTTACCATCTCAAAACCTTTGACTGTAAAGACATTGAAGGAACACCAAGACAGAAAGAAGTTGCTATTTATATTTTGAAGAACGCAAGGCAATTAGTTACCGCAACTGTGAGCCAACATGTCTTTGAGGAATTGGAAAATGCAACCACGGGTTCAAGATCATGTGAGCTTACAATGGGCTGAAGAGAAAAATTAGTGTTCAAGGTGGAAATTGAAACTGAAACAATCGTCTTTGGTTGTATGGAAACTGAAACTGAACAATGTCTTTGGTTGTATGGTGTCTGAACCTTTGGGTTATAATGGATTCGCAGGTCAATGATTAGTTTGGTTATTATTATTTGTTAGTGGTATTGTGTTTGTCTTGATAAACAGAGAAGAAATCTGAAATATAATAGATAACTTTGCAAGAGACAGATTCGACAGACCAACGAACACCGTTTCTTTTTGGGTTTTAGAAACTTTTCTTGAAAAGAAAACCAATCTACCAATCTTTTTTTTGTGTTGTTGTTGTGTTTAACTGACTCGGACTTCTCCCATGCTAGCATGCACTTGCTTCACCGTCTTATCATACTCATCTTCTTCGTCTACGTCTTCTTCTTCTACTTCCTCAACTTCTTCCTCTGCATCTTCCTCCTTGCCCTCGGCATGATCTACTCCTCCCCACCCAAATGCTCCTATGGATCGAGAAACTGGAGCAGGAGTTTTTGCCTCTTCAACAATCTTCATAATCTCTTCGACACTCTGGAGAGAGAATGTCGGGTTTTCTTTCCTAAAGTATGCAGCTTGTGCTGTCTCTGTAAGTTCCCTTGGCAGGTTCTTTAGGAACCATGGATGTTTCTTGATTTCAGCTATAGTAATCCTCTGCAGAAAAAACGATAACTTATACAAGTAATTATCTCACACAGGATGGATTAAGCTTTTTGAGAGAGTGATATATATACCTTGATTGAGTTGGCGACAAATATTCGGGAGAGGAGATGCTTGCAATCTTGTGAGATATGGACATAGTCCGGGATCTTGTACTGGACAGCCATTATTCTCTGTAACAATGTGGCTCAGCAGCAATTAGTGGGTCGTGTCGTTTCTTAAAGCAAAGAGTGCAAAAGCAAAGGAACCTACTTGTATCGTTTTTTTGAAGTTTTTGGGATCCTGTTGGTCTTCAAATGGGTATGCTCCCACAAGCATCACATAAAGAGTCACACCACAAGACCATACATCAGCCATCTGAGTGATAGAGAACATATAAGTACAAACCATTGATGATTTCCATAAAGATGCTTCCAAAATCATAACAATTTCATAGTCTTTACTTCTATCAAGATAAATATCGGGATACATTCGAATTCTTAAAAGCCGTGCAGTTCTTTTCTATGAATGGATTAGGGTTACAAAGCTTACAGTTATCATTAGCCTAAAACACACAAGAGTCAGAAAATGCAAGCAATGGATGGCAAACAGATTAGATGATAAACACATCTGGTCATGGATAATAAAAAAAGACAGGATCTTTCTAAATCGCTTAGTAAATGACTGCTCAAATCTACCAAGGCCACAGCAGATTTCTGCTAAGTTGGGGCCTATCTGAGCTTTCTTGATGTATCAAAATATTATGCATGAGCAGAAGTCTCTATCAAGGTGCTAAGCACACTAGATATAAAAAGACTTGAAAACCAATAAGATTACCTTGCCATCATACTCTCTGCGAGAAAGAACCTCAGGAGCAATATAAGCAGGAGTTCCAACAGTTGATTTGGGCCTAGAGTGCAACAGAGAGGACTACAAAAGAAGAAGAAAACAGCTCACATGTAAGTGACAAGGTCCTTGGCAAAATGAAGGGAAAGAGAACAATAAGACAGAAAAGAAATTAACAAATCTGGTGCGAGCTGGGGATAGATGCCACAGACCTTAGAATAACCAAAATCACAGATCTTGAGACGTGGAGCAGGACTTCCATCCAAGAGGGTATTTTCAAGCTTCAGATCTCTGTGACATATTTGCTATGACAATAAAGGAAACAATATGAGAACAAGACAGAGATACCGCAGAAGATTTCGTATATCTCTGAAGTTAAAGATATATCCAATTTCATTCCCGTTACCATAGCGTGGCAATAGCTAACTCCAGATATAAGCTGCTGAAAAAAGTATCTTGCCTGTAAAAAACAAAGATGCACACAACAACAAAAAGCTATCACAATCCGATTCCAACATAAATCCTTGTTTCGTATTATACATGTTATCCTATTTTCCTTTACTCTCAATCAACCAATCTAGAAATTGATCAACTGAGTACACAAACCACTATGACATTTAAAAATTGACAAAGAGAAGCAAGAGGCGGTCACCTCATCCTCACTGAACCTTCCAGCGGTACAAATACGCTCAAATAGCTCACCACCAGCAGCATATTCCATAGCAATGGCGATATGCGTTGGTGTCAAAACCACCTGGTAACATTAAATAAAAAACATTACCACATAACATGAAGAGAGCAGCAACTATATAGGCCTATAGAGGCAGTCACACAGTTACTAACCTCTTTAAAGCGGATAATATTAGGATGACGAAGTGATCTATGATTAATAATCTCTCTCGCCACGTTCTCATCAATCTTATATCAAATTCACCCAAAAAAAAAAAAAAAAAAAAAAACAACAAAAATTAAAAATTACTCAAAAATCTTTTGATCTAAGAAGACAACAAAGTATATATATATAGTAATCTTTTTGACCTTAGGGCCACGCTCGATGTACTTCATAGCAACGAGGTCTTTGGAGTTTTTGACTCTCATGAGCCTAGCCACTCCGAAATTACCAGCACCGATGTCTTTTACAAGCTCGTACTTGTCCATTTTTTTCTTTTCCCCAAAGAAAATCAAACAAACACACACAAAAAAAAAAAAAAAAACCCTAATTTACTCCACAAGACAACAAACCCAGACTCAAAAAGGAAGATGCGATTTCAGTTGTTTTTTTCGTGATTTTGCTAAAGAGAAAAAAAAAGAAAGCAGAGAATGAGAATGGAAATGATAGAGAGAGAGAGAGAGAGAGATGCGAAAAAAAGCAAAAGCGAAATTATAATAGTAAGGTGGTGTTATCTTTCTCTTCTTATTATCCGTGAAGAAGATTTTTGATTTTTGGAATGATTACGATTTACAATGATGATGCATGATGATGATGATGATGATGGTGATGAATCCATCGTGACTTGCTGGCTTCCTCTCACGATGGTCACGATGGCCTTTTTTTTTTTTTTTTTAATAATTAAAGAGATATATTAATAATTTAATATTATTAAATTAAAGTTCAATGTTGCCTTTGCTGACTGATAACGTCGCTATATGTGAAAAGGATTTATTTTAGTATTAATATGGTCATAGAAAATGGCGTTTATACTTCTTTTTCACTCGCTTACTTATGTTTAATTGCTAAGCCAAAAAAATAATACGAAAACTACTTGTAACAAATTTCAAATAACTGTGTGTTTATTCTTCTTAAATTCGATTTTTCTTTTTCATTACAAATAGAGAGTATCATTTAGTGATGTGCATATTCCTTTTGATTCGATTAAGTTGGTTTAATAGAAAATTCAAACATACCTCAATATTTGATTTATTTTTCCTCGGATTGGTTTTTTACTTCTGGTTTGACAAAAAAACTTGTATTATTCACATTATAAAACTAAAAAAAAAACTTTAGATATTTCAATTAAAAAAACATATTAAAAATCATCACCAATCAACTTGTAGTTGAAAAAAAAAATTAAGGAAAATTCTTCTATATTTAATTTTCAGAAAATAGCAACGTAAGTTTATATATTTGATATTTTGAAGTTAAAAATAAATTTTGTTTTACATAAATTACTTATAGTAAAAATTAAGAATTAAAGTGAGTTTTTTTATAAAAAAAATTTAGTGAAGACTTTGTGCAAGATTCAGTTTCTCATCCGCTGTTAAATTCTCTTGAACTAAGAACTCTTCTAACCATTAAATCCAATATGAGAAGGATGAATTCAAAATAAGGAAATTCAAAATAATGAACACTTAATCCAATAGCGATATGTGAGTTCCTAATAACGACCGCTTAGTGCTTCTCGTTATCAAATAGGGTAGTAGTCAGCAAATCCATCCGTGTGACTTCGCCTTTTAATTTGTCTTTGTCTGACCCAAACTAAAACAAAATTAAGAAGCTTATAAAATTTATCCCTTTAGGTTCAATTAGTTCTAGTTTGGATAGTTTTGGTTTGGTTAAAATGTCCATCAACATCACTAGTAAGCATATAAAATTATTTACAACCGAGAGTGTAAATGTCATTATGTCGATCAAAAAAACTTATTTCAATTCTAACCACAGTGACATTATTATAGATATACTTAAAATTGATAAAAATAAAGTTCACTTTCTTAATAAGATTTTGGAGATTATTTTGGGGTTTTTAAGTGAAAATATCTCGTTATCAGAACAACGAGATTGTTTTGGGTTTTTACCTGAAAATATTCTGTTACCGAAATGAAAATTTTATATTTAAGAATAAACTAAATTGCAATAACGGTCAAAAGTAAGAAAACTACATCACTTAATAATGAATTGGAAAGATTCGATTTAGAACAAAGTACAACAACGTCTAAATATAAGATGAGATAAAACGAGCTAAACATTGAATTGTTGGTAGTACTGAGCTAGAATGGTTGGTTGGTTCATACTTTCCCAATATCGCTGGGATAAATAGATTATAGCTAAGACGTAAACCTTAAGTTTGTAAAATTTGTTAGTTTTGTCAAAATGAGGTGCAAACTACTTGAACATATTAGCTCGAAAAGCAACAAATTTGCATCTTCACATTTTTACCAAAAAAAATCAACAAATTTGCTAACGTTGAATGATATAAATAACCTAACAAATAACGGGCCAGATGTTTATACGATTAAGAAGATTCTAATAATGGGCTTTCTGATGTTAAAGCCCAATTTATGAAGTAAAGCAAAGCGAATGTCTCTAATCTACGAAACGATATGCTAAGAAACAAAACTCTAGCAAACTAGCAAACTGTGTTTTTGTAGGGTTCTTGTGTTCGTGAAACTATACAGGTTAGGTTTTAATATGGTTCCTAAGTTTCGTTAATTTGAGTGGCCAAGCCTAGATCTTGCTTGTGGCCATTTGTTTAATATGTACTACAAGATCACTTGCATCATTACAAACTTATATGTCATGGGTTTTGGTTTTGATAACGATCAGTTGGGACTTGGGAGTGTATGATGATGGTGTGATTACTTGTTAGTTAGTTAATTTGCTACATGTAGTAGAGAGAGGAATGAGACTGCCATATGCTCTTGCAATTCTTTGTTAGATGTAGCTTTTGCTTATGATATATATGTTATTGGATAGATTGATTTGTTTTCTTCATAGATCTCACCTACTTTTTCTACCTAAATATAATTTTTAGTTTTTTTTTTTTTTAATATCAAAATTCAAGAGTTCAAATTTATCTTTTGTTAATTATTTTGAAGTTTATGACGACTTTTCTTCTCTTTTCTGATGATATGCCAAAGATCGATCTTCACGTTCACCATAAAAGTTGCTTCAACCTCATTCAAGCAAGGATAACCTCTTCTTCTCACAAATTATTCATGTTACTCTCACCTAATGTATTACAACGCCATTAGAAGCCTGATTAGAAGTAGACTACATGTATTTTGTGCAATGCATCCCAACAAATGTCATATCCGCTCGTCGGTTCGGTATGGTTTATGTAAACTACGTTCAATCTAGACTGCGTGGAGCAAACGTTTTAGTAATGATATAGAATTTTAGAGGTTAAAATCTATGATTATCTAACAAACGACATTATAAAAATGGTTCGATTCGGTTTAGGTTAATTCGGTTTCGAAACCGCCCTAGATATGTTGTCACAAAACTAGTCCATACTTCTTTTTTTTTGTGTGTCACATCTTTTACAATTGATATTTAATGGAACAAATAAGGGAATTATTTTAGCGATACAAACAAGGTCGGGAACAGTGTGTGAGCTGTTCCAAGTAAGACCACGTAATACGCACCTAAACAAGATAGTGTTTTTCAAAGTGTGTCAAACACAATCACACACACACCAAAAGCAGAAACAAAATCACCCACAAAAGAAGATGATAATCCAACAATCCACACAATGAACGCCACGTGGCAGATAGGATTCTCACTGGAGAAACCTCACCTTTTAAGCTTTCTCTTCTTCCTTCACAACTCTCCACGCCATTTCCACAAGCCATAACCTCAAAAAGATCTCAACTTTATCTTCCAAAAACACCAAAAAAGCAAAATGGCTTCTACTGCTCTCTCAAGCGCCATCGTCGGAACTTCATTCATCCGTCGTTCTACAGCTCCCATCAGCCTCCGTTCCCTTCCATTAGCCAACACACAATCCCTCTTTGGTCTCAAATCAGGAACCGCCCGTGGTGGACGTGTCACAGCCATGGCTTCATACAAGGTCAAGTTCATAACCCCTGAAGGTGAGCAAGTCGTTGAGTGTGAAGACGACGTCTACGTTCTTGATGCCGCTGAGGAAGCTGGAATCGACTTGCCTTACTCTTGCCGTGCTGGTTCTTGTTCGAGCTGCGCTGGTAAAGTTGTGTCTGGATCTGTTGACCAGTCTGACCAGAGTTTCCTTGATGATGAACAGATGGATGAAGGGTTTGTTCTCACTTGTGTGGCTTACCCTACTTCTGATGTTACCATTGAAACCCACAAGGAAGACGACATGGTTTAAGCTTTAGCTGCTTTTAATGGTTTAAAAAGATCTCTGTCTTTTATAAAAATTTACATTTTGGGTTGAGTTTGTTGTCACTAAAAACCTATTGTTATCTGTTTGTAATTGTTCCTGGTTTCGCCCACCTTTTGGAAACACATCAATGGATGACATTTTAAACTATGCTACTGCAAATTCTTCAACACTTTTATGAATCATCTTTAACCATGCATTGGAAATATTGCTTTGTTCACGAAGAGTATTCAGCTATGAATCTTAGTAAAGACCAAAACTTTTTTTTTTTGCTGTATACAATTGCTTGAAGTCTATGTAACCTATGAGTTTGTGATTCTTGTTTTGACCTCACCGACAACAATCATCAAAGAATCAAGTAAAAACCAGGGTTGAGCAATTGTGAAATCTTAGATTGATATGCTCTAGAAAGGACTATACGTATTGTTTATTGCTATACTATAGAAACTATGGAATCTTACAGTCTAATCAAGCCCAAATTGCAAGAGCAGACATGAGTCCAGCTCCAAGGAACAACATCAAATAAGATACAATTTGAAGCCTAAAGTTGCAGCTCATTTTTGTACTCAAGAAATCAGCAGCTATGAGATCCACTAAGGCCATGTACACAAGGATCCCAGCAGAGAGTGAGTCCAAGATACCTTCAGTCAGCAATGCTCCAACGCTGTGAGAATTGAACGAGGACGCCACTGCGGTTCCAATACCGATCCCTATCGGTGTTGTGAGGGCGAAAAAGCAAGCCATTATGGTTGCTGATTTGTTCCTGAATTGTGCTTGGGAGATGCATCCACCGAGTGCAAATCCTTCAAAGAATTGGTGGAAGGATAGTGCTGCGATTAGAGGCCGGATTGTGCAAGGTGACTGAGATACTCCAAGGGATAGACCGATGATAATCGAGTGTGACACAATACCAAGCTCCAGAACCTAACAGTATTAGTAAGGTGAGATTAATAAACACAACTTTTGGAGATACTTCTTGCACATACATAGTGTATTTGAAACTCTACAAGAATCAGGAAAAAAGTGAACAGAGGTTTGTACCTGAGAAACAACAACATGCCTAGCTCCACTTCCAAGCTCCAAACCTCCATGTACGTGTCCATGTCCGTGTCCGTACCCATGTCCGTGGCCATGTCCATGACCAATGTCGATTTTACCGTGTCCATCACATGAACCATGACCCTGAGTGTGACTATGAGTATGGTGAGCAGCATGAGCATGAATACCAACAATGTGAATGCCACCACTATCTTCTTCTCCAAACACTTTCTCATCATCCATCCCTTCCTCAACCACAGGAACAACAATACCAGGTGATTGTTCACGCCCCGGCTGTTCAACAGACGACTCACTAGCTTCCCTCTCTTGCTTCCGTTCATAGTACTGTGTCCCCATAAAATCCACAAACAGAGTGATCAAAGCAGCAACCATAGCAAAGAACCCAGGGAAAGGAAACTTAGACCAAGGGAACTCAGGTAAGCAAGGGTTGCTCAACGCTTCAGTGCCACCAGCCAACATATGAACAAAACCTGTGGCGAGGATCACACCAGCTGCAAAGGCTTTAGCAGTTACAAAGAGGTTACCATCAGTTTGAAGGAAACGACGGTTCCTGCCAACGAGTGGAGTAGCTACACCAGCAGCTCCAGCTAATAGAATCGAAGCAATGGCTACTAGTTTAAGTAGAAACGCAGCGGAATCATCGCGACAAAGGTCTGACTCGCTAGCATTGCAAAGTACGTTAGTAGCCATTGTCTTAGGAACTATCTTCAAAATGGACTCTGTTGTTGCTGTTTTTACAGAGCAAATCCAAAACGGGTTGATTAAAAATCACATTAGCGAATAAACCCAGAGAAGCCATACTCAAATCAGATCAAAAGGAAGAGACTTTGAACAAAAAGTATGAAGCTTTAAATCCAAATGAAGAAAAAAAAACAGTTGATAAGGTGTTCGATGAAATACCTGAGAGAGAATCTTTATCTGATCCGAACAAGTATAGAGGAACCAATTCCCAAATATCCTAAATTTACAAAAACCCATCATCAGTCTCGTCACAAAACTGTCAGTCAAATACAAAATTCACAAAAGGATGGACTGTATACGAACATCGATGAAGAACATTGGATGTCTAAGATGATTGTCTTGGGATCATGAAAGCGATGAGAATTTGCGTAGAGTTCTCTCGCAAACCACAAAAAAAAACATAGACCTTCGATTAAATATGAGAAAATGAAAGCACGATTGGGATGGTGTGTTCAGACAAAACTCCCAAGTTGGAGAAAGATAATACAAGTTATGACGACATCGTGAGGGGAGTTTGCAGTTGGCCAACAAGGTTTTAGACTTTGAGAGTCTTGCCATTGAAGATACATTTCTCAGAATATTGTAGCCACACGCCAAACTAATGTCGACATTTTCATGTAATTTTACTACTATTTTTTTTCTTTCTTTTCTTAAAAGTACAATGTTGCCCCTAACTAATTTTTTGGACTGGAATAAGAAAACATTAAATGACATTTAATTTAGATTTGATAAACCAATAGCAGCATCTCAGTTGACCTTAACCAATTTGGCAGATTGCAATAATGCAGATTGACAACATCTATGAAAAAAAAAACATAATTTTATTGAGTCCATAAACTAGCTACCTCATTTCTATTACCATATTGAATTGTCTAACCAAGTTAAATTATGAATTTCTTAGATCATGTGTAGAACTACTCAAATTATTGTGTATGAAACATATGAGAAATATAGAACGAAAGATACATTAGTCAAAACTCTTTTGTGAAAAAGAGTGAAGAAACCACCAGAGAATGGTTTTGGCCTTGAGAGCTGTAACTATCTTAATTAAAAAAGTCCAAAGTCCAAATTGTAACTTCTATTTTCCGAGTCTAATCACGCAACCACAAAAGACAAAACGCAAATTCATAGTTTCATTATTATATTTTGAGACGACGAAAGACAACAACAATAACAGATCGAACAGGCAACACACATATATCATTTCAGAATTGACCTTGTGAAATGCTCTCTTGCTGTGGCGAATGCCTGACTTATCGTCTGAAAGAAAAAAGAAACCGCAGAGACATGTAACAAGTTCATTAATTAGTTATGGTGTTACTTGACAAGGTCGGACTTATAATGTAACTTTTTCAAGGTTTTGTATCAAGAAAAAGATGATCATGTATTTCAAAACACGGTACCTGCTCGGATAGAGGTGCGTTAGGGTCAGTGCTGTCAATCCCTACTTTTCCAGCGATCACAGTTGCGTCTGTCTCTAGAACAATACTGAGATACATATAAGATAGTACTATTAGACTATGTAACATATGAAACAGTTCATTTATGTAACGGAAATGTGGAAACTAAGAATTTTTTATACCCGCCGTCGATGATTTCATCAAAGCATAGAAAGATGAGATCTAGGTTGTCCAGTGCCTCTCTCTTATCAACATTGCCTCTGTAATTTGAGTTAAGAAGAGAAGAAGCTAAGGTCGGAAATCTAGAATTATAATATCAAGAAATCTGAAGCTATATATATATATGATTAGACAAACCTAAGGAGAAGAGTCACTGCATCGAAGAGTCCCTGGAGCACACTAGCTAAGATAAGCTCATTTTCCTCGTTACCGCCCGTAACAAAGAAATGAAGATTTTGCGCAAACTTGTACACAATAATGTTGTTTTCTAGTTCCGTTACTTCCACTGCATATCAAAAAACTCGTAACTGTAATTATGATTGAGATTGACTACGCCGACTCGAAAAGATAGTCAGCATGTACAACACTGAGTGTTTTAAAACATGATTCGATTCAGGGGGAAATCTACCTTCAGTCCGGGCGCTTGTTTTCTGAGTCTTTGTGAAGACGGCTTTTTCGAAGGCTTCCTTAGCTGTATTTGTTGGCCAGTCATCTGAGTAGTACTTAACCGCTACACGCTTTCCTTCAGAATCCAAAAGCAATATGTTTTTCACTTTTGGGGGTAATTCCTACATTGCAAATCAACAACACTAAACATGAGATAGCACACTTGAGAGCTCAAAGTAATTGAACATCATGAGTCAGTTAACACTAAACAGAGTAACAATCTTATCTCTTTCTGTATAAACAAAACATTCTCCAGGCTTGTTTCTCTAATTCCAAACTGATGTCACAGAAACAGAAATTGATGAAAGAACCATTACAATTCTAAACCATTAACCATAACCAATCAGTCAAACCAACTCAAACTATCTCCTCAGCTGCCTTCAAATTAAAGCCAAAAACAAAAAAAAAGTTCTCATTACGATCATCCTAATTCCTAATTAATCAAGTCAAGATTTTTATTATGACAAGTTTTCTAAAGATGTTAGATGATGGTATTTACGAAATTTGTAACTTATTATCGCATGCATGTAACTTAATTATCTCAAACTCGGAGATAAAGTCCATAGGAATCAAATCAGTACAAGATGATAAACAATATTGAAGAATCCCTCAGGAAAATAGAATTATACCATGGCTTAAGGCCGGCAGGAGAAGAAATCTGCAAGAGAATGACCTAGAAAATTACAAGATAAAGAGGTCTGAAGCGTTACAAGTAGTCAAATTCATTTTTTTTTTCTTCTTCTTCTGGTCAACTTAGTACATTTATGTTTAGGTGAACTTGATACTGGAAGCGAAGAATCCAGAGTTCCAGACGTCAATCTGTCTGGTTTTCTCTAAACCGGTACCTCAATCAGTCATATCGCTTCCAGACCGAGAGATTTGAGATTCTTACTAGGCCCGGCCCAATAAGCTTAAGATTATGTCAGCCCAAACATCCGCCTCTGTGTATAAATGTTTATGGGATACACATTCAAAAATTGTTAGTCAATATGTGGCAATTGTTTATGGATAACTAGAATTTGCACCCGCACACGCGCGGGATTTTAATTTAAAATATTTCTTATCAACAGAAATTGTTGAGCTCAAATATAATAATTCCAATTTTTAAGTATAAATATATAACTTACTTTACTCAATGATATACAACATATATACATTTTAAGATAATATTTCTTTGCTATATCTATTTGCGATTTTACGTGGGATTTTAATTAAAATTTTTATCAATAAGAATCATTGAATATGAATATAATTTAAAGATTAAAAGATAAATCTATATAATTGTCGTACTTATTTTACTAATCTATATATAACATATATTGTCTGGTGTCGCAATAATATTATCGATAATCTTTTGACATTTTATCTTTAAAAGAGTTCATTTCATATTCATATCCATGAAAACATAATTTTAAAAGTTCTAACGTCAATATCGATCGTTGACCTAATTATAGAGACCATTTAAACATATCGATATACAACATTAAATGCGAATATACAAAGTTTCATGAACAGTTTTACTGTTATGTCGCTAAAATGAGGTTGTCCAAATGCATCATCTGTCATAATACAATTTCAGACTAAGTCAAAAATGCTTAAATGATGAAACATTTAAACCCCACAATGAATATCTATTCATTAATCCAAGCTACATATATTTCTAAAATCTCATATGCTATTTGCAGATGTTAATATTGTGATGTAACCCCATCTTCGTTTTCTAAAAAAAATATAGTATACTTTAAATATGTTGTTTTTGCCAATGTTTTGGGTTTTTTTTTTTGGAACAAATTCCAATGTTTTGGGTTAAAAGCATAGGATTATATGTAGATATATATATATATATATATGTTATATTTGTTATATATATTTTATATCATGTTATAAAATTGTAGCTCCACCTTATGAGATATGCTACACAGATCACATGCCACTTTTTGTAACGGCTTGCATATTATTTTTTCTATATTTCCTGACCATTGATTTTGTTTTTTAGATAGATTATTTTTTTCAAAATTCTTTTCCATAGTTTTCCCAAAAAAAAGTGTGCCCCTTTGTTTTAGATCAAAACTTTTAGTTAAGTTAAGTAATTAATATTTTCTTTCTTATAAGTAAAATTTAATAATAAATCTTTATGGTATATGTTTCTTAGAAACTAATGTTTCACTTATTTTCATGTTTAGATTTTTATAAATACAATTACATAACTTTTTTTTTTATTCTACCATGCATTAAAATTTTACTTACATTCTAAAACCCATTAACCCATTCTAAATTTTGGAATATAATCATTTTTTGGTTATAATTTTAATAATAATATTATTACTAAAACAAATTTATAGTATTATTTTTACTATTTTAAAATTTTCATTGAATTTACTTAATTCATTTTTTAGATAGTTATTAATTTTATTATTTACTAAAAATTATATTATTGTTTATACTATTCTAAAATTTAATTAAGTTTAGTTAATTCGTTTTTATTTATTTTTACTGTTATTAATTATAATTAATAAATATACAATTAATGAATATTAAAAATAATATTTTTTATGCAAAAAAAATAAATAAAAAATGATTAGGTGGATGGTGATGTGGAGGAAGGAGAAGTGAGCAAAGTTAACTTTATATATATAGATTATTGTTGAAAATGAATATTCAACAAAAGTTAGTCTCAATATTTAATGTAAGATCAAACATGCATTGTTCATATCATATATGTGTAGCCGCTATATATATATATATATAGAGAATATCAGTGCTTATTTGCATATACTCACAAGTCACAAGTCACAAAAAAAACACTTGCAACGAGAAAATGAAATTTGCTGCAATTTTCTTGATTTCTTGTGTCTTATTCTCTCTTCTCCCAAGTCCAACTGTTGCCGAGAAGAGGCCGTGGTGTCCAACCAGAAAAACAAGTATTTGATGGTTCATGCAATAGAACTGATTACACACAATGCTTCAACGACTTAAGAAACACATGGGACAATATTGGAGATCTTGGTCCAACCGATTGCACTTGCACTTCTCAGCCCCAAAATAAACGTCTCTGTTATAGTCGTTTTTTGCCATGTCCCTAGTTAAATCTTCTAGTATGTTTAGAGATTATTAAGTTTGATTGTTGTCATGATTCCAATATATTTTTAATAATAATAATAATGATGGTCTACATATTTCATAAGAACAATGTATTCACATCTTATTATCAAACAATAAAATAAAAATTATATGATTTTTGTCAGCATATATTGTATGTTTTATAGTTTGAGTGGTGATACAATATTATCACAAACCATTATACTATATGTTGTAGTAAAAAAAACGACGACTTATGTGTTTGTCAACTGTCAACCAACAATGAAATACATATCGGTTCGGTTTAACTTATTGGCATAATTTAGAAATAATTATTTTTTTTCTTCTCTCATGCAGGCACCCACCCAACTTGTATTGTATGAGTTTGAACGTGAGTAATTATATAGTTACAACATTAGCTCAAATCACTAAATTTTATTTCTCGGTTATGATCAAAATTTTTCTATGTTGGGTTCTTTTTTTTTGTTTTGTTTTTATATGTTTCGTTGAAAAAAAAATTAAAGAGTCTTTCTATACATATTTTTTTCATTTACTAAGAACAAGTACTAGTAAATGTATTTAGATTTAGATTTTACAAACACTAGTAATATTTATTTAGTTTAATAGCAAACAGATTAAGATTTTACGAATGTTAATTTAAAATCCAATAATTAATAAGAACTAGTAATATTTATTATTATAGCTTTTCATCTACATTATCACATTTAATTTTTGGTATTGTTTAATTATATTTTGGTTAAATATTTTATTAAATGAAAATAATATGTTTTCATTATAACGTGAAGATATGAAAAATTTGTAATTTTGACCAAAATAAATGAAAGATTTTTAAATGAAAATAAATTGGTAGAACATAATATTTGAATGAGTATATGTGAAAACAATTTCTATCAATGACTTACTCTTATTTTTATTTCTATCAAATGCCCCATGACATTTCAGAAATTTACATATTTAAACGAAGTTTGTAAAGAAAAAAATATCATTTTGAAAATCATTCTATATTTAGTAGCAGATTCAATTTGTCTCCATTTTTTTCTATTTACATGGTTTAATTTTGATATCTTTCTTAATAAATAGGAAATCAATTTTAGAATAGAATATTGATATATTAATTAAAAGAGCACATTTAAATGAATTTCCATTAGGCCTCTATGATGTTGGATCTTCCCTGTGTATATATGTAAGAGATAATTTCTTTCTTGAAGAACATCACACAAGTCATAAAAACATAGAAGCAAAGGAAGAACGAAATAAAATAAAATATGAAGTTAGCAGCAATCTTCTTGGCTACTTGTGTCTTATTATCCCTTCTCTCAAGCCACCTTGCGCAAGGTTCCTTATAATTCTACTGAGATTACTATTTTCCTCATCGAACCTAAACCAGTTTGGCTTCAATTATTTTTGTTTTGTTGTTGCTGTTGATGAATTAGGTGCACAGATAAGGCCGTGGTGTCCGTCAAAGAAACAAGTGTTCGGTGGTACGTGCGGAAACGATGGAGCACAACAATGTCTAAATAACTTATTAAGTACATGGTATCCAAGTGTAAGGCTCAGCCCAGTCTCCTGCAATTGCACTCCTCAACCTAACAACAAAATTCTTTGTAGTTGTCCTAATATGATATGCCCCTAGAAAACGTCTATTCAAGACCCCAAACTGTTGTTCTGAATCATTTTTATATGCATGATGTATCCGTAATAATAATGTTTCACTTTCCATTGAAAACCCCAAAGATGTATACTTGCACCTCAGACTTCTTCTCAAAGGTTCGAAGGCTTAAATCACTGATTGGTAACAATGCAAACGTGTTAAATGAAATAACGTATAGAAGAGAATGACGAATGCATCCACCAAAAAAGATTCTTACCGACTTCATCATATTAAGCCCGACAACCTTTTTTTTAATGGGTCAAGACAAAAACAACACGCAGTTGAAAGCGACCTAGAGCCTCTGCCAAGACCACTTTAATAGCTCAGTGCATTCCGCTTTTGTATTATTCAGAACGTGGTCCAATGAGACTTACATTTCCACTTATAGTTCCATAATTATGTTTGTTGATTAATCATGTAAGAGAGAATGTAGACAAAAGTAAGAAATTGAACAAAAAGGGGGTAGATGTAGTTAACTTGACTTACATGTGTAGAAAAAATGAGCCACTGTAATCATTGAAACATTAAACAATAATACATGCAAAGAATAAAATTATAATTGGTGGTAGACCAAATGCTGAAAAACTTGTTTTAGAGAGATCAAGTTTCGAATTTGCTCACTGTGATTTCAATAATAAGATAAGAATATCTTAATTCGACAAGTTATAAAATAAAAACAACATATATTTTTATGGTTACGGATTCCGTTTTTTTAGTCTTCATATTTTTAGGACTACCCAAAACGGAAAAAAAACTCCAGGATATACAAATTATGCACAGTCCAATGTATATTGTCAATATTTTAAATGTTAGTGCTTGTTTGGGGACAATCACATAATCATAACAATGACAATATATAGAAAACAAAGAGAAGAAAGAGAGAAAAGAAACTTACAGAAAGACATATGAAGAAGTTGGCTGCAATCTTCTTGGCTTCCTCTGTCTTATTCTCCCTTCTTCCAATCCACCTTTCACAAGGTCTTCTTCTATCTACTGAGATTACAGTTTTGTTGTTAACTCAACACAGCGTCGTCTTACTTCTTCTTTTCGCTTGATGAATTAGGTGAAGCTGCTGGGGAGAAAAGAGAGTGGTGCCCGTCAAAACAACAAGTGTTCAGAGGTTCATGCTCAGATGATGGAGGACAAAAATGTCTAAATGACTTATTATGGACATGGAATCCAAGTGTAAGGCTCAGCCCTGTCTACTGTGATTGCACTCCTAAACGTCACAACAAGCGTCTCTGCGATTGTCCTAGTATGATTTGCCTCTAAAAATAAGGTCTATTTAAGACCCCCAAACTCTACTTCTATCTTCCTATGTATCATATTTATCATTAATAATGTTTCTATTTTCCGAATATAATATACTCTATCTCAAAATAAATGCGGAAACAAGTTTTGTTTTCAGTACCAGTGTGTTGTCCTTGTGTAATTTCCTTGCATCATAGAGTATTTTCTTCTACTCAAGAACTCGAGTTGGCTGATGGAGGTTGTTGCCGCGCTAGAAAAGGAACTTCAGATACTATTCCAGAAATATCTTCACCTATAGTCACAGTGTTTCCAACTGAAGCTGTTTGTTTCTTGATGTAGCCTAACCCAAAATGGCCAGACCCGTTTCTTCCCGTAGCGTAGCTTGTTAGTTTCCCGACCTGAAAATAACGTTTATAAGCTAGTTAAGGAATAGCAAAACAAAAGTTGGTTTTTCTTCTTTGTTTTTTGAGCTACTAAGGTATGCATACAAACGCTCAAAACCTTTTTCCCATCGACTGTGATGGTGCTGCCGGGTTCCGCTTGTGCAGAGAGATTAAGTCCACATAACCTTTGTTTGATTCCATCATATGTTATGAGTCTTGCTATAGTCTCCTGTCCCTTATAACATCCTGAAATGTTTGAAGATTGTTTAGTCAAGGCGTTTCTTGTACCGCTTTAGTTCACTGAACAGAAGCTTCTCAAATACCTTTGTTCAGAGATATCGAGTTCCATAGACCCGCCTCCAAAACATTAAATTCCTTGCTAAGTTCTCTCTCAGGTGCTGGTCTTCCTGCAAAACATCAATGTTATTGGCCTGAGAAACATATGACTTTCTCCGCTTATTCATTAAATCAATATCTGACAATTCTGGATTCGCTAATGCCAAGGCAAAGATCTGAGAGCATACTTATGAGTTATGAGCTTCTTGCCTATATAAGGTAAATATCGAACAAAAATGCCTTTAATAGGACTAGAGGCCACAAACTCATGAGTCATGACATTAGATTTTGGAGGTTATCGGGTGACAGGTGATCATCGGTGCAAAACCAAATCGAGAAACACTAATGGCACCTGCATTTGGACAATGTTTTTACTAACCTTGAGTGATTCTAAGTTTCTCCCAGGCTACAGAACCCATCGGAATGGCACCTTCAGCTAAAAGGGTCTTCCAGACAGAAACAGCACCCCCTGGTGACATTAACATGGTAAAGCCTTCATCTGAAATAAGACTTCCGACCGCAACTGTTATTGGCATTCCATCAAACTGACCAAGAAAGGAGCTTGTTACTTCATGTCGCTTCACAAGATCTGTTTCGATATTACAAAAAAGGCTTACGCTAAAATGCTGATGCTGCCCATATGGCTGCCCAATAAGATCTCCCAGGTTCAGTTTAGACATGATCTGTTTCAAGTTTTTACAGCAGCATAAAAAACAATGTATTCGAACTACTATAAAGGCTAACAGAGAACAATTTATAAGGAATTGTCAGTCTGATTGAAGCATTATCTTACTTGGTTGCTTTTGGGTCCCGCTAAAGCAAATAAGCAAGTTTGCTTGGTAATGTCCTTGATCTCTACCTTGTCAGCAAAAAAAATGTACCTGAGAAGAGGAAAATGAGAAAGAAATGATGTCAAGGTTCTCCAACGAAGCCTGATTTTCAAAGAAACCAGTAGAGTATTGTATGTGAGCAAGGATGAAACGTTTTGACATACTTGTTCAGCATCTCAATTATGCTTTGGCATGTCGTTGGAGAAACCGTCAGCAGTATTGCATTTTTCTGAAAAGAAACCAAGAGTCGGTTAAATAGAGAAGTTGCATATGAAATATTTATGAGCCACTTAAAGTGAACACAAGGAATGAGTATGATTACCATGATCCAGGCATGTGCAATATCTATCGTTCGAGCTGTTGGGGTAACGAATACAGTGTCACATCCCTTCAGAAACGCCAAAGGAACCCACAAGTGGTTACTAACCACAGAGACAACAATTCACGCTCAATGCAAATATCCCTAAAAAACACTAACCTGTCCTTCATTAAGGCTTTCAAAATCCGCAGTAGTTTGGTTGTGAAGGAAATGAGCGCGGTCATCTCCACTTACTTGATGGCAAAAGATGTAGCAAATATTGAAAACAACAAAACATTAGGCAGCATCATAGGCAGAATCAAAGCGAACCAGCTCCATATCGAAAAAGGTAAAATAAGACAAGAGATAAATAAGGATTATACCTCTTATTCTCCCAAAATGTGAGAGGTCCACAACCTATAAATCAAGTTTTGATCAAACAAGAAATCATAATAATGCAAACAGCCAAAGAGCTCCAAAGTTTAAGTAATATACCACAACTCCATTATCAAATGCGTCTAAAGCCTCATCGTCGTTATCAAAACTCTCAACAATACCATCTTCTGAAACTTTCCCTCCAGCAACACTAATTGTATCCTTCACAAAGTCCATTAAACAATGCAATTAGCATGATTACTACTAGAAACATCCAATTTCACAAGAAACATAACACAAGCAAAAAAACCAAAACCCAGAAATTATATACTAAATTTCTCGAAAGCTCTTCTAACAATAGATTCCAATTACTGTTTCATAGAGCTAGGACTCTTAACACTTTTCTACTCAAAGCAATTGTAACTCGAAGCTGCTTACATGGAGATCGTGATCAATCAGAGGCGGCGAGAAATCGAACTGCAACGAATCGGAAGAAGCAGAGACGCATCGGAGCTGAAACTTCCGTTCTCGGAAACCACTGGTTCGGAGACTAAGCGAGC
This sequence comes from Camelina hispida, assembly GCA_023657505.1. Taxonomy (NCBI): domain Eukaryota; kingdom Viridiplantae; phylum Streptophyta; class Magnoliopsida; order Brassicales; family Brassicaceae; genus Camelina; species Camelina hispida. Next base: position 43,595,344 of record CP094632.1, read on the forward strand.
GGCGGCGAAGAACCGTTGCGTCGTAGAGACAGCATGGAAGCAGAGCAGTATTGGTGATGTGGCTAACGCAATCTATCCTCATCATCGCCATGTCCGTACAACTCTTGTGAAGGTTCATATCAAAAATAAAATAAAATTAAAAAAAAAAAAACTCCGCTAATATATTAACTTGTAAATTTATAGTATATTTTTAAATTTTAATTAAATCAAAACATAAAACCACCTTGATAACGCAAAGTGAAGTGTATTTTTCAAGAAATATAACCATATTCAATAATCAGTGTCATATATACTATACATACATTGCTTTACCAAACTTTTTTTTTTTTGTTTACCTTGTTTGTTTAATATTCCCCAAAAGCTTGTCTCTCTGGCCAGTGTTTGTACTATACAAGGAAAATAAGAACAAAAAAACAAATATACAGCAAACAACGGAATATACTTTAATCAACTAAAAGAGGATCATGATGAGGGTTTTGAGTCGAAGTAGTAGTATCTGCAAACACTTGAGCTTCATCTTCATCTCTCACATCTCTAAACATCGAAAGAAACGAGTTTAGTCCTTCTGACGAAGCACCGCCTAATATCCAGAGTAGCATTGAGCTGAACGAGCTCATCGCGCGTGCTTGTTGTGGGTTAGGCTCTGCTGCGGGGATGGTGTTTGTTGTATTCTCTTCTTGATGCCCTTGATGTTGCGTTGGATTCTCGACTCCTCCGTCCCCTGTTGGAGATCTTGCTTCAGTGTTTGGGTTTGTGGTGGTTGTGTTGTTTGGACCAGTTGGAGCTCGGTTTCTTGTTGTTCTGTTCAGCCTTGTGATGTGAAGAGTTGACGCTAGGATTGTTGAGGAAGTGATGTGGAAGTCTGGGTGTTGCTGAAGGTGTGACTGTCGGCTTTGGAGGAATCTCTGAAGTGCTGGTACCTGTGATTTTGTGAGATATAAATAAACTTTTAATTGAAGCTTAGCTTCTCTAGATCTGGCCAATACTCGAATTGTTGGAATCAAATGCTTACCTCAAAACGGTTCCAGAAGTATAGAATTAAGTGTTGCATGAATGCAGCGGTTGTCATTAGAGCGAGATAAGAAAAGCCTGTTGAGAGTTTCCCAGTAAGTGAACACGTCTCAGTACTTAATGAGACAAATATAAGGTTAAACCCAAGTTCTTACCATATGCATACGAGAAGAAATATATATGGAACACCAAGAAGTATAGTAAGAAGAAACGCGGGAAGAACTTCATCGATATTGGTGTCCTGACACTGCAAGGATAAGACTTTGTTACTATTCCATTGAACAGGTAAAAATAAACTTCAAAATTGGCAGCGAGGTCATCACGAACAGGAGAGCTGGATAGTGGAAATACAGGTGACTGAGGCAAAAGAGGAGACCAAAAACCTTATCAGGGTGAATAATTCGCAAAGCCAGACGAGAACTAGAACCATGAAAGCCAATAGCTGATCGTCGTAAAACTCAAACAGAAAGAACAGAATCCCAATCATAATCTGCAATTTCAAATAGTTATATTACGTCGGTCAAGGAATACTCTGAAATATTCGAACGAAAAAGAACGAGGTATATGTATGCATACCGGTACAAAGACAAGCGATTCAATCACGTGAACGAAGATCAATTGAAATGTTGGTAACCGATGCTGGGCATGGTGTTGAAGCTGCACTGCAACAAATTGATATCGAAACAAAGATGATTGTTGAGAAGCAAATACGAGAAACCATCAGCTATTGGAATAGAAGAAAGACAAACCTGTGAACTTCAACATGCGAGTTTGTGTCTCTCGCAGTGTGAATGACACAGACATTGTGGTTGTGAAAAACACAAAAAGTGACATCATAAGCACACCACATTTCGTCACCAAGTAATCTGTATACACCCGGAAGAATAATATTACTCAATAATTTAAAGAAATGCTTACACTGAACTACAGATAAAGAAATTTGCAAGAGCTAATAAAGCAGCCTTGGTAAGATCTTCCAGTCTGATATAGCACTCATACTAAATAGTCAATAGATGCGAGATGCAAGGGAACTTTTTTAACATATGGTGTTCACGAGACAGAACATGACAAACCTCCGAATTGCGCAGAACCTTCAGGAAGTTCTTGGGAGTAACTAAGATTGTAAAATTCCCTCGTCTGGTAGTTGTATAGATAACCTGTCATGGAGGAAGATGGCAGTCATATAAAGGGCAAACAGCAGCTTTCACAACAGCACATAGATATAAACAATTAAAGGGACATGAGCAGTCTGACAAGAACAGATGAAAATCATGTAATAGCTACCAACAACAAAACTGGTTATTTTCCATTTTCCATAGTCATGCATGAACTTATTAGAGGATAAGAATTATTAGAGGATAACTTTACTTGAAGTAACAATAAGAGATAAATAGACAACCTCTGTTTAGTGATAGCGTGACCTTTCAAAACGAAACAGTTTGCACACAAGATACAAAAGCAAAGATCAACATATAGTTGCGGAATCAAAGTCCCCGAAGGAAAAGACTCATAAATTGTGAAACATGCGTGGGCATTATTAACAGGACAAACAGCTAATACCTACCTTGACCAGCAGAGTTCTGTAAGCTATTCATTATAATAGTATCATATCCTACAACTCTGTTTATAAGAAGTTGCTGCCACCTGCAAAAGTAATCCAATTTTAAGAAGCTTATCATTAGGATACAGCCATACCATTCAATTAATTGTTTCAAAACTGAGGGCCAATAACATGGATATTACCTGTTGCCAAAGCAAGGATGGCGTGCCGATATGCTGACATTTGCAGTACGAATGTTATGCCGTGACTTTGCTTCATCAGGCAGCAAAAAGTAACCCTATATGGAAGTAAACCAAAGCAATTCAACTGACGAATTCCTCATTTTTCACATCTTCATTATTAAGATGCTCAAGCATGTTCCACTAGTCATCTTTAAATTCTTGAGAGAGCATAATGTTTACCTTTTCCATGGTATATAGATATGTTGGCTCAAACTCTTGGGTTCTTTCCTCAAGCCATTGAACTGGAAAAAAAATCAACAAACAAACTGAAACATAGAAGTTCTTGCAGACATCTCCCTACCCAAAGCAGAGTGAAAAGCCAAACCTGTGTGATTTTACTCATCTAATAACTAAACCTTCTTAAATGAAAAATTGTAGAAAGCTTATTAAGAAGGGGGCCCATGACAGAGTTTTTACATAGCAGATTGCGTATCTAAAACAAGAAATGCTTTTCACAAGGAAAGGTATGTATTCAGATTCAATTTTACATTTGTGTAAACGGTCAATATAGGCTGATAGTGATAGGTTCATTGAGATGATGAAGAAAAAAACCAGAGTAAATATAAAATAGAGTGGCTTTTACCTGCATAGTAGTTGACTCTATCCATATACAGTACATGCAACAATTTGGGTACATCAAGATTCAACGGTACGGCGATGATGTTCTGCATTTAAATTTGAAGAGCAAAATAATTTGTTTTCGTAAGAATACAAATAATCAGGATTGTAACACATCAGATGACCTAAGTAATGTGGCACCAAAATATATATATAATTAAAAAGCTAAATTAGTAGCTAGACCTAAGTCCATTTTCCCAACAAAATAAAGTGAGAAACTACTGAAAAATTACACACCCTAACGATTGAGTCACATGCCACTTCAATTTTGCAGTAACATATATTTTCGATCAAAAGAATGCAGCTTAAGAACCATGCTTTATAAGAGATATACCAAAAACATCCAACAGAAATCTCGCATAGGAGGTACAACATCTATATATATGACAGCCATAAGCACTATCTAAGACAGAATTTGAGAAACGGAGGAAATGAAACAAAGAGGCATTGTAACATATTCTAAGTCATTTAAGAGACAACTCACCCATATTTTTCGAAAACCTCTGAGGATCCGAGCTGTATGCTGTAAGACAAAAGAAATGCGCCTATAACACTTTTTGAGAAAGCGAAGAATAACTGCTTTGACAGTCTCTTTTGCAGACACTGAGAAACTACTGCGGGGTTCTTCCTTATCAACTTTCACAAATATCTCATCAGCGTTCTCTTCATTGGTAGAGCTTTCTGCATGATTGCAAAAAAGGTAGTATCAGTCCCTGCAAACTTCAAAGTTATTGCGATCCTACATGCAGTCTATCCAAATCACAATTCAACCACAGCCTACTCCTAAACATAAACAAATCACCTTGATCAGTCTTTGAGACTTCTAAACTATCAGTTGTAGCCACAACTTGAGGAACAACGGCAGCAGTACTTTCATCATTACGTGACCACAACCCTGCACTTGTTATCTATACCACAGAAATCAGTAAATTAGACAACCAAGGATGAAATTTCTATATCTGGTCAACTGATTTCAAGAAAGAGACTTTCAAAGTATGAGTAGCCTAAGTCTTGCAATGAGCGAGGAACAAGCTCATGGGCCTGGAAATTCTAGAAATATCCACTAGTTACACAAGCTAGCATCAAAAGGGATAAGCTACATACCTTAATTTGCATAAGCTCTGCTTCAGTTAACTCAACTCCAGTCAGCTCGCTTGAACAACCAGGCTTCCAAAGGAAAAAAAGATTAACAAAATAAGTCAGAGAGAAACAATAAAGGTCATGAAAATATCTTAGGAAGGCTACACGAAAATCTTGAAATCAAAAACAACTAAACAACCATAAAATCTTCATGGATATATCATTAGGGCTACTCATATTTGATTCCAACAGGTACAAACAGTAGACTCCTAATTAAGGATCATTCCAACATCTTCTATAGCTTCAGCTCCAGAATTCCCACATTAATGGAGTAACATAAACACAGAAAATCCAATGTAAAAACTGCTACATCATCTTCTTCAACTTTATAAAGAACCTAAACCTCTCCGGTAAAACCACACTTAACCTAAAGCTAGATATTTAAGACCCAAATCGGCTAGATTTTTTGAATCGTTCTGTACATACATATAATTGAAAGAGAGTAAAAATTTTCACCTGCTGAACATAATTGGCGTGCATAACAACGAGGATACAGAACAAAGTAATCGCGACGAAGAGATAAGTATACTCTAAGAAACCTCTAATCCTAGGCGTTAAGATCTGCGAAAACCTCTCCTGAACCCTAATAAACGTTTGCTCCGGATCCATAATTTTTCTGATCTCCTCCTCCGATGCACTTTCTTTCGTACGAAACTATCTACCTGCTTATTATTATTATACTGAAAGATTGCGTCGACATCGATTTCGAATTTGTGCGATTTCTTCTCCTTCTTCTGGGAGTTTTTACAGAGACATCATCAATACCCGAAGAAATCCACAGATATTGAAAGAAGAAGATTGCAAAAAGCACCGCAAAGGATATTTTATTCACATCTTTTTTTTTATGCATCTTTGTATTGTTACGTTGCAAACAATTCGATAGTCTAGTGGTGCTTTTATGTTTTTGTTTTCGTTTGAGGTCGCGAGTTCGATTCTCCCTCGTCAACAAAAAAAAGTTACAACATTTTCCAAGTTTAATTCAATCACATTAGTAATGTTTTTTTCGTCTTTGTAGCAAATCATATACATAAAAGTAAAGTTTTACTCTCTCTTTATTGGTCCATTTGACATTTAATTTTTAAAAATTTAAAAATTTATTTTTAATTAAGCAACACATTTAATCATATACATTAATGCATACTTTAAATTCATTATTTACTAAATTGTAATTCAAATTACATAAACTGTGATTTGAACTTTTCTCCTCCATTCATTTTCATTTTAACATACTATTAATTATAATTGTAACTCTTCTAGTTTAATTATTTTAGAAATGTAACTTCCATCATTTTTTATCTTATAAATAATCAAGATCACATCGTTCTCCACCATATCTCAAATCCTAAATATTTTCTTACTTTTTTATAATGTTCTTGCATAGGTTGAAAACCCAATTAAGGGTTTGATTATATGTTTTGTTTACTATATATTTTACATTGTTTTGATTTTTTTTTTAATGTACTTCTTATTTTCTTCTTTGTTTTCTTATATTATTTTGATTTAAATACATATGTATTCTAATATGTATAATAAAATTTTGATGACCAAAATAATATTTTGGTTATAACCATATCAAGGGAATCAAGCTAAAGAAAACATCTTAATTCTTTACTTGAGATGTTTGTTTAGTTCTTACAAATTCATGTATATTTATTTTGTTCTTCAAATTTGAAATGTTATCATGAAATAAATTTTTGTAATATAATTATTAAATCAATTTTTTTACCTCTATCTTACCTCCAACAAAATTGTAATGAATATATTTTAGAATATTCATCATTATATTTAGTTTGTGATTCAACATATAAAAATCATTATTTTAAAATTTAGTTCAAATATGTACTTTAAGGATTTTGCTATATAAAAAGCAATTTGATATTTATTTCTTTCTAGCTTTTACGACAACAATAAAAAATTAAAACTAAGCCTAGCAATATAACTTAAATTAAGGGGAATATAAAAGATTGTAATATAATTATCAAATCAATTTTTCTTAACTCTCACTTACATCCAACAAAATTGTAATACATTTATTTTAGAATAATAATTTATATTCAGTTTGTGATTCAACATGTAAAATGATATAAAAATCACTATTTTTTAATTTAATTCAAATATGTACTTTAAAGATTTTTCTATATAGAAAAACAAATTGTTTTTTCCTATCTAGATTTTATTACAAGGATTAAAAATTATAAATAAACCTAGCAATATATCTTAAACTAAGTGGAATATATAAAAAAAATTATAAAAAAAAAGTCTTTGGGAATCTTATTTTAAAATTTTAATTGCATTTCATATGATTTTATAGGAAATATGAATTTTTCATAATAGTTTAGTTTTTAATTATCAAATACTTTAGATTATGTGTTAGTTTGTATGAAAAACTTAAATTATATATTTAAATTACATAGTAAAATTTTGTTTTTATTACTAATAATATTTTATTACTCAAATGCTCAAAAATACTAATGAAAATTATTATCAAAGTTGAACAATAAAAACACAAATAACTTAAATAGATATGTATAATGTATGTATGATTATATTTTAAAAAGTTATATATTTTGATATTGTATGATTTGAATAAATAAAAGTGTAAAAAATGTTAATGGCATTAATTAATTTGTATTATCTTTATATGATTATCAAATAAATTTTAATTAATTAATATATATTATTATACAACAACCCGCACATTTGCGCGGGATATTACATTTGTAATATATAATCGATTCTTTTAACCCATTTGAAGAGGCAATGTAGTCATTACAAGCTCTCTCTCTCTACTTAAATTATCTCAATCACTTTTAATCGAGGAACATTTAGGACCGTACGATTTTTTTAAATCAACTGATTAATAATATCTGTTAAGAGTAATCCATCACCAGGACTGTGTTTGAAAGGAAAGATGTATTGGCTTGCTAAGTCAGTGAGAGTGCCCACCAAACTCGTATTCATCCAGTCATTTGACTTCTCCAGGGAAGTTTTCGATTAGGGTTTGTGAATTGGGGAAATTGAGAATCGATTTGTCAATTTGAGGGTTTTAGAGTCTTATAAACAATGTCGTTTTGCTATTAAAGGATCTCGTTAACGGATAATTAACCCCGTTTAATTTCTCCGTTTGACCACTTAACGTTGTGCCTTAAAAGGTTAAGTCAACGAGAGTTTGCGATTTATTTAAAAGTCAACAAATAATTGGTGTTTTTTTTCCTCCAAAAGCATAGTTTGGGCTGTAAATCAACGAAAATGTAGACTTGAGGATTTTAATGACATTTTTCCCTTAATACAATCACATTAGTAATGTCTTTTCGTCTATGTAGCAAATAATATCTAATCGACTCTTTTTAACCATTTGAAGAGAAATGTTTAACCATTTGAAGAGAAATGTGGTCATTACAAGCTCTCTCTCTATATATACCTATCTCAAACACTTTTAATCGAGGAACAACGGTCATTCTGAGTTTAATAATATCCGTTAGAGTAACCCATCAAAGAATATCCCATTTAGCTTCAGTCAGAACTGCCTTAATCTTTTTGGAGGCTTGGTAGAACCGCATCAAACGACACCTTGTATTCATGAAACTGCAAACATAAGAAAACAGGCTCAATATATATACAGTATATCTTACAAAGAATCTGGAAGAAGCTTGGTACAGGTTTAACTTTGGAGATCTTAATTTTATGCAGGCTTTTGTATATTCATGGTTAAAAATAGATTCGCATTTTGTATTAATCAACATATTTCCATGAGATCTTCAATATATGATAGCTTTAACTTGACCGAATTCACGGGGCTATTCAGGTGAAAATAATAATGGTAACGAAAGAAACCTGCTTCACGATCTCTTCATATTTAGCGGCTAACTGTTGCACTTTAGCTTCACCTGACTGTCTAACCTGCTTAATCTTGGCATTATTATCATCAACCTGTTGATATATATGAACAAAGAAAAACTTAGAAGGCGATGATAAAGCATCGTGCACAACAACAGATTCATATTGTTAAATGTTTAAAAGAAAGGGAGCATTACCACAGCTACTACTGATTCCACATCAGTTTGCCTGGCTTCAAGTTCACGTCTTCTGGATTCAACCTCCACTTTTAGGTTATTCAGTTGATTTGTCCAATCATCAGACATGACAGCTTTTTCCTTCTCTAGTTGTTTCAATGATTTGTTCAACTGTTCCACTGTTGAGAGAAATAGAGAATTACATTACGAAATAAATATCTAAAGAGGAAAGAAATAAACAATGACTCGCCTATTCTTTCCCGCTCAGCCACTTTCGCCTCAAGTGATTTGTACGCTACTCCATCCTCGCTCAGCTTAGATTTAAGTGCTTTGAATTCTTTCTCAAAAGCTTTCGCATTGGTTAACTGTAACATCATGGAACACACGTAAAAATGAAAGATATATCCAAAGACACAATACACTGTATTCCAAGGGCCTGTGTGTTTCCACATATACAACACATGATTCACAATCTACAAGAAATGAAAGAGGAAGGAGTTTTTTTGCCTGGTCACCTGTTCGTTAATTAACTGCAGTTGCGAAGATGACTTTGAAATTTTCTTGAATGCCTGCAAAAGGCACACATAGTTAAATGTACTTTGTTGTCTCAATATTATAGAAAAGTTTGATGATGGTAAACGTATTACGCTCCAAAGTAACAACATTTAGAAAAAGGTCTCAATATAAATAAATGAAGTTCTTCAAAAAGCTCCTGGACAGAAGTTTGTGAAATATGAACAAAAGTGATAGAGCAATAAACACATTCTTAGAAGAATAATGACTTGAATCCTCTTTCTCAAACCAAATGGTAGTTTCCATTAGTTAACCATAAAGTTGCATAGGATGTCCTATATGAAATTCAGCTACGTGCTGATCAATAAGAGTTAGTAAGTCTAGAGTTTTCATTAGATACCTTTTCATAAACCTCAAGAATGGCAGCCTTTTCCTGGAAAGTTTCCATTGCGGATTGCTCAGCTTTCTTTGTTTCCCCAAGTATTAGCTTCTTCTCCTCTAAAGCTCCCTGTCTCAATATCAATCATTAAAGCCAGTGTACACTAAGTTTTATCTTTTATCTTAGGACAAGTGCTCGTAGGAACAAAAATACACACCTGCAATTTGTCAGGGGATTGAACAATTTGTGAGCGGAGGTTTGCATTTTCTTGGACAGTTTGCACAAGATCAAACTCTGCTTTGGAAATCTGTAGAGACAAATACACATTTCAGGATAACATAATAAAGTTACAGGAAGGAGCTCTCTCAACTGCAAATATCATGATGTTTCTTACCTCGTTATCCATCTGTGTACTCTTCTCTCTCATTTGTTGGAAGGTAGCCCTCAGTGACATCTGCTGATTATTGAGTCCTAATATAGTCTGATTGAGTTCTTCAATCTTCGCTTCAAGCTCTTGGACAAAAGGTAAATCCCTTTCAGCGGCTTCATCAAATTCTCCAATCTCTGCATTCAACTGCATGGAGAGAGCCATCAGAAAGAAGAGAAAAATGGATATCTAATGTGATAGATAGATATAGTTTTTTCGTTGCATTACCTGGGCAATCTCTGCATCCGACTGCTTCCGCTGCTCATCAAGGAGAGTCAACTCCTCAGCCATTTCTTTTATTTTACTCATCTTTGAATCTCTGGTACATAAAAATAATCATGAGAGCATCAATTTTTGAATCACTAGTAGAAACTAGAGAGAGAGAACTCAGCTAACTTCAATTTTGTAGAGAGGTATAAGCTAAACTAGGAGCATGACATACTTGTGTAGAGCAAAGTTCATAAGTGAACTGATGAAAAACTCGGTACGGGATGGTTCGGGGCGAATCAGATCCTTGTAATTCATCTGTAATGGACAAGCAACCCTATCTAGCATGTCTTTCACTCTGCAATAGAGATCCGAATATTGCAGTGAGAAGAAATGATGATCTGGATTCTCCAATTGCTGCAATGCCTCAAAATCGACTTGCCCTTTCTCTTCTCTACAACACACGGATATTTTGAAAAAAAAATCATCAGAAAATTCCCAAATTATTTAAAAAAAAATTAGGGATTTGTAAAAGAGGAACTAAAAAAAAAAAGGGGTTTGGAGGAGGCTTACTCTTTCATGTCGTCGAGATAGACAAGAAGTTTAGTGTAAAGCTCAGAGACAAAGTCGAGAGTAGGGTTTTTGAAATCGGCGTCGGTAATGCTAGCGATCTGAGCTTCTTTAAGGGCAGTGATGATTTCGGGAACAGATAACCTCGGATACTCGTACACTGACATTATGCAGTTTCGATTTTGTTGTTGTTGTGGTTGTGTAATGGATGATGGATTCGATTATTTCGAATGAAAGTGAAAAGAGCTATACAAAGTAAGGTCGCAGTGACTGACGAATGGAGCGTAAGAGAAAGGGGAAAAAAAACCGACAGTGAATAAATTGTGTTAATCTTTTTGAAAGAGGGTAACCATTACATATATAATTGTGATATTTATTGATTGATTGTGATGTAGATGTAGATGACCCCTTCAAGTAACGAGAGTTTTTTTTTAAATTTTGAACTTACAATTAATGGGCCTTATTGGGCCTTTACGTCTAAACGTGTTGGCAGTTGGTTTAAGTTACCAAAATCACTTTTTAAGTTACCAAAATCACGGTTATTATGAGTTTAATTATAACCGTTGGAGAACGCATTCGACGTTATATTATGTATTCAGATAATTTAGTAATTGATATGATATCCTTATATCTGTTGATTGACTGAGAGTGTTTCCTAATCCAAGAGATTATACAATGAATACGGAATCAAATGTTTAATTTAATTGATATCATATTCTTGTTATCTGTTAATTGAATGTGATATAGATGCTATCCCAATATCCCCTTATTATTAAAAGTTAAAACACATTTCCTAATATAATAATTTATTTGTAAAATTCACATAATAAATTCTTACCATTTTAATAAATACCACAACTTAAAAGTTATTATTTGTAATATTATAAATATATACACATCATATCTTAACAAATCTCTAATCAAATTATTTTCTTATACCTAATCATCTAAATAAATAAATAAAAATATACAGAATTAAGATACAAAAATCTGGATGTAATGAATAAGAATATCGACCCTTGTTCTAGCAAGGGATAGTAGTAAATAATATTTTAATATAATATAATTATATAATATTTTATAACTCATCTACTTTCTTTTTGTTGGGTAAAATATTATTGGGTAATTATAAAATATAATTATATATTATTTTATAACTCATCTACTTTCTTTTTGTTGGTAAAGAGTAAAGCTAAACTGTTTTGCTAAACTGTTTTGCTAAATATTATTGAGTTAAAACTTATTTGGGTGATTTAATTGGCCAATTCCGTGAGAAATATAGTTAACTCTTAGCAAAAAAGAAAACTACCAAAATCTGCCATATTATTTTTTATCCCAGATTTTATGATTTGGTGGTCCATGAAACTTCTATTCATTTTTTAAATATATTTTATGTTAGTTAGTTGAAAATTGTGTACCAGAAATACACCACATTTTGGAAAATTATTTAATTTGTACAAATGAAAGAAATACACAATCAAAAAGTCGAGAGGCAAAGGAGATAAAAGAATAAATGGGCTCTGAGGTCAATTAGAGAAAAGCTTTCGGGTTGTTAGCCGACAACAACAAAACAAAAAGAAGAACAAGCAAATTGAATCAAAAAGTTGGGGTTTTTTTTTTGGGTTTCTTACCTGTTCTTCATCGCTCTTAGAGATGGATCGCGCAGTCCTACCTTCGACAGTGATAACGGACGAGATCCTTATGAGACTTCCGCTGGAATTTTTGATGGCATTCAAAACTGGTTGCAAGGAATGGAACAAATGCTTGACTGAATGAAGCAGTTGGAGTGGATTAGGCCGAGATTTTACTATGGTTTTACGGATTGCTATGGCATTGGATACCATACGCGTGGCCAGTTCAAAGTTATGTGGTTTGTGGATTTGTGTCCTAATCTTTATCATACACTTTATCATATTCTTAGATATCTGTTAATTGAATTGAATGTGATATAGATGCTATCCCAATATCCCCTTTTATTAAAACACATTTCCTAATATAATACTAATTTTTGTAAAATTCACATAATTAATTCTTACCATTTTAATAAATACCACAACTTAAAGTTATTATTTGTAATATTATAAATATATACACATCATATCTTAACAAATCTCTAATCAAATTATTTTCTTATACCTAATCATCTAAACAAATAAAATACAAAAATCTGGATGTAATGAATAAATAGCAAGGAATATTTATTTCGGCTGTGTTTTGTAATGGATTTAAACAGAAACTAAATTAAGAATTTTTTTTTTCCGCCTAGAGAGTAGAGACGACAATTGATCCTATTGTTTTTGGATTTTTTTTTTTTTTTTTTTTTTTTTTTTTTTTTTTTTTTTATGATTTTGTTGTTTGTTTATTTTAGAGGGGTATTCAACTTATATTTTAAAGGATTTGGTAGTATTTTAACATTTTTTTATTTTGAAAGATTTAGGAGAGTTTTAAGAGATTTGATTGTGTTTTGGTTGGATTTTTTTTTTTTAAGAAAATGAAATGTGATTCTATGAGATTCTATAAGTATTACAAGATTTCAAAGATGTTTATCCTATTTAGAAGCAACAAAATTTCATAAAAACTCCTTACTTGATAACATCCATTTAGAGTTAAATCATCATCACATTAAACTCAAGAAGCAGAAAAGTTTTATAAAACACATTCTTAACAACATCCATTACACTTAATCATCATCATTAGTAAACTTTAAAACATAAACATCATTAGATGATTAAAGAAACCTCAACGATGACTTTATATAAAAAAAAAACAACTAAGAAGCTGAGAGAGGGATTGGTTTCACAGCGCTCCGAATCCGCTCAAAAGCTACTCTAACTCTTTCCTTAAGACCTGAATGCTCACTCTCTACCTCTCCACTCTCTTTATCTAGCTGCGCCACATTGCCATCGACCCTGATCACCAGTTTCCCGTTCTCTCCTAGTTTCACATCCCCGAAGAGCGACACGAGAAGCGCGTATATCACTTTCTCAACTTTCTTCCCATTCTCTTCCTCGGATTTCACAGCATCTTCTTCTTCCACAACGATCTTGGGGACTTCGCGGCTGATGTTGAGAACCAGTGCTACAATGGAGTCTGAAACCATGTCGCTTATCGGATCTGATGACCACTGCAGCGATATGTGCTTCTCTGACTCTTGCTTAACCGTTACTCTTTCATGTACTTTAAGCGCCGGAAGCCCCGACTCCTCATCCGTTGAAGATTCCACGCTCTCGAAAATCTTCTCGAGGCGATGTTTTATAACACCAAAGGCTCCTGCAAACGGGATTGTTATCCGCTGAGTCACAGTTGCTGTTGATAGCTGTGAGAAAACATGGAGTTCATCAGGTGCCATTATCTGATAAGTGAACCCTTTCTTCACCAGAATCCCACTCACTGAATCGCCAACATCAGGTGTCTTTTCCGCCAACATCCCAATGGTTTTCGCCAGTTTCTCAGAGTTAAAGTACATTTCAACAGACTCACAGTTCTTCGGGGTCATGATCCTTGTGTTTCCATCAGGAAACTCCGTGAACAGCTTCTGTTTGAGCCTCATCATCTCATTAGCTTCACCGTGAACAAGGATGATGTTAGGAGGCATGAGCTCTTTCAAGAACGTGCTCGTCTGCGCGTAATCTGCGTGAGCAGAGAATGAGATATAGTGCACTTGCATGTTGAGAGGAGCAGTAAGACCATTCATAAGAGTCACCTCCTTCGGTTCATTAATAATCGTCTTCGCCAGTGTACCTTCCACCATGTAACCAGGTATAATACAAGCATTTTTCTTATCTGAACACCAGCGGTCAAAGAGTTGCCTTGAGAGACCACTTTGAAGACCTCCAGGAGTAGCCATAACCACACATGGACCGACATCGCTAAACTCATCGATGCTGTTCAATGGAGAAATGTGCTTGAACACAAACGGATTAGAATTTGCAAACTGGTTGCGGATCCTGTCGTTCATAGATAATATGTAGGTTTGGTAAACTGCCATACACTTTTTGGCGAGCGGTGATGCATAGTAGATTGGGATATTCTCTAGATCTGGGTGGTTCGCCCAGTATTCATCTAAAATCAAGAGAAGTTCCTGAGCACGGCCTAGTGCAAAAGCCGGGATCAGCACACGTCCTCCCTGAGCCACCGTTGAATGGATAACATCAGTGAAGCGTTTCTCACGAATATGACGAGATTGGTGAAGCTGGACACCGGAAGTTGATTCAATGATGCATATGTCAGGGGAGAACTGAGGAAGCTCAGCTGCTCTCAGATGACGGTCTTCCTCACGTGAATAATCACCTGTGTAGAGGATTCGGACACCAGCTATATCTACCATAAACATGGCTGCACCCAAAACATGGCCTGCCGTGTAACACCAGAACTTTATGCCGTTTACTTCAACCGTTTGATGGAAATCAATTACCTAGAGAGGAACCAAACATAAACTTTAACTCAACAATGAAATGATCTAATATCTTTTGAACTTATCACAAACTCAATGGAGTGATTAAAGTATAAACATAGTCATATGATACAATGCAGGAGCAGGACAAACCTCAATTTTGTCCATGGACTTGTTGATGTCTTGTTCATCGAACAACATATCTTCAACTGACACTTTGCTCACTTTCACATAATCTGTAAGCAACAGCTTGTAGATGGCCTTTGTTGCATGCGTCATGAAAACCCGTCCATTGAATGTCGTCTAATCAAACATCAGTAACCTGAATTAGTTCCCAGCTATGTTATAACAAATCAACAAAACAAATTCATTCGGACAGAGAAACAAACCTTCTCCAGAAAATAAGGTAGCGATGCTGCATGATCTATATGAAAGCTGCAACCAAAAAGCATCAACCCATAGTTTGTTATCTTATACTTAAAACCAAACAAACACATTCTAAAAGCTTTAAACTAATCCAAGAAAGGTTTCCACTACACATCAAAGCTTCTGTCTTTGTATTAAAAAGCTTAAAAGTTTGAAGATTTTGCTCAAGCAGCCTCCCAATTTTATATCTTTACATGAGAAACAATCATATAAACATTCCCAAGTCTATATCAATTTTTCAATCTACTCAAACCAAGAAACTAAACCTAACTGATTAATGGGTATTACCCAAAAGAGCAAGAAGAAGAAGAAGTAAACATACTGAGTAATCAAGAGGACATCAATGGTGGAAGGATCAATCTCATCAAAGTAAGGCAACGCAGCCATGCCTGAGTAGGCAGGATGAATCCCACAATCAAACTGCACAAAAACAAAACCAAGAATCAACAATAAGACATGCCCTGCCCTGCCCTCAACACCAAAATCAAACACACATTAGAAGACAAAACGGAGAGAGAGAAAGAAACGAAACACACACCAGAATGTTTTTGCCTCTGAAGGACATGTAAACACAGGAACGACCCACTTCGCTTCCAGCTCCCAAAGGAGTGACGATAAGCTGATCTCCATCTCGCGTAGTTGGTTGCTCTCTTCTTTTCAGTGAAGTAGAAGAAGAAGCCATGTCTCTCGTTTTCTCGATTCCTTCTCGAAAGAGAAAGAAGACGAAGAAACCCAAGAAAAAAAAAGTTTCAATTTTTATTATCTTCTCTCAAACCCTAAAAAAAAAGAATCAAATTAAAAAACCGACCACAGTGGGAGTCGAACCCACGACCTTCTGATCCGAAGTCAGACGCGCTAATCCACTGCGCTATGCGGTCAATACATTACACTTTAGAACTTTACACATCTATAGTAGTAATGTATAATACCGAAATTACCCTTGCGTTGGTTTTGTCACCTAAAGTCTGCGGGAAAGAAAAGTTTGAAGCTTTCTCGGCGATGACGGAGCGAACGTACAGACGACGCAAACCGGGGATGTTAAGGACCTACTCCGACTCTTTAAACGACGCCGTTACGTCTCAGGCGGAGTATCTTTCTTCGTCTTCGTCTCCAGATACAGAGCCACTTGAATTCCCCACTCAAGAGTCGTCTTGTCTCTGGAATTATTCTTCAAGATCCAATTTTTCGGACGATGATTTTACTCAGAAGAGGGTCAAGAGAACCAGGAGGAACGGTGGTGGTGGGTTTGGTTTGACTTCGAGTCTGATAAAGCCAGCGCAAGAGTTTGGCGAGTTAATGGAGAATGAAGACGAGGTTAAGTTCGCTCTTGATGGGTTGAAGAAAGGACGTCAAATTAGGACCAGAAGAGCTGCTCTGTCGTCTCTTCTCTCGATTTGCGAATTTAAACATCAGCGACGGTCTTTGAGAGCTTTAGGGTACGTAAGCTTTATTATCTATTTACTTTTGTAGGGTTTGTTTCTTTGAAAGTTTCTGAATTTGGTTGTGGGTTTCGTGTTTAGAGATTTGGTTGAGCTTTCTGCGTTTTGGGTAGTAATGATCGTCTAGATTGATGAAGGTTATTAGGGTATGAATAGGTAGAAGCTGATTTTGGAACCTGTAAATTTTGTCGAAAGGACTAGAATTTATCATTGGCTAGTCGATTTGTTTTGGCACATTAGATGAGAAAGCTCCTTAACCTGGGAGTTGGTTGTTTCAGGATCTCACAATCCGTAATTGATGCGATTTTGGGTCTCAGCCTTGATGACGTACCAAGCAATCTTGCTGCAGCTACCCTTTTCTTTGTCCTAACTGCTGATGTAAGTGACCTGCAGATTACTTGCATTGTGTGATTTTCTTTTCTCTTTCTGCAGTGCAATTTTTAGCTTGTTTACCATTTTACTTTCATGATTCTAGGGTCAAGATGGCCACTCTATGGAGTCATCCAACTCCATCAAGTTTTTGATAAAGCTGTTGAGACCTGTGGTTCCCGTCAGTACTAAAGGGAAGCCTCGAAATATAGGATCTAGAATCTTATCAATCGTCAAGGATGTTGATGCAGTGTGTGATGCAGCCAATATGCATGATTCAAGCTCCTGTGATGTACTGTCTAGAGCACAAGACATTCTTGTTAATTGCAAGGAGTTGAGATTGATTGATAGCTATAAAATTGAAAGTATGAGGCCTGAGCTAAGTACAAAATGGCTAGCTTTGTCGATGATGGAGAAGGCCTGCTTGTCCAAAATGTCTTTTGAAGGTACTTGAACGTCTTGTCTGTTTTGTAAACATTGACTGACTTTTTAAAGGCATCTGGTGTATTATATAGGGTTATAGAAATTGAAAAGCCATGTTATCTGCTGTGATTTATTTGCTTCCAGTGATTCAGTTTAACAGATGTGTAGCCGGTTGTAGATCCTACGACAAGATTATATTTGATCTATTTTATTCTTGCTAATAATTTATACTGTTCTTCCCCATCCAGATACCTCTGGTACTGTGAAAAAAGCTGGAGGAATGTTCAAGGAGAAACTGCGAGAACTTGGAGGGCTTGATGCAGTCTTTGATGTTGTAATGGATTGTCACGCTGTAATGGAGGTGCGTACCTGACTGTTTCATTTTTATCATTAGTTTCTTTTTATACGATAAGAACGACTATCTTTGTTTGGCTAGGACGTCAATAGTTTCTGTAAAGTGTCGTAGATTGCTAGCTTTATATTTGTTCGGTTATCTTCAGGATCATATTTTATTTTCATCCAATTTTTTGCTGAAAATCTTTGCTAGTCAAGGTTCTTTACATGTACCCTGCTAAATATATATCTAAAGAAAATTCGTATTTGTTGCAAAACAGTTTAATGTTACTGTCACTACTCAGAATACTTTTGTTGGGGACAAGAAAGATTCTTAGTGGTGGCAAAGACTGTGTACTTAAGTTGTCAATGGTTACTGGACCTTTGTAATTGTATTTAATAAGAGTTTCTAATGCATATTTTGTTTGCAGAGCTGGTTAGAACAGGATATACTCTCTGTCGAGGATATAAAAGATGACTTGAATAAGCAGAGTCTGATGTTGCTGCTTAAATGTCTAAAAATCATGGAAAATGCTACGTTCCTCAGCACAGGGAACCAGGTAGCTTTAATGTATTTTGGATTCCTAGCCTCAAGTTAGCTTGTATTGATTAGCTCTGCACCAGGAAAAGTAACTGTATATATTATTTCTTTCAGAATCATTTACTCGGATATAATAAAAATATGGGTTCTCATGGACTCCGACTGTCTTTCACAGAGCTCATGATAAGTGTCATCAAGATACTTTCAGGTACACAATGCTTTGTTTTGGATATGTTATATTGTTACCAACTTACCATGACTTCCTCCCATGTTATCATCTATTATAGAATTTATTTATGATGGTTGGTTCAACTGTTTACACCAGATCTTCAGTTACGTGCTCTTAGGAACAAAAAGCATCCTCGCCCTCACGGTTTAAATGGTGTTAATCGTGAGTCTATTTCAAGAGCAGATTGTAAAGGTATCCCATTCTGATAGCCACAAACGCATCTCCACCTCTTGCTACTTTTGTCTCTCGATCTATTCTCTGTTTCTTGTATGTTACTCTCTGTCCAACCACATCTTTTTTATGCAGTGAACAAGGAGGTTATCAAAATTAGTTCAGATACTTGCTCTGCCACTAGCTGTAGTTCCATAAGAAATGCAAGCGTATCTGAGAGACCTCACTCTTCATTCCTGTTAGGTTGCTCAGCGACACCAAAGTCGGGGTCCCAATTAAGTGTAATATCAATAAATGATCCCTGCAAGCTAACGACAAGAGCTGGTTCCAACACTGGGTCGTTCTCAAGCAGATTAGCCTCATTGGGTAGTGGCATATCCAGAAGCAATGCGAGGAATAGTCAAATTGGAGAACCCAATTGTAAAAAAGTTGAAAACTTTACATCCTTGGAGGATAGTCAAGATCCTTTTTCATTTGATTTAGAAGATTCAGGACCTTCCAAAAGGGCAATAGTATCAGAAAAGCAAAACAAATCTAAAGCTCAAAAGAGGAAAGGAAGCTATAGAGATAAGAAGGATGAACGCTCTCATCAGCTTTTCTCGAGCCAGGAGGAATCAAACCATGGGTTCAATTCTCAGGAAGAATCAAGTGATAGAGATCGCCATGTAACAGAGCAACCTTCTTCAACATATGACATTGATAAAGGCTGTCTCTGTCTTTTATCTGATTGCCTTTTAACAGCCGTGAAGGTAATGTAGAGTCTCTTAACAATTCTTTTCTGTTCTGTAACAAAGTCCTGCAGCTGGAATGAAATTAATTTTGGAAGAGAATGGAATTTCACCTTTTATGCTAATCTGTTTAGATATGTGGTTATATCATGTGATCCCTTGCTACTTTCTGATACTGTGAACATATTCCCAGGTTTTAATGAACTTAACAAATGATAATTCCGTTGGTTGTCGACAAGTTGCTGCCTGCAGAGGACTGGAGAGTATGGCTGAATTAATTGCTGGACATTTTCCTTCCTTCACCAGATCTCCCCTTTTGAGTCAGTTGGAAATACCGGGGTCATGCCACCAGAAAGATAAACATCTCACAGACCAGGAATTAGATTTCCTTGTTGCCATCTTGGGGTTACTGGTCAACTTGGTGGAGAAAGACGGAATAAACAGGTACCAAACTCTCTTCTCTTTTGGGAACATAAAGTGTGTATAGTCAGTATTGACATTAAAATCCTTAGAAGGGGAAAACATAGTCACTGGTTATCTTCTATAGTTCTATGCACATTTAGACACTCTTGAATTCATCATTCTGTATATGATCTGACTCATACCTTATGTCTTCAAAAGTCTTGGCTAACCATTTATTACTTGTTTTGTAGGTCTAGACTTGCGGCAGCTAGTGTTCCGATCATCAATCCAGAAGGGTTGCAAGAGAGTGAACAAGACATGATTCCTCTTTTATGCTCAATCTTTCTCACCAATCAAGGATCCGCCGACACCATAGAAGAAACAACTACTTTCACTTTGGTTAGTATCTAATCATTGTATGCTTATCGATTTTGAAAGGCCCTTAAAAGAAAGTATTTGTTAAACAGTCTTAATATATCAGGACGATGAAGAAGCTGTCTTAGAAAGCGAAAAGGAAGCGGAAAAGATGATCGTCGAGGCATATTCTGCCCTTTTACTCGCATTTCTATCCACAGCAAGGTTTTTTTATCTATATCTTTCTTATGCCTTTTAAGTAATCTAGTTCTAAGAAAAAGTTGTAACATAATCTCTTATTGTTAGCAGTAGAAGTATACGCAATGCAATCAGAGATTATCTCCCAAAGCGCAACCTGGCAATTCTGGTACCGGTCTTGGATAGATTTGTGGTATGTGGCTCTTAACCCTTTACATTTCAGTCTTAGAAATCGATTTGGCATGCAGACGAAAACCTTTTGATGCGACCATGTGCTTGTCCCTACTTTTGTTAGGCGTTTCATACAACACTGGACATGATTCCTCCGGAAACGCATAAAGCAGTTATGGAAGTTATCGAGTCGTGCAAATTGCCATAGGACGAACAAAAGAAAACAGGCGATATCTTCGTGTTCCTTTCACTGTACAGCTTGTGCAACACATTGGTTTTGCTCCACGATTATAGTTAGTGATCACACAAATGATAATGTTCCATGTATAGTATATAGATAGTACAAATAGATAGAGAGTACCTTAGAGATTTCTTTAGAAGTTTTTGCTTCTCTGGATCGGCTTAGATTTGTAATGCACGTCCCATTCTTTTGTACTTTTTTGTCATACAAAGAAAGAAGAAAAGGATATATAAAAATAATATGCTTCATGAGGGTTTTATCTCATCATATTTCTGTGATATTCAAAATCAAGATCACCAGTTCTGGCTTTTCCGACAGAAGGGAAACTAATCAATTTGGTACTTGCAATTTCAAACGGGTCTCAAGAAAGAGGAAATACTGAAATAGTGTGTGAGATGTTTTGAAGAACAACCAAAGAGATTGGCATGTGACTTTTCTTATTAGTTTGCTTTTACTTTTTCATCATCTATTTTTAGTAATCAAATCATCAAATTAGTTTCGTCAATAAGTGGTTTGGTGTAACTTGTACAGTACATGTAATATTTAGATCTTTTCATTCTCTCTTGCAAATATAAGAAAATTACTGTTTTAGAATATATTACATGACTTGCTATAGAATAGAAAAATACTGATTTAGAGAACTTGCTTTTGAATTAAATGAGAACTTGCTTTTGATATTTGATTTCGTTTGCACTAGTTTTTTAATAGTGATTAAATTGAAGAAAATATCGGAAAAGAACCAACAAAAATATTTTAAAAAGTTATATTCTTTCATTTAAATTTTCGTTTTAACTTATCTAAAAAAGTCTTAATAAAACAATCTAGAAGTTATACTATAATATTGTTTCCTTTTTTTATTGTTAAGCTCTCTCTCTCTCTCTTCTTCGACAATCTGAAGAATAATAAAAATAGTCGTCCCTTTGTTTTCTTTTTTTAACCCTTCCCCCGTCTGCTTTCGCCGCCCCCGTCGTCGATCTCTGCAACACTTTCCGGCGATTTCTCCGTCTCATCCCAAAGTGAGTCCTCCTTCAAATTTTCCCTCTTCCTTCTTTGATTTCTCTCTATTCCCCCTTTTTCCCTTTTCTTTTCTCCGTCGCGAAATCAAGAGTGACGGCTTCTAGGATCTCGGTTTAGGCCATAACCAATCGAATTTGAGATCCATACGAATGATTAATCATTCTCAGGCTCTAAATTCGATAGATTTAAGCTCAGAAACTCGGACTAGGTTTCGCAAAATCATTGATTTGGCGTTTGACCTTACCGTTAACCTGATTCAAGATCTTTTGTTCATTAATCCAAATCCTCTCTGATTGCGACCTGAGCAAGCAGAGAACATGATTCCTACTTGCAGCTTTATTCAATTGAAGTTTTATACAAGGAAGCTTAACCCTTTTTTAATGGCTTTCTAGGGTTAGAAACCTAAAGTATGGTTTTTTCAATAAAAAGAGTTTAAGTTAGTCCATTTAAGGGTTTGGTTACTCAACACACTTTCTCACTTTATCCTTGTGGTGAGGTCTTTTTGCTGCTCTAACTGTCAACTTCTAATAATTTTCAGGTGATAGTGAAGCCTCTTTAGAAGCTATGGGTGATTTAGAGAACTTGCTTTTAGAAGCTGCTGGGAGAACGAATTCAGCTGGGAGGAGCCGTCATTCTCATCCTCCATCATCAAGGAGACGTGAGGGTTCTTACTCTGATGGTAGTAGTGATTCGAGGGATGATTCTGATGAGGAAGATCGTGGCTTTGCGAGTAGGAAACCTTCTGGGTCTCAAGTACCTTTGAAGAAGAGGTTGGAGGCAGAGAGAGAAGATCGAGCTGCTCGAAATGATGGTGGTTATGGTGATGGACCATCTGATCATGAAGGTGACAGTAGCGAGGAATCTGATTTTGGGGATGACCTTTACAAGAATGAGGAAGACCGGCAGAAGCTTGCTGGGATGACAGAGTTTCAGAGAGAGATGATTTTGGCTGAACGTGCTGATAAAAAGGGTGATAAGAACTTCACTGAGAAACTTAGATCGAAGAGGGAGAACGAGAAGACCCCTGTTTCAAAAAAGGAGACCCAGCCTCTTCCTGCCTCTCGTGGTGTGCGTTCATCTGCTAGATCTGCAGACAGAGCGGCTGCAAAGGATGATGCACTGAACGAATTGAGGGCTAAGCGTAAGAAGCAGCAGGACCCTGCAGCTCTCAGGAATCTGAGAGATGCATCAAAAGGTGGTTCAGGTAGTCGAGATTTCTCATCACTGAAGAGGAAACCATTAGCTTCCTCCAACTTGAGTAACTCCAGCCAAAGTGACAGTGATAGTAGGTCGCAGAGTGATGATGAAGGCTCGAATGCAGGAATGGATAGTGACGATGACAGGTCAGATATGCCTACGTTTGAGGATATTAGGGACATTACCATCAGACGGTCTAAGCTTGCCAAATGGCTGATGGAGCCTTTCTTTGAAGAGGTTATCGTTGGCTGCTTTGTTAGGGTTGGGATCGGAAGGTCAAAAAGTGGTCCAATTTACAGACTGTGCATGGTGAGGAATGTAGATGCAACTGATCCAGACAAGACTTACAAGCTAGAGAACAAAAGTACGCATAAGTACCTTAACGTCATTTGGGGAAATGAAACCTCTGCAGCTCGATGGCAGATGGCAATGATCTCAGATGGCCATCCGCTGGAGGAAGAGTATAGGCAGTGGATCAGAGAGGTTGAGCGAACAAATGGTCGCATGCCCACAAAGCAAGATATAGCGGAGAAGAAAGAGGCGATCCAAAGAATAAACAGTTTCGTTTACTCTGCAGAAACCGTCAAACAGATGTTGCAGGAGAAAAAATCCGCCTCGATCAGGCCAATGAATGTTGCGGCCGAGAAAGATCGGCTTAGAAAAGAGTTGGAAATTGCACAGAGCAAAAATGATGAAGCAGGTGCAGAGAGGATCAAAACGAAAATCAAACAGCTTGACGCATCACGGAATAAGAAAGAGGTAGATAAAAAAGCGCTCAAACTTGCCGAGATGAACAAGAAGAACAGAGCCGAAAATTTCAAGAATGCATCCGAGGTAAAATCAATAACAGCTAGTCTCAAAGCGGGTGAAGCTGGATATGATCCTTTTTCAAGGAGATGGACCCGATCATCGAACTACTACAACGGGAAAAACAAGGGGAAAGACGGAGCAGAGAACGAGGCAGCGGTTGCAACAGCTGCTGAGACCAATGGAGCAGATGCAGGAGCAGGTGCTGAAGCGATAGAAGCAGCTTTAGAAGCGGCTGCAGAGGCAGGAAAGCTAATAGACACAAGAGCTCCAATCGGTCAAGGAACAGAACACAATCAGCTTCATAACTTTGAATTGTCTGTATCCCTAACCGCGTTACAGAAGTACGGAGGACCTCAGGGAGTACAGAAAGCGTTCATGGCGAGGAAACAGTTGACTGAAGCAACTGTGGGATGCAGAGTTGCTGAGAATGATGGCAAGAGACATGGCCTTACTTTAACTGTTAGTGATTACAAGAGAAGGAGAGGTCTCCTCTGATTTATGGATTTTTTTTTTCAAGTCTCAGTGTTTCATTGTCTTCTGGAGACTGCTTCTTGAATTCATACATTTTTTCTTTTGTACTCTCTTCTACATGTTTAGATCAATTTGTTTTTTAATTTCCTTGAAATATTTTTGTACTCGTCCTTTGTGTGAACTCCCCAGATTAGTGTATGACTGCATGGAACTATAAATTTATAGTTCTGCTTTGTACAATTTTAATAAATTGTAACAAATATTTAGAATTTTGTAACATTAATTTTTGTAAGTGATTGATTATGCAATATCCTAATTGACGCTCATATTGGATAATGTACGTGTATGGATCGTGGACGATTAAAACAAATTACTCAAACACAAATCAAAGAGAAGTGTTGACTTATATCAATAAATCCAATATCTGTCATTTTAATGCATATATATAATATATAAAATATACGGCACCAAACTTATTATTGCATATGGTCAGTCAATAATTAGTGTTTCAATTGCTCAAGAAACCGATTAAAGTCATGGTTATGCTTGGAAACTATCTTTTGCATATGGCATAGCTCATAAGAAACAATCAGACATTTTTTCTAAAAACGTAGTCACCTTATAATATGGTTCGTTCGTAAAGACTTAAAAGTGAAAAATAATAAGCCAATAACTAGTTATATAAACGAATTGAATAAAATTTGATGATATTTGGCCCTCAAAGTCTTTGAATCAGATTAATAATAGCAATGCTTATGTAAATCTATTTATTTTTTGTAGGTAGGATTAACACATATATTGGGATTGGTCATAATTTACAGTTTTACTTGTACAAAAGTATTTGTGGAAAAATAAGTATTAAACTGTTAGCTAGTTACCTTATTAAATTATCTAAAAAACATAATACAAAACTTCTATTTTAATTCTAGAACTTTGATCATCAATCAAAACTAAAACTCTAACCACACTCTTTATATGATAGTTTAGTAAGTCTTTGCACTTATTATATATTATTTTGTATTGGTGATCTTTCTCTTTCACCATTTTTAAATAAACAATTACATTCATAAATTCAAAATATTGATACATGTATGTATCTGTATGCCAAAAACAATATAAATTTAATAAATTTTCTTACTAAACAAACAAGTATCATCACATTAATTCACACACCCTCTTGCCCAACAAAAAAAAAACTATCTCTTACAGAACAAGTCTGGCTTTTGCAAACATTGTCTGAAGAAATCAAAAGATGGAACAGAGCAAAAGAACAGAACAAGTTGTGTTATCACAGAGATTAAAAAGATTGGTCGTATCCTTTGTTTGTTGTCTTCCCATGTCTCTTCTCGGTCTCCTTCTCATGCTTCTATTAGTCTACAACAGCTTCTCTGTCTTCTCTTTTCATCTTGATACAATCCCACCTGTTAAATCCACTCTATCACCAACTCAATACCAGATTCTTCATCATCATGCATCAACATCATTATCTGAGTCAGACTCTTCATTGTTGCTTGTGGTGAAAGAAACCTCTTTAGGGCTCGTACCGAAACAGAATGATTCGTCGACGAGGACAGAGAGAAGGACGAAGAGAGTTAAGAGAAGAATCGATTCAACTTCTGCGATAACACAGCGTTTACAAGTCAAACCAAGACAGAGATTCAAGACGAGGGTCAAGTCTTTCTTGTCCAATTCTTCTTGCGAGTCACTCTTCTTCATGACATGGATCTCCTCCATCGAATCTTTCGGTGATCGAGAGCGGTTCACCATAGAGAGCCTCTTCAAATTTCACCCAAACAGCTGCTTGATCTTGGTCTCAAACTCATTTGACTGTGACAGAGGAACCCTAATCTTGAAACCCTTTATAGACAAAGGTCTTAAAGTGCTTCCAATCAAACCTGACTTTGCTTACATCTTTAAAGATACATCAGCAGAGAAATGGTTTGAAAGATTGAAGAAAGGAAGATTGAGTCCAGGAGTGATTCCATTAGAGCAAAACCTCTCCAACCTCCTAAGATTAGTCTTGCTCTACAAATACGGCGGAATCTACTTAGACACAGACGTTATAATCCTCAAACCTCTCACCAATCTCCACAACGTAATCGGAGCACAAGCAGTTGATGCAGTAACAAGAAAATGGAGCAGGCTCAACAACGCGGTACTCATCTTCGACAAAAACCATCCTTTGCTTAAGAGATTCATCGACGAGTTCTCGAGAACCTTCAACGGTAACAAATGGGGTCACAACGGTCCATACTTAGTCTCTCGAGTCATTGCAAGAATCAACATCTCCCCATCTTCAGATTTGGGATTCTCTGTTCTTCCACCATCTGCTTTTTATCCGGTGGATTGGACTAGAATCAAAGGATTCTACAGAGCGCCCACGAATGAGACCGATGCTAATTGGTTAAGGAAGAGACTTGCGCATTTACGTAAAAATACCTTTGCTGTTCATCTTTGGAACAGAGAGAGTAAGAAACTTAGGATTGAAGAAGGAAGTATTATTCATCAACTCATGTCTGATTCTTGCATCTTTTGTAACTCTTCTTCTTTACATTCAAGTTAAAACATGTAAAGTAATTTTTTCACAAACAGAGAGAGAGAGAGAGAGAGATAAAAGGACATACAGATTTGCTGACCTATCTGCCACTCTTAGGAGACGTACAAATAGGCAATGTGTACTGTGTAAGTTGTACATCAAAAGTCTGTTTTTTTCTGTTATTTACTAGACAGCAAAGCCATTGTAGCATACATATTTATATTTTTCTTCTTTATTATGTGTTCAGTTTTGCATATCATGCGGATGAAAAGTTTCATTTTTTAGTTTTTTTTGTCACAACGACCAATTGTAAAAGCGTAACTGACCAGGCTAATTTGCAGGCACTAGACTTGAGTCATTGTGACCAGAGGCTAACAAGTAAAGACTAAAGAGACATAAATCACATTAGCTTAGAACTTGAATCTATTTCTCATATACAAAACAAGAACACATTGAAACAGACAATAAAATCACAACAACAATGGCCTAATTCTAAATCAACCAGATTTCTAATTCTAAAATCATAACAAAACAATGGTCTCAGATGACACCAACAATGATCATAACTAAAAGGTATTCTAAATCTAAAGCAGGTGGTAAGTTCTACAGGCTACTCATTCGGATACCAGGATCTCTACTAGGCTGAAAGTCTTTGGCCCTCGAAAGGGTCACATAGTAAAGCTCGGAGACAATCCCTGTGAGCACTATGAATGCTGCTCCAGCCCCAAACACACCTTTCCTCAGTGATCGACAAGAAGGAGAAGTGTTCCCAAAGTAGACACGGTACTTTGTATGGTAAGCGTTTCGTACAGAGCCAGCAAGTAAACACACTTCTGCTATGAAGAAGAAAACCCTGCAACAACCATCATATCCCAATCCATGACATTCATATTATGACAACAACACAAGAAAGATTCAGCAGGAAGAGATCGAAGAGCATATTTACCAGGTGGTGATGAAGAGAAACACTGCCCAAGATCTAGACCTACTTGGTGTCAAGGCTCTTCCACAGCATAAACATCTGCTAGCCACCATGATTAAGAGCTGACTCGCCAATAAGATCAAGAAAGAACCAACTCCGAGACCTGTTGCTATATCCTTGTCATACACACAGTAGCTTAAATCTCTTGACTCTCTAGAAACTTGAGACTGCAGCAAAAACAAAAAACAGGACAAAATCAAGAAATGGTTTCGATTGATTTCATCTCTAATCTCGTCAAATCCTTCCCAAAGTTTTCAGCTTTTTATGAAACTAATTGAATTTAACAAAACCCAAAAGCAAATCAATGTTCGAAGAAGTAGAGAGAGAGAGAGAGAGAAACTGACGGTGGTTCTACGCTGCTCTGCAGCAACAGCAAGACCAAAAGCTAAGAGATCAAACACGAACACCAGAAGCAGTAGCAACACGGAAGCCATAGATTAGCAGCTTAAGTCGAATCAACAAAACTAACAAAACCCTAAACTCAAAATCTCTTCTTTCTTCTTCCTCCAGTCAAGACTCTTTTTGGATACTAAACGCCGAGGCGAAGAAGTCAGAAACACACTGTGCTAAGGAAAAGAGGAAACTTGTGAACGAAGTGGACACGTGTTATTTATTTTAATTGTTTTTTTTTGTTTTTTTTTAAACAAATATTTTATTTATTTTTGACGACCAAGTTTTTGAACTGAATTCTTCAAATAAACAAATATTCATTAAATATTTAATACTTCAAAAATATATACTAGATATTTACGTGACTTCTTTAAATAAACAAATTTTTGATACAAGAGTTGGATAGGTCTTACAATTAGTTAAATTAATCCTTTGACCAAAACAAAATCTTATGATTAATCCCTTTTTTTTTTTCTTTAGATATTTCCTAATCATATATACTCGGAGATGTATTATTTAATAGTGTGTGTGTATAGAAGTCATTAGTTACGATCTTTAACATTACCAAGCTCTCTCATATTTTTCGTGCACTCCAAAACATATATCCTCATTTTTCTTGGAATGATCGAGCATACAATGGAACACGACAAAGAACTGCACACTGAAAAAGCTAAGGAATGTTGTAGTAGTCCCAGGCTCTGCTGTTTTTTTGTGGTAGTAGCTTTGATGTCCGGTGGACTTGCTGGTCTTATAGTTTATCTAAAAAAACACCCCCTCAGTCCCGGATATCTGGACCCATCGCCGCCGGTGCGACCTGAAATAGAATTAGCTTCTATGGATTTCACGGTGCTTAATATTACACAAAGAGAAAATTATCAATTATGCCATGTACAGTACCACTTCTCAAGAGAAATGCCACTTTCAACTTAACATTTTCTAAAATGCCATAGGACCCACTTTGATTCACTGAAAATGACAAAACTACCCTTATATTATCTTTCTTCTTTTCTCATATTATCGATCTCTCTCTATCTTCTTCTCTCTTCTTTCTTTCTTCAATAACAAATAAATCATTCCATGAATTTGAAAATTTTTCACTTCACCGAGAGAGATAAGAACTTGATTGTAACAGCAGAGATCGAATCAGTGAAGAGGTGTTTACAAATGGTGGAGCAACAATGATATCCCATCTCTCTCACCTAGAATTATTCATCTTCTTTCATCTCTCTCTCAAAACCTCTATATCTCTTTGAGTTTCTTATGTTTGTTTCCTTCTCTATACAACTTTTATGGACCAGATCCGAAACCTGATCTGTTATTTTTCTGGACTAGATTCGTTGGACGATCCGGTAGACCAGATCCGGTGGACCAGATCCGATGGACCAAATTCGATGGACCAAAATCGATGGACCAAATTCGATGGACTGAATCGGTGGACCGATTCGATCGAAATATGTTCATTTGTTATTTTCTAACTTGTTGTCAATTGTGCGATATACTACAACAAATGATAGATTAGAGGATGAAAATAAGTAATGCACCTCCGTAAGATATCATCCATGTTCCAGCCAAGTTTTACTCTATGACATGATATTTGTCTTTCAATATATCGATCCGGTCTACTTAATATGTCCATCTCCTAATTTGTTGTCTATCCTGTTTTTCATTTTGATGGACAACTAATCATGATTCATAATCGATGTAATAACATGTAATAGCTTTTGTTCTATCTATATTTTGATATTTTTCTATTTGTTTTACTACTTCCATTACTTACAACTTTATTTCTACTACTTACATTATTTGATGGACAATTGCAAATATTGCACTTATTGTCTACTATAACTTTTATATTGTCCATCGCAATAGCTTGATGGACTATAATAGAACGGACAATAACATGTCCTCATTAATTAGAAATACAAAAAATCTTTTTTTCTCTCATTTTATAATTTAGAGGGTATTTTAGTCTTTTTCTCATGTGGCAAAATTTAAAAGTGGCATTCTCAAGAAGAAAAATTATAAAATGGCATTTCTTAAAAATTTCATTTCAAAAATGGCATTTCTCATAAAAATCCCGTCTTAGTGCAAACTGGGACTTGTCGATAAGGGTCCCTTACAATCTTCCTGATAGCTATATATGTCTTAATGGAGATGTTCAAGCTTCTTTGTTTTACAAGAATTTTACTATTGCTACTTCATCCCGGCAAAAGTAAGCAAAATACCCTTTTTTTCTTTTAGTATAACCAATGTATTCATGTTTTCGAACTAACTGTTACCTCCGTAAAATCAGATACAGCGGTCTCCAATATCGATCGGCTCAGCTTCTTAGGGTTTCAGCGGTTGTTTCTGAAAAAGATATCAGTGGATTGATTGGGAAAGACTTAACGGAAGATGTCAAAGAGAAGAAGGAAGTGCGTTTCGGGTTGCGGGTTTTTCTTACGGATTGCAGAAAAAATGGAGCAGAATTTATGGGCTTTAGGTGCCATGAAGAAGCCACCTTGCGGTTCCAACCTGAATCCGAGATGAAGGCTACTATGTTTGGGAAACATCCCGCATGCTTCGATTTTTAAGCAATGTTTAGTTTTGTTCTTGTTTCTTTCACTAATTAATTTTTTTCTTGTTACAACTTTACTAAGTAGGGTTTTCTTTACGGAATAACAATGCCACTATTAATCAAACAACAACAGGGAGATTTGATTTTTTTTTTTTAAACAGAAGATGATGGAAGAGATAGAAAAGATTAGTATTGATTATTTTTTGAGAATAATTCATGATCATATATAAATAGATCATCAATCAACACTCAGCAGTCAGCAGGGTATGTTGCACATACAACGACGACGGATACCACGGCAGTCACCATCTGAAAAACCTTCAGTGTGGCAAACATTGGCGCAATTGCTTGCGCTCAGACACAGTCCATTGAACAACTGGCTACTCGTTTCACACGTCCGTGCCTCTACCGTGACTGGACTGATCATCCCTACAAGACATGGGTTAACGTTATAGATTATTCGAACATGTAATATGTATACATATGGGCATATCCACATTTACAAGCATATATTATGTGACATCAAATATGTTGATTACTCGCAAAAATATAATGTCACGTTGACTTTTATGTACATGTATCATGATGATATGAATTATGAACCTGTAGCAAGGAGCATAAACAAAAGGAGAACGGCTGAGATCAAACGAGGTGAGACCTTCATTATTTAAGAGAGAGAGGAAGAGATTGAGAATTATGTTTTGTAGAGCTAATAGGCAACAAGATGGAAACTTATATATATGGGAATGGGACTAAAGATGGATAAGATAGGGCTATATATATATTTTGAATACATTTTATATTAATTCACGCCTTGTTATAAGATAGAGAGTGGTTGTTTAACCACGATATTGCCGTTTCTTTGGATCATGCCTTTATCACGTTTCTTTGGGTTGGTTGTGAACAGAAATATAAAATTTGGTAAATGAAACAAAGTTTGACCTGTCCACAAGTTAACTTAAGTAAAGATGTAAAACTTATATACATATAATTTTTGAAATAGCTAATGATGTTATGTCTAGTCTGGAAAAATCAGAGTTAAGCCTTCAAGTGCTAATGCCGTCATCTAAATAGACTGGGACATTTAGTTTACAAAAAAAAGTTAAGAAAGAAAAAGTTTATAACAGCAAAAAAACAACACAAAGGTTTATAGAGAGCCTTTCTCAAAAGACTCTGCATCTCCAAGCTCCCATGAAACTTCTAAATCCTAAGTTTTTTTAGGGGGCTTCGGAATTACAAACTCAAAACTCAAAACAACAGTTAAAGTTTTATACATATACATAAACTCTTTTATCATTTGGTATCGAATATATTGGATATATTTTAAGGTTTTTTTTTTAAATGGCAAAAAGGAGTATAGTAGTTAGTATAACTTGTGAAGATGATGATATGAACGATGGAACCATCATGGGTTCTCAGGATCAGTTTGGATCTCATGAGCCAACTCTCTGGTTAAGGAATCAGCGCGATCGTCGTGTCCTCCAGCAAATGTATAGACTTTGAATGCAAACTGAAATGCCCTCCAAAGCATTTTAGCACTACCTACAGCCTTCTTCAAGCTCGGTTTCGCATCAGGCGACACAAGCTTTTCTTCTCTCTTTTCCTGTAAATTTGATTTTATGACTACGGTAAAAAAAAGGGACACAAATAAAGAAAGTGCTTTTCTGAATATTGCTAGATTTAGTTACCTTCAATGCAAGTTCCATACAACTTGATGAGATATCAACCATCGTCTCCTTGATCTGAATAAGTATATTGAAGTCAAAGTGGATGTTGTGGCTCTGAAACTTCTTGGCTTCTTCATCTTTGGTTCGATCAAGAGTGTCAATGTCTCCTTTGATCTATTTAATTAATCAATAAATCAGTTTTGGATCTTTATGTTACAGAGTGATATTGAAATGGCTTAAATTAGGTATGTACCTTTGTGAAGTAACGTTCGACTTTATCTAGAAGCTGATTCAAAGGAGCTTCTATCTTCCAGTTCTGTAGCTCGGTGATCATACCGTGTAGTTTCTTGTACAATGCAGCTGCCATTCTCATTGCTTCGAGTTTCTTCTGAGGAAACCCTTCACATCGCGCAAGAACCTAAAATTTTTAAAGACATTTTTACTAATCAAGAATCACAAAAACAGAGGATATAGAAGTGAAGATGTTTGAATGTTGCTGACTTGTGACTCATCAGTTAGGTTTTCAAGAACTGATTCTACGCGAGCGTGGAAGCTAAGAAGCTCAGTCATGTCTTTAGTCTGAAACTTAGTGATCTCAATCTTTAGCTCATTGATTGACTTCATGTACTTTGCAATATCATCTTGTATTTGCAGGAAATATGCAGATTTCTTTGTGATCTCAGCAAGTGCATCAGCCATTCCTTGTTTTCCACCAGCTGGAGCGCTTCCAGCTCCAGCTTTTCTTCCGCCTCCGCCACCGGTTTTAGCTGCAGGATCACGCCCTTCTACTTTCCCTTTAAGGATTCTGTATAGGTTTCCTAATTGGGTTGACCTTTTCAGTTTTGTAGCTGCTTTCTTGGGACGCAAGCTTCTTGCTGCTCCTGGAGGGAGCGGTGGACCTGCTGCTCCTGGTGGGGGAGGTGGACCGGCTGCTCCGTTGGCCATACCCATTCGAGGTGGTGGCGGAGGCGGTCCTGCTGCTCCAGTTGACTTAGCCATAGGAGGTGGTGGCGGTGGGGGTCCTGCTCCATTAGCTAGAGGCATAGGAGGTGGTGGCGGCGGTGGTCCACATCTTCCATTATTTGTCATAGGCATTGGAGGTGGCGGTGGTGCTCTGTTCTGCATTGGCGGAGGAGGAGGCGGTGTTGGTGCCGCTGCAGTTCCTGGAAGCGGAGGTGGCGGTGGTGGGGCTACTGCAGTTCTTGGAGGTTGAGGCGGTGGAGGAGGAGGCGGCGGAGCAGCGCCTTTTAAAGGCATAACTGCTGGTGGCGGAGGAGGTGGCGTTGGTATTGCCCTGTCAGAAATACGCGGTAGTGATGGAGGAGGAGGAGGGGGAGGAGGTGGTGGCTGTGAAGGTAAAGATGCAGTTTTAATAATAGATAGTGGAGGAAGAGGCGATGGTGGCAAAGGTTCCGGAGCAACTACAGATCTTTCTGACTGATTGAGATTGGCTTCAGATGTTGAATCCAGTGAAGCTATCTTCATGACAATGTCTTTATCTTCATCAACAACAAAAGATTCTTCTGTCTCCATCTTCACATCAATGTTCTCTATTTCATCCGTTTTTTGCTTTATCTCTTCAACAACACTAATCTCATCTTCTTCATTGCTTTGGTTTGGTTCCTGAGCTTCTTTCTGTGACAAAATGTGTATAGCGAGACGCTTAACATCGATAGGACTAAGCTTCTCAAGTGCTTGAACTCTCATATTCCACAGAAGATGTGATGCAGAGTTTGCAAAGTCTCCAACTCTTCCCGGTGAACCCATTGGTTCTGGTAGAACTGATCTTGGCGTGATTGGTGACCCGCAAAACGAGTTTCTGCTATCGAAAGATGATTTGCTATCGGAGAATGAATCAGATGGAGATAAAACTCGACTGCTCGAGGACTTAGCTGTCCGTGGACTAGTGGCTTCTTTCTTCTCTTCTTCTTCATCAATCTCCATCATATCAAACCTCTCTTTCGACATCTTAATCAATCCATCTAATGCAGCTAACACCTTTTCAACTGCAAAGGAAACAGAACATTTTAAAGAGTTTTGCAATTCAAAACATTTTTAAAATATTTTAAAAGATGATTTTTCTTGTTACCTAGTCGATCAGACTGGTTCTTTCCGACGCTGCTACTCCAATACTTAGATTTAGCTATCCACTCGGGGTTATCAATCCAGGAATCTCCAATGGATTTCAAAGCTTTGAAGAAATGGTCAAGAACCTGTGAGAGACACATTTGATCAGATTCAAGGAATGTGAAACATCAGGACAGAGGAAAACATATATTTTGGATCATGTTTTGAATACCTTATCGACATTTGCACGTCTAATTTCCGAGATATGTGAGCTGTGGATGATCTCAGGACAAAGTTTCTGGAGATCTTTCATTGTATGCATCACCATCTACCCAATATAAACAAGTAAGTGAGTCATAACATATATATAAAGCATCTTGATGCAATTAATAAGGAGAAAGACTTTGTGGTTTACGCACATCGGTTATGGAAGGTGAACCGTCAAGAGAAGAAAGATCAATGATGTCTCTAAAGGTAAAGATCTTCCTACGAAGCTCCACCATAAGGATGAAATTACCAGTCCATTTAGGTGAGCTGCTCGCCTTGGGGCTTTTAGCTTCTTTGTTGGAAACATTCTTGAGCATGCCTATAGGCGAAGAAACACGTCTTGATGATGTTAGGCTGCTTGAGGATAATATTGACTTAGATGATCTAATCGATATGGGTGAAGAAGAAGAAGGTTTAGGTGAAGAAGAAGAAGTTTTAACATCCTGCTTGCTATTCTTGCTAACTTTAGGCGATGCTTGCCCTTTTACAGGCTGCTAAAAAGCAAAATAAAGAAAGAAATTTAGAATCAAATATTTTGCACTTTGGAAACGTTATAATGAAAATTTTGTTACTTCTTTTATGTTTCATATAAGAGTATAAGAGTTATATATATATATATATATATATAGAGAGTATTAGAGTTAACTCAAGTTTCAAGAACCATCATAACAAACAAGAAACCATTAGATGCAGCTTTCATGATGGTATATATGAGCAAGAAAGATCTAACAGGAACAATTATAAAAGACTACATGAGAATTTGGTATGTGTTTTTGGAACTAGTTCATATAACCATAACTCCTAGAGACAAGAAAGTTATTTAGAGTTTTGTATGAATCATATGAATAATTTTCAAATATATGAAATGATTTTGTGGATATATATACATGTGAATAATCAAAATCAATCAAGAAAATTATAGCATAGAATCAAGGATATGTGTGAATAATCTATGTAATCAATCAAGAATTAAGAAGAAGTGTTTTACCTGCAACTTGCTTGATGATTTACGACCGAACAACATTGTCGTTTGGATACCAAAACAACCTCCGGCTGTCATGGGTTGCCGGCGACTCCGGCTTTATAATGTCAAAAAACTATATATTTTTTTATGTTTCTGTTGAAAAGTTCAAAATAAAAAATGAATATTTACAGACGTGTTCAAAGCCTTACAGCAGAAGATACTAATAAAGAATAAACATCACAATCATAAGAACTTCAGGATCGTGCAGAGCAAATCTAATTAGTTAGGGTTTGAGGCTTTTTGTGCTGATGAGACATATGGAACTTTCTCAAGGAAGAGAGAGCCAAAGGAACACAAATGTTGAATCTCTCTTTTTTATGGGCAAATCTCTGTAACCCCTTTCCTAAAACCTATCTTTCCTTTTTTTAGTTAATTACCTGTGTAAGTACTAATTATCTCATCTTGGTTTATTGTTACACCCATTCTGTTTTACTTGAAGGATCAAACCTTTTTCTATTTTGATTAATTGGTAACAGAAAAAATAAACATCTTATCTTGTTCAATGATAAACACAAACAAAAAAACAAACCAAGCTTTATAGTTTTAGGACCTACACAAATCTGCGGGTACTATACTGCACATTACACAATGCCTAAAAAAAGATTATAGTGAAACAATCAAACAAACTTGAATGCAAATAAATTTTAACCACGGAATATTAATTTGTTGTACATGTAAGAGTCTAAGACATCAAACAACATCATCACAAATTCACATACCTCTTTCGAAGATTTTGTAGCTGTAGTGACGGTGAAGTTATTGACTTTTTAAGCTCAATTTTTTTTTTCAACCAAACATTAATAAAATTAAAAGATAACTTCAAGATTGTTCAATTATGAAAATATAAAATAACGCAATTGTTCAACTACGATTTTACAATTTTTAATTATAAAAATCTGTTTATTTTAATACTTTTACTTTTGTTCAACCTTCTGTTGTATACCATTTTTTTTTTGTAAAATGTGCTAAGACATAGTCTATGTTATTTTTGTTGGGTGCATCTTTATAACATGTGTTTTGTGTAAATCCCAATTTCCGGGTATATTTATATTATATTGTGAAAAAGCAAATCATATGTCAACTTTATAAGTTAACAATTTTTTTTCATAAGATTTTACATGGAAAATATTATAAGCTGTTTTGCTTAATACTAGTCAAAGTTTACAAATACAAACGGAATTATATTCATGCATCAAACATTAGCTTTATCAACTAATAAATATAGTTAAACGCGTTGTGGACTTGTAGGTAATCTTTACAACCCGATTTAATATTTTAAAGTACACTAATAAATTGAGTACACTTTATCTTTTATCATAGGCCCAACAAAAAACCCATTAATCTGTCCATCAGAATTATGCTTCCACAGAATTATTTCAATGCTTTTTCAGAATTATCACGCATCCATCTCACACTAGCTTATCTGTAAGATACATCTATTTTGACAAGTCATTATGTGTTAATATGATTATTTTAAACATTAAGCCATTAATAATAATAAACCACCATTAATACTAATAAACCACAGGTGGATTGCATTTGGACTATGAGATAAAGACACAAAACAATCACAAAAATGCTCAAAATACTATAGGTTATTAGGTTTTGTCAATGTGCAATAAGAGAGATTAAGTACACTTATCTTTGGTTTATATAATCAAAAAAATTACAAATATATAAATCTCATTGTTTTACCCAAATAAATTACAAATTCAGAAACAGTTTGAGAAAATAATAAATAAAATAATCGTATCACCACCACCTGACTTGTATCAAAAGAATTTTTGAAGTGACCAAAACAATGCGTTCTGTTTCCAATGGTTTTAACTTTTTAACTGAATTAACCGTTTTTCTTCACTTACGAGGCGAAGGAGCTCGGATCGAACCTTTTCGAGATGCAGTCATGGCTGATCTCTCAGCGATTCTTTTCTGCCTTTCCATAACAAGATTCTCTATTCTCATCCGCATCTCTTCTTCCTACAATCCCAAAGATTAACCGCCGGTAAGAAACTAACATAATTCGATCGGAAGAAAGAAAATGCAATGTTAGAATTTTTTCTTACCTTTTCAAACTTGTTCTTTTGAGCCATTGTTCTGCTAGCTAATGTCGGTTTCTTTGCAGTCTTGGTCATGGTTTCAGCTCTGGTTCTACTTGGAGTTCTAGACTTACGAGCTTCTGGGTTCTTCACATTTGGTTTCTTCTCACCGCTTGAGACGATCTTATCTTCTTTCTCCTGAGCTGTTCCGTTACTGGATAGCCTTGCATTCGCTTCAGCAGAGAAGTCGATCGAGTAATCATTAGCCAACGAGTCTCCTGAATTGCGTTCAGGAATCATACAAAGATCACTTGGTTCCCATGAATCACGCTTTTCATTCGTGTGACCGTTATCAGTGTCCGAGGCTAAAGCAATATCTGCAGCCATGTCTGGTCTCCACCGAGAGTCATATAGATCATCAGTAGCTAGCGATGATGAATGGACCATGAAAGAATCATCAACGAATTCTTGTTTCTTGCTTTTATCAGAAACTTGAGATGTCAAAATGCTGTCATCAAATGACAATCTCCCGTGGTTGCTTTCTGGTTTCCTATTGGAAGAAGTAAACCAATCCTCTCCACTCCCTGACTTCTTCACCAACGATTCACCCCTAGCATTATACATGTCTTTGCTTTCATCTCCAAACATGTCTGATCTCTTTAACATTAACATACATTCTTCAGTCGAGTCCCTCGTTCTTGGAAGCCTACGAGCAGTATCCTCACTTTCAAAATGATCAAAGTTCCCTCCTCCTCCATTTTCTATGTATTTCTGAGTTGTGATGATGGAATCACCAGAGGCAGTGTGCTTCGTTTGAAAGCCATTAGAATTCGCACCCACGCTAGCGCCTCTATGGGTAAAATGCTCCTCACTGCCGACATCCATCGAATGCACATCTGAGCCATCGTCATTCCTCATCAGGATATTCTGAAAAGAATCCCAATTCTCATTGCTTCGTTTCTCTTCACCAGAGACTTCTCCCTCATGAGCTATTTTATCCTTGAGCAGTCCAACAGCAGCATCTACAGTCTCTTTGATGGAACCATTGTCCGTAAACTCATTTCCCTCCATTTCTCCGTTTCGTCCCTCGGGGGTTATGTAGTTAATATTACGGATGATAACAGTTTTAGATGACTTCTTCCGGTTTTTCTTTGACCTACGAGAGTTTTTACTCGTACGAGAGTGTCTTTTACCTTGATCTTCCAAAGATGAAGCAGAATCATCGCTGGCCGAGTCAGATTCACTAGACTCACTTGATCTACTAGACCCATCTTCGTCAGAATCCCCTTTCCCTTTTTTCTTGGAAGTTTTGCCCCTTGAAGGCCATGGCATGTTTCCTTGGTGTTGATTTGGCATAGGTTGCATAGGAGGGTAAGGATAGCCTTGGTATGGAGGCGGGTAGAAGTACTGAGGCATATGGTTCGGCCATCCCATTGGTGCTTGAAAGTTTGGAACACCGGACGGATGTTGCTCTAAACCAACTGACTTGTCATCTACAAATCAGCACTTCTTCATATTAGATATGGGAAATTTTTAGCCATCTAGCAGTGAAAGAATTAGGATGTCAGATCAGCTACGACAAGGTACCTACCTTTATTTTCAGAGTCTGTCCCATTAAGTGATAGCGCAGCACCTTCATTGGTGAGTATGATCCCTGAGGAACCCAACAGTGACATGTCCACAGGAGCACACGCTTTCACAGCTGCTAATTCCGCCATCCAAAGCCCATCACCATGCTTCTTCTTCCATAGTTCCTTGTACTTTACACATGCTTCCCTGAGTAATGATGAAAAGTACAAAAAATATTTCAAACTGATCTCACAGCAAATCAAACTAAAGGAAGTTAAGAAACGATGACATTTGATTGAAATAGTATTTACATACCTTAACCTTGACGCTCCAAAAGCATCAGCAAAAAAAATAAGATCATCAATACTATCAATTTCATAACCAGCAACAACGCCTCGTGCATAAGCCATGGCTTGCTCTCTCCGAAGCAATGTCCTCCGTGTTTCAAGAAGACGTTGAAGCTGAATCCTGATAAATAAGACGAATAAAACTTATCCACCGGTGGCAGAATGCGTCAAAAGAAAACTGTATTAAGTTCAATAGTTAGAAAAGTTACTTTGAGGTTTCCTCTCCTGCAACCTCATTGCCATTCTCAGATCCCTTCTGTAGTAATAAAAGTAAACAGTCAATTTACCAAAACCAGTAACTGAATAACACAGTTACAACTCAGAAACCGCAAGTTTACCTTGGATAAATCGTTCGACTTCCTTAGATTACTACCAACTCCAGAATTAGCTTTACCATCTTGTGTTTGTAACTGCTCAGCATCAGCATCAGCAGCAGCATTGGCGATTTCATTAGCTTGAATAGAATGCTCAATCTGCAAGATCTCTTTCTCCAGAGTCGCAAATCTCTCGATAATCGCAGGCGTGTTTACAAATCTCACAAACCTACAAAAAAAAAATCAAAGAAACGTAATCAGCAATAACTTCAAAACTGTGATCTTCTTCCACACACACACATACACCATTAAAAGTGGATTGACATAATTCGATTAATCATAACTCAAATCTGAATTTGGAAATTGTCAACAAAAAAATCGAAGAATCGAAAATACCGATCAAAAGTGGATTTGGTGAACCAAGGGGAGTGAGAAGAAGGAGGATGAAGAGAGATGGAGTAACCGCCTTTAGAGATCTGATCTCTAGCGAATTTGAGATGAGAGACGAATGGTTCGAAGATTCCAGAAGCTAGCTTCTCCTTCTTACTCCCACAGAAGAGCACCAGATCGAATCTTCAAATTCAAAAACCACAAAATTCAAACACAATTCAACAAGATAAGATCAAGCAAAGCAAATCGAATGGGAAGTGAGAGAGAGAGAGAGAGAGAGAGAGAGACCTGGTGCGAGTAGGAGTGAGTTGAAACAAAGCGGAATCGAGTATAGTTCGAGAATCCATGGCGGTGGTGGCTGGCTACGGAGAGAGAAAGAGAGAACAACACTGAAGCCCTTCTTCTTCTTCGTCTCCTTCGTTGAAGAAGATAAAAAAAGGGAGAGACGTGAAGGAGACATGTTGACTTGAGAGAGAGAGAGTTTATATACTTTGGATTTGGAATTGGGGATTCGAAGCTTTCGGTGACAGCAAAGGATGAGTTAAGAGTTTTGTGGGCACATGGTTTCTTTGTCATTAGTGGAGGAGAGGAGAGTAGTGACTGACCAATTACATTATTTGTTTTGTGGTCCCTTTCAATTATCTTGTTTATGCTCCTCCTCGTCTTCCTCTCTTTTTTTTTTTCCTTTTTCCTAATTAATCCATCTTCTTATAATTAATTGTTTAAATGATTTATCTTGTTTCTTTTTCCTTGTCGGCTAGATAATATATATTCACTAGATAATATATATTCATAGACAAACCAAAAAAAAAAAAAGAGAGTCAACATGTAAAAAAAGCATGCATTTGCAGCTGTTAAGCAAACATAGTAAAGGCAAGTGGTGTTTAATAAAAAAGCCCCACTTCAACGGTTAGGAGTTTCACTATACAAGTTATTTTCCCTTATTGGGGTTAAAGTAGGTCCGATTTACTAAAAAAAAAAAAAAAAAACTAGAATGGCGATGGCGACGGCGACGAAGGCAATTAGGAAATTACCAATTCGGATTGGAGAATTGTTTCGTAATGAAAAAAATACGAAGATTTTGATAAACCTATGGGTTGTTGTTCTGAGGCTCAAAATTGAACTAGTTGATCGCCTTATTGATCTTCTGCCAAACAGGGTACTTGCTGCAATAAGGTACTTTTTGGCGAGACATTAATTCATAATGATTCATACACGAGTTTGGATGCCCTACACAAAATTGTTCACTTTAGTTGGACATATGTGAGTGTTTAGTTAGAATAATTTCTACTTTTGAATTAGTGTATTCAAGCATTGTGCACTTTTATACTAGAGCATCCAAAGAGACAGATTTTTTTTGGTTTTGTTTTGGTTTGTTATGAAACAAAAATTTCACAAAGAACCAAGGACATTTGAATAATGGAAGGATTCAATAAATTCTTTCTTATTTATGTATCATTGGTTACAAAAAAAAATTCCAGTTTCTGGAAAAAAAAAATCAACACATTTAATTAACTTCCTACAAGAATGAAGTTAACTGGGAAAAATGAGTATGTAAAATATACGAACTACTTTTTTTAGTTTATTTACTATATAAATCAAATTAAAAGGGAGTGAAGGAGAAAATAACACGCTTTATATGTTATTGAGCAATTGAATTGACCTAACTAAATTATGTGCTTGTACGTGGGGTTAATGCTCATTAGTTTCTTCTCTCCAACTTCTAAGAGGTTCTTCATGACTGCATCCGATGCCATGGCCAAGAGCTTTGACCAGTCTCTACACAATAGAATAAATTAATAAATTAGTAAAAACAATCACATTTTACATTTCTACCAAATAAAAATCTATGAAGTATAGGTTTTTTTTTGGAGATATAAGCTCGTTATTTTTTTCTGTTTATCTTATATTTCTTTGTAGAGTTTAACATAACCATCATAAGAAAATATATTCAAATTCCTTCAAAATCAGAGATTTTTCTACTCTATATATAAATACCAAAAATCTGCTGCCAATAAGTTTATTTTACTAGGAGTATAAAACTTGTCACGCGTAAAAACCAATAAAAACCCCACTCTTTTGATTGCAAAGAACAAAAAAAAAAAAGGGTGATTTTATGAGTTGCAATTTCCTTTTCTTGTTAGTTAATTAATTTGCTCAGTTAAAAATTGTGTTTGACTGTTTCAAGTGTTGTTGACTTGTTGTATTGGTCTGCTTAACGTTTCAATGAGAGCATTTTTCAAGTGCTTTTATATAAAAACATTGCAAATACGAAATGTCAACGTATTTTTTCATTCATATTTTTATATTGCGTTTACGATTTCTAACATATTCGTAAAAGAACTTGTGACCAAAGATAAACCAATATGCATATTCGAATGTTTCATAAAAGAAATTCCTATGTTTTCTTTAAGCTAGGAAATAAATTAATATGTAAGTAAAATAATTTGTATATTTGAGAAACCATAAATAAATATTGATGGAGAAAAAAACAAGAGCATACCCAGTAGATGTATCAAACGTGAGCCCTACGGTATATCTTGCTTCCTTAAGAGCCCATTTAAACCTCCGGATCTCAGAAGCTGGACGTGTCCCGTCGTCTTTAACGCAGAGTTCCGATGGCTTGACATCCCAAAATATAGGGATGACTCTTTTCTTGTTCTCCATGAGCAATGTAAGTTCATGGAGACAGAAGTAAGAATCGCAATAACGAGGAGAGAAAACCGCAATACCAACCTCGCAAGTTTTGATCGCCGCATCGATCTCCACGACAATCTTGTCCCCAGGCTTTAAGCTCTTACTATCCAAGAAAGTATTCAAACGTAGGCTAGTGAAATGATCATATAGTAGGCCTGAAATACTCTTCTTGGTATCGATCCCACGATGATTGATGAAAATATCACATGGGTTTGGGCAAAGTAGGGTTCGATTTGCTATACATCTTGTTGTGTGTGCGAGTTTTGAGGATGGTGCTAACAAACGTTGCATCGAACAGTTTTGAATTGACAAAGAAGAAACAAAATGATTGTGCCAAGTGAAAGAGTGAGTTAGAGATAAAGACTGGTTTTAATATCTTTTTGATAATTGTGTAAGAAGAACTGGTTTTAGATTGGTAATAAATAGATATGTGTCTTGCTATATATATGATGGTTATAGGCTTTTTTAGCTGTGGTTTGTGAATTGAACCAAAGACAAACAATTTAAATACCCGTCGCTCTAAAACTTATTTGTGGTTATTATTTTTTTATAAAACTAAGATAGTTTAGAAAACAAATTGTTTAAATTTTGAATTTCGTATATAAAAAGGTCTATAATTAATTTGATTTTCATAAATATACCATACTTCTTCAATTAAAACAAACATATAAAGGCTATTTTTAAAAAAAAAATCTCATTTCTTCTATTTATTAGATATATTTTTTTTCTTTGAATCGTGGATAAAAACAGGTATACTCTGAATCACGCTAATTTTAAAAATCGTCAAATTGTGATTCTTGTCACGCTAATACTGAAGGAAGAATTCAACGTTCTTTTTCTAACATATGGACTTCAAGAAAATATACCTCAAGAAACGAGTAATATCTATTCTTATCTTTGACTTGC
Organism: Camelina hispida; assembly: GCA_023657505.1. Lineage (NCBI taxonomy): Eukaryota > Viridiplantae > Streptophyta > Magnoliopsida > Brassicales > Brassicaceae > Camelina > Camelina hispida. The sequence continues at coordinate 43,639,666 of CP094632.1, forward strand.
TAGCATTTTTTTGTCTTTTGTCGTGTAGGTTGAAGGAAAGATTAGAGAAAACCCTTCAAAGACGCACATATACTTTAATTATATCAAAAACTATTTAGTAGCTAGTTTATACCTTTCCTTCGGTTCCTTTTAATACTGAAACCCGTTGAAGAAGGAAGTAAAAGTGTAAAACATCCTATGAGACGGTCATCATCTCCCAAAGAAATAGATAGTAAATGTACTAAGAGAAATGATCAACTGCATCTAGAATCTAATACTCGAATTAGAGGACAATATTGGATTCCTAATATAAATCATACTACTTTTATAGCAAAAGCAGAAAATTGGTAAATAAAAGATAGAAAATCATTTGTTGACATGATACAAACTTTTATGCATCGTTCACGTCGTTGCTTTCCACACATCAGATTTGTGATCGTCCGTACTAAATAATATTTAAACAATTGGTTACTGGCGAAAACAGTGAAACCATAACAAAAAAAAACAAAAAAACTATATATAGATTGATCATTGATATTCCGTCTCTCGTGTGAAAACGTGAGGCAGCTCGGTTTCTTCATCCTTGGAAGTATTGGTCATCACCTCATCCACCACCATCTTTACCAGGAACTCACCGCTCCCGTTCTCAGCCAGAAGCTGTTCGAAACCCTAGGCCAAAAATCCTAGCCTAATGTTACCCATATCTCAGAAGCAAAACCTCAATTCAATCAACCCAAACTCTTAGGTCGATCAGGCTGGTATACGTATATAGCATCGTTGACTCAAAAGGCAGGCCCATGATCCTTTCATTAAAATTCCTTTGAGGCCCTAGCATTTTTGGTTTTAAGGGGCATGCCAAATCGCCTACCCCACTTCAGCATGACGCCCATTAGTTAAGGTTATAGGCATACGCATACCTCAATGTGAACTCATGTGATCTTTTTCTATTACCACGTCCTAGTGACGTCCACCGAAATGTAAGAAAACATCCTAGCAAACCCAGGACAATACATACATACATATCTATATAGATTAGTACCTTCTGACGACAACTTAACCCTATATCATCAAAAGACCACTCATTCGCTGTCCTGCATAAGAACTCAAGCTGATAAATGTATTAAACTTATTTGTACTCATGGCGAATCCATTTGTTAAACAGCTTAGACAATTTAGACTCGTATAGCTTAAGGGCAACTCGCCATTATCTTTGGAATGAGAAATAGTTTGAAAGTTTTGGATTACTGTAGTTATATATTAAAAACGTTTTGAAAATTATGCTACATAAATAATCATAATGGCCAAAATAGATCATATATATGATCAATTGGACTAAAAATATATATAAAAAATAATTCTACAATTTATAAATTTTTATAAAATCTTACAAAATAAAATACCAAAATGAGGTATGTGCGTGATGTGTAGCATAAGAAAGGCATGACATAAGGCAGTTCGAAAAAAACCTGCCTTTTCTCCAAAATTTAATGCCCATTGGCCGCTGATTCTGGGCCCCACGATTAGCCACGTGTCATTTTCTCTTCAAGGGACCCACCCCAGTTCGGTACTCATATGCGCTCACACAAACCTAACACCTACTATAATATTTCTTCTCTCGCCTCTTCTTACGATAAATTTATACTGATCTCTTCCAACTTATTAATCTCTCGAGGATCATGATTCATGAGACTGGTTTCGTGAATTGAGTTGATGGAAAACATGGGGGATTCGAGCATAGGGCCGGGCCATCCGCATCTCCCTCCCGGGTTTCGGTTTCACCCGACTGATGAGGAACTAGTGGTTCATTACCTTAAGAAAAAAGCTACTTCTGTTCCACTTCCGGTCTCAATCATCGCCGAGATTGATCTTTACAAGTTCGATCCTTGGGAGCTTCCAAGTATATATGATATATTATATTGTTCCTAATTTATGCTTAATGTTTGGATTAAAATGTACTTAACTAATTTTACACCACTGAAATCTATAAATATTATTTAAATTTTGGTGTAAATAACTATGATCACTTGGCTGATGGTATTTAATTTGTGAATGATCTTAGGCAAGGCGAGTTTTGGAGAGCACGAGTGGTACTTCTTTAGTCCTCGGGACCGGAAGTATCCGAATGGGGTTAGGCCGAATCGAGCAGCAACTTCCGGTTATTGGAAAGCCACTGGAACCGATAAACCGATATTTACGTGCAATAGTCACAAGGTTGGCGTCAAGAAAGCGCTTGTTTTTTACGGTGGAAAACCTCCTAAAGGGATAAAAACAGATTGGATCATGCATGAATATCGCCTCACCGATGGTAACCTTAGCAACACAGCTAAGCCACCTGACATAGCCACGACGAGGAAAAACTCACTACGGGTACGCACAACGATCTTAACATCCACTAAAAAAGTTTGGGTTATCAAATTTGAGTCTCCGTATATAGATTCTAAGATACCATTCACCACATGAAAAATGTATTTTGTTCTGAGTAATGAAATGTTTTTAGTACTATGCAAAAAACCTCATAATTTTTAGCACATTGTTTGAGTCGCCTAAAATATATTAGCACATTGTTTCAGTAGCCTAAAATATGTAGTTCATCAATTTAAATATGTGATATTTTCCACAATTTTAATTGAATTTTAGTCTACAATATTGTTTCACGTGGGAAACTTATATCGAAATCTATTTTGGGAAAACTAGGATACTTTACTGGTTAAATCAATGCCAGCTGACGTTATTATTATACATACAATATACATAGTTTGGTGTGATGATTAATGTACCACAAATCGAAACTTTGCAGCTAGACGATTGGGTTCTATGTAGGATCTATAAGAAGAATAGTTCACAACGACCAACTATGGAGAGAGTATTACTAAGAGAAGATCTAATGGAAGGAATGCTCTCAAAATCATCTGCTAATTCTTCTTCCACATCAGTCCTAGACAACAACGACAACAACAACAACAATAACAATAACAACAACAACAACAACAACGAGGAACACTTTTTCGACGGCATGGTCGTCTCTTCAGACAAACGTTCGTTGTGTGGTCAGTACCGGATGGGTCACGAGGCCTCGGGATCATCTTCATTCGGATCTTTCCTGTCGAGCAAGAGGTTTCATCATACAGGAGATCTCAACAATGACAACTACAATGTCTCTTTTGTTTCAATGCTTAGTGAGATTCCTCAGAGTTCGGGGTTTCATGCAAATGGAGTTATGGATACGACGTCGTCACTAGGTGATCATGGGGTTTTAAGACAGGCGTTTCAGCTTCCTAATATGAATTGGCACGCGTAATCTATATAGATATGTATGTATGTATGTATTAATGCACACATAATATAGTTTACACAGATATATATACACACACACACGATCTCACATATAACATATGTATACGTATCTGTTTACAGTTTACGTAAGAAAGGTGTATACGTTTCTTTTAACTCCATAGTTGCAAGATGTATACTAATAACAGAAGCTAATACTGATAGTATACTTTTCCCTAGCTAAGTTACCTAAATTAAATATGCTACACGTTTATGTACGGAGGTACATCAATCTGTTCTTTCTTTAATGCAACTTGGGTTCAAAATATTCTCTTTTTATTTTAAAGACGCAATATATCTGTCACGTCAAAAAAATTCGGAAAGATGGAATGAAGAAAATTTTTGATGAGAAAAAAAAAAGCACTTTCTACAGACTTACAATGCAAACCAGCCGAGATTTAAAGCATGTAACAGTTTAATTTCCCCAAGAGAGAAGAGAACAAAGTTGATATTTCAAAGACCCAACTAATTCTATTTCATCCCCGGTCCTTCCAAGCCCTTTCTATCAAATACTAATTGACTAAATCCATTTAGGCTCATTAATATTTGTTGATCCGTTTAAACATTGTCCATATGAGTCTTCAATTTTACGGTGGCCCTCTTAGGCCCGTTTATTATTTATGATTATTTGTTTTCAAAACTGTTGGTTGTTAATTGTTTAAAATTGAAAAATCAAACTTCCTGAAGAATTTCAAACCAATTTTGACAGAATTTGTTAAGAGGTGTCAACTAATAGTGACAAGTGCAGGAGAGGAAAGCAATGCATGTTGCATTTGTTGCAAATCAGCTTAATTGACTTAGCATAGACACAAGATATAATCCAAATTCACTTGTCAAAAAACGAAGAACAATTACCTTTTAACTGAAACCTAAGAGAAGGTTACGGTTTTCAATTTTATAACAAAAATTGTTTGTTTAATTAAAATTATAATTTTATAACAAAAATTAATTTGTTTAATTAATATTATAATTTTATAACAAAAATTATAAGAGAAGGTGTGACTTTAATTTTTTTTAATAATTATTTATGTTTAGAATTTTCAATTTTATAACAAAAATAAATACAAACTAAATTTCCTTAATTTACTAACTCACACCAGGTCTCGATTTTGAGGACCAGTTGTTGGAGGAGAACTCATTAATCTGCTTTGGCACTCTGCAGTCTGCCCCAATGACAATATATTTTAGGTTCGTAACTTTTTAATTACAAAAACTATATTTATCTAATATTATCAGTTCATTTTTTTTGTAGACCAATTCTTTTCGAGTGGATCAAATAACAAATTAATTAAACACAGCTTAGCATGAATTAAAAACCAATCACGTGTTCTTAATTACCAAAAAAACTAGTATTATACTATCTATTTCATTATCAGTCTTTTTTTTTTTTTTTTTTTGCGTACGTACGTGGATCAAAACACAGCTTAGCATGAAATAAAAACTAATCACGTGTTCTCAATGATCATTAAGGTCTGAGATTTGTATATATTCCCCGAAAACCAATAGAAAAAAGGAAGAATCTATTCGTACTATTACTTTCATTCCATGTGGAGATGTTCTTAGTTTCGGGACCTCTGTACCAATCACAAATTAAACCCATGCATTAAATTACATGGTCCTCAAATTTTTTATTTATTTAATGGGCTAGGAAAGGCCGTAAACTCCTAACTATATTTATGTATGGTTCTGCTTCTTCACAAGTTGTACGAACTTATATTGATATTTTGTACATATCATCAATGATATAGATTGAACATTAAGACATGAAAAAAAAAAAAACATGAGGCGTAGAGACATTCAGGCCAGAGTCTCGCAAGGACATGTGTTTGTCTATATTTGTAGTTTATGAGTTCTCTATATATCTTTCGCGTTTTTCACATGATTGACTTTATGTCATTATGGTAACAATGTGTGAATTGTTATGTAATTTAGCTAGAGCTTGCAAATTGATGCAGCATATCTAGGATAATTATTTGTTATTTATTGTTTTTTTTTATATTTTTGTCTAATGCTTATTCTATTTTGGAGTTTATTTTCCTACTAAAAAGTACCGATTATGAATGTCATGATTATTGCAAGATCTACCCTTTCATAGTGAAAGGTCTATTTGTGGAGAGAAAAGAGAGTGACCATGGTATCGACAGAGATATATATGGTTTATTGGTAAATTAATTAATAATGGTGAATTGAGTAGAATATCATTTCACCAATGATTCTTCAGGATAAGCAAAATGAACATAAACATATTTTTCATCATATATATCCAAAATAAGAGTTCTGAAATTATTAAGAACTACAGTTTTATGTGAGAATCAATGCATTGATGCGGAAAATTCTGAATGTTCTGACCAAGGATTAGGACACCTGATACATCGTAAATTTCAGATAATTTCTCTTTAATTTATACTTCTTTCTATATTTATATTTTAGCGCTTAACAAACTTAAATAAGAAAAAGAAAATTAATTTCAGGCCTTGTGTTGTGTGTGTTGTTCTTACTTTTTTTGGTCAAGAGGCTTTTGTGTTTTTTCTTGGTTTTGGTAGGTCTCTAACTAAAGAGATTTCAATGAATAAGAAAACTTTGTTTATTCGGTGATTTTCGAGCTTAACGAATAATCTTGCAATCATCGAATCACCCGTACGTTTATATCATAAAAATGTATGTGGTTCTCAAAATCTGAACAAACTTTTTCTTAATTAATACTCGTACTAGGACATGACATAAACATTGGGAGGAAACACTATCGAGAAGGACATATGTTTTTTTTCAATATATGGGGATTTCTATTTTATTTTTTTGTGGGGCTTTTTAATCTCATTTTCACATTATTAATTATGGTTTTTATGAAAGCTTATCGAAGCCCTCTAGAGTCTAGACTCTCTATAAAGACCCAAAATTTTGTGAACAATAATATACGAAGCTAAAAAGATTTGTTTTTGATAAAAGCTAAAACATTTCAAGAAAGAAATAATCTAGAAACAATGAAATTCAAGAATCATTTTACTTCTGATCTCTACTTTATAGCTGAGGAGATCAAGAGAGGTACATTTGAATTGGATAACTTTAACATGAATCCTTACTCGTTTGTCTCGCCCTCAGCTTATGACACAGCTTGGCTAGCCATGATTGAAGATAACGGTACTCTACAGCCAATGTTTCAAGGTTATGTAGATTGGATTCTGAACAATCAGAACGTTGTAGAAAGATTATGGGGGAGGCCCGGAGATGACAATGGAGACGAAACACTCACTTCTACACTTGCATGTGTTGTAGCACTTCGCAAATGGAACATTGGAAGGCTTCATGTCCACAAAGGTAATCGTCACGCTGACTTGTTTCGCCATGGGCTTAGTTATATTTTTGGTTTGCACGTGGTTGATTTGAATAATGGGCGAATTTGCTGTGTAACAAATAAAAAAAAAAAGGAACAAAGAATATAGCATTCTAACTGAAAAAACATAGTAGATAACCCATTAGATATAGAGAAATGACCAAATTCCCCATGTGTAAAATGTGAATTACACGTCAAGGAGAAACAGCTAAAAGAAAGAGAGGGTGACATGAGAGAGAATGCTGTAACTATTTTTTAAATATTTTTTTTGTTCTTTTACTCTTTCAGTATTGATTTCATATTTATTATTTCAAAATGTTGTTTTCAATTTATAATTTTTATAAAATCAATCTAGTTTTTTCTATTCTATATAGTATATATCATGATTTGATTTTTTAAAAACAGATAGAAACTTAGCAAAGCAAAATAATAATGAAATTTTTTTATTTACACATATGACAAATGAAATAGTATAGAACTAAACAAAATAGTAATAAATGTATTATGGTTGTGTTAATGTTATTTAAAAAGTTTTAAGTGAAACAGACAATGTAAAGAGAAAATTTATACCCTACAAAATACATAAAGAACCCAAATAGACAAGTTTTTTTTTTCTTTTTTTTTCAAATAGACAAGTTAATATATGTTGAAAAAGAAACGCTATAACATAAAAAAATATAGCTTAAGTAAATACTCAACAAGCCAAGTTAAACACATGCGGAATAAAAAACACTAGAATATAAGTTAGATACAAACAAATAAACAATACTATATAGAATCTATATGAATATAATGTTATACTATACTATTTTTTGTAGAAATCTAAATTAAACTAAAATAATAAAAAAAAATAGAAAATGCTTATAAATAAACATATGGAATGAAATAATATAAAATAAAATGAAAAGTATGAAATAAGCTGTTTTCTAGAAAACATATAATATATGAAACTTAACTTGTCGAATTTAATAATTTTCAGGAAAATGACACTATATCTTAAGGGATATAATATTGAGAAACCAAACTATAGAATTAAATGTATGCTAAAATTATATTACATGAAAATTAGACTACGTGTGAGAGAGAGTGGTAGCTATTCATAGAACTGTCATTATCATAAAATATACAAAGAATATTATAAAGTTATGGTTAGAATGGTTAATTAGTGAATGAATTAAATTTTTTTTTGGATTACTTATGCCAATTTTCCTTGGATAAAACCCTTCGTAAATTTCACATTGCATCCATTACGTACGTTTCACATGCACACGTGTGACGTGTCTTTGCACAAATGCTAAATACGTGGAATTTTTTTTATTTTCTTTGTTAATTGGGAAAAAATGTGACGTGTCTTTCACCAAGTTTTCCTAAATTTATTTGTTTGGTGTCAAAACAAAAATTCAATATATTTGTCTGTAAAATTTATAGTAATATATTTAGAGATTAATTTGGAGCATATATTTTATACATCATGAAATAAATAGGGAAGAGATACATAGAAAGACGTTTGGGGAGTATTATTGGGAAATATACCAACCCTAACATGAAGGGATCTTGTCCTCGTTGGCTGGTTCTCATGTTCACTGGACTCCTCGAGATTGCTGAACAACTTGGCCTACGATTTCTCTTCTCTACTCGAGCGAAACGAATGATAAATAACTTGTTATTCCAGCGCAAAGAGATTCTCCAACGGTACGTGCCAAAATCTAATACTCCTTCTGTTTAATTTAAGTGATTTCTAAGATTTTTACACATAAATTTTAATAAAAACATTATTAAACAAAACATATTCAACCGATAAAAAAATACTTTAAAATATGATTGGTAAAAAAAATTAAATACATATATTTTTTCATAGAAAATTGAAAACATCATTAATAATAAAATATATTTTTTGGCTAAAACATCATTTAAAATGAAACAGATGAAATACAAACTTACAAATTAACAATCTTTTTTTTGAAAAAAGGCTTACAAATTAACAAATTAACAAATTAACAATCTTAACGGCATAAAATTATCTAGTCATGCCTAAAAGTAAATGATATATACATGAATGAAACTAATGTGAGGAATCATGATTCCCTATCAAGAAGATATCTTATATGCAATCATTTGGCTTCTAACTCAAATAATTGCAAATAAATTTCCAGCTTTAAAATCAATTGATTATTCTTTTACCTTTTTGGATATGAGATTCCTAACAATTAATTACTAACCAACATTTGTTTAGAGAAAAACTTGTGGATGACCGTCACAGTCAGCAGTCCCTGCTCGCATATTTAGAAGTATTGCCATCTACGTTATACGCCAAAAATAAAAAATACATCATTCAGAAACTTGGTGATTCAGATGGCTCTTTGTTTCAATCACCCTCAGCAACTGCAGCAGCGTATATGCTCTCAAAAAATACCAAGTGTCTGGCTTATCTGAAATCTCTCGTACAAAGATGCCCCCATGGAGGTTAATTAATTTAGGTTTTTTTTTTTACAAATCTTTAATCAAGAAAAGGTATTAACAGCTTGATAATCGTTTTTGGTATTCCTTACGGTTAGTTGTTAAATACAGTGCCACAAGTTTACCCCCTGAGTGAAGAACTCATCAAGCTCACTATGGTCAATATAATGGATAACTTTGGTTTATCAGAGTACTTTGGTGAAGAGATTGATCGTTTTCTTCTTCAAATTTACAAGTGAGGGATAATTACAAATTTACAAACACTCTTACGATCATTGATACTTTATAATTAAGTAATTACCTTAATATATATATATATATATATACAAATTTAAATTATCTTGCTTGTTCTCCTTAGGAACTACGAGAAGGAGAATGTCGAGACAATGCCCATAAGTTCAAAAGTAGATCAGTTGCACAAAGCCTCTCTGGAGTTTCGAATGCTGAGAATGAACGGATACTATGTTTTACCTAGTAAAATAACTAATTCTCAATATTATATATATAGCTTATATCTATATTCCATCAATTCCAAATTTGATTTTTTTTTTTTCTTTTTTTCACACAAATTTGATTTAGGGAGCTTTTGCTGGTTCCTGAGTGATGAAGAAATCCGAGATCATCTAGAGACGAACACTGAATGTTTATTCTTTGTGATGTTAAGTGTTTACAGAGCAACTGATCTCATGTTTCCAGGAGAGTGTGAACTGGAAGAAGCAAGAGAATTTTCTCGGAAATTACTCAACAAAAGTCTATTTATTGATGAACAAATTGTGCCTACTTGTCACATTAAACATGAAATAAGTTCTCCATGGAGGGCTCGACTCAAACATCTTGATCATAGGATGTGGATTGAGGACAAGGACTCAAATGCTTTCTCAGTTGGAAAAACCTCTCTAATCCGGTATTTAAGCAATATGATAAATATACTTGCAATTGAATATTACTTTGTATGTCTAGCGACAAACTTAATCATACTAGGGGTTTTTTCTTTTCTTTATCACTGGAACCTTATTACATAGTATATATAGCGACAAACTTACTCATCTCGCTCTGAGAAATTTCGAACTTCGACAAGCTGTATATAGACATGAGATGGAGGACCTGATTACGTAAGTATTGAGAGCCTTATACACCCTATATATCAATCATGGATATTAAAGTTGATATTTTAATTTGAGCCAGGTGGGTAAAAAAATCAGGACTTAACGATATCGGATTCGGAAGAGAGAAGAAAACTTATTGCTATTTTGCAGCTTCATCAAGCACTTCATTACCTATTGAAACCGCAACTAATATTCGTAAGCTAATGGCAAAGAGTGGGATCCTTATTACAGTTGCTGATGATATCTTTGACGAAGAAGGATCTTTTGATGAATTGGGAGCACTTACTAAAGCTGTTATAAGGTACATTGGTTAAATAAAAATGTCATGCACGTGTGGTTATTATAAATTATCTATCCGTCTGGGAATCAATTACTTGTAAACTGAAATATTGTCTACTACTAAATGATATAGATGGGAAGGAGAAGAGCTTAAAGGTTACGGCAAGATCATATTCAAAGCACTTGATGATCTCGTAAAAGAGACTGCAGAAACTTGCCTTAAAGTTCACGGAACTGACATAACAGACCATCTACGCAACATTGTAAGTCTTTCTAATTCAAGATATTGTTAGTTTTAATCATGTTTTATATGTGTGGATTAACCTTGATTCTTTAATATAGCCAAGTAATCGATATGTGATTTCTTGTTCAAACAACTACATACTTAGTTTTAATACTAAAACAACATCAATATTGCTATTTGTAAATACTAAATTATATTTACCGTTCTCGTACGTACTAAATGTTTTCGTCAATATAACAAATCTAAATAATTCAAAATCTTACCGGCTTCTTACTTTGAAATTACTATAGGGGTATTTACACCGCTAGTTTTAGGGAAAAGATTCTTAACTTTGATTCAAAATACGAACTAAATAAAAGCAACACCAAATTATATACTTTTTTTTTTTGTGCACCAAGACCAATTATATACTAATAACTAAATTTTAAAAATAGACGAATTAGTGAACTAAATAATGACTATGCAGTGGAGTGAAACATTTGAGTCGTGGCTACGTGAAGCTAATTGGAGTAAGAAGGGACACATACCGTCGATAGAAGAATATCTTCAAAATGGAATGATCTCAATCGCAGTACACACCATTGTTCTTCCTACTTTGTGTCTCATTGAATCTTGTTTTCCCCAGCACAAACTCAAACCCGGAAATTATGATGACATAACAGCATTGCTCATGACCATTACCCGACTCCTTAACGATCTACAGAGTTACCAGGTAATGTCAATCTCTATAATACCTGAATTAATCTATCATACGTGGATACTTTTTACATAGGGTTACCATGTATTATTGTTGATTAGACATTCCAATTAGAATACCATGTTATATAGCTTATGAGGCATGTCAACTGGTTGATCAAAAAAGAAAAAAAAAATGGATAATGTCAACCAGCTTGCGGGACAGCCAGAAAAATCTAACCAGACTGAGTTTACCAGTTTGAAGTTTAAGTCAATATCTACTTAATAGGGTGAGAAGATATTATAAATGTAATTGGGTACATCTATCGAATTCAAATATAGTATAGGGTTATTATACTAGTTCTTTTCTAGTTAGTTGTTATTAAATTTGGGACGAAACTGAAAGCTATGTGATCTTTATCTAAGGCATATGAGTTGCTCGTCTTGTACTTTGTAATATTAAAATTTGCAGAAGGAACAAGAACAACGCAAGATCAACTCCGTTCTGCTCCACATGAAAAGTCACTGCGGTTTGAAGATAGAGGATTCGATTGCTTATATTGAAAAGATAATTGATTCGAAGAGGAAAGAATTTATGGAGCATGTCCTAATGGATAAATTCAGTGATTTGTCTAAACCGTGCAAAGATATTCACATGTCTTTATGCAAAGTTTTTGAGATGTTCTTCAACAAAAAGAATCGCTATGATTCGGACACGGAGATGCTTGAAGACATTAAGAAGGCTCTTTACGATCCCATCAACTTGGAAATAATTAGTACTCTCCGAGATTTATCCAACGTTTAAGGGAATTTCTTAATTAAACTAAATTTTATGAATGTATTAATTACTGAACAGTCTTCGTAATGATACATGCATCATGTAATTTCCTCTATACAGTATAGTATATTTGTCACTGGTGTATGGTTTTTCGATTTTTCAAAAAATTATATATAAATAGAGTAACCTAAAATTAAATAAAATATATTCTAAATTTGGTGTGAAATTTTTTGGTATCCGTACGTTTCAGTCTTAATCAACAAATGTCCGTTAACATTCAGAAGATACTGAATCTCACATAATTGGTGGTGATTTTAAAATATTAAAACCACTTTGGCCACATTGAAGACTCATATCGAGTTATCAATAGGGTTTTGGTAATACTGCGTAACCCCAATTTTTTTTTTTTTTTTTTTGAACAAATCGTAACCCCAAATTACATACGTAAAATAAGTATACAAAATGTTATGGAATAATTAATGCTGTATAGTGTTCAACGAGTTATGGAATAATTACATACGTAAAACAATTTGAAAAATTATATGGAATCAATATATACAATAAGTAACAAAATGTTAGATATTGAACTGAAAACAAATTTCTTTCAGTTGCGCAATGCTAATCGTCGGTACATGAGAGGAGTTATATATTCTTCATGCTCCGGACAACTTGGAAAGGACAAGGCTTAATTAATATCATATGAGCAGAATGATTTCATATTGGTTATGTATTGTCTCCCTAGATTGTGAAAGATGAAAAACAATAGGAGATTCTCTTATTTTTTGTTGGATCATTGTCTTCTTTTTTCTTTCTTTCGATAGTATACAGATTTGAATTTGATTAATAACCTCTGATGCAGGTCTTTGTCCCAAAAAAAAAAAAAAAAAAAAAAAAAAAAAACCTCTGATGCAGGTCACAGTGGCCAAATCAAATCCCACTTTGACTGGTTCCACGTGAAAATGAAATTAGCGTGTTTGATTTTTCCAATTTGAATATGAATAACTAGCATGTATTATGCTTACTGGCATTTTTGCATGACTGGTCGGTCATTCTTCCATAAATACTGTATAGTGTTCAACGAGTTATTAATTCGTCTACAGTAAATTAATTAGATCATTTTTGGACCTATCACTATTATCATGCATCGCTTTGGTCATAACCCGATACACGTTAGCAGTTAATAATCATCTATCTACTACTCCTTCACAATCACGTAAAATATAATATTTTCAAAAGATAAAAAATTAGTACCCACACAACTATTTTTGATTAGATTTTTTTCTTTTTTTCTTTCTCTGTTAAAGGAAGGTACGTAGTACAAAACAATAATTGTCGTATTTCTAACTCCGGGAGACAACCGTCCTAAACTTATTGACAACCATAGCATTTTTGTTGTAGTACGTTAATATGTTTCAAGTATTATCTTCTATTTTGATTTGTTTTTTAATTAAAATGATTCCTGAAAGCAATGTTTCTGTATTCCCAATTCACTGTAATACTAGAAACAAACTATTATCGGTAAAAACATGACACATAAGTGTGTGATAAAAAATTTGTGTTAAGTAAACGAATGAATTTGTTGCTATCGTCCACTCGATCTCTTTTTGTTTGTTTTTCAAGAATAATACAGAATTAGCGCTGTGGAAAAAACTTAACTCAGTATTCACATCATCGATTTGTGCAGATTCACATCTGGCTTCATAAAGAGATGCTTGGTGCAACCATCCTCTTATATGAAGAGAACTTTTGTCCCCTACTCCATAACCGTCTTACTACTTTGTGTAGGCTGTCATGAACTGGCGAGACTAGAGGTTATGGATCCGTCTACAACGTCAAACGTCTATCGATCGACAATGACTATTCTCCCATTTCACTATGTGCTCGTGGATGTACCTCCGATTTACCTTTGGCTCGCATGGGGCAAGTTGTCCTACAACTCTTGTCTCCGACATCTCGTGGTCTTTCCGTCGGATTATCCTATCTATCCTTATGTTAACTTTTCCAATAGATTTAGCAATTTGTATTAAACTTTTGAGTTTACCAAAACTCCCAAATCTTGTAATTATTTTTTCTGATAAATGAAAACAATCATTTGCAAGGAAAAGTCCTACTAGATCCGAAGACAATTGTATGGTTTGACTATCCTCTTCTATTTTTTTTTTTCATTTAGAAACAGAAATCATGATAAGAGAATGGTATGATATACTTCTACCGAGGTTTAGAATGTATAGCTGCGTAAAACCTAGGTTACATGATAAACGAAATCTTTCAGAAACAGAAAATAATTTTTTTCTAAAATTAAGAAATGGAAACGTTTTGGAAACGTATGTGTATATATATATAATAAAACAGCAAACATAAAACCTATATCGAAAGGAATATTTGAAACAACACATATTCAAAACATAAAATATTAAATAGTTGAATTAATACACTAATAATATTATATATTTATATGTATTATGAATATATTTTTCAAATTATTTTATTTATTAAGTTTCTAAGCTAAAAAATAGTTTTCGTCGTACATGTTTTCAAAACGGAAATAGAGTTTCTATTGTGTTTCCAAACAGAGATTTTTAAAAATCGTGTTTATGTGACTTGTTTCTGTTTTTCCACGAGTTTTTGTTTTTAAAACGTTTTGAAAATAGAAAACGGATTTTCAAAAAAGTTTCTATATTAATGCAACATAGGGTAAAACTATGTTAATTAATTAACATGTTTTGAATATTTTTCATTCTCCCGAGATGTTGGGTTACAAATTGTACGCTACAGTTTGGACAAGTATTCTCCCGAGGTTACACGGTCAACTTATAGGTGTATATGGCCACCCTTTGTCTATTCCCATACCACTAGAATTAAAGGCAAGACAAACTAAATATTTTCAGTCCTACTAGTACGTATTTCATGATGAATTTTGCATGTTTCACGTTTTCTACGGTCCACACGCTATACGCAAATTAAAGATAATATTTAAAATCTTCTGGGATTTGGCATTTCAAGGGTCTATAAATATTTAATTTTATAGAAAAGTCAATAGAAAATTTTCCTCTTTAATGTTATAGATCTTCTTTTGAACTTGTATTATGTGTCTCACGCATATATATAACGCCAATTCCCTTTTCTTTTTTTCGTCCTTTGATTTGACTTTTGACTATCCCGCAACTAGAAGGCTATTGGATTTTCGGTTGGTGCATCCTTAAAAGACATGCAATATGAACACGATAACTCGATGGTCGGACGAACGTATTGCTAACAATACAATTAATAACTTAATTAAAGATTTCAGGCGAAAGTCTAGACGTCTGGTTTGAATTGTTCTTAACACCACACCATATAACTTGCTATGGTCTCGGATCCGAAGAGATGTTGGATCATATGTCCAAAACCTGTTATCAAAATAAAAAATTTGAATAAACAAAATTTTCCAACTCTTTATTTCTAATTTCGACAGTTTTCTATGTTTCTCGTTAACGATTTATTTACTTCTACTTAGGGCATCTTTATAGGCAAAACAGTTTTTGGTGTTCTTAGGTTTAATATATTAAGAAAATAATCTAAGATCAGTAGTTAAGAACTTTTGTTAAAAAGATAGTTATAGGGAGAACACTTAAGATCTTAAGATTTAATAATATAATATTCTTAAACATAAAACAATTATAAAATCTAATAAATTTGGTATGTAATATTAGAATTAAACTTATTACAATTATTTAATATTCTTCATCATATTCTTAAACTTATAAACTTATAAATTATAAAAATTATAAAAGAACATTTAAATTTCAAAATACAATACCAAATTTTTATGAAACAACAAAACATTGTAAATAAAATTATTTAAAAAAATCAAACAAACATATTACTTAATTAATTAAAACACACAAACATTAAATTTAATTAATACATAGTTTAAGGTACAAATTTATTTCATATATTCTCAATGATCTTCTTCGCAATGAACTTCTTGAGAGTGTACTGCTTCTTGAAAACTATGATCATGCATTTGGGGACAAGAAATACGAGTAACAACATATATAGACCAGACCAAAGAATCGGGTAAACTCTAGCTACAACTTCCACAACCAGGGAATGAGAAAACACAATGGCTCTTTTTTTTTGCTAAGCGAGTAAATATCATATAGATGAAAAAAGTTTGGTTTTACAAAATGATGATCCAAAGATTTGGTTCCTCGGCAAAAAATTAGGATAAAAAAGCAAGGAAGCAAATAACAAATATCGATCCAATAATGGTTACTTCAACAGATCCAAAGACCCACATTTGAAACGAGTTTCTCGGGATAGCTCCTTTAAACCAAACGAGGCTTGCCCAATCTTTTTCTTCACCACTCTGCCTCATATTCAACTGAAACAAGTCATTATCTGATAAACAAGTCATTTTTGCTACAGGTTTTGCTGACTGGTTATCCCATTGCCATAGGTGTGAGTCGAGTGAGCTCAAAAGCTCATCAGTTGGATGCCCTCAGTAGATGAACCAACAGCCGGAACACCAAAGTTGTCATGGTTACCCCTAAGATCATAGAATATGCTCTTATTCAACCCACTTCTTTCACAACATCTTTCATCACACTCTCGTATTCTAACCACTCATCTTCATTTAGCTTCATTGTTAATATGTCTTTGCTTTTCCCATCTGATTAACCAAATTAAGAAAAAGAATCAACCAGCAATCTTCACGAAACAAAACCATCTAACCACAATGGTTCCCAAAGTTAAAGTTTTAATTTTTGGGGGAAAGATCGAACTCAAATCAATAAAAAGCTTCAGACTTGCATATAAGAAGTATAAGTAAAACCTAAGAACCTATGATCCACAAATTCGAACATATAAGGAGAGAGATATAAACCTGGGAGATCACCGGTGATTAGAACGAGAGAAGGGTTGATAAGAGACAGAGCAGGACCAACGATGTTTTTGAAATCAATGGCTCTTTTGGGATGATGAACACTGAAATGGAGATCGGAAAGCTGAACAACCCAAATCAAGTCTTGCCCAGTTCTCGCTTCAATCACTCTTCTTCCAGATTCGTCAATCGATCGCCGATGAGAAACTGTTTTGCTTCTGAGCAAATCGTCGTCGTCGATAGAAGAAAATAAAACGAGAGAAATCTCTCCACCGACCAAAAAATAGATCCAATAATATTTGAACACGTAGCACAAAAACAACCTAAAAACTGTTCTCAAATAAGAACAGTTTTGGGTGATCTAAGCCCACTATTCCTTATATTTCAATTTAATAAGCCCAAGATCACCAAAACTGTTTTGGCGTTAAAGATGGTCTTACAGATCAATCCTCCTACCTCACAGTCACGACCAACTACTCTAATGTCTTTTTTTATATTTTATTTGTTACTTTTTTTTTTAGTATCTCTTCTTTTCTGCCATTGAGTTATACGAAATAACCAAACAGACTTTATCACTTTCTAAGCAGTTATATAGTTATTAGATTTTCCAAAGATGGACGAACACGAAGGTTCTGTTTTGTGATACACCATTTTTTGTAACAACTAACACATGGCAATTTATGATAAATTATACAGTAAACCTGGTTTCAACTACAATATTGTCCAGTATTGTTTTCTGATTTGTTTTTTTGACAATTTTTGTAAGGTGAGAAAGAGATATACGCATAATGACACATTTTTACGTGATATCTGTGATCACATGGGGATGTAGTATAATTCCTTGTATTCATTTATTAATTGGAAGACCAGGCGAGGAGTGGACCCTTCGTATGATAGAGGAGTAGGCCATTAAAATATTCAAACTATCCTACCACACTTTTCACATTCTTACATTTAAACTCAATAGGCATACTCGCTTCCTCTATATAAACACAACCACATTAGTGACCCATACATTATAACACACACAATCTAAAAGGCTATCTCCTAGACCAAAAAAAAAAGTACAAAAACAATGAAGTCCTCCTACGCTTCTTCCTCTGATGATCTCCACGCTTTGGTCAGTGAGATCAAGAGAGAAATACAGTTGTCCAACATTAATCTTGATCCTTACTCATTTGTCTCTCCTTCCGCCTACGACACGGCTTGGTTAGCCATGATCGAAGAAGACAACAACGTAGGTGATGATGAGCTTAAACCGATGTTCCAAGATTGTGTAGACTGGATTATGTGCAATCAAAACGCAAGAGAAGGTTTCTGGGGAAACTCCGGTGGTTATACTCAAATGGCTGATCATGCCGAAGCCGGAGACGGCGAAGAGGACATGTACATTCTCACCTCTACTCTTGCTTGTGTTGTAGCACTCCACAAATGGAATATTGGGTATTTTCGTCTCCACAAAGGTGCGTAATTAGCTTTTTGACTTTGTATTTTTGTGGCTCTTTGACAAACGTTTGTACATGTAAAACGTAGCTCACTACGTAAGCAGACTCCGACAAGGTTGGTCTACTGCGTAAGCATTTATCAAAAAATCTCATTACGTAAGCATCACATGCATGGCCCATGCGTTATTCACGTGCTAATATATACAAAATACGTCTTTTTCTTTTTTGTCGAATAATATACAAATACGTCTTTGGTTTTTTTTCTAGCGAAAAGCATATACTTGTGGTTTATCACGTGTTTCTTTTTTTTTGTTTCGTATCCTTTTTTGAAGCTGATAGTGAATATATCAGTGGCTGACCCAGATAAAAAATTTAGGAAGGTCAAAATTTTTTTTAAATAATATTTATTTTATTAAGATATTTCATAAATACTAAAAAAAATTATTTTCATAAGTAAATAAAAAAAGGTACAAAAAGCTGTGATTTTTTAAAGAAAGTAGTAGTGTATAAAAAATGATATGCATTTAAGTTGAAATGGAAGGAAAAAATCAATAATTTTGTGATATTGGAGACTCGGACTCAAGTTTGAACAAGTCAACCTTCTAGAGTATTACCAACTATACTGTTGAAACTTTCCTAATTCTGCATGTCTAAACGTTATTTGAAGATTTTACCCAGTCAAGTGACCTGCTTTCCTCTTTACTGGGTCCGCCAAGAGTACTCATCTTAGCCCTCCATTTATAGAAAGAGTTGTAAACACACGCTAACAAACGGCCATTTCTTTTCAGCCGTATGCATGGTGATTACATCAACATTAATTTAACACTGTTAACGACTTTTTGATTAAAAGTTGTTAAGGTTATCGTATACTTACACACTAGGTACCAACCCGCACTACATGCGGAAGAAATTGTTTTAAATAAAATATTATGAGTAAAAATATTATTTGAGATTTAAGATTCGTTTGTATAAAATAAAATATGTAAGTAAAGCTTTTTCGTTTATTCAAATTTGCGTTTATTTTTTTGTAAAATATGTTTTAAAACTTGGAAAAGAATTTTAAGTTTGTGTAGAAAGTTCTGATGTCTTTTGTGTTTCTAAAAATCAAATTCACATATTTTATGTTTCATATTATTATCTATATCACTATACCATTAAATAGATAAAACAATATTTTTTAGACTAATCAATTTAATTTAAACTAATTCTAAGTTTAAAGATGTAACGAGGAAAATGGTAAAAATGGTAAATAAATGAATAATTTTTTTTTGTGAAATGTAATTTACTTTTAATAAGTAAATAGGTTATGAAAATGATAATTAAATACATTTTTGGATTTAATTGTTGATTTAATATTTCATTTTAAATACTAACAGACTAAACATTGGCTAATAATATCAATGGTATATTTATGTAAATAATACTGAGAAGTAAGAGCATTTATTAAAAATGGTACAGCATTCTTAAATCTTGTTCAAGCTAACGTTGGTGATTGAGCAATAATCATGAATAAAGATTCAATTTGTCTTTTTCTTCTCATCATTTTTAATACTAGTAGTCTAGTATACATTTCTATATATTTTAATTCTAAGCTTTATTTTATATTCAAATCAGAAAATAACTAAATATATAGGGGATGTGGGTCATAACTAAATATAATCTTACTTATTTCAGTTCACTTGTAAGTGAAACAATTTTTTACTAACTACTTTACAAAAAAAAAAAAAATTATTAGGGAAAAGATATATCGAACGAAGTACGGATATGATAATTGGGAAACATATCCAAGAAAATGGATCTTATCCTCGTTGGTTCGTTATCAAATTCACTGGAATCCTAGAGCTTGCTCAACAACTTGGCTTACACTTTGTCTTCTCTAGTCGCTGCGTCAAAATGATCAAAGAAATGTTTTATCAACGCCAAGAGATTCTCAAAAGGTAAAGTTACACAACTCCTCCAAAAATTTCACCATAAACATATATTTTTATTTTTAATTTTTGTTTCTGTTTTCCAGAGAAAAATTGGTGGGTGATTGCAACCATAAACCTCTACTAGCCTATCTAGAGGCTTTGCCATTGAAATTATATGTTGAAAATCATGAAGACACCATTGTTAAGAGCCTCGACAATATCGACGGCTCTTTGTATCAGTCGCCTTCAGCAACTGCATCAGCGTTTATGATCACTCGCAACGCAAAATGTTTAGCTTATCTTCAAAATCTAGTTCAAAGATTCCCTAATGGAGGTTAAATATAATTAAATTCTAGTTATCCCAAAGCTATCGATAATTTGTATATTATTAATATTTAATAGTTAAGTAACAAGCTATGTGTAATTTTTTTTGTATCAGTGCCACAAAAGTACCCTCTCAATGAAGATCTCATAAAACTCTCCATGGTTAATCTAATCGAGAGTACTGGTTTAGGAGAGTTCTTCGGTAGAGAGATTGAACATGTTATTCAACAAGTTTACAGGTGAGGAAACAATTATAGTCAACATTTTCACTTTTCTATAACTATATAATATGTAAGAAAAGCTTATCTTTTCCATGTGATTTTAAGGCGCCACGACGAGGAAGATGTCAAGAAAAAGCCCATGAGTTACGTAGCAGATCAATTGCACAAAGACTCTCTTGCATTTCGGATGCTAAGGATGCATGGTCGACACGTCTCACCTAGTAAGAATTTTTCATTTGTATGTCTTCATTAATTGATTACATTCTCGTTACAACTCCATGCATATCACTATATCAGTTTCTCACTTAATTATTTTTGTAAATCGATCTCAAATATCAAACGGTAGTCCTTTCGTGGCAGAAAGCACTATACGTTTATACTTCTAAAAGTTTCTTATTATTTGGTAAAGGCCTTCCAGTTTGCTACATAAACATTGTGTTCTATGTTTTTTTTTTTTTTTTTTTTTTTTATTGAAATGTTTCACCAAAAATAAAAAATAATAATATTAATTCTCTATATTTTCCTGTCCAAGCTATCCTTTTCGAAACTAAATTTTTTGTTTTTCTGTTTTTTTTTTTTGGAGTTTAAAAGCCTTAGTATGTATACATTGCAGGAAGGTTTTGCTGGTTCATGAAGGATCAAGAAATCCGATATAATTTAGAAAGAAACATAGATTCTTTCTTGCCAGTAATCCTAAGTGTTTACAGAGCTACGGATCTCATGTTTCCGGGAGAGTATGAGCTTGAAGAAGCAAGAGAGTATACTCGGAGTTTACTCGAGAAACATCAGTCTATCGACGAAAGAATGGTACAGGACTAATATTTCTTAATTATTAATAGTATGAAGTATTTTTAATTTTAATGATTAAAAACACATTTCTTAATAATTATACTAAATAATGATTAATCTAGATTATGCATGAATTAAGTACTCCATGGATAGCTCGACTCAGACACCTTGATCATAGAATGTGGATTGAGGACAAGAACTCAAATGTTCTCTCAAGCGGAAAAGCTTCCTACCTAAGGTATATACTATTTATATGTAATCTATCGGGGTCGGACACGGAGAAATATAGGTTTTGAATTTTTGATTTGGGCAACCTATTTTCTCGGGAACATATAGATTATAATAAAAGTTTAAGTTTTATCTAGCTTGATATAATAGTTATGGGGGGAAATAATACGTCATACCATAATCTATGTATAATTTAGATCCCATGAAAATAAGATAATTTATGGGAGATTGTTTTTTGTGTTGTTGACAACAGACTACATAGTTCATATAGCGACAAAGTTATTTATCTCGCTGCAAGAAATTTCGAGTTTCAACAAGCCAAATATCGACGCGAGCTGGAGGAATTGACAATGTAAGTAGACTTTAATTAGTTTACACTGCATAGTAATTGAAATAACAAAAAAGATTTCAGTATAGGAAACTCGCCTTTTGGGTATACAAACTACATTCCATGAAGTGAATATATATAGCCTAACAATAGCGATTTGAAACAGGTGGGTAAAGAAATGGGGACTTAGTAATATTGGTTTCGGTAGAGAGAAGACAACATATTGTTACTTTGCAACTGTCACTTCGTTGCCCTATGAATATGCCATCAAACTTGGTAAGCTTGCAGCAAAGAGTGCCATCCTCATCACAGTTGCCGATGATTTTTTTGATGAAGAAGGTTCTTTCAATGATTTGGAAGCTCTAACGAAAGCAGTCTTAAGGTAAATTTATTTAAAATTCGGTTATGCTAGCTGACGTGATTAGAACATATTTACCTGAAGATAAGCTATTGATCCGTTGATTCTGATAATATTAAGTACACTAAAATAATCCCAATTTACTATTTAATTTATAAAAAAAAAATAATAAGAAACCAAATTTCTAGCTTGAACTGGTTAAGAAAGAACGATAGAGAAATTCATTCTAAAAACAACAAAGAATGATAGAAAAAATACTATCTTTTAAGCTATTCTATAAGTCATCAAAAACAGTAACTTCATAAAATCAAAAGCCATATTGTCTATATATTTATTTATTTTAATGAAAAATAACTCTAAAACCGTACATGGGATGAGATAACTAATAGTAAAATAAAGGGTAATAATGTAATGTAAACAATGGATAATTATCATAATTATATACGTTGCATAAGCATTTTATTATTTTGTTGATTC
Organism: Camelina hispida; assembly: GCA_023657505.1. Lineage (NCBI taxonomy): Eukaryota > Viridiplantae > Streptophyta > Magnoliopsida > Brassicales > Brassicaceae > Camelina > Camelina hispida. Next base: position 43,662,789 of record CP094632.1, read on the forward strand.
TAATTGATTCAATTATTGTTTACGCATAAATGATAGATGGGAAGGAGAGGAGCTTAAAGGTTACGGCAAGATCATTTTTAAAGCACTTGATGACATTGTAAGTGAAACTGCTGATACTTGTCGTAAGCATCACGGGACCGACATAATCGTCTATCTTCGCAACATCGTATGTCTCTTTACTCGACCCAATCCATTAAAAAAAAATACATTTTTGAAGAAATTGACATATTTCGAAAATATAGGTTCACGTATTAAAAAGAGAAAAGAAAAAACTCAATTTATTAAGAGTCAACTAAGGATTAATATAATGTGGTCTCTGTTATAATTATATATGTAGTGGGGTGAAACATTTGAGTCATGGCTACGTGAAGCTGAATGGAGTAAGAAGGAACACACACCGCCCATGGAAGAATATATTCGAAACGGAATGATCTCAATCGCAGCACACACCGTTGCTCTTTCCATGTCATATCTCACAGAACCTTCTTTTCCCCAAGATAAACTCAAACCCGGAAATTACGATTATATGACAACATTGCTCATGATCATACCTCGACTCTTAAATGATCTACAAAGTTATCAGGTGATTCAACGTTTTTTTTTTTTGGGGTCTAGTCAATTGAAATTAAATTAAGGGGGGTTAATCCTGTGACTTGGATAGTGTAAGGTTAAAAGAATAAATTTCTAATTTTTCATTCTCACTCTTGTACTTAAAAGATCAAACTTGTCATGCAACGTTAAATTTGCAGAAGGAACAAGAACAAGGGAAGATCAATTCCGTGCTGCTCCACTTGAAGAATCACCCAGACCTCGAGATTGAGGACTCGATCGCTCATATCGGAAAGATAATCGATTCGAAAAGGAAAGAGTTACTGGAGCATGTACTAGTAGATGGACTAAGTGATTTACCAAAACCATGCAAAGAGATTCACCTGTCTTGTTGTAAAGTCTTCGAGATGTTTTTTAACAAGAAGAACCGTTATGATTCGGACACAGAGCTGCTTCAAGATATCAAGAAGGCTCTCTACGATCCTGTGAATGTTTATGAACAATCAGAGATCGAGCCTTTGCCACTGATGTCACATGGTGATGACTTTATGATTCTTCCTTTGCTTTTGAACAGCATGCCAAATATTCTTGAATATAAGAAGGACGAATACGGAGCCATGAAAACATCTATGTCCTTGAGAAGAAGTTATCGTGTTCAAAAACGCTTTATGGCCTCACAGCTTGATGATCATCGTAAGCCTCTCAAGATTGTCGCCTCGCAGCGGAATCCGACACCAATGATCCAACCAATATTCTCACCATGCTTCTACTAATTAATCTCTTATCATTATATTATTATATATGTATAGATGGGTAAATCTTTACTCTGTTACATGTTAAATAGTGTGTATTTGTATGTGTTTGTGCAAACTGTTAAGATAGATGTGAGTGTGAAAGATTTGGAAACTATGTTGTTTTCAAATTGATTTATGATAGCTATATGGATTTATAAAAAAAATGTAAGAATCTCATATTCAAGTGAAATGGATTTTCTTTTTATTATTATCAATATAATTTCCTTTTTATTATTATCAATATAATTTTCAGTCTAATAAGTTTTCTTCTCTATCGCCATGAAGGAGGATTAACTCCGTTGAGAAAGGCCGAGAAAAACGCAAGGGATTCGCTGGGTTTGAACGAAGGTACATCATGTCCTGCTCCTTTGAACGTTGCAAACGTTAGACCTTCATATTCTTGAAACCATCCACTTACCTAACAATCATAAAACAAAACATATCTGATCACACTTCCATTAACTCGTACTATATGATGAGATATCAATTAACAACATTTTTGAATGCGATCATTTTCACCTGTTTCTCGTGATACCACGGCCTCCAAGTCGTCTTGATGGGTAATTCTAATTTATTTATGCAGTACCTTGTCCCAAGTACGGGAACTCTACCGTCGGTATCTCCGCTGAGCCAACACCAAGGAGAAGATTTTTTTTTTTAAAAAGCATAAGAGAATGTTCCTATATGTATCAATCAGAATATACAATAAAAAAAAAAAAAAAAAAAAAAAAAAAAAAAGAATATCGGAGATCCAATCAAATTTAGAATATACAGTTTGGTCCCATGCAGTCATCTTTTGTATTTTCTTGGTTAACTCTTAAATAAGAAAACGGGAAATTTTAGAAGCAAGTTTACCTGTAAACCCATATTCTTATTCCTCCAGCGATTAGTTTCTTATATATGGGCAAAACCGAGGGCTTTGAATCGGCCCAATTATCAAAGATATCATCGCTGTTTCATGGAAAACGAATGGAGATTATTTTGACTTTTGAGTGACTTATATAACGTGAAAGTAATTTAAATAAATAAATGAATATGAGAAGGTAGTGTACGTACTTGCATATGCTCCAATTCTTAAGATGAACACCATCACTTGCATGAAGAGCTTTCTGAACATCTGCCCTGTTGAAGAATACTCTTGAGTAATCATCCAAACACGGGTCGTATCCACCCATCAGCCTTGGCATCTATTGAGAGTTTCAAGTAAGCTTTCTTCGTAACACACAGTATTGTGACATAAATATTCAAACGCAGAGACAAGTCTTAATTAGTTACCATTCTGGAGTTGGCGAGATTAGTCTTGAACCGGGTCGAATCAACGAAAGAGTTGAGCGTAGAATTTTTAATACATGTAGGAGTATAGAGACTGTACTGATCAATTTGGTGATATTGTTTTAGTATTTCGTCTACGCCTTCTTTGCATTCTTTAACATCCCAAGTAGTGTTACTACTGAAATTGCAAGTCCTGCTTATGACTCCATATGTCTCGTCTGATATCACGGCATGACTCCATGCGTAATCCACATATCCTTTCCAATCTTCAGCTTCCGATGTTTCAGGATTTCCAAGCTAACCAATGAGAGAAGTAAAAATAAGGAATTATCATCAAACTATAGAGAATTTTATCCAAAGTTAAGCACATAAATAATTGAATATTATTAATAAGAATCTCACATGTTTACAAAAAAAAAAAAAAAAAAAAAAAAAAAAAAAAAGAATCTCACATTTGTAGTAACATTTGATGTTGTTGTTTTTTATGTTTTATGAGAATTAAAGGTATCAAAATACTGAACTCTTGAGTTATGATTTATTTTGTTAATAAACTGAATAATATAAAGTATAACTTCTTATGGTGTTATTAAAAACGTATTGAAATGTCAAATGTCCATAAACATCAGTGAAACTTGGTATCGATGTTTATGTATGTAGTGAAAGAAATAAACATACCAAAATGCCCTTAAGCTTAATGTGACGTGATGAGTTATCAATGTTCTTGTCATAAACGACCTCTGCAAGCTCGGGTATGTACTTTCCTGCATGCGTTTGTTTATATAGATCAAAACCATAGACGATAATACATATATATAATGATTTTTGGCCAGATTAGTCCAAACCCGCATAGCTCTCTCCTGCTATATAGAAATCGTTTTCTCTGTAAGCTGGGAATCTCTCTAACCACTTTTGGATAAAGGCGTATGCATCTCTTGCTGTTGATCATGTTATACAAAGTCGTCATTCGTTGTATGCCATAATAATATGTGACTAATATTGTATTTGAATACCCGAAAAATTATGCAAAAATTGAAAAATACACTTGACTTTTTTTGTTAACTTGAAAATTATATTTTGTTTTGATGAAAAGTACCCCTCAACACTTATAATGAAAAAGAAAATAACACGGATAACATTGTTATCATCATCATGACACGTACTTCTTCATTAGTCCAGAGATAGAAATGTGTTAAATAAGTTTATAGTCTTAGTAGATCAACGAAAAAAATATAAGCCTGTATTTTGGTAAATATACCAACCATCTTAAAATATAGGTCAACAATTCAAACAAGTCAAATTTTATTTTTAATAACATGAAGAAATTTATCTATTGACTGAAAATGTCAACTAAGAAATAAATAATTCAACCGTTAGCAAAAATGTGTAAACATGAGTATAAGACTATAAGCTATGCTCTTTTAGTGGATCACAAATGTCATAAAAATTCGGATATCCATTCCATGGTCACACATAATCTAATATATACACTTAACAAAAATTTATGTACATACTTACCTGTAAAATCATCGCCAATTTTTTTGTAGTCAGTAGTTGTGTTTGAATACGAAAACCCAACACCAACAGGAGATTCTAGAAACAATATGTTGGCCTCTGCATCAGCAAATTTAAACACATCCATTAACATATATATATAATTAAAAATCCCTAACTGTAAAAGAACATGACTATAAACAAAAAATCATTCTATTCATTGCCATTTGAGATGAAAAGTACATAAAGTTTGGTATATATGTAACAAAAAAAAGTTGTGTATACCATGATTCCATGCGTAGGGATTAAATTTAAGACTGTTTCCTTTGTTATCCACAAGAAATGGACCAATTTCTTGTATTGCTCCGTATCCCACGGAAGAACATCCAGGGCCTATACTTAAAAGTATATATATCAGAAAAAAGCAATATGTCTCCCACTAAATAAATAAAATCCATTATATGTGCAAATTAACATAAATGTTTCCTTAGAAGTCAAATGTTAAGTTTGATTACCTCCATTAAGCCACAGTACTAAAGGCTTCTGGTTTGGGAGTCTCATAGCCTCGAAAAACCAATAAAACATAGCCCTGCCATTCTTTTTATCAACTGGGACATAACCGGCATAATGTTTGAAGCTCACACTAGATTGACCAGGCAAATCCGTAACGAGATCTTGCATCGCTTCTTGGTTATCAGATGAAACAAACATGGAAAGAGTGCAAAGACATAGCGCACTCAAGAAACTGTAAATGTTCTTTTTCTGATGAGTCATTAGGGAGTGAGATTATAAAAAAAAAAAAAAAAAAAAAAAAAAAAAAAAAAAAAAGGAGAAGAAGAAGTAATGAGGTGGTTGAGAGATAAGGCTTGGATTTTCATATAATTTATATGGATTTCATCTAATTTATACGGAAAGATTGTGTGAATTGATTTTTTCTTTTGCCTTTTATTTTTAAGAAGGAAATAAATAAATTTGGTAGATATGAAAGAATAGTCCTTTTGGGCAATGAATAGATTTAATGTCATAATGTTAGTCAACTCTTGATTATTAAGAAACAAAAATTTTCTGAACGAACTTTTCATTAATATGAATCAAAATAATAATTAATATGAATTAATATGTAGTTAATATTTTGTAAAAGTTGTGGATTTGTGAATCAAGATTGAAAGCTGTTGACAAGGGAAAAAAAAACGTGTAACTAACATACCGCGGACAATTCTAAGTGGTGAAACTAACAAAAAAAATGTTGAATTCATCTTATCGTTTACTTCACTGCTCAAGCCTCAATTACCGAATTTTATCGATATATTGTATGTTTATCAAAATTTAACCACTATTTCATACTATCTTTTTTATTTTATAAAGTCAAATAGTATAAAATAAAGAGTTATGTTTATTACATTTATAAACGTGGTTGCAATGAGTCTGGCAAAAGTAAGCTAAGGTATACTAGCATTACATGCATTCGTTTATAACTCACTCTACCTTGAACACGAAAAGGTAAACATAAACTTGAATAGTGTATATATGATCACTTTCTGAGAAAATTTATCTCTTTTTCTATTTTAAATTAGCCACAGTTTTAAATTTGTTTCTAACTCTGTCGCGATGAAGGAGGAGGAACTCCGTTGAGGAAGGCAGAGAAAAACGCGAGGGATTCACTGGGTTTAAAGGAAGGCACATCATGCCCTGCTCCTCTGAACGTTGCAAACGTTAGACCTTCGTATTCTTGAAACCATCCACTTACCTATAAATCATCAAAAAAAAAATATCACGCTTCAGAAACAAATCGCGGTATAAAATAACATTGACTAGTAATAATATGATTGTGATTATTAACTGCATGTTACCTGTTTCTCATGGTACCATGGTCTCCAAGCTGTCTTGATTGGTAATTCCAGTTTATTTATGCAGTACCTTGTTGAGAGTACCGGAACTCTTCCGTCAGTATCACCGCTGAATCATCACATAAAATTTAATAGTTCAGCCAGTAATCATAGTACAATAGAAATTTATTTTTCTTTGGAACCAATAAGATAATGGAAACTCATTACCAAAAAAAAATATATATATATAATGGAAACTAGATGAAAATTCATTTTGCTTGGGTGGCAAGAAACTAAGTTGACAACGTGTGTTTCAGTCCATTGCTCATATGTTTTTTTTGTCCATTGCTCATATGTTCTTATTGTGTTTCGAAGTATCAATGTAGAAACCTTAAATATAATTGTTTCTTTTAATTGTTTTTTCCAAAAGTATAACCTAAAGTTTACCTGTAAACCCAAACTCTAAATCCTCCAGCGATGAGTTTCTTATATATAGGCAAAACCGAAGGCTTTGAATCAGTCCAGTTCCAATTATTCAGAATATCAGCACTGTTTCTCGACCAAAAAAATAAGAAAAAAGAGATTAGTTTAGATACTCATATTCTCTATATAAGATATTATTCGCAGAAAGAAATAAATTATAATAGGAGTAATACATACTTGCAAATGGTCCAGTTCTTGGGATGTACACCATCAGTGGCGTGAAGAGCTTTCTGAACATCAGCTCGGTTGTAGAATACTTTTGCGTAATCATCCAAACACGGGTCAAATCCATCGAACAGCCTCGGTATCTGTTTAAGAGTTTCAGCTAAGTTCTTGTAGCAAACTATAGCACACATATTTATTAATGAATGTATTGTAAACTTAGTTTACCGTCTTGGAATTGGCGTAGGAATAAAGCTTTGATGAATGGTGAATGCAGGTAGGAGTGTAGAGGCTGAATTGATCAATCTCTTTGTATTGTTTGAGTATTTCGTCTACGCCTTCTTTGCAATCTTTAACGTCCCAAGTAGTGTTACTATTAAAATTGCAACTTCTTTTTATGACTCTATATGTCTCGTCTGATATCACTGCGTGGCTCCACGCATAATCCACCCATCCTGTCCAATCTTCCACGTATGATGTCAACGGATTTCCAAGCTGCGTCAATAATAAGTAAATAAAAAAACAAACATCATGTCTTGAATGGAACATTGGACAATGTACGATGTGTTTGTTTTAGCGTTTATCAGAATTAGACGTATTATTTAAATGTCCTTAACCTTCAATCATCAACTCTAGAATATATACAAAGATTGGTCCTTAAAGTTCAATTATGAGGTCTATAATAAATCGATTTCATCAAATTGTTTAATGTCATCATGCATGCGAATTAAACATACGGAATTGTACGATGTTTTTTTTCTTTTATGTCCTATGAGAACCAAATGAGGTAAATACCAAAATGCCCTTTAAATTAATGTGAAGTGACAAGTTGTCGTTGTGTTCCTTGTTCTTGTCGTAAATAACCTCTGCAAGCTCGGGTACGTATTTCCCTGTCCATATACGTAAATTCTTTATATAACTAAAAAAACATGGATATATAAAACAATCTTAGATGACGTATTATATAATTTCGATTTTTCTATGAAATTTAAAACCTGCATAGCTCTCTCCTGCGATATAGAACAAGTTTTCTTTGTAAGCTGGGAATCTCACGAACCACTTTTGGAGAAAAACGTATGTGTCTCTCGCTGTTGATTGTACATTAAAACAATCTATTGAGACTTCTAACAAGTAACAACAAATATATAGATATATATATATATATAACTTTATACGTACATAAAATATAATTTCATATAAATAAATTACCTGTAAAGAAATAAATTACAAAAAATGAAAAAAAAAATTTACCTGTAAAGTCATCGCCGAGTTTTCTATAATCACTACTTGTGTTTGAATACGAAAACCCAACACCAGCCGGAGATTCAAGAAACAGTACGTTGGCCTCTGCCCCAGTATACCAAATTTAACTCAATTAGTGTTGTTTATGATGAATGATGATGATGATGATGATGACACGATGGACATAATATAAAATAAAATAAAATTCAATAGCATACCTTTATTCCATGCGTAGGGGTTAGACTTAACACTGTTTCCTTTGTTATCCACGAGAAATGGACCAATCTCTTGTGTTGCTCCGTATCCCACAGAAGAACAGCCAGGACCTATTATTAATTATAAACAATGACAAATCCAAATGTGTCCCCCCATACTTCCAAACATATTTATAACTGAAATTATGTGAAATTAGCATTAATATCATGTATTTTCCTTGTAAATCAAAATTGAGTTTGATTACCTCCATTAAGCCATAGTAATAAAGGCTTCACGTTGGGATAAGTCATAGCTTCGAAGAACCAATAAAACAAAGCCCTCCCACTAGGTTCATCAACAGTGACATAACCGGCGTAATGTCTGAAGCTAACTTTTGGTTGGCCAGGAAAGTTTGTCACGAGATCTCTCATTGCTTCTGAAGTATCAGATGAAACAAAAGCGAAAAAAGTGCAAAGACACAAAGCAATGGATACACTGAAAATGTTCATAGTTTGATGATTCAGATTTCTAGTGGAGATAGTGAGAAGTAACGAGGTATGAAATGGTGTCTCTCTAAGAGATAAAAACAAGGATGAATGAACTACAATGGGTTTTTTTAAGATATGAGATGTATGAGAGAGAGGCTTTAATGTATCCACTATTTATAAGGAAAGATCCTCACACAGTTAAGGAGAAGCTGGTAATTAGGTGATTGGGACCTAAACCAACATTACATTAATGTATCAGCCCATTAATTTTATCAAGAACTACCTTTATTTAGTTAATGTGGCATTGTATTTGTAGTATCTTATGATTTTCATAGTGCGCACATTGAAGTTTAACATGATATAATATGGATTTATGTCGACTACTTGATTCCAAAAGTTACGAATAATTTCAGAAAAAAAAGAGTCTATCTACTTTTTCCCAAACTCTTCCCAAAATTAACAACTAATGCCCATAAATATTATATTACGTACAGGTCTTTCATCAGAAAGTCATCGTAAAATTCTACAACTACAAGCAATAGCCCTGGGCATTCGGGTATCCGATCGGATTCGGGTTCGGATGTTCGGGTTTTCGGATTTTCGGATATAGAGATATAAAACCCGATCGGGTATTTTATAACTTCGGGTCGGATTCGGGTAATTTGGCTTCGGGTTCGGATAATTTCGGGTATACCCGAATTCATAAAAAAAAAAAAAAAAAATTGTCGTGAAAAGAAAAAAAAAAAAATCTTCTACCTCCCTCTTCTTCATCTTTCTTCTTCATCTTTCTTCTTCAGCCAAAAATCCTAGATTTATTCATCCATAGCCACCACTTCAAGAACCAAATCTTTCAAATCTCCTACCAAATCTAACAATATCTATAGCAAAATAGATGATATGATTCATATTAATCTCTGTTTCCAATCTCACTCACTCCTCAAAAGTAAAAGACCAGAAACTGTCAATCAGTTTTTTAGATTTGTTTGTCATATATCTCATAAAATTGATCTGGGTAATGAAAAAATAAATTGATTTAAAGGATTCTAGAGTTCTTCCGTTGATTGAGAAAAAATAAGTCAATTAGGAATTTTAGATTACATATGTATATAGATATAGATATAGATAAATATTTAATGTTTTAATACTAAACATAATAACTAAGGTGGTAAAATGGTTTATGATGCACCAAATAATGTATAAGGTACTGGGTTCGAATCCACTTAGATGCATTTTTGTACTTATTTCGGGTACCTTCGGATCTGGTTCGGGTATCGGGTATTACCCGAACCCGATCGGGTATCCGATCTTATGAAATATCAAATCCGATCGGATATTTTACCCTATCCGAACCCGAACCGAACTGCCTATTTCGGGTCGGGTTCGGGTTCGGATTTCGGATTCGGTTAAAATGCCCAGGCCTAACAAGCAACGTACGTAATATTTCAGTAATAAGAAATTATGATGTACTTTTAACCTTAAGATAGTTCATACTAATATTTAATTTAATATTATTGTGATCCATTACCACATAACAGATAAATTCTTAGGTCAAATCAATCTAACTATTTTTCTAATATAATTACGAATCTCTTTGAATATAATGGCATGACTTTATGGAGCGGATGAAGCACTTTCTCTTTGATGGGTTTTAAATCTTTAAACTATGAAATTGCAAAAAGTGATGCAACTTTATTGTCGTATCAAACCTGTGAAAATACGAGACCTGGTTCCCACAATAGCATGAGCATATAACACATTAAGGTTGATTGAAAATTCAACAGTTCGTTTGATTACAAATCAGAAGAGCGATTAAAATAGGTAGATAAAACGAGTGGTTGGAATAAGTGGTTAAGAGGTAATTAGAAACTTAAACGAGGTAGTTGGTAACTGCCTAAATATTGGTATGTATGCAACCGCCTTGTTTACAAAACAGGCAGTTGGAAATTTTTAATTATTTGATATTTTTATTTTTTGAAAAAATGTTGTGTATATATATTATTTACTAAAAGAGTTTTAAAATAAAACTGAATTTAAAAAAAAAAATATTTAAAATTTAACTTATTTTTATTGTTTTTTTACAATAATATTTTTATTATTCAACTGCTTGTTACCGATTATGACTATTATATAAAAGCTAGTTTTAATTCAATCAAAATTTTCTTATATCTTTCTGACCATCTTTTATTTAATCACATGTTTTTGCGACAACTAAAAGAATTTAACCGTCTTGTTTAAACGGTAATACCAGTATTAAAAAAATATACCACAGCGGTATGAATAGTTAGTATGTTAGCTTGGCCATCAAGCTAGTAAAGTATCAACAAACTGTATATATAGTAAGTAACAACAAATTGTATATAGTAAGTTACAACAAATTGCAGTTACGATGTGGTAAACGAGAGTCAACATACATACTTTAGATAGAAGCAAAATATAATTTTGCTAGTAAAAATTTTACATAACCAATGAGCTCGGAAAATTTCTGAGAAAAGAAAAAAACATGGCATGTTTAAATGTATTTGAACGTATGGTCTTTGCGAAAGGAATTTGAGGTATATATTCTAAATTAAAATTGATGCTGCTTTCACTTTAAAACAATTGGTTTAGCTAGTGCGTATATAGTTTTTTTATTTTTTTTTTATTTTATTTTGTTCAATCTTCTAATCAGATAAAAATAATAAATTATGTGGTATATGCTAAAAATATAAAAAAGAGAACAAACTATAAATAGTACTGTTTTGTTTTCTTTTTCAAATATATATATATATATATATATATATATTTATATAAGGTGTTTATTTGAATGGTTATGAATTATGACATGGAATTCAACTTACCATATTAAGGAATTAGAGGGGAAATTTATTCGCACTAAATCTTCCGTGTGACATTCGGTATTTTCTCTGTTCACTAGTAAAATTGTTCTGTATAGTTACTAAAAATTTTGTAACTATTACATGTTTTTCGTAGCAACAAAATATTTGTTACAGTTTTGTGACAAATTAAATTAGTAACTATTTCCTCGTCACTAATTTCTCCTTCATAGCTATTTGTCGCAAAGTGTTACAGTTTAGATACTACTTAATCTGTCGCAAATTGCTACTAATTATTACAAGTATATGTAACTATTTGTTACAAATTGCGTTAGAAATATGAGTAACATCTAGTTTCAAATAGATACAAAATTTCGTCGCTAATTGACTCACAACAGGCTACAAGTTACTTGTCATAAACTTGTTACAAATTGCTACACCTGTTCGTATCCATTATGAAATTTATATTTAGGGCCAAAACAAATTATCTGAAAATATTCTTGAAAATCAAATTGCAAACGAAAGTACAAAAGTTCTGATTAATGTTAAACTTTAGCTTTAAACATCCAAGTACCATAAACAAGAGGGATGATAGAAAGCTGAGACAACAAGTTCATCAGTAAAGTGCATTACCTACAAGCTCCTCATCGTCATCGTCTTCTTGCTTATGAGACTCATCATGGCACATTAGTGGGATGATTGTGATGGATGTCATCAGCCATTTGCGGAGGTTCAGTCACAGCTTCAGGATTGGCAGTTCGGTTCTCCTGTTGTTGCCTTGAGTTGGGCTCGCCGAGGAGGGTTATCAAGACCAAACCTGGAAACAAAAACAAAAACGTTTTGTTAAAGAGAATGTAATATTAATGTTGTGTTCTATCACTATCTAGTATATTGTTTTACTTTCATATACAGTAAACTGGTTTGTACCTGCAAATCCTAGATACTTAAATGTGATGCAAAAGACGATGATATATATATATATATATATATATATATATAATTGTTAAAGATAACACAATCAGTTTACTACTACTAGAAATTGAAAAAACTTGTTAGTAATACTTAGTAAATTTCAAAGTTAAACCGAGAATCATGTTGATTTGATAGTCATTATTACTAACATGTTTGCTTGACTAAAGAAATAAGGTGGAGATTCAAGAGACTCGCCTCAACAATACTATTATTTATTTACCAGGTCAGATTCTGAGAGAGAGCAGAACAAAGAGAGATCATTATAAACTGAACTGAGCCACTGTCCTGACTAGTTTACCTTTTTGGGACAGAGAACTACAGCTTCACTTACTGAAGATTGATAAAAGACTGAATTGAGCAATTAATAACTAGGAAGCTTTAATATTTGGTACACTATAGGCTTAAAGACAAATCTTAGCAAGTAACGTCTTCCTACAAGTTACCTCCAACAAGTTTCAGTTCTTTGAGATGGACCTTCACCTCATCCTGAAATCATTGAAGCTTCTCTTTACTTTGAGTATCATGTTCTCAGCAGCAACATATGGATGCACCTCAAAAATTGTAACCAAACAGGACAAAGCAAACTCATAACATTAACAGAAACAGAAAGCTGTGTTGAACAATCACGTTATAAGAAACTATAACATGTTGATGCTGAAACATTGAAAATTTAACAATATTTGAGAATTCCTGAAGATTCAAACTCAAGTCAAATGCAATATCAACAATGGTGCTTTGTGGTTGAGAGAGCAAAAAAAAAAATGAAAAAGTCGTAGCTACACAAAATCCAAAATTTCCAGCAACCCTCTTAAGTTCAAATTCGAATTTCCTAAATTTACATAACATCTCGATAATCTAACACAAACCCACCAAAATCCGTCGAAAAAACACCAACCCAGATCGCTAATTAGAAGAAAGGAGTAGAAACTAAGACAAGGAATAAGAACACGAAGGAAAGAATTCACCTTAATTTGAGATTAGAGTTTCCTAACACAGAGTAAGAAGACAAAGAGGCCTGAACGACAACGAAACTCAGGACGAAGTAAATTTAAGGTTTAATAGTGGTGGTTTTTTGAACCAACGGCGGATCTAGGACCAGGCGTGGTTCTCAATGGCTGGGAGAAAGATAAAGACGATGAGGAGAGAAAGAGATGATACTTTGGGTTTTTATTCTCCAAACGAAGGAGAAAGCGAAGATGATTTGAGTTTGGAGATAGAAATTAGGTTGAAGGAGAAAATATTTAATTTGTTATAAAATTTTAAAGTAAAATTTTACATTATTTTCTTAATTTTTACTACAATGTGTGACGTTTTGTATTGTGTGCAACAGTGCTACACTATTTTGTGTACCTAAATTTGTAGCAATTTTGTTACAATTTGTATCTGTTACTATCTGTCATTATATAGCTACATTTAGTAACCAATTACTTACAAATTTTATTAACTAAAATTCTGTCACTAATTTGTAACTATTTGTAGTCAATATTTGTTATTATTATTTTTTGTAGCAAAAAACGTAACTATATAATCAAAATTTTGTAGTGGTTACTAATAAATTTTTATATTTTATGGAAAAGTTAGATGTATAATTTCTCTTTTTTTTAATAGAAAAAGTGGTTTAAACAGTTCGATGACATCATTTGGTTTATAATAGAAAAAGACTTATGCAGTCTTATATATTTATATACTAACCTTTTCATAGAACTCTTTAGTTAGTGAATTGCCACTAGATTGTAACTTATAGGTTATATTTGGTCTGTATATAGAATGCGTGAATATAATAATTCTCCTAACATCTGAGACACACGCGTGGATACATTTTAAACTTGTTTTCTCCAAGAACATTTTTAATAATCTTCATATGGTTATAATGCTAAAGACTTTATTGTCATTAGCATTACTTTAACGCGAATTGAATATATTGAGAAAAATAGCAAATGATAAGGACCTCTTCTGTTAGTCATGGTTCTATTTTTGCATGGAGGTCCACCTATGGTTTCTATAAAAGACTCAGTTTTGTACTAAACATATTAAAATTTGTGAATTTGTATTTGTAATAATCTTATTGGCATAACTAAACGCAAATATACTATTCTCTCCGTATCACAAATAATGTTAATTTTAAATGTTTGAGATAGATAGTGACGGGTTTGATAATGTGAAGTCAAAGAAATGGGAAGTATCAGTGTGACCTTTTTTTGAAATTACTTGGAAAAAGGATGATATGAGCATATGGAATATAAATAGAGCACCAGAGAATATCTAAAATTGTTCTACGAAGGTTTCGTTCCCATCAATCGATTTGGCCGGTTTAGAATTTATTCGGTATTGTGTTTGCGTTATATAACCATAGATGTGACATAACTCGGATTCTCTATCTGACATATGTTCTATTCTGTGTAGTACAAGTCTTCACATTTCACATGTGACGTATCGCTATGTCTGGAAAAAATTGACGTTAAAAGTGTCCATAAACGAGAGACTCGAAGCCGATAGATAAATATTTTAAATGAAATATCAAATGTAAGGTGATGATAAGACTTGTGAGTAAAAATATTCCGGTTCCAAAACATAGAAATCATAATTCCGTCATCGATAAATATTTGGGAAGACCGACTTTATTTTGAACGTAGAGGTGGTGTATAAAGTTGTGGGTTGTGTAGCGTAATTTGCCATTTTTGTGGGCTATTTTTACTATTATGAAGCAAAAAAAAAAAAGGGCAAGATGACTTGAGAGTTGTTCGACGGCTCGTTCTTACCATTTCATATCACTTACAGAAGAGATAGGATCTTGAAGAAGTAAGCTATTATAACTCGCCGGACCAATCACATTGTGATCTTACAATGAGAAATTCAATAGCAGATGCTCCTATATTGTCTTCTTCCATCAATTGTAAATACCTAAAGTCTAAATGGAACCAATAGTCAAATACGATCAGCTTTCTATTTTTATATCCCAAAGCCCCCAAAAGTCTTTTCTAATCTTTCTTTTGCACAAACCCTGTAGTCAGTTTAAACGAAGAGTCTCTTCCTCCTAAAACTGCACAAAAACCGAAGAAAATCCTATCATATATACCCGTCTGCATTGGCAAAAAAAAGAGCTTGAAGCTCGCTTCTCATGAATCTGCCATAAACAGATAGCTCAAGTCCTCTACAGTGAGGTGAGACTGTCGGCTTCCTTTTTCATCTTCTCCAAACGCAGATGCTACCATCATTCTCTTCTTTTGCTGCTTCCACAAACGTGTTAAGAGATTAAAATTTTGAAATTGCTTGAAGCTTGTAGAGAGAAGCAAATGAGAATCAAGTCAACCAATTCACATACCTGAAGGGCCAATATCCGATCTTCGACTGTATCCTTTACTGTGAAGCGAACCACTGTTACTGGTCGTGTCTGTCCTATACGATGTGCTCTATCAATTGCTTGATCCTCGGTTGTTGGGTTCCACCATAAGTCCAGCATCAGAACATGACAAGCAGCCACCATGTTCAGTCCGAGACTAGCAGCCTTGAGAGACATAATCATTACAGTAACCTAAAAGGTAAAAAAAATTGCCAAAAAAAAGGATACCATCATTTTGTTATCACAGAGGGCAAGTCAAACCAAGTCCTTAAAATTTAATTAGTGGCCATATATGTACCTCAGGAAGAGTATTAAAATCTTGCACTGCTTTATCTCGAGCAGCAACTGACATTGTTCCATCAAGCCTTCTATACTGAATACGCGAACTAACAAGAGAAGCTTCAAGTAGGTCCAGCATCTTTGTCCATTGGGAAAACACAATCGCTTTTTCCCCAGCTACTTTAATCGGATTATCAATCCTCATGCCCTCACTCTTAATTAGAGGAAGACAGGAGTCCTCTCTGTTTTGAGATATCTGATTCGTATCTGTCAAATCCTGCGATTTAGGCAGTGATTGTAAGATCTCTAGAGCAGCCTTGATTTTAGATGAACCATATGGAAGATCTTCATCATTGCAAGGGTCAACGTGATTCGAAGTGGCAAGATCCTGTATGCCAGACTTAGGATCGTCCAATCTTGTTTTGGAAGACAATGATGAGATGGTGAGTCTGACATTGCAGTTTGCAAAGGGGCAGTGATTATTATCACCTGTAAGGCGCTCATAGATGCACTGTTTACAGAAAACATGACCACAGACTGAAACAACAGCATCTTCCGGTGCATCCTGTGGAAATAGAAGTGATATAGATTAAGAATTACTAGTCAAGAAAACTATATGATGGCTTGTTAAACAAAAGGCAATATGAAATAAGATAACTCAAGGATATGCATAATAATATCATATTTAACATCCACCCAATGCTAATGTTTCAGAACTCCTCTTTAACGTTTGTCACGACCAAAAAGAAAAAGAAAGATAAAACATGTGGTTAATAATTTAAGAGAAATGAATCTTACATTGCAGATACCACAAATTGCCAGTGAAGCTTCTGAGAAAATCTGCTTCTTAGCTAATCCAACGGAGGATTCCCAGGTAAAGCTGTAATCACCATTCACGAGAAGAGGGTGATCACAAGCTTGGCGAAGGCGCAAGAGCATCAACAAGATATTTACATAATTTTGCTTCACTGTTCCGGCTTCTTCATATTCCTGATACAAAAGAATTTTTTATTTATTTATTGTAAATACATACAATGGTAAATGCATACCTACAAACAATTTATTCATGGTATATTGACTCCACATCCATACCCTGAATTGACTACGAGATTCGGCCTCTAATTTGGAGTAGAAATCACGTTCCTCCATAGTGAAATCCACTTTTCTCAATTCAATGGACTTCGGAGGTAAAGAGATGATGGGTTTCCCATCAAGAAGTGAACCTAATGTTTTTTACCAGTTAGAAACCATGAAAACACTCAGATAAACATTCCAAGAAATTTATACATTATCAGTAGACTGACCTTTAGTTCGGCGAAGCATCACTGTTTTAAGGATAGCCTGCAGCTTCTGATATCCTTTCACT
The DNA here is from genome assembly GCA_023657505.1 of Camelina hispida. Classification (NCBI taxonomy): domain Eukaryota; kingdom Viridiplantae; phylum Streptophyta; class Magnoliopsida; order Brassicales; family Brassicaceae; genus Camelina; species Camelina hispida. The sequence goes on from CP094632.1 coordinate 43,680,061, forward strand.
GGGTTCCTAGAAATAGGGTTTTTAATCGTGCTACAGAACAATACGTAAGAAGAATAAGGATCATATTTGAGGAACCGAAAGTAGCTGTAGAGGTCATCGATTGAATTCTGGATTGGAGTGCCAGACAAACACCACCTCCGTTTAGCACGAAGGCCCCAACATGCTCTTGCAACTTGGGTTTTGTAATTCTTAATGCTCTGTGCTTCATCAAGAACAACTCTAAACCATGAAACTTTCGCAAGAGGACCAGACACAAATTCAACTTGTTTCTTCTTCTTTGAGCCTTTCTTCTTAGAATCAGGAGGATATTTTCTTTTCTTGTTTGAGCAAAAGCCATTAGTTGCAGATTCACCATCATGTACCCCACCCTTCTCTTCGTCATCATTGTCTACAAGAGGCTGCTTCGGCACTTCCATACTTACGATAGAAAATGTGGTAACAACAACATCATATTTAGCCAGCTCATGAGGATCCTTTGTCCTGCTAGACCCATGGTATACCAGAACAGAGAGATTCGCTTCACTAGTCACCTTCTTATGTAATTCATCAGCCCACTGCCGCATAACACTAGTGGGACAGACAACAAGAGTTCCAGCAGCTGGCCTTCCCCTCACTTTACCCACACTATCTTCACCAACTTTGCTTTCATCGGAAACCAATTGAGAGTGTTCAAAATGATCTCTTTTACCACTGGTTTTTAAAGGCGCACATTCTCCACTCTCGCTTTCAAGGTCAAAAATCTCTTTCTTCGTACTTTCTTCACATGCTTGGGCAGGTTTAGACCGTTCCTTCAATATAAGAGCTATAGTGGAAACCGTCTTCCCAAGTCCCTGCAAAAGATAATTATCAGGAAATTTTAGACTATTTAAGCGTAGATGTTTCTTAATTATTGACAAAAAGATTACAACAGAATACAAAATTAACCTGATCATCCGCAAGAATTCCTCCCGAACAGGGGAAGCCACTTGTTTCCTTCTGGGCCATCCATGACAATGCAATTCGCTGTTCATGAGTAAGATACAGTCAAGTTGAAACAATGATAATTATATCTATTCACATTAGCCAAAAACGTTCAACCATCAAGTTGGAAAATCATATCAACTGAAAGAATTCCATTTCTCATTTCGGGGCCAAATCATCTTTGTTAGGCATATAATACCTCAATAAAGTACACCACCCGTATAGTTTCTACACTTATTGATTTGAAGGTCTACAGGGAATGTTTTTTTATTTTAATTTTAATTATTACATACATACCTGATGTCTCAGAAGTGGGACTGTCAAGACACCATCAGGCGGACTTGCCTCAGAATTAGGCTGAGAGAGATCCTGTCAAATCAGACAATGTTATTAGACCTAAAGAGTCTGAAATAAAACCAATAATAAAGGTTACTACGGAACTGTCATCAACTGCACTAACTCATGACACATCTGATAACAGGGACCGTCAGGAACCTATAATTCCCATTACAGCCCAATGCAACATTCTCAACTTAATCATGCATAGGGTTACAAATCAGATATTTCGATACAGAAATATATATCCCATATCAGCAAAAGCTAAGATGTTGCACTGTTGGTAATGGTGCCTGGGGGATACAATGGAAATTGGGAAACGCCTACTCCTTTACAAAGCTAAGAGCTACTAACCTGCAATGCAGCTTGGAAGATCATATTTTCTTTATTTGTATGAAGCTTCAGGCCTCCAGGTTGATTAAAATTATGACCAATTGTAGAATATTCTGACGTAACCACTGGCTTTTTCATAGCTACAGGTCGAGGTGGGATTGCAGATGGACCATTAGTTTCTATTATGCAGACGTCAGAATCATCATCACTATCGGATATACATTCTGAAGAATGGCTTTGAACTGATTCGAAGCTAGAATTTGAGAAATTAGAATCAATGCTCCTTGGTTGAATATGTTCACCGTCTCCTTGATGTATTTGAAAATCTAAATGCTCATTGCTTTGTGTCACTGGGCTGAGATCTTCTGCCACATATTGCATACATGCATTTGGATCATAAAAATTACTGGAGCTTCTGTTGCCACTGTCTTGGCCAGGAAAAACAGTTTGTGGTGCCATAAATGAGTATCCCTTCTCAATATCTGTTTGATAGGAGACTGCACAGCTTGATGCACCAGACCACCAATGATTGGTTTCTCCAGGTGCATATGAATCGTCCCTGACACTATATTCCCCTGGAACTGAACTGTATACCACTTTCTCTGACTCAACCTCTGGTTTAGCAGTCACATGAAGAGCTTTGTTTTCCTGAAAACTGCTTGAACAATTATCAGGCCGGTCAAGATCATTATCAGATAAATGACTGTTGAAACTGTTGTACAGTCTGCCACAGGCAGGAGAAACTGAAGGATAACTTTCACACTTGAAACTGATCCCTCTTGCACTAGAAGAATCAATAGCATGTTTCCTTTGTAAAGATCCATTGTCTACCCTCCCGTGTCTATCAAAAATCATCCGGCTGGCACCATCCGACTGAGACTCGCTTAATCCACTCTCAACATCATTTACAGCTTCTTCTTTATTAGGAAAGAACTGAAACGAAAAATTCTGGACAAAATTGGGGGTATGTTCTAATGAAGGTGCACCATTTGTATTGTAGCAGTTTTGTGCAGAAGAGACATAGTTATCCGCACTATCACTGAGAGAATTGGAGTTATTGAAAAATCCTGACATGACTGAGGAAGTATGATCGGCTCCCAAACCCGCTCCATATCCAGGCACATCATCGAAATATGGGGTCACCATTGTGGGGCTGCCTACAATTTGATGTAACAAAAAATGAGGAATATGAAAATTAGCAACAGACAGATGAGTAGTCTCAAACTTCACAAAAAAAAAAAAAACAATAACCTGACATTTAGTAGATAAGGTGCATACATTTGGAATCAATTATCTTGTCATCCAGCTTGGAGACAGTGTCAACGTCACAATTCACTGGATTGAAGGCCACATTACCATCATGATCAGAGAAACTAGACGATATACAACTAGTCATCTCAGATTGAGATACTCCACATGTTTCCACAGGCTGCTCACCCTGGCTTAACGAAAACCAATCTTTAAGACTTGCAGAACAAGTATGAGCAGGTGAAGGACTTAGCACAGGTTCCATTTTCATATGGTCATCGAATGAACCTGACACCCCAGTCCCTGGTTGCGAGGCTCCTAAGCTATATGAATCCCCAGAAGGCATCCAATCAACCATCTGAGAACCTAATCAAGAAACATAAATAACCATAAAAAAAATTCAAGTAAGCGACTGTTAATACGATGTAACACAAACAGTTCTTGTCTATGGAACAGAAACTACTAACCATTTTGCAAATGTGAATTCTTGAGCTCGTCACCAGATGAACCAGCTGGTGATGAATTATCTTGGCTAGCCTAAAAGTAGTAACTCTCAAAGGTTAGTATAGCAACAGAATTGTGAATCACACAGACATTAAACAAATCCAAATATCATTAACAGGAGGATTCAGATCAATCAATTGTATACAAAATTGAAGCCAAATCAAGTTATACGAAGCGTGTGAAATCGGAAAAAAAATCTCAAAGGGTACCTCAGCAAAATCAGGCTTCTCATCTAGAATCCGATAAATCGTTTCGATATCAATAGTCTCGTCATCATCTTCAAACTCAAAAGCACCGTCACAATCATCTCCCACGCCAAATACTGAACCTTCCTCACCCATCACGACGAATCCGAAAAAAAAAAAGAACCCTAACCCGAAGAAAGACGATCGAAGGGGTTGATTAATCAAAACAAACCCTAAATCGGAAAACCCAAAAAGTCACAAACTTTGCTTCCCGGAAGAAAACCCAATCAATCGAATTTGAGTAGTTGGAGAAATCACGGAAGCTAGCGTAGATCCAGGGATTTGGGTTTGAAATTGGGATTGGGAATTGGGTTTTGAGATCACGGAATTTTCCAGGAAAAGTAGAGAGAGCAGTTGGGGGTATCGTTAATTAAAAAAAAAACGCGACTTTTCTGAGCGACGGTGGCTTCTTTTGATTGCCTTCTTCTTCGTCTCCCTTCTCTCTCTCTCTCTCTTTCTCTTTTGGCTTTCTCCGAATTGGAAAAGGTAAACAAAACACACACAATAGGGGAAGAGAGACTTCGGGCTTAAATAAGGAACGGTCGATGAAAATTTTGTCATTTTTTCCATTTTTTTCTAAACGTTTTTTATTGTTTATTATTATTTTAATAATGCATATTATATGCGCCGTCATCTTTATTCAAAGCAAATCACAATTAAACCAAAAGGTAACCACTTTGAAATTTGAAGAAAAATTCAGAGTTTCCAAGTAATGGAGATTTCTTTTTTTTTGTTTTTAGGATGTGTTTGTTAATCATAATCCAATGTATTTGATAGTGGAAATATATTAAGTTATGTGGTTTTTAAAAATTATTTGTGTGAAATAAATAAAGTATGAAATATGTGTTGTTAAAGTTTAAAGATATGATAAAAAGAGGAAAATAGGAGGATACTTCTGACCACCCAAAAAAAATCAAAATTCTAACTAAGAAAATAAGAATTTGTTGACTTTTTTAAGAAGAAAGTTGATAATTTCTTAAACGAATCCAAGTTATAAATGAGCAAATCGAAATGTGATATATGGAGAAAATTTACCGCTTAATGATGATTTGGATGACTTATCATGTAATTCATTTCATCAATCAAAAATAATATGTGATTTTTATCCTAAGTCATAACTATGAGGAGGTTAGATATACATATTTTATTAAGGTTTTTTTTTGTCAACATAGTACAATATCAACTCAAACGAGCTAATTAAATGAAAAATCGTTTACATAGATAATTATATGCGAAACTACATGAGCACGACGTGTCAGCTTGTCCGCTTTACCATCTTTGTGGTCATATTTTTTATATTAAATATTGATAGTTTCTTAAACGATATATTTTCTAAATTTACACTTAAATTTACTTATCTTGGATCTAATAACATAGGGTGCGTTGTTTGTTATCTTCGAGCACTAGAGTTCAACTCCATTTTCCCACAAAGGTTGGAAAAAAAAATGTAACTGAAAAAAACTAAATATGAACCAATAAAAGATAATAAACCCCAAGTTAAAATTAATTTATGTGGGAGGTAAGAGCAATGCCAGTTGTATTCTCCAAGCATTTGTTTGCCCTAAAATATGGCTTATCTTTGATCCCTTGCTTTGTAGAGATATATCTTTGATGACTGCTGGGCGCGCACACATAAGTCTACGATTTGTAGATAGTTTGATGATATGATCCACAATTCCAATCTTGTCATGTCTCAAAATGGTACCTTGTCATGTGATATAAAAAAGGGAATTTTGTGAAATCTGCCATGAACAGTGAACAACTTTCTCAAGAATGCCACTTTTCTTTTGGGCTTCTCCCGCCTGCCACAGGCTCACTACAGAAAGACCTCGTTACCCTCCTTCAGATATGTCTTAAAAAATAAACAGAAATAATTATTATTATTTTTTTTTACGAACCCCTTCGTCTTCTCTTTTCAGAGATCTTTGTTTCTTCGCCTCTGTCGCCAGAATTATCTTTCTTCTTCGTCTCTTCTTTCTCGCCGAACAGGGCTTTCAATCGAACAGGGCTTTCAATCGAACAGGGCTTTCTTCTTCGTCTCTTCTTTCTAGCTTCGAAACTGCTTAAATTGTCTTCCATGTTAAGAATTTTTGTCTGTTTCTAACGAAAATAGTTGTTAAACGGAACAGAAAACCGATCTGATATACCAGTTAATAGATCCAAGATCTTTGTCCATCGTTTTTTATATGAGGATAGACCAAATTTTATCCGATAGACTACTTTTTCTCGATAGACCAGTTACAAAATCTGAAATTTTTGTCCACCCAATGTTTTTTATATGACGATAGAACACTTATTCTCCGATAGACATCCTTCAGAAAGGTTTTGGTCTACCATTACTTTTGGTCACTCCGTCTTTGGTAACTTACAAGTTACCTACTGTGGTTAGTTGGGGAGGTGGACGACATCCACCAGGAGAGGTTCTTTTCTACCATTAATTTTCTTCAAATAAATTCGATTATATTTACCTTTCCATGTCTAACATATATACTTGTCCACTGTTTAGGTTATCTCAGCAGATGGACCACAATATTAACCCTATGTACTTGTCCACCGAATTTATTTATGTCGCTCATTATTATGTCTTAGTAGACCAAATTCAATGCAGGAAATGTTTATTTTTCCCATTATTCTGTCTCCAATGCAGGTCGATGACCACACAAGAACTGGGTATGTTCTTTCTCCGAGGACCAGTTTCAATCAAGGTCCAAACTGTAGTTTCCTCAGTTTCAACATTCAATGGATGCAGTAGGTGTCCACTGTTGACATGTTTGTCCCTAATGCAGTCTCTGATATGAAAGTGCAGGAGCTGTAATACATCAGGTGGACCAGTTACAGCAGCCAAGGTATGTCTACCCCCATTTATGCCTATTTATGTCTTTGTTTTGGGTGGACTAGACTAAATAGGCATGATTCATGTCCATCACAACCATGTATCCATTTACATATTTATATCTGTTTGGTCATCCATTTTTTATTGTGAAAATTGTTATTCAAAACTCGTTTGTCTATCGATTAACTAATATATTCATTTCTCGTTACCGTAGTAATGTTACCGTACTCACCGACAATGATGTGGCCATGGTAGACCATATCGACAGATAAGGTGATGTCCACTCTCGATGGACCATTCGTAAGTCACACAGTAGGCGTATTATACACTTTTATTAGCCTCCTACGTCTTCTCCTTCCACTGGGTTTTGCATTATGTAATTTGGATACTGATAGGTAAATCACACATGGTGGACATGTGTTTCGTTGTTTTTTTCCACCGCCAAGCATATGTCTGTATGCGGTGGATATTGTATTTCTCCCGTTTTTGTACCCTTTCTTCTACCACTATCCTAGTCGATGGACATGTATTCCTTTTGTTTGTGTCTACCTTTAATATGGTTGTACAACTAATCCAGTGTTTTTGGTCTACCTTATTGTCATCTCCCTATTACAATATGACCATAGCCAATTTATTGAAACTTGTCCATACACAATCTATTGGCGATAGACTATCTAATGCCGATGGACATGTCTTTCGCTTGTTTTTGTCTACCTCCCCATCCGTCCTTTTGGTGGAAATTGTTACTCATAAATTTTTGTCTACCATTTCTTGTATTCTATCTCTATCCTAGTCATAGACATGTATTCTTGTTGTTTGTGTCTATTCACCCACCAGACGCGCATGTTCCCGAACATCTGCGAAACATGGAAATTATGTTTTAACACAATTAATGCAATAAAATTTGCAAGTGTCCAAATTAAATGCTAATGAAGATCGATGGACCGGATACAACAATCAAATTTTTGTCCACCACATTTACTTGTCTGTAGAATCATGAACAACATGTTTCTTAAACGTTCATGTTTTGCATATTGCACAAAATAGTCTACACCCTTTTTTATTCTCTCTTTATTTTAAGGGTATTTTTGTCTTTTTCATATATGGCATAGAATTGAAAAATGGCATTTTAAAGAAGGAAAGTATGAAAGTGGCATTTTACACAACTTTTGTTTTAAAAATGGCATTTCTAATAAAATTCCCTATAAAAAACCTTATAATAAAATAATGCTTTTGATTATGCAAAATTTGGAGTCACCTAAATAAACCAAATAAAGATTGAGACCCAAGAAGTCTTGTCTAGCTTCTGCACTAAGTTCTTCCAAATCAACTGAGAAAATAAAAGTATTTAAAAGATAAAGTGGTCCGTTGATGCTTTGTTGGTCAACTAGAAGACCTCAAATTGTCCAATCGATCATTTGTCGTATTGTGGTTCCACACACACAGGCATGTGCGAAGAAAAAACATGTTTAAGGAATTAGGACATAGTTTTCACTTTCAGATGCAACTGATTAAACTATACATACTATATTGCACAATGCACATAAAACAAAATCGTTTAAGGAGTGGCAAAATCGTTTAAGGAGTGTTACTTAACAAATGATTTCAATAAAATTCAAACTAGCGCCTAGTAAATAGTATGAGTTTACAAAAGAAATAACGAAATTCAACTGTTATTCATTTAATTTTAAAATTGTTGATTTTAAATTAGCATTCAATTCTTTGTTATTTGATCTAATCATGCTTTAAAGAATGTTTTATTTAATTAGGATTCTAATAAGCTTTTGTTATATTCAAAATTTAAAATAGTTCTAAAAATCTGTGTGTGTTATTAAATCATTTGGAAATTAATTCCATGAGTACAATTTACCTATTTCCGAACCATATTATCCGGTTTAGAAATAACCAAATCCAAATAAACAAACCGCGTTCCACAATATTGTAAACCGGATCGGTTCATCGACAGTTCGTAAACCCGATCTACTCTCTATCGAAAACCTCGATTTTTATTTTTATTTTAGCTTTTGATGAGAGATTGTAGAAATTAGGGAAGAGACTTTCGCAAGCAATCTAGAGAGCAAACTCGATCTTCAAATCTCCGTCTTCTTTGCCAGAATCATCTTCACCAGATTCTCCACTTCTCCAGGTACATCTTTCCCGGATTATTCTATTAGATTTTTCCCAAGGAAAATAGCCGCCGCATACTCTCTCTATCTTTCTTACAACTACGGTTCATGTGCTGTTTTTGGGATCAAAGCTTCAAATTTTTATCAAACCCTTGAATCATCTGATTGCAAAGTCGATTCCTTTTGTAATAACTTTGATCCGAGAGTGTTTTTTTTTTTTTTGGTTCACTTGGAGCAGGTAATACTTTGTATTGAGTTAGATTTTTAAGATGGGAGTCATACTGGCGTGCTAATGTCATTGTTTCGGATTTTTGTTAATCAGCTTGAAGAAGACGACGAAGATATGGTAAGTTTTAGATTCTTATGAGTCTGTTCTTATGTTGTTTGATCTAATTTGATGATGGGTTTTTGTAAAAATTGAGTCTTGATGCAATATTTTTGGGGGGGCTTAATTTAACTGTGGTTAGTCACAGGCTACTTCGAAGAAAGTGATCACACGTGAAGAATGGGAGAAGAAACTAAATGCTGTGAAGCTAAGGAAAGAAGATATGAACACTCTTGTGATGAATTTTCTTGTGACTGAAGGTTATGTAGAAGCTGCTGAGAAGTTCCAAAGGGAGTCTGGAACCAAACGTATCCTTTTTGAGTTTTTCTTCGTATCAGCTTTGTTTGTGGAATTGGTGTGTTAGATGTTTTAAGTTTGTCTACTCACTCCTTTTGAATTTCCTTATGGAGGAAACAGCAGAGATAGATCTTGCGACCATCACAGATCGAATGGCTGTTAAAAAGGCTGTGCAAAACGGAAATGTCGAGGATGCGATTGAGAAAGTTAATGATTTGAATCCTGAGGTGCATACAATGCTTCTTTTCATATCTTATGTGAACACTAAACAGTTGCCATTCACTTTTCCTATTATATTAAAGAGTCAAAATCTGAGTCTTGTTTGGACCCGTGATTGCAGATACTAGACACGAATCCCGAGCTGTTTTTCCATCTTCAGCAGCAAAGGTTGATAGAACTTATTCGGCAAGGGAGGACAGAAGAGGCCTTGGAGTTTGCTCAGGAGGAACTTGCACCACGCGGTGAAGAGAACGTAAGTCTTTGTACTTCACTTTGTGTCTGTATTTTACTTGGATCTCTCTCGTTGAAGATGTTGTTTTCCATGTGAAACATCTATATATTGCTCGTTGACTGCACAAAATTACCTGTTTGTTAAGTCTTCTGGTTGGTGCTGAATCACCGTTTATACAATGTGTTGATTCTTTTCTGTAGCAAGCGTTTCTGGAGGAATTGGAAAAAACTGTAGCCTTACTTGTTTTTGAAGACGCCTCTACTTGCCCTGTTAAAGAGCTTCTTGACATTTCCCACCGCCTTAAGACAGCAAGTGAAGTAAATGCAGCAATTCTTACAAGCCAGAGCCATGAAAAAGGTAAGTTTTGATGTTTTAGTGATTGTATAGCCACTAAAATGGTACTTTCCAGTATCTTCCTCAATGGTTTGATATACCAACTCAATGTTTATGAACAAACAGATCCCAAACTTCCAAGCTTGTTGAAGATGCTGATTTGGGCTCAAAATCAACTGGATGAGAAAGCAGTGTATCCGCACATAAATGATTTGTCTACTGGTCAGCTCGAAGACCCGTCAGTATGATTACGTACTCTTTTCAGCAATTGAAAAAACAGATGCGAAAAGGAACAGTGAATGGTGCCAGTCACTTCCCTTCAATCTCAATAACTAAGATTCATATGCTTTCTGGTTTCCCTTTTCTTCTGCATCATCGGGATTTGTTGGACAGCAATCGTTAGGATATGTGGAATGGGGAACGTAAGCTGTTTCTAGGTAATGAATTACTCTTAGTCAAATGTTCTTATTGTCATCAACATGTTCCATGACTCATTGCATATGTGCATTTGATTTTATTTAATGAAGTTATTGCTCTTGTTTGGATCTTTGTGTGTTCGTTTTGAGCAACTTCAGAATTATAACATAACCAGTTTTCTTAAACACCAAAACACATGAAAACAGCAAATCAAATCAAACCAACGAAAAGGAAAACACAAATCATAATCCACACAACTCAATACTGACTCTAGCCACTTCGATTTTGCTTGACATCGTCTTCCGAATCATAGGGCTCGGCAAGTTTGCTCTCCACCCCGTCCTCGGATTGGCCCCCATCGACATTTGTAGACTCTTCAAATATGGGCGGCAGCTTTCCCTTGGATTTATTTTAATTAGCTATTCACAATTTACAGATTCTCTTTTCATAAATGCATCTAGATTTAGTTAATAATATAAAAGTCTTGAATAATATAAAAGTAGGTTCTTAACTGGCCTATTGCAATTATATATATTTTTTCTCAACATGGAGATAACAAAAGAAATCACTAATAATATATATTTTGTATAAATAAATTTATTAGTGAAAAAGAAATTGTAAACCATTAGATATCCTGAAGGATTCATCATTTGTGGATAGGAGAATTTCAAAGATATCATTATAATGATATTACATTTTCAAAACACCATTGGCTTTTTTTTGTGTATTTCAAAAATACCAGAAAATCATATTTATAAATCCTTATAACCAATATTAGTAAAAAGATTGTATAGTTCTGTAAAAAAAAAAGGTACAGGTTATAAATTGTTATAAAATAATAATAAAATTAATCGAGAACTAATTTCAGAATTATTTTATTAAATTAATAATAAATAAAAATATATAGTACTAATATGTATAATTCTATTTATGTTAAAAGAAAAATATTAAATAAAATATAAAACTACATGTTGATAAGAATATCTCTTATCATAGCAAAATACCGAGCAGCCGATGAACATATCTCGGAATAAGCAGATGTTGATGTCATTCTGATTCCTGCCATTGCAGCTGTTCTTTTTCTACCTTTAACACCACAAAGACCATTCCCAATTTTTGTCTTCTTCTCATTTGCAAGGGCATTTTGTTCATGAGATGCATGGGCTCTAAGAGAGTAAGTGAGTGCATTTTCTGTCCGCAAATAATCCACCAAATGACCAAATCACGCCTTTTTTACTCAACCTATTTCTGTTTTTGCCATCGCGTGATCTTTTTTTATAAATTCCAACGCAAACAACCGCCCGGTTCAATAAAATTTAGTTTAACCAAGAAAATATCTTAACCATCGAATTTATGTAAACCAGATTATTTTAGTTACTAGTATTGAATTTAATGATCGGTGTCCACAATGAAATGGATTTTTCATGGGCTTTAATGGGCCTAAGATTCTGCACAAGCCATATAAGGACTGTGTTCCTGCAATTCTAGCTCTCCTTGAACAGCGCTGCTCTGAGATAACAGATGATATGCTGAGAATTGACTGAATTCAAAACAGTGGCTAGTTCTCTATAGATCATTGTCGTTGAGATAAGAATAGAAAGAAGAAGTTGTTTAACTTTTTAATTGGGAAAATTCCCAAAACAAAACGCCATCTATTTAATATTTGCCAAAAAAAACATAAATATTTTTTGTTACCAGAAAAATACGTAGATAAAAAATACACAAACTATATTTTTTTCCAATTTCTCATCTTTTTCGTTAGGACCGTAAATGGCATTATGACGGCGTTACTATTTAAAAAAAAAATCCAGAAAAAAACATAAACTGTTTATTTTTGCCAAAAAAATACATAATTTTTTTTTTGCCTTGAAAATTCTTATTTTCCCATTAACAATATTAAAGATCATAACTCATAATATTCTCTGCTCTCTTGAACTTCATACAAGTTTTCACTACAATTTAGGCTAACTATATTCAAGAACAAAAATACAAAATTAGATTATCGATTTCCAAATTTCTCAATTAGTATTGTTTTTACATAAATCTGGCTAGGTTGCAAAAGTTGATGTCCCACAAAATGGCTATAATATATGATCTCGATCAAGTTTGCGTATACTAGCCCATTTGATGATTTACACTAACATCATAAAAGTTACTGTGTTGATGAAGTTTCAAAATTTATAAAGTCGGTATAAATGGGAGTGAGCGATACTGATATGTGACCAGTGATGATGATTCATCAGATGGGAGTGAATGATACTCAAAGCCACTCTGTTCTTTGAATGTTGCTTTCTAAATTCTCAAATGTGGCCATTGAGTTGAGTAGTAGTAGTATATACTGTTGAATATGTTGTATGTTACGCATGCCTCCTTGTTTGATTCTCTTATTAATCACTCAGTCATCTTCTTTAATCATAGCCCAAGTTTTTGTATGCTACAGATACATTAAGTAGAGCTTCATGGTGTGGAACGTGGTTCCAGTGACCTCCACACACATGCTTTTGCATCATCACTGTTAAAACTTTCTTATACGCTTTGTCGCACATACACGGAGACTTGTGGTGATGCATTCATTGATATCATTAGTCATCATATCTGTTGTTTATTTCTTTCCATTAAATGATGAAAGAGGAGGGGGAAAAGGGTATAATAGAAATGTGATTTTGTATTGGAGATTGATTGATTTGTAAGTACTACGAACCCTATGCGTGTGGAGATAGACATTTTGGTCTCTACCCTACTATTTTGACTAGCATGTCCTAGGAACACAAAATGTCCCACTGGCTTTGTCCCTTTGTTTGATTGAGATCAGAGAGTGTCCTCATCTTTTTCATAGAGATTATAGATTCCCTTTTGTCTCTCTTCTCTTCAAGTTTTGATTCTGAGCATTAGCTTTAACTGAATAAGGTGATTAGGATTTGATAATATCGGTTACAGTCACGAAATTTGAATGAATCAGGATTGACATGGTTAAGAGAGAATTTGGTGATTGGAATGTCAAATCTCAGTTAAAGGTACGAACTTGAGTTTGATCTTGAAAAAAGGTTTTGTTTGATGTCGCATTGTCTTGATTATCCATTGGAAATAATTTTGTCTTTGGTTAGGAATTGTCATTTAGGGGTTAGAAATTAATTGACATGTGACATATACACAAAGAACCTACCATGTGAACATAACTAGAATCATTCAAACATGGGAGGACCCATACAATGTAAATCTTCAAGTCCTCTTTCAATTTAAGAGGTTTAGATGATTAGATCAACTTCATGTGACTTTGTGCTAAAGTCAAATTTTGTTTTTGATAACATAACACATTTCATTTGTCCAACCCAAATAGAGGTTTAAATATCTTCTCTCAGTAAAACTGTTTGGATATCAATTTCTTTGATTGAATTTGGAGACTGATATTGTGGCGATTATATCGATTTGCAGATAGGTGTGTACTCAAAAGGGGTCTCGGTGTTGATGCCGGGAGACCATATACCTACATTCATCGGCTACTCGGTACCCGCACCAGTACTCTGTGTTTCCAATAGTCGAAGTTCAAGTCCAAACTCCACCACTGAAGAATGTTAAAAGTTGAATGCATAAATTCCATGCTTTTCTGCCTCTGCGGTTGACCCTTTTTTGTACCGTGTTTCGCATATAATTAGAGGAACCAAACTGCACAATTCCTAGCTTAAGTATATGTGTATTCAAGATTTACCAGATTTTCATTTTATTGAATTTCATTTTTCTTATTACAAGAAAACGAGTTGAGAAGAATGTGTTCAGCTGTCAGGAACTGTTAGTGGTCATGAATATGCAACTGTCGGACTGCCTAATCTTTAAGCCCGACCCAAAATGCAATAAATTGTTTATTTAAGTATTAGTACAATATGGTTGTCACTTGTAACATGAGTTAAAGTTTACTGAAGAATTACACCACGCTCTGTAAAATATATGGATGATGTTCTCTGCTTTAAGAACTAAAGTCTTTTATAGATTTCGTAAAGTTAAAATATTTGTAAGATCATCGTTATAGTCAGTATATACGCAGGGTTTTGACGTTCCCAAAGAAAACTAGATCTAGTTGTTAGATTCGTCTCATGTTTTATTTTGGTCAAAAGATTCGTCTTATGCTGTGTGATACGATTTGAGATCTCTGACATAACCTTTTTTTTTATTATAATTGCTTAAGAAAAAAACAAAACATTCTCTTTTATAATCAGGTCCTTCAAAAACTCCAAATTGGTTTGTCAGCTGTTTTGTATGAATTATATATTTTGTTGCAGAACTAAACTATCATCTCCTTTTTGCAGAGCTTTATTTTTGTGATCAATGTGTTTTAGAGACCATAGGTATCATCATCATTCATCAATAACTAATAAATTTATTGTCTGGTAGTAGCTCAAGGATGTTGACAAAACAAAATATTAAGTGCAATGATTTTTGTAAAGGAAATGAACTCTTTGAGGGGGCTTGTTTTAGATCTATAGGCCATTTTTTTATGCATGTGAGTCATGTGACTAGGAAATAAATTTAGACCGTTTTTAAAACGACATCTACAATATTTTTCTATAGATTTTGGATCCAATATCATATTTAAAAGGATGTAGTAACTGTAAATGAATCTCAGCTAAAAATAAGTAAGGGTAATATTAGTAGATAGCACAAATATGAACAAAAATTAAGAAACTACCACAACAACCTTTTTTTATAGGTAAATACCATAGGGCCCACATGTTTTATGGAGTAAAAAGACACAATCATCCTTTTTATTTTATTGTTAGATAGAAAAAGTGAAAAATTTGGTGTGATTTTTAAAAATAGCATGTATTATTTATAATTTACATGTTATATTGAACTAAAAAACGTTTAATCGTAAACCCAAACCAACAAATAGTCTCGTTTTAATTGTAAATTCTAAACCTTAACCATCTAATTTCGTTTTAATTGTAAAATCTAAACCTTAACCATCTCATTTGTGAACCCAAACCGACATATAATTTTGTTCTAATTGTAAAATCTAAACCCTAACCATCTTATTTGTGAACCCAAACCGACATATAATTTTGTTCTAATTGTAAAATCTAAACCCTAACCATCTCATTTGTGAACCTAAACCGACATATAATTTCGTTCTAATTGTAAAATTTAAACCCTAATCATTTCATTTGTGAACCCAAACCAATATATAATTTCATTCAAAAAACAAAAATGACATGATATTTTTAAAAATAGCATGTAATATATGTAATGGGTATAAAAGTAATTGTATACGAGGAGAGAAAATGACTTGTGGGCCCTATGGTAGTTTCTTAATTAAGTTTGCTTTTTGTGGTATCTAGTGCATATTCCCAATAAGTAATTGGTCTATGGAAAAGGTTAATTACACGCCACTCATTTACTTGTCGTAAGTACATAACACATCATCTTGTGTAAAGTTTTGTTTTTATTAATTTTCTTGTCTAAAAAGTTATTATAACTTTACTAACGTCATTATAACAAGAAAATTGAAATTTGCATGGGGGGTTTTTAAGTTTATTAACAAACACAATTACTATTTGAAATCATTATAAATTAAAGCCACTTTGCGAGGGTAGTTGTATTATTATCTTTTTACCCATTATTATCAACTGTCCCAAAATTATTAACAATAAATACTCTCACTTCATCACAATCATCATCTGCTGTCACCACACAACACAACAACATAACCAAAGAGTTACTACTACTCTCTCTAATCTCCGATCAAACCACGTCGTCTCTTCTCTTTATCAGTAATGGGTAATTGCTGCGTCAGCTCCGGCACCACCGATGAGGAAAACGAGAATGTTGCCGACAAGAACACAACCGTTGTCGAAGAAGAGACAGTAGTCAAAGAAGTCTTGTCGGAGACAACTTTGTTAACTCCTTCCTCTAGTTTCCACGCTTCGACGATCAAAGATCCGGTGAAGACCAAGATCCGAGAAGATGATGAGAAGACAAAACCCGGGTTCTTGAAAACTGGTTCAGACCCGGTTATGATCCGACCCGGTTCGATTGATCATGAAGAAGGCTCTGAGGTTTCGGAGATTTGTAGCTTGAGTTTGAGTGAGAGTGTGTCTTCGACGGTCGTGACGAATGGTTACGATGAGGAGGACGTGATGATGAAACAGAGGAAGTCTCAGAGATCTCCGGCGAAGACTCGGACCCGGGTCACGGGTAATAATAATTACCCGACCCGGAGAACCGATCAGTCTCCACGTAAGAGAAACAACGGTACGTGTAATGGAGCGAGATACGGGTCGGGTGTAAGAGACCCGGGTGAGAGATCCGGAAGAAGGTCGAGATCGCCGGCGACGAATAGATCGGTGATGGATCCGAATCAGAATAGTCGAGTGGGTGGGGCGAGGACTAGGAAGAACAATCAGTCTCCGGGTCGGGTTAGACAAGATCCGAATAAAAACGGGTTGGATCAAGAGCAGCATCAGAATTACGGTTATACCACTGAGGAATTGTTAGAGAACCCGCTTGTTTCGTTAGAGTGTTTCATATTTCTCTGAAATAATATGAAACGAATCCGGGGAATAATTTATTCTCATTTTGACATTTTGGATTTGTAAAATTCGTAAAAGCTACTAAATTACGTTACCTCTGTAATTCTTCATTTGTGTGTTCTACTTTTTTTTCTGCTGATTAAAAAATTGTAATTTCGGTTGGATGTTGAATATGGTTATGTTTTTTTGTTCTATTGGTATGAGAGTTTTTAAGATGTTAGATGTTAGTAATGTTTGTTATAAATCTTTAATGGACATATAACCGTTGCTATTGAGTATTGAGTAAGATTTTTTTCTTTTATTTGCTTAAATTCGAATAATTAATCCTCTCAAACGGTATCATTGAAATGATTAGTAAACGTTATAAAGTTGAATTTCCTCATTTTATTTAAGATCGTCATTTAGGTCACCAGCAGTGAAAGTGGAATACTTTTTTCTGTTGCACGAAAGTGGAATCACTTTAACGATCGAATTGGAATTTCAAAGCTTTTTTTTTTTTCAAGAGAAAATTATATATAGATTCAAAAGTTTTTGCTTTTCCTAATGCATAAGAACGTTGCTTCATTTATAGTATAACTTTTCTCTAATTTTATGACTCCTTTTTTTATTTTTGATACAGCCTGATTTTGAATTTTGATCTAAAAGGTTTTGTTGCCCGCATTTGTGCTTGAACCAATTCGAAATAATCACATCTGAACATCTTGCAAATGAACTGTATAGCTCAACATGTGAAATGTTCTTACTAAAAAAATATGACGATAAATAAAATGTTATTTACAATTTTGTCATAGATATTTTTTCAAGAAATAGACAAGATTGTAATTAACATTCAACAGTCGGAAACTGAGTAGTCTGAAATTAGAATAGTCAAAGTCTCTCTTATGCGGTCTGAAAACCAACGACGCCAATGACTTTTTAAAAATCTTCTATCTTTCTTTGATAATCTCCAACCACCCGTCCGTATGATGTTATCTCCAAATATTTTTCACCCAAAACACTTGTTGAGCTTCAGCTTTTAGCTTCTTCGTTGCTTACTGAAAATTTCTCTCTTTTCTCTCCCACCATGGGGAATATTGTGTCTTGCCAATGTTCTGGTGATGCAGTGTTGGATCGTATCATTAGATGGTTATGTGATAAAGGTTATATTCAAACCCTTAAGGAGAATCTCAGGGCTTTGGAGAGGGAAATGGAAGATCTCAGAGCAATAAAAGATGAAGTGCAGAACAAGGTAGCGAGAGAAGAGGCACGCCATCAACAAAGGCTAGAAGCTGTCCAGGTATGGCTTACCCGTGTCGAGAGCATCGATACACGGTTTAATAATGTGCTTAGTGATAGTCCCGTTCAGCTTCAAAAGTTGTGTTTCTGTGGTTTATGTTCAAAAAATGTATGTTCGAGCTACAATTATGGGAAAAGCGTATTCTTGTTGCTGGAAGACATTAAGGAACTTAAATAAGCGGGTAATTTTAACGTGTTTGCTGAGCCTACTCCGAGATCTGTAGTAGAGGAGATGCCTACTCCGCCTATGGTTGGTCATGAAGAAATGCTGCAAAAGGCATGGAATCGTTTTATGGAAGATGGAGTTGGAATCATGGGTCTGCACGGTATGGGAGGTGTTGGGAAAACTACCCTTTTCAAGAAAATACACAATAAGATTGCTGAAACAGCTGGTACGTTCAACATTGTGATATGGATCGTGGTGTCTCAAGGCGCAACGATTTCAAAGCTTCAAGAAGATATTGCAGATAAACTACACCTTTGTAGCGACGAGTGGAAGAACAAAAATGAAAGTGAAAAGGCCGCTGATATACGCAGAGTTTTAAAGGGAAAGAGATATGTTTTAATGCTAGATGACATATGGGAGAAAGTGGATTTAGACGCACTTGGAGTTCCATTTCCGACCAGAGAAAATGGATACAAAGTAGTATTTACCACACGTTCCAGAGAAGTATGTGGGCGGATGGGGGATCATGAACCAATGGAAATCAAATGTTTGGAACCAGGGGAAGCATGGGAATTGTTCAAAAACAAGCTTGGAGACTTCACATTAAGAAGAGATCCCAGAATTGTCGAGCTAGCTAAAAAAATAGCTGAAGAATGCCGTGGTCTGCCACTGGCGCTCAGTGTCATTGGCGAGACAATGGCATCTCAAACTATGGTACAAGAGTGGGAGTATGCACTTCATGTTTTGACTACATCCGCTGCAGAGTTTGATGACATGGAAAATAAAATCTTCCAATTCTCAAGTACAGCTACGATAGCTTGGTGGATGAAAATATCAAGTCGTGTTTTCTATATTGTGCTCTGTTTCCAGAAGATTATGAGATATATAAAGAAAAGTTGATAGACTACTGGATATGCGAAGGATTCATTGGAGACTGCCATGTTATAAAAAGAGCGAGGAACAAGGGTTATACGATGCTCGGTACCCTTATCCGTGCAAATTTACTAACGGAGGTTGGTACAAGATACGTTACGATGCATGACGTGGTTCGTGAAATGGCTCTATGGATTGCATCAGATTTTGGGAAACAGAAAGAGAATTTTGTTGTGCGAGCAGGAGTCGGATTACATGAAGTACCACAAGAAGTCAAGGATTGGGGAGCTGTGAGAAGGATGTCATTAATGAAGAATAAGATTGTAGAGATAACATGCAGCAGTTCCAAGTGTTGTGAGCTTACAACTCTCTTCCTCCAGCAGAATAGATATCTGAAGAATCTCTCAGGTGAATTTATTCAGTCTATGGAAAAGCTAGTTGTTTTGGATCTATCATGGAATCACAACTTTGATAAACTTCCAGAGCAAATATCAGAGCTGGCCTTCTTGGAGTATCTTGACTTGTCATTTACAAGTATAGAGCAACTTCCTGTTGGTTTTCAAAAGTTGAAAAAGCTAAATCATCTGGATTTGGCTTATACAGGGCGACTTTGCAGTGTCAGTGGGATATCAAAGTTGTTGAATCTAAGAGTTTTGAAACTACGAAATTCTAAAGTTCATGGAGATGTAAGCTTAGTGAAGGAGCTGCAGCTATTGAAGCATCTACAAGTTCTAACTATAACGATATCGATGGAAATGGCTTTGGAGCTAATATTAGGCGATCAAAGGTTGGCGAACTGCATCACTGATTTG
Source organism: Camelina hispida (assembly GCA_023657505.1). NCBI lineage: Eukaryota > Viridiplantae > Streptophyta > Magnoliopsida > Brassicales > Brassicaceae > Camelina > Camelina hispida. Next base: position 43,700,116 of record CP094632.1, read on the forward strand.
GGTATTGAGGGGTTTCTAGAAAAGCCATTCGATTTATCATCCTTGCAGAGTATGGAGAATCTTAATGAGCTCTTTGTGAAAAGAAGTCATGTCGTGGAGAGTAATACAGATATAAAATGCAGAGAAAGCGAGACAGACTCGTCTCACTTACGCAATCCGAAAATTCCATGCTTTACCAACATCTCGCAACTGTTTATAATTGAGTGCCATAGCATTAAGGATCTCACTTGGCTATTGTTTGCTCCAAATCTTGTCGAGCTAAGGATTTCAGATTCAAGAGGAGTGAAAGAAATTATAAACAAAAAGAAAGCAACGGATATTACCCCATTTCTGAAACTCGAATCCTTAGAATTGGAGGATTTGCCGAAGCTGAAGAGTATCTGCTGGAGTCCTCTCCCCTTTCCATTTTTGAGGCGCATAAGTGTATCGGACTGTCCAAAGCTGAGAAAACTTCCCTTAAATGCTACAAGTGCCCCACGACTTGAGCGATTTGAAAATGAGTCAAATGACCTTGAATGGGAGGACGAAGATACAAAAAATCGTTTCTTGCCTTTAATCCGGGTAATCATTACTCGTCATTCTCTTCTGCTAGAGTTACAATTTTTTTTTTTTCCCTATTTCTTTCATCGTTTGCTCATTGTTTCATTTTATTTTTCTTCTTTAGCTGCTGAAGATCTAAAAAACCACATTACTCAGGATTGGGATGCCTCGCTTTCTGAAATCAGAATCCACGCTCTTCTTCTTCTTCTTCTTCTTCTTCTTCTTCCTATTAGTACTTTCTCTTTTCTTGTGGTGTGTGTGTTGTGCATTTGGATTGTATAATTGATTTTGCTTTACATTTTGGATTATATTTGTGGAGTGTGTTGTAGACCTGTGGTTGTTCACTTGGATTACGGTTTTCATTTTCCAATTGTTTCAATATGTTAGTTTCTATTTCATCTTGCAGTGTGTTCGATTAGGTGATAATAAATACTAACAAAATCCAGATGAAAAAATTTTGATTTTGTTGAAGATCTTGTACTCAAGATTCTCTAATGTCAAAGGCTTCCTCTGTCTTTTTGATCTTAAACAGTTCAACTAGATTTAAGACTCGGTTCGTTTTCTTCGCTCTCAAGTCATCAAATCGATGATTTGAAAATGTATCTCCTTGACATCACCAGAGAGAGTTTCTTAATTTTGTTTAGTGTTGTGGGTAAACTCCTCTTTTTCTTTCGTTTTCTTTGCTATTCCTCAAGTCATCAAATCGATGATTTGAAAATGTATCTCCTTGGTCTCTGTTCGGATAAGTCTAGGAATATCTATGCGCAGTCTCACGAAATCATTCAAGAGTGAAATTATCCACTGGACTAACATATAACTTTTCACCAATTGCCCTCATTATTTATGAAATTATTTCACCTTTCTACTTTTGCATGAAAATTATCATTGAAAATTATCATTGAAAATTATCCCACTTATCACCATCATTCATCGCTACATATGACATTATCAAGACCCAGTTTAAGCTCTCTCAACATTCAAAACGATAGAAAAGGTTTATTAGTATAAATTGACTCTTACCGTAAATCAACCCTTTGCAAAATCCTTGACAACAAAATACTATTTTCTTGTTCCATTGTTTCTAACAAAATCTTAAACACCTGCAAATTTCAACAACTCTATTTGATTCATTTGTAATTGAACCAGTTATTTCTCGGTTTAAATTAATTGAATAAACCCGGTCTAGGTCCCTTCGATTTAAAACTAATGAATAACCAGACCAACTCAATTTCCAGCTAACTTCTATGATCATCGATCAAGCCACCAAATTAGAGAACACAAAATCCCTAAAATTCGCCCAACACTCCATCCATGTACGAGCAATTGAAGAACTCAAAACCCAGCAAGAGTGCTAAAAAAAACAGAAACATGAGTCCATCCACCATGTGAAAATCACAAACAGACGACGTCTAAATCCCACCAAGTGGCTCAATCAGAGTCTTCTTCAGAGAGAGATACAAGCCACAATTACAAGCAAAAAATGGTATTAGATCATTTTCATACAATAAATGAGCTTTTAAATGTTTTTGGCATCTGGTTTTGATGATACCATAAACTGATTTACGATCCCCTCTGAAACTTGTAACAAATTAATGAACCTTTAGATGTTTATTCAACAAAAGAAGCAGTTTCAAGACTGGCTATTTGTTATTACACCTGACTCTGATTTATCTTTTGCTTGATAGGGTTCTGAATTCTCAAGTCTCTTCTCAACCTTGGCGGGCTCTTTTAGATGTCTGCACTGCACTGTTCCTCTTTGGCACTGGCAAGTTTCAGATTTTCATTAAGTCTATCTTTTAAATCTTGGTGTGTTCACTGTCTAAATCATTGCCATCTTTTTCTCCAGATTTTTATATGTTGTTGCACAAAAGAAGCCTTTTGGTTTTATTTCTTTTGGTTGATATGGTCCAGTTTTGTTGGGATGGCAGGTGCAGCAGAGTAGAGTTCTATCAATATGGAGATTTATCCTAGTCTACTCGTGAAACTTAATCTGCAGTCTACAAGACTCATTCCCTCCAAACGTTTGTAAGATCTTCTTCCTCTGTTTAAGATAATTATAGATTTTTCTTTTCTTACTTTTGTATTCATTTGAACAAATCAGATTTAGTGTGTTCATATCCTTTACGCTTGAATGGAAAGCATTGAAATTTCTCTCTTTGCTTTTTCATTAGTAAATCTATTTCTTTTGACACAGTAGGACACATTCTCTTCTTTTGTTGTCCCAAGTATATGAACTCAAAATCTCTCCACATTATTAAAGTCCCTCCCAGGTCAGTCTGTCCCACAGTCAGTATTATAATACCTTAGTTTTGATATATGTTGGTTTCCCTTTGGTCTTCCCAAAAGACTTTTTTATTGGATTCCATTTTTTACTGTATGCTAAAATGGAAGCCAGTTGTCATTCTGAATAATGAATATCTCATAACCTTTACGCTTGAATGGAAAGCATTTTTTACTGTATACTGTATGTTATCTCCAATATATTAAATTAAAACACTTCTTCACCTTCAGGCTTCAGCCTTAGCCCTCTTTCTTGCTTACAAAATATTTATCTCTCTATTCTGATCACCATGGGGAATTGTGTGTCTTTCCAACTTTCTGTTGATGATCAATTGCTGAACCGTATCTCTACATTCGTATGTGGTGAAGGTTATATTCGAAACCTCAAGAAAAATCTCAGGGCTCTGGAGAGGGAAATGGAAGATCTCAAAGCTATTCAACATGAGGTTCAGAACAAGGTAGGGACAGAGGAAGAGACACGACATCAACAAAGGCTTGAAGCTGTCCAGGTATGGCTTGACCGTGTCAACAAAAGTGATATACAGTGCAAAGATTTACTTAGTATTGGGCCCGTTGAGCTTCAAAAGTTGTGTCTCTGCGGTTTATGTTCAAAAAATGTATGTGCAAGCTACAAGTATGGGAAAAGGGTGTTCTTGTTATTGGGAGAGGTTAAGAAACTCAACTCCGAGGGTAAATTTGACGAGGTTGCTCAGCCGCCTCCAAGATCTGAAGTTGAGGAGAGGCCTACTCAGCCTACAATTGGTCTGGAAACAATGCTCGAAAAGGCATGGAATCGCCTGATGGAAGATGGAGTCGGAGTTATGGGTCTGCACGGTATGGGTGGTGTAGGCAAAACTACCCTTTTCAAGAAAATTCACAATAAGTTCACTGAAATAGCTGGTACGTTTGATGTTGTCATCTGGATCGTGGTGTCTCAAGGTGGAAAGACTTCAAAGCTTCGAGAAGATATTGCACAAAGGCTACACCTAAGTGACGAAATGTGGATGAACAAAAATGAATGTGATAAGGCCGCTGAAATATACAAATATTTAAAGAGGAAGAGATTTGTGTTGATGCTAGATGATATATGGGAGAAAGTGGATTTAGAAGCCATTGGTGTTCCCTTTCCCACAGAAGAAAATAAATGCAAAGTAGCATTCACCACTCGTTCATTGAAAGTATGTGGGCAGATGAAGGATCATAAGCCAATGCAAGTCAACTGTTTGGGACCAGAGGATGCTTGGGAGTTGTTTAAATACAATGTCGGAGACGACACATTAAGTAGAGATCCCATCATTGTCAAGCTTGCAAGAAGGGTTGCTGAAAAATGTCGTGGTCTGCCACTAGCGCTCTGTGTCATTGGTGAGACAATGGCATTTAAAACTACGGTACAAGAATGGGAGCATGCAATCGATGTTTTGACGAGATCCGCTGCAGAGTTTGATGACATGGAAAATAAAATTCTTCCAGTTCTGAAGTTCAGTTATGATAGCTTGGTAGATGAAAATATCAAGTCGTGTTTCCTGTATTGTGCTCTGTTTCCTGAAGATTTTGAGATAATTAGAGAGAGGTTAATAGAGTATTGGATATACGAGGGATTCATGGGGGAGTACCAAGTTATTAAAAGTGCGATGAATAAGGGTTATGCGATACTCGGTACCCTTATCCGTTCAAATCTATTAATGGAGTTAAGTGCGGAAAGGGTTGTGATGCATGACGTGGTTCGTGAAATGGCTCTATGGATTGCATCTGATTTCGGGAAACAGAAAGAGACTTTTGTGGTGCAAGCAGGAGTAGGATTACATGAATTACCAAAAGTCAAGGATTGGGGGGCTGTAAGAAGGATGTCATTAATGGACAATGATATTAAAGAGATAACCTGCAGTTCCAAGTGTTCTCAACTTACAACTCTGTTCCTCCAGTACAATAAGAAATTGAAGAAACTCTCATGTGAATTCGTCCAGTCTATGCGAAAGCTAGTTGTTTTGGATCTGTCATGTAATTTCAACTTCAATGAACTTCCAGATCAGATATCAGAGCTGGCCTCCTTGCAGTATCTTGACTTGTCGGGTACAAGTATAGAGCAACTGCCTGTTGGTTTCCAAGAGTTGAAAAAGCTAATTCACCTGGATTTGACTGAAACCGAGAAGCTATGTAGTGTCAGTGGGATATCAAAGTTATCGAGTATAAAAATATTGAAACTACTAGGTTCTAAAGTTCATGGAGATGTTAGCTTAGTGAAGGAGCTGCAGCTATTGGAGTATCTGCAAGTTCTAACCATAACGATATCTACGGAAATGGGTTTTGAGCATATATCAGATGATCAAAGGTTGGCAAACTGCATTACTGAGCTAAAGATTAGCAATTTTCAAGAAAAGCCATTCAATATATCATTGCTAGTGAGTATGAAGAATCTTCATAAGCTCAATCTGTTAAGTAGTCATGTTTTGGAGATTGATATAAATATGAAATGCAAAGAAAGCGAGACGAATTCGTCTGATTTACACAATGAAACAAGTTCAAGCTTTACCTTCCTATCCTTCGTGCATATATACGAATGTAGTGGCATGAAGGACCTGACTTGGCTATTGCTTGCTCCAAATCTTGTCTACCTATGCATTTCATATGCTAATGACATGGAAGAAATAATAAAGAAAGAGAAAGCATCCAATCTTTCAGGTATTATTACAGTACCATTTCTGAAACTAGAACGGTTATCATTGATAGGTTTGCCGAAGCTGGAGAGTATCTACTGGAGTCATCTCCCCTTTCCATTTCTGAGGTACATATCTGCAAGAGGCTGTCCAAATCTGAGAAAGTTTCCCTTAAATTCTACAAGTGTCCCACGACTTGGGGAGTTAACAATAGCTATGTATCCTCGAGAACAGATAACTGACCTTGAATGGGAGGACGAAGATACCAAAGATCGTTTCTTGTCGTCATTCCGTCCGGTAATCATTTTCTCTAATTCTCTTCCACTTGATACATTTTCTTTCTTCTCAACGAGGTTTCTTTCATGTTTACTCTTGGTTACCATGAGGTATGTATGATTCACTTGCATCATGATACCCAACAAACACAAAGTGGATTACAAGATAGAATATGTCGTGCCTCTCAATGTCAATGTGTTCCATAAAAGTTTTTAACATTGTTTCATTATTCTCTTTTTTTTTGGTGGCTTTAGGTCTAAGCTTCCTTTGCTCTGGATCGGGATACGTCACTAAGAGCAGACAGAGTCCACGCTTCTTCTTCTGTTGCTTTATCATTCTTCTTGTAGTGTTGTTGTTCACCTGCTTTTTTTTTCCCGAGGTGTGTTGTTTTGTTCACCTACACATTTACACAAATCAACAGTTTACGCTTTTAGGTGAAAGGGCTTCAGAGTATCTGATGCCTTTAACTTATCTGTGGATTTGGATTTTTGATTCCACCAACATACCATTGTATGTGATACCATTGTATGATGTCATTAATGAATAACGATATTAAAGAGATAACATGCAGTTCCAAGTGTTCTGAACTTACAACTCTGTTCCTCCAGCATAATAGAAATCTGAAGAATCTCTCAGGTGAATTTATTCAGTCTATGCAAAAGCTAGTTGTTTTGGATCTTTCGTATGGAGACTTTATTAAACTTCCAGAGCAAATATCAGAGCTGGCCTTCTTGTAGTATCTTGACTTGTCGTCTACAAGTATAAAGCAACTTCCTGTTGGTTTTCAAAAGTTGAAAAAGCTAAATCATCTGGATTTGACTTCTACAGAGCGACTTTGCAGTGTCAGTGGGATATCAAAGTTGTTGAATCTAAGAATTCTGAAACTACGGCATTCTAAAGTTCATGGAGATGTAAGCTCAGTGAAGGAGCTGCAGCTCTTGGAGCATCTACAAGTTCTAACCATAACGGTATCTACGGACTCGGGTTTGGAGCAAATATCAGATGATCAAAACATGAATCCATGTGTAAAATCACCAAAAGACAAATGCAAATTGGATTATATAGATCATTGTCATACAATTCATCTGTTTTTAACCCACACTCGTGTGACTCTCTATATGATTTATTAATGTTGTTGCGCAAGGGAAGCAGTTTCGAGATTTATATTTGTTATTTACCTAACTCTGACTGATTTTTTATTTTTTTTGTCTTTTCTGCTTGATATGGTTCTGAATACTCCTCTAGCAATATGCAGATTTCTACTAGCAATTTCCTTTTTGTCGCTCTTGTCCGGAAGCTCTAGATGACCCAAAGTCTTCAAATTATCACTGCAGCCTAGGTATATTATGAACTCAGTATCTCTCTGCTCATTATTGCATTCACAGGTATGAACTCAGGCAGGTATAATTTCAATGTTTGTTTTGTACTTACAAGACTGGATATCAGAGTGAAAAAAGGGCTCTATGACTCTGCTGTGGGTTCAGAAAGAAAGATTCAATTGTTTTTGTACTCTATAATAGTCTATACTAAAATGAAAGCGAGTCGTAATTTTGAAAAGTCATGAGATGTCAATATAATTGCCAGAAACTATTTTGTATGGACCAAAAGAAAATAAGAATAATCAAAGTCCTCCACATGGAAACCGAGTGGTCTGAAATCTACGACGCCAATGTCTTTTTCTATCTTCTATCTTAATTTTCTTTTATCATCTCTAAACCATTGGTATTGGAGCAAAGATGTTATCTCCAATATTTTTTCACCTAAAACACTTCTTGAGCTTCAGCTTTAGCTTCGTTGTTGCTTACTGAAACTTTTCTATCTTTCTATCAAATTTATGGGGGCTTGTTGTTCTATCAGTTGCAATATTGATGATCAAACGCTGGTACGTATCTATCGTTTCTTATGTGGGTTCATCAACGGAAACTCTCCTGGAGGGAGGCCTACTACTCAGAATACGGTAGGTCAGGAAGAAATGCTCAAGAAGGCGTGGGATCGCCTAATGGATGATGGAGTCGGAATCATGGGCCTGCACGGTATGGGAGGTGTGGGTAAAACTACCCTTTTCAAAAAGATCCACAATAAGTTCATAGCTGGTAGTAGGTTCAAAGTTGTGATCTGGATCGTGGTGTCTCAAGGCGCAACGATATCAAAGATTCAAGAAGATATTGCAGCAAAACTACACCTTTGTAACGACGAGTGGAAGAACAAAAATGAAAGTGATAAGGCTGCTGATATATACAAAGATTTATTAAATAAGAAGAGATTTGTTTTGATGCTGGATGATATATGGGAGGAGGTGGATTTAGAAGCCATTGGAATTCCGTTTCCAACCAGAGAAAATGGATGCAAAGTAGTATTCACCACACGTTCCAAAGAAGTATGTGGGCGGATGGGGGATCATGAACCAATGGAAATCAAATGTTTGAAACCAGGGGAAGCATGGGAATTGTTCAAAAACAAGCTTGGAGACTACACATTAAGAGGAGATCCCAGAATTGTCGAGCTAGCTGAAAAAATAGCTGAAGAATGCCGTGGTCTGCCACTGGCGCTCAGTATCATTGGCGAGACAATGGCATCTCAAACTATGGTACAAGAATGGGAGTATGCACTTCATGTTTTGACTACATCCGCTGCAGAGTTTGATGACATGGAAAATAAAATTCTTCCAATTCTCAAGTACAGCTACGATAGCTTGGTGGATGAAAATATCAAGTCATGTTTCCTATATTGTGCTCTGTTTCCAGAAGATGATGAGATAAATAAAGAAAAGTTGATAGACTACTGGATATGCGAAGGATTCATCGGAGACTATCATGGTATAAAAATAACAAGGAATAAGGGTTATACGATGCTCGGTACCCTTATCCGTGCAAACTTGTTGACGGAGGTTGGTACAAGATTTGTTGGGATGCATGACGTGGTTCGTGAAATGGCTCTATGGATTGCATCCGATTTTGGGAAACAGAAAGAGAATTTTGTTGTGCGAGCAGGAGTCGGGTTACGTGAAGTACCAGAAGTGAAGGATTGGGGAGCTGTGAGAAGGATGTCATTGATGAATAATGATATTAAGGAGATACCATTCAGGTCCAAGTGTTCTGAACTTACGACTCTGTTCCTCCAGGATAATAGATATCTTAAGAATCTCTCTGGTGAATTTATTCAGTCTATGCAAAAGCTAGTTGTTTTGGATCTTTCAGGCAATGGAAACATTATTAAACTTCCAGAGCAGATATCAAAGCTGGCCTCCTTGCAGTATCTTGACTTGTCATTTACAAACATAGAGCAACTGCCGGTTTGTCTCCAAGAGTTGAAAAAGCTAAATCATCTGGATTTGACTAATACATGGGAACTTTGCAGTGTCAGTGGGATATCAAAGTTGTTGAATCTAAGAGTTTTGAAACTACGAAATTCTAAAGTTCATGGAGATGTAAGCTTAGTGAAGGAGCTGCAGCTATTGGAGCATCTACAAGTTCTAACCATAAAGATATCTACTGTAATGGGTTTGGAGCAAATATCGACGGAAATGGCTTTGGAGCTAATATTAGGCGATCAAAGGTTGGCGAACTGCATCACTGTCTTGGGTATTGACGGGTTTCTAGAAAAGCCAATCGATTTATCATCCTTGCTGAGTATGGAGAATCTTAATGAGCTCTTTGTGCACAGTAGTCATGTCGTGGAGATTTATACAGATATAAAATGCAGAGAAAGCGAGACAGACTCGTCTCACTTACGCAATCCGAAAATTCCATGCTTTACCAACATCTCGCAACTGATTATAAGTAAGTGCCATAGCATTAAGGATTTGACTTGGCTATTGTTTGCTCCAAATCTTGCCTATCTAACGATTTCATATTCAAGAGGAGTGGAAGAAATTATAAATAAAGAGAAAGCAACGGATCTTACAGGTATTACTATTACCCCATTTCTGAAACTAGAATTCTTAGAATTGGAGGATTTGCCGAAGCTGGAGAGTATCTACTGGAGTCCTCTCCCCTTTCCATTTTTGAGTCGCATAATTGTATCCAAGTGTCCAAAGCTGAGAAAGCTTCCCTTAAATGCTTCAAGTGTCCCACTACTTACGGGATTTGACATAATTATGGGTCCTCCGGATCCACAACATGAAAATGACTTTGAATGGGAGGACGAAGATACAAAAAATCGTTTCTTGCCTTCAGTCTGTTTGGTAATCATTACTCGTCATTCTCTTCTGCTAGAGTTACAAATTTTATTTTTGTTTCCCAATTTCTTTCATCGTTTGCTCATTGTTTCATTTTATTTTTCTTCTTTAGCCGCCGAAGGTCTAAAAACCACATTACTCAGGATTGGGGATTCCTCACTTTCTGAAATCAGAATCCACGTTCTTCTTCTTCTTCCTCTTAGTATTTTCTCTTTTTTCTTGTAGTGTGTGTGTTGTGCATTTGGATTGTATAATTGATTTTGCTTTGCATTTGGATTATATCTGTGGAGTGTGTTGGATTTGGATTGTATAATTGATTGTTCACTTGGATTACGGTTTTCATTTTCCAATTGTTTTCAGACTATATTTTTTTACACAATCAACGTACAGTTTATGCTATTAGGTAAAATATCCAAGCTTCCATCTGTTGGTTTCTATTTCATCTTGCAGTGTGTTCGATTGAGTGATAATAAATACTAACAAGATCCAGATGAAAAAAAGTTTTGATTTTGCTAAATGCATGAAGACCTTGTTGTACTCAGATTCTCTAATGTCAATCCCCTAAAGGCTTCCTCTGTCTTTTTTGATCTTAAACAGTTCGGTTCGTTTTCTTCGCTATTCCTCAAGTCATCAAATCGATGATTCGAAAATGTATCTCCTTGGTCTCGGATAAGTCTAGGAATATCTATGAGCATTCTCACGAAACCATTCAAGACCCAGTTTAAGCTCTCTCAACATTCAAAACGATATAAGAAAAGGTTTATTAATATAAGAAATTGACGTGTTAACTAAGCTCTTTCGTGGATTTGTATTGATGCTTGATGATATATGGGAGAAAGTGGATTTAGAGGCTATCGGAGTTCCGGATCCAACCAGAGAAAGTGGACGCAAAGTAGTATTCACCACTCGTTCCAGAGAAGTATGTGGGCGGATGGGGGATCATGAACCAATGGAAATCAAATGTTTGGAACCAGATGAAGCATGGGAATTGTTTAGAAACAAGGTCGGATACAATACATTAAGTAGAGATCCTGTTATTGTCCAGCTGGCAAGAAAGGTCGCTGAAAAATGTCGAGGTCTGCCACTAGCGCTCTGTGTCATTGGTGAGACAATGGCATCTAAAACTACGGTGCAAGAATGGGAGCATGCAATCGATGTTTTGACTACATCCGCTGCAGAGTTTTCTGACATGGAAAATAAAATTCTTTCAATTCTCAAGTACAGTTACGATAACTTGGTGGATGAACATATCAAGTCGTGTTTTCTGTATTGTGCTCTGTTTCCAGAAGATGATGAGATAGATAAAGAAAAGCTGATAGACTACTGGATATGTGAAGGATTCATCGGAGACTACTATGTTGTAAAAAGAGCTAGGAATAAAGGCTATGAGTTACTCGGTACACTTATCCGTGCAAATTTACTGACAGAGGTTGGTACAAAAGTTGTTATGATGCATGACATGGTTCGCGAAATGGCTTTGTGGATTGCATCAGATTTTGGGAAACAGAAAGAAAATTTTGTTGTACAAGCAAGAGTCGAATTACAAGAAGTACCAAAAGTCAAGGACTGGGGAGCTGTGAGAAGAATGTCATTAATGGCTAATGATATTGAAGAGATAACATGCAGTTCCAAGTGTTCTCGTCTTACCACTCTGTTCCTCCAAAGTAATTGGAAACTGAAGAATCTCTCAGGTGAATTCATCCGGTCTATGAAAGAGCTAGCTGTTTTGGATCTATCACGTAATTCCAACATCATTGAACTTCCAGAGGAGATATCAGAACTGACATCCTTGCAGTTTCTTGACTTGTCGGGTACAAGTATTAAGCAACTACCTGTTGGTTTCCAAGAGTTGAAAAAGCTAATGCACCTGGATTTGGCTTTTACAAATAGACTTTGTAGTATCAATGGGATATCAAAGTTGCCGAGTTTAAGAGTTTTGAAACTAGAAGATTCTAATGTTGTTCATGGTTACGTTAGCAAGAAATATTATAGTGACGAAACTAGAGCTCGTGCAGAGGTTAGCTTGGTGAAGAAGCTGCAGCTCTTGGAGCACTTACAAGTTCTAACCATAGCTTTATCTACATATTTGGGTTTGGAGCAAATATCAGGCGATCAAAGGTTGGCAAACTGCGTCAATGTTGTGCAAATGCATGAATTTCAACAAAAGCCGTTGAATATATCACTGTTGGTGAATATGGAGAATCTTTGTGAGCTCAGAATGCTTTATACTCATGTCTCGGAGATTAATTCATATACAAATTTCAGTGAAAGCAGAACAGACTCGTCTGATCTATACAATCCGACAAGTCCATGCTTCACCAACCTCTCCCTCGTGAATATAATTCATTGCAATGGCATTAAGGATCTGACTTGGCTATTGTTTGCTCCAAATCTTGTCGAGCTACGCATTGTGCATTTAGAAGAATTGGAAGAAATTGTAAACAAAGAGAAAGAAACCAATATTACAGGTCTTATTCCATTTCTGAAACTACAAAGCTTATCGTTGAGCAGTTTGCCTAAGCTGGAGAGTATCTACTGGTGTCCTCTACCCTTTCCATTTTTGAGGGAATTAGATGCAACTTACTGTCCAAAGCTGAGAAAGCTTCCCTTAAATGCTTTAAGTGTCCTACGAGTTGAGGAATTTGTAATACGTATGGATCCTCCAGAACAGGGAAATGACCTTGAATGGGAGGACGAAGTTACAAAAAATCGTTTCTTGCCTTCATTCAGTCAGGTAAACATTTCTCTTAGCTTGGGGTGTTTTTTTCATGTTTACTCTTGGTTACCACGTGGTATGATACACAAATTGGATCACATAAAGTAATATGTTGTGCCTCTCAGTTTAATGTGTTCCGCAAGTCTGCCTTACTAACATTGTTATATTTTGCTCCTTTCTTGTGGCTTTAGTTCTAAGCATTCTTTTCTCTGGATCGGGGATATTCATTTCTCTTATTCTCTTCCGCTTGAGTTTCTTTCGTGGTTGTGCTTGCATGAGGTATGATGATCTATTTGCATCATGATACCTAACACATATGTACAAATTGTATCACAAAAAAAGATTTTTCATGTGCCTCTCAATTTCAATGTGTTCTACAAGTGTCACTAACTTTATTTTATTTTTTATTCTTCTCTAGTGGCTTTACATCTAAACATTCAACTCTTTGCCTTGGATTGGGATTCGTCACTGTCTAAAATCAGAATCTACCCGTAATTTTTTCTTTTGCTTTATGTTTATTCTTGCAGTGTGTTTGTGTTGTTCATTTGGACTGTATCATTGCTATTTCTTTTGAAAGTGATTTCAAGAAACATAATTATGTCAGACCGAACCATTACCAATGGAGAAAATAATCTAGAGATAGAGAGTCTTACGGAGATAAAATACGTGTAAGGAAAAAAAAAAGAGTACTAGTTGTCGAAACGTTTGAGTCAATGTGATTCTCCTAATTACTTACACGAAATATCTACGTAAAAACTAAAATGAGACAACAACAAAAACTTCATGATTTTCTTAAAAAGTTAAAAGACATTATACTGTCCATACATCTATCAATCCATGGATTTGTCTTACAAAAAGTACTTGAAAAATATATTTTCCAAAATTACTTTTAAATATTATTTCTAAGGTTGATAGTATCTTCAAGAAACAAACAAAAACCAAGAGAGGATGACGTGTTGCTTCACCAATCAAATAATATTATTTTGCCTCACCTATCAAATAAAAATAGTTAAACAAAAAATGTATGATGATGGGAGTTGGAGAAAATAAAATCTGAACCAATAGACAAGTCAAGTCAATTCGAAGCAAGGTTGTTTTCGTAATATTTCCCACACTCCAATTCAATACCCGGACAAAAGGGTATTTTCGTCAGTATCGAGACCAACGCAGAAACTATAGAGAGAGGTTCACTGTCCAAGAAAAATGCTTTAATTAAAAAAAAAAAAACCGACCGACCGGGTTATTAAATCAAATTAAATAAATAAAATTCTCAGAGAAATAAAAACTTTTTTTCTTCTTCTTCTTCTCTGTTTCTTCTTTTTCTTGGTTTCTGCTTTCGTGTCGTCGTCGTCGTCGTCACTATTTGAATCTGATTTTTTTGTCTCTCTGTTTCTTTCTCTATTCTCTCTTCTTCCCCGAATCCGATTCTTTTTTCTTTGGATTTCAAATCTCAACGGGAAGCAACCTCTCTTTCTTCATGTTTCTCAATTTGAATCTCTTAAAAACCTCGAGCTCTGTCGTTTAGTGACAATTGGGGATTTTCTTCAGCTCCGATTCACCCAATTTTTTTTTTTCCGATCGATTCAGCAGATTCGATTCTGGATTTTTCAACGGATTTGAGTAGAAAATGGCGAAGCGTGGATATAAGCTCCGTATCCTTTTATTAACGATTCTGTTTGATTCTTAAGCTGTGAATTGAAATTGAACAAACTCTTTGATTTTTTTTCATCACTGACTCGTTAGGGTTTTTTTTTATCTTATGAACATAATAACTTTGGTTTATTAGCTTCTTTAGCTATATTGATTAGGTTCAGTTTTTTAATCAGCATTTTCTTGATTTTTAAGCAGATAATTAAATTTTCGGATCAAAATGTTTCTATTATTGTCTGTTTATTAATCAAACTGAGAAGCAAAAATGGTAGAAAAAGACACTGCAATTAATATGTTTTTTTTTTGTGTTTATCATTTTTTTGTTGATATGTTCTTTGTCTTGTGGATGATTTGTTTTATAACTTAACTTGATTTTGGGAACTTATTAGAGGAGTTTTTAGCACATTCTGCAAATGTGAATTGTTTAAGTATCGGAAAGAAGACATCACGGCTCTTCATAACTGGTGGTGATGATTATAAAGTTAATCTTTGGGCTATCGGCAAGCCTACTTCTTTAATGGTTTGTTTCTCATTTCCTCTCTTCAGTATGTTTTTTTACAAGAATTGTGTTAAATCTTTTTCCTGTATTGTTGGCAGAGTCTATGTGGGCATACTAGTGCAGTGGATTCAGTAGCTTTTGATTCCGCAGAAGTTTTGGTGCTTGCTGGAGCTTCTTCGGGTGTGATCAAGTTGTGGGATGTAGAAGAAGCAAAGAGTTAGTTGATTGAATTTTCTTTTGCTTTCCTTAGAATATTTGTTGCTCCTTGTATGCGGAGCTAGTCTCATCTAACGGGGAGCTTATTATATACCATTTGAATTATCGTTGATGTGGATTATGGGTCTGGTTATCTAAGCAGTTCATCAGACTATTTCTTATCGTTTAGTTTAGAATTATGATGTCTAACATTTTCACTCTTTCTCTTGAAGTGTAGTGGTTCGAGCTTTTACTGGACATAGATCCAATTGTTCTGCTGTTGAATTTCATCCCTTTGGTGAATTTTTGGCATCGGGGTCAAGTGACGCCAATCTAAAGATTTGGGACATCAGAAAGAAGGGATGTATACAGACGTACAAAGGTCATACTCGTGGCATCAACACTATCAGATTTACTCCTGATGGTCGTTGGGTAGTGTCGGGAGGACTTGATAATGTTGTAAAGGTAAGAACAGCATTTTCAACAAATGAAACTTGTGCATCTGTTGTTTTTTCCAACTTATGATCTTAGAACAATGTACTGCATATAATTTCCAATAGGTATGGGATTTGACTGCTGGAAAGCTTTTGCATGAATTTAAGTTTCATGAAGGACCTATCAGTTCGCTAGACTTCCACCCACTCGAGTTCCTCCTAGCCACAGGTTAGTCTGTGATTCTTTGTTTTTCAGGCGTTTTAGGGGTAATTCAATAGCAATTATTAATTAATAGATTAATTATCCTCTCTTTAATCACACGTTTTATAATTTATATTGAGGTCTTGTGACTTTACACTCTCTATATTCATTATTCAGGTTCTGCAGACAGGACTGTAAAGTTCTGGGATTTGGAAACGTTTGAATTGATTGGATCTACCCGACCAGAGGTACTAGCCTGTTGTGTCACTAGATACTGATTTTCCAGGAGAATCTATCACAAGTGTTTTTACCAATATTTCCTTTTAGCGTGATCACCTTGAAGGGAAAACTCACACAATACCAATATCAGAAATATGCTTATTCTCGGTCTTGCTCTGAAGAGCGTGTTAGAGAAATGCCAAGTGTAATTTAGTTACTCTTAAAAAGGTGTAGAAGAAGTAAATATAATTAATTTTCCAAAATGTAGCATCTGATGAGAATCATGAGATAAGTTTTTCTTGAGCTGTCTGTGTAGTACTGTCTTAGAACATCTTATTCACATACTTTCCATGGCATGTGTATTTCCTTGTTTCACAGGCTACTGGAGTTCGTTCAATCAAATTTCATCCGGATGGGCGAACCCTTTTTTGTGGTTTGGATGATAGCTTAAAGGTTTTGATTTGTCTTTGTGATGACCTTTACAATATTGAGGATTCTCAGTGACAAAAAACATTGATATTATAATCTGATACTCATAATTCAGGTTTATTCATGGGAACCAGTAGTTAGCCATGATGGTGTTGATATGGGATGGTCAACGCTTGGTGACTTATGCATCAGCGAAGGGAAGCTCTTGGGTTGTTCATACTACCAAAATTCCGTTGGGATTTGGGTGTCAGATATATCGGTATGTCAGCTATTGTGATTGTCCATACCTTTAGAAATTTATGTGAAGCTGGTAGCTGAAAATTCGAGAGTTCATTCTTTTTTCCTTTATTAAAACAGCAAATCGAGCCATATGGCATTGGATCTGCGGATAAAAAAGAATGCGTGGAGAAAATACTCAGTGCTCTGGACGATCAGTCCTCCGATAGAATAAGGAGTAGCCCAAGGCGCAGCTCATCTCCAGATTATGAGACAAAAGAGATAAAAAACATATACATCGACTGTGAGTAAACGTTAATTTTGTTTCCATGTTTGTGGATTCATTCTCTACCGTGAACTTATTGAAGCTTGTCCTTTCAAGTGGGGTATGGCGGGTTTTGGTTAGGTGTTCAGAAGTTTCGGACGGTAGCTTACTAGTTACTGTCATGCCAACTATGTATAGAAATTGAGTCAACACATAATGATTGGTTGCTATAGACTATTAACGGAGATCGCCAACTTTGGTGTGCTTGTGCTAGTGGTAGGAAAGCTAAATTTTGTTTTGGCCTGCTCTAAACATATTTTACATGTGTTTGTGTTTATTCCGAAATTTTGTAGCTATTGATATTGAATGAGTCTGAAATGGTGGTCTTCTTTTCTGAATGAATTAGATATCGATAGCCATAGCCATTGTGACCTGGACTGTGATTTTCAGTCTCTCACTTCTGTATGCCTATTGTTCAAATCTCGTCTAATATTCTCTCCTCTTCAAAGCTGCAGGTGGAAATTCACCTGTTGCACATAAGTCAGTATCTCTAATTACTACGAAAGTCAAGGCAACTTCTACTGGACAAGAAGCGGACAATAAATCTCTCATAGTGCAAAGTGTTGTACCATGGGATTGTGATATTGGGAAAGACTCTTCTGATTCAGGAAAGGAATCTATCACTTTCGCAAAAACAAAACCAGGCATGCTACTGAGACCGGCTCATGTGAGAAAGACGCCAACAAAGTATGATGAGACCAAGCAGTCAGTGGCCGTTCAGTCTGAGATCCCAAAGAAAAGTGCATCGGACGATGAGAAGAAGCTAGATACTGAGACAGCATTTGATTCAGAAAGAAGTGTCAGGAAACCATTTGATGTTGACGATTCTATCATCAAGAGTATAACCAACAAGTTTGAACAAGCTTTATTACCAGAATCACCAACTGGTAGGTTCTCCCAGTACATACTTTAGTTTCATAAGATTTGAGCTTTTAGATCATCTAATCCTATACTTTTAAAATCTCTTTCCATCTTTGACTCAGGTATGCTGCTCAAACCACCTCGTGTACAGAGATCACCAAGTACTAAATTCAATGAGGCAAGATGTGCGGCATCTGTTGATTCTGGAGCTTTAGACAGTAAATTGAGTGGGTTAGAGTCCCCAAAAGGCATAGACTTGCCAACAGGGCTTAAGGATGACAGAGGTAGTAATCCGTGTGAGGACGATATCGATAGCAAGAGCATTTCAAGCAGGTCAGAAAGAGTTCAATCAACAGAGAAAGCTGGTGGTGAACTAAAAAGTAAGTTTTGATTTAAAATTATCGCGGAGTAATTAGTGGGGATTTTTTGCTTCTAAAGTCAATGCTTAAACAGTAAAACTAGTGCAGCGTTTATGTGTTTGGCTTAAGGAGTCGTTTATTGTATAAACGACAGTCGACAACAAAAATCAATCTAGAAGAATGACCCAGCAGAAATTTAGTAGCATTAGCTTTTAGGTTGCTACATCTAAATATTTAGCTGCTTTTTCTGCTTTTAGGATTTTCTTTTACAGTTTTCATGTAGCTTGTGGTCAAGTTACTAGGTCTTCAGGCAACAATCAGTTTATAATTGGTTGTTAATATTGTGTCATGTAGGCCTTGAATCCCCAGGAGGTAGCAAAGAATCAAACTCTGTGAAGGTTGTTAGAGGAGGTTAGCCATTCAAAGTTTTTCTTTGGTAGCATATACGTCATCTGGTTATTGATTTTTTTTTAAACTGATGTGTTTACAGTAAAAGTTGTTTCGGGAAGGACGCGGTCATTGGTTGAGAGGTTTGAAAGAGGGGAAAAAACTACTCACTCTGAAGACAAAGCAGCC
Organism: Camelina hispida; assembly: GCA_023657505.1. NCBI lineage: Eukaryota > Viridiplantae > Streptophyta > Magnoliopsida > Brassicales > Brassicaceae > Camelina > Camelina hispida. Next base: position 43,718,724 of record CP094632.1, read on the forward strand.
AGTGCAACAATAGTTCAGAGCTCTGATGCTGTAGAGGAAGAGTCCCAGACAGCATCTGTACAGGCAGTTAGCACGACGCCCACCCAGGTAATGCCAGTTAAACTTGATCAGGCAACTAACTCAACGCCAGTTGAAGCTCCTCTGTTATCAACACGACGAACTAGAAGTACTCCAGTCAGAGTAATGCCTGTCGTACTCGGTCGAGACACTAATATGGCAACTGATGCGCCTCCTGTAACAACAACACGACCTGATAGGACTTCTTCTACTACTTTGATATCTGATGTGTCTTGTGTAACATCAACACGACAAGCTATGACTTCTCCAGCTCCAGTCGTGCCTATGATACTCAATCAGACATCAAAATTGAAATCTGACGAGCCTCCTGTAACATCGACACGACCTGATAGGCCTTCCTCTACTAATTTGACATCTGATGAGCCTGGTGTAACATCAACACGACAAGATAGGACTTCTCCAGCTCCATTCATGCCTATGATACTCAATCAGACATCAAAAATAAAATCTGATGAGCCTGCTGTAATATCACCACGACCTGATAGGCCTTCGTCTACTAGTTTGGCATCTGATGAGTCTGGTGTAACATCAACACGACAAGCTAGGACTTCTCCAGCTCCAGTCATGCCTATGATACCCAATGAGACATCAAGAATAAAATCTGATGAGCCTCCTGTAGCATCAACTCGACCTGATAGGCCTGCATCTACTGATTTGATATCTGATGAGTCTCCTGTAACATCAACACGACAAGCTAAGACTTCTCCAGCCCTAGTTACGCCTGTGATACTCAGTCAGCGTCAAAAAACTAACATGAAATCTGATGAGCCTCCTGTAATATCAAGAAGACCACTTAGGACCTCTTCAGCGCGAGTAATGCCTGTGATACTCAATCAAGCGTCTAACTCGTATGATGAGCGTCCTGTATCAGCTTCACGATCAGCTAGAAATTCTCCAGCCCGTGTAATGCCTATGAAACTCAATCAAGCAGAAAATATGACATCGTATGAGCCCCAAGTTGCATTAACACGATCAGCTAGGAACCATGCCCGTGTAATTCCTGGGAGAAACAACCAAGCAAGTAACTTGGCATCTAATGCATCTTATATAAGATCAAGGCAGCGATATAGCCCAACTCAAACGCTGGCAACACCTGCAGTACTTGATCATCAGGTGACTGATATGACACTGGATGAGGCATATATAACGGAAACTCAACCAGCTTGTGATATTTTAACCCAGGTAATCTTCTAGTCATAATTTTGAGAAACTAATAGACATCATACTTTCTCCATCTTTGAAATGTAGCTCGTTCTTTTATTGATTCTGGTCGTCGCCGATGATAGAGGGAAAAAATGAAATTGCAAGGAATACAAAGTTGGAACAGCTCTGAATACATTAATATTTTGATTTGTTTGTGCAGGAGGAGGAGCCTCAGATATCTGGGAGGGAAAATGATGGTGACATTTGGGAGACTTTAATGGAAACTCATAATGAAGTTTTAAACACTCTTCAATCAAGGTTAACAAAATTACAGGTAAATTTTGTCTCTGCTATTCTTTTTTCATCGTTTTCTCTTGTTCTCTTGTCCTTTTTCTGTTCGTTTTTTTTTTTTTTTTTGGTTTTGAGGATAAATGAAATGGTTGATTTATAATAAACAAGCAGATTGTAAGACATTTTTGGGAACGAAGTGATATTAAAGGTGCAATCATGGCCTTGAGAAAGCTGTCAGATCACTCTGTAAGTATCCCAGGAGATATACTTTTGCCTGTCTTTTTTATATTTTTAGATGTATGGAAAAAGCTGACTCGCTAAAACTGGAACAGGTTCAAGCAGATGTGATCAGTATTCTAACTGACAAAACAGAGATTTTAACATTGGATCTGTTTTCTCAGTTAGCACCCGTCCTCACAGGTTTGTTGGGCAGCAGGACTGAGAGGTAAATTATCTTATTATATATTTCCTCAACCCTAGGTTTTTGTTTGATTTGAGTTTAAGATATAAAGTCATCTCCATGATTTGGCTCGAGAATAAGGGCATGGGAAGAAAATGATGAGCTTTTGATGAAACGGAGGATGTCTTATCAGCAAACTTAACATGTGATTTCAAATTTGTATAGGCCTGTTAATGTCTCCTTAGAAATGCTCTTGAAGCTTGTAGCAGTGTTTGGTACAGTTGTACAATCAACTGTTTCAGCACGACGAGTCGTTGGCGTTGATCTTCATGCGGAAGAAAGGTACTTGTAATTTCTGCTCCTCTTGTATCTTTCATGCCACAAACCTTTTGCTTTACTATTAGTAAAAAAACATTCGGGAAAAATGCAGGTTGCAGATCTGCCAAAGTTGTTCTGCGGAATTGCAAAAGGTTCACAAGATTCTACCACTACTCACAAGGTAAAAGAATAGTTGTAAAACATCTAAAACTTAAAATTTAGTTCTGAATCATCAATGTCAAGTTCTGAACCATTCCAACTCTTGTTGATCAGTATTTGCTCTAGGTTTTCTAATTTTTTTTCGCTCTCTTTCATCTGAAAACAGGCGAGGTGGTCTCATAGCAAGAAAGGCTCAAGAACTAAACCTAGTTCTTCAAACACCTTAGCTCCAGACTCAGATTTTCAGATTCAGGCCTCTCTGTGACTTCTCCAATTTGTATATTATGAAGAAACTGTCTTCATGTTCCTTCAGGCGATTTTGCATCTGTTGCGTTGAAGACTCGCCGAATAGTCACAGTTTCTTGTGGCGGATTTGGCGCCTGGGAAGAACACTGCGAAAAATCGGTATATGCTGTAAATCAATCAATGTCTGGGATTTAAAGTTGTTGTCCTTCTTTAGATTCTTGATTCAGTGAATCTCAAATGTTTAGCGAAAATGGCAATTACAAAACGTCTCTCTCTTCATGTGAATGTAATATGCAATCTTAATGAGAAGACACCATCAGTATATGAATATCATTTGGCAATCTAGTACTCTTGTCCCCTCCCGGCTTATATCTAATATTTGGAATTGGTCATGTGTCATTTGGAGGTTAAGAAAATAGACTTGTCAAAGATTGTTTTTTTCATCTACCAAATGTGATAATGGTATACATTTCCGATAGTGGTTAGTCTTCATGATTAGAGAGTCTTTGTTGTTGAATATTTGGTGTTCATCTATCCCAAAATCAGGAATTTGATTGACGATGAAACTTCTCGTCTGTTAATTTGGATTCCAATTAGTACTTCTAAAAATAGTTTAGGAAAATAAATACATTATGATCAGAGATTTTTTGTAGTATATATAACTTAACATTTTTTATAAAGGGTATATTTAACTTTTAAAATCTTAAATTTAGTGTTATTCTTATTCAACACAGAATTAAATGGAATGATGTATTGATATGTCTTGTTTATTATTCTTCATATTATATAATTTGTTTTTGTCAACATCATTCATTATATATTCTCGGTGAAACTATCGAATCAGTTTTGGTTTTGATATACAAAACACTAATGTCTAAAAATAAAAACAAATTAGCTCCCCAGTATTGGAGATAAATATTCTAACAAGTTGTGGTAATGACGAATAATAATAAATAAAAAAGAAAAAGATAGAAAAATTCTGTTAAAATAAAATTACTTTATTTAGGGACAAAAAACAAAGGCACACAAATCTAGTCACATAAGTCTTTCGTTCAAAAACAAACCAATCTTCCTTCTTCTTATTTGGCTTTTTGAACAAAACAAGAAAAATAAAACAAACCACAACCATCAATTTCAATTATCTTTCTCCATTTCACAAACCGTCGAGCTTAAGCCTAGACCCTTCGTCAACCCTTTCTCTCCCACCTCTGATTTTTTTTTTTTTTTTTCCTTTCTTACTAATTTTGAATTTTTAAAATTTAATTTTCCATCCCCCATTTCTTGTCGGAATACAGCTTTTCGTTTAATAACCTCCGACACAAACCCACTCGAAACGGCTTTTACCTAGCTTCTTGTCTTATCATACCAGATTACCAAAAATAAAATTAAGCTTTTCTTTTTTTTTTGGTTTGTTGTCTCTGTCTCTCTGTTTTTGAGAATTGAGTGGTCGGAGAGAGAAAATAGATTAGTAGGTGGAATACGCTAACGTGCGCTTGGGGTGCGTAGTTTAATTTTGGGATTTTCTTTTTCAAAATCGAGAAGCGCGTAAGGGACACGCGTGATTGATTTTTTCTTTTCTCGTTGATGGTTATGATGATGATGATGACGACGACGATGATGGAGAGTGATTGGGGAACATGGGAGGAGCTTCTTCTCGGCGGTGCCGTACTCCGTCACGGAACCGGTGATTGGACCGTTGTCGCCGACGAGCTCCGTTCTCATTCTCTTCCTGAGATTTTCACACCTGAGGTTTGGGGGTCTCTCTCAATCTCCTCATTTTCCCCTTAAATTTCTAATTTAATTTCTTAAGTTTTCGATAAGATTAATGTCCAAATCCAAAAAAACATAATTAGGTTAGGTCATTTAAGCAAAATTTTATGTATTGTGAAATTAATTTTAATAATTGAAAGATGAAAAAAAAAGTAGATAAAAGCTTAAGGCAGAACAACAGTGTTGTTGTCGGTGGATTTAGAAGCATAGATTCATCACTTGTGTGTCAAGAAAGCTTTTAGGGTCAAAGTAAAATAAAGATTTTGTTCTTGTTTAGATTACTATTATGTGTATCTTCTTGAATTGGAAACTTAACCACATTGTTGAAAATGGTTTTGTAGTTGTTGTGATATTGCAGGCTGAGTTTGGTCAATTCTTGATACTGTATTTTCTTTTCCTTTGAATCTACTAATTCCTATTTTTATTTGCAGATATGCAAGGCTAAGTACAAGGACTTGCGGAAACGTTATTTGGGATGCAAGTAAAGATTTGTTTCTTCTTGTCGATACTGGACATTTATGACCTACGATTAACCATAGTTTTCATATGTTTATGTTCTTGTAGAGCTTGGTTTGAAGAGCTTAAGAAGAAACGAGTAGCTGAGCTTAAGGCAGCTTTACTAAAATCTGAAGACTCCATTGGGTTAGCATTTGTTTTTATATTGCTTTCATGTCTTGGAATCAAAGGAAGAAACAGATTTTTGAATGTTCAATGATGTGCTGTGATATTCTGTTTTTCAGGTCTTTGGAATCAAAGCTTCAGAGTCTGAAGTCAGAAAGTAACGATGAATGTCAACAAAACAATTATGATTCTAGCCGAACGTTATCACTCGAACCCTCCCCAAAATCAGAGGGTGGAGGAGAATGCACTAGCAAAGATACATCCAAAGACTTGTCATCAGTTGGTAGTTTCACACAGCAAGAACTGATCACAACAAACTGGTCACCGGAAGCTAAGTCAGAAGCACCAGTAGTAGTAGAAGCAGTAGAGCAAGAGAAGACGGAAAACATATTACATAGCGACATTTTCGAATCAGTGTACGGAGGAGGACAAGTGCTTCCGAGTATGAGAAAGAAACGAGGCAAGAGAAAACGAAAAGATTGCAGCGTTGGTAAAGAAGTGACAGAAGTTAGCGCTGTGGAAGAAAGCGATTTGGTTGATACTTCTGCTGATATTGCTAGCGTTTCTAGGTGTAAAGAAGCTGCTTCCACTAGCAACAACAGTCAAAGCCGAGGTCATGGTTTGGCTTTACCAAAGGATCTTATGAAGATATACAACACTATTGCACAAAACGAATGTGCACTTGTCTTCCGTAGACGGCTTGATAGCCAGGTGATGATCTTAATATATATATGGTGAGCTTTTAATCTTAGCTTGAAACCGCCTTTTTCGCTTATTTCCCCTGTCTTGTTTTGGTACTGAACAGAAAAGGGGAAGATACAAGAAACTGGTACAGAGGCATATGGATTTAGACACAATACAATCAAGGATCAATGGTTGTTCAATATCTTCAGCGAAAGAGCTCTTTAGAGACTTTCTTTTGGTGGCGAATAACGCAGCCATATTTTACTCTAAGAACACTCGTGAATACAAATCCGCAGTGTGCCTTAGAGACATTGTCACCAAGTCTCTAAGACACTATTTGACAGAAGATCATCTTCCTCATCGCAGCAGCATTACTACAACAAGCACAACAAAGGTTCCGGTTCTTCCTCCGAAATCTACATCTCCTGCTGTCAGAATGAGCCAAGCAGCTAAAAAACCAAGAACCGGGGCGCACCCTCTTAAGACTGTTGTGAAAGATATGGCAAAGACTTCAAGCAGGGGTAAGAAAAGGTCTGTTACGGATATACCAGTTTCTGCTGTGAAATCATCAGCAGCTGGTAAGAAGGGAATGGCGGTAGAGAGAAGAAAGGACGGTAGACAAGCAAATCGAGGACTTGATTCGCCTGCATTGATGGGGAGAAAGCGGAACCGTGTTAGATGATTTTTATGAAGGGTTTTGTTTGATTGATATGTTGTTTGTAGTTAGGCAGAGAAAGCTTATTTGATGTTAGAAGTTCATATTTGTGTCAATATGATCTGCAGGCGTAGACAGTGATGAATCATGATCATTGGTAAAACTAATTGTTATAAAAAAAAATGTACATTAATCTTATTGTCATCTTTTGATTTATTTACTAATGAGTTCGATAACTATCTCGAGTCAGAACAATATCACATTTGACCACAACAACCCTCTTTTTATATGGCTCAGGTGTTTTTGTTCAATCAAGTCTAACCCGTACGGTTTAGAGCTTTCAATGTATAATTCAAATCTTACGATTAATGTAATACATAAATGTTGATGAAAATTCTTGCTCCAAATCTAACTTTAGCTATAAAACAAAAAGACTACGAAGAGTTCCACGACATGCAATTTGATTGTATGTATATATATATTTCTTTGACATTGTTATATAATAGTGATTGGGGAACCAGGTCCACTCCAGCCGTCCAAAAAAAATACACTAGTCAAAATCTTTTGTAGACAAAGACGCCTTCATGTCTCTTTTCAGTTGATGAAATATCAAGCGTTTTCAACGGATTTATGATGAATTCATTACAATACGTTTCTTATAATGTATATAAATGTTTTGTAATTTTAAATCCGTATGGGATTCTATTGTTTTGGACCTATTGATCGAACAAAATATGACTTCTCAAACCAGTCATAAGAATTAGTGTGCCTGTATAATATTGCCCCTAGGAATCGGTAGTCATGTATAAAAAAAAATATACACTACTTGGTCGTTGTTGGTAGAAGTATAGAGTTGTGATCCAACTGTATAGAATTTATCAAGAATAATTCTCCCATTATTTATAAATACACCCCTTTTATGGATAACCATGTTCGATCGATTGTTCACCAAAGTAATCTCCGATTATCAAGTCTTCTTCTCCTGATCAGCCACCCAAGGTTATATTAATTTCTCTATCCTTCCCCAATGCAGATATCTTTGTATATTAATTTAGCTCTTAAACCTTATATATTCTGAATTTCTGGTTCAAATTATTTTTACGTAAACATCATGAACATAGATTTTCAAGAACTTATACAACATCATTAATAATGGAACCTCTCTTTCCTCAGTGATCTCATTCATTCAACTTTTGAACTTATTAGATTCCCATCGACGTGAAAGAGTATAAATATTCAAAAAATAGTTAAAGAAACATATGTGGGAAATAATGCAATTCTTCCATTTTTGAATTAGATTCCAATCAAGTTGGCGATGGCACAAAGATTGGAAGCGGTAGGTAGCACAAAAGGCTTTACATTTGACGATGGATCTGACCATGACGGTATCTCCAAGATTTTTGTTGGAGGTGGTCGTCAAGGCATTAACTACATGGAGTTTGAATATGTAAAGAATGGACTGCTAAAATTTGGTACACTCGTTGGTCGTCGACATAAAGGTTTCATTGAGACGGTATGTCTCTGGTGTATACTAAACTAAACTTATATTACTCGGTTTTATATATATATATGTGAATAGTACTAGTTAATTTTTTCATCCTTTTCTCAAATCTTCTTTTTTTTTTTGTTTAGTTTGAGATTAACCATCTTAATAATGAATACCTCGAATCAGTAGAGGGTTACTACGACCACGAATCTGGTTACATTCAAGGACTTCAATTCAAAACCAATTTTAGGATTTCGGAACTGATCGGATATGACAAGGGTAACAAGTTTACACTTGAAGTCGAGGGAAAAAATATCACTGGTTTTCATGGACATATGAGGAACAGAAACATCATCTCCCTTGGAGCATATTTCACTTGGAATTATCCGAATAAATTGAAAGCAAAAGGTAGCAAGGGAGGCTATAAGTGGGATGATGGAGCTGACCACGACGGTGTAGCTAAAATTTATGTAGGATGTGGTTTTGAAGGCATTCAATACGTTAAATTTGATTACGTCAATAGTGGAAAATCTGAAGAAGGATCAACGCACGGTTTCTCGGGTAGTGGTTTCACGCAGACGGTATAAATACAAAGATGTTCGAACTTTTGCTATTGGCTAAAATTGCTAATCATATCCTTTTGTGTTCACCAATTTTTTTTTTTTTTTGGTTTCTTGCAGTTTGAGATCAACTATCTTTACAATGAACATCTAGTATATGTAGAGGGTTACTATGCTTTCACATCTGGTGTTATTCAATCACTTCGATTTACAACCAACTTCAGGGCTTCAGAGATGTTTGGGTATGAAAAGGGTAAGAAGTTTTTACTTGGAGAGAAAGGTAAAAGAATCGTTGGCTTCCATGGATATGCTAACAAGAATCTCAACTCTCTTGGAGCATACTTCACAACGGTTCCCATTACCAAATCAGAATGCCACGGTGGTATTGGAGGCCTACCTTGGGATGATGGTGTCTTTGAAAGCATTAGAACGGTGTATGTTAGTTATAATACCACTAACATAAAATGTATCACATTTCACTACCACAACCGTACAGTTGTAGAGCGTCAACATGGTTGGCAGAGTATACAAGACGAAGGAGAAGAAGAAGAGGTTATTGATTCTAAAACACACAAATTATATTATTCATTGACTATAAAACCTTGAGTTGTCTCTTATTTTAGGCATGATTCTATTGCAGTTTGAGCTCGACTATCCAAATGAATTAATCACATATGTGGAGGGGACTTTAAAAATATTTGGGGCTGGCGAGACTAGGGTCACGTCATTGATTTTCAAATCATCCGAAGGGAGAACCTCTCCAACATTTGGAACCGTGTCTGGTACTAAATTTGTGTTGGAGAACAAAGGATATGCTGTCGTTGGGTTCCATGGACGACATAGTGATCGTGATCTCGTTGCTATTGGAGCGTACTATAGTCAAATACCTCCTCCTACAGCAGAGAAACTACGACCACAAGGTGGTTGTCGAGGAGGCTCATGGGACGATGGTGTTTACGATAATGTTAGAAAGATATATGTCGGAAAATGCGAAAATGGTATCGCATTCCTCAAGTTTGTGTACGATAAGGACACTCGGATGGTTATTGGAGATGATCATGGAAACAAAACACCACTTGATATCAAAGAGGTGATTAACTATTATTACTTCACACATATATTTTTATAATTTTTTTTGGCAGTTTACATTTTACATGAAGATATATATATTTTTTTGGCAGTTTGACGTAGAATATCCAAGTGAGTACATTACGGCGGTGGATGGTTGTTACGACAAAGTAATTGGAAGTGAAGTCGAAGTTATAACTATGCTTAGGTTTAAGACAAACAAACGAACATCTATAACAGTTGGATTCGAATCGAGCTCAAGCTTTCTACTCTACAAAGTAGGATATAAAATTGTCGGATTCCATGGAAAAGCAAGTGACATGATTAATCAACTTGGTGTCCATGTTGTCCCCTTCACCGAGTAATCATCTTCTAATCTCCATTGTTGTAATAATTATGCAATCTCTCTCGTGTAATAACAATTACCCTGAGAATTATTAATTTTAAGAATTGACTTAATACTTCGTTTGTATTCGTAATATATATTTTTTTGCTGTTTGGATTTAACTTATTCAGTGCTATAGCTAGAAATCAGAAATAGTAAAAAACAAATAAAACAGACTAAAACGAAGTATTATATTGCATTTGTTTCATATATACATATATATATATATATATATCTATAATATATTTTTTTTGTTAAAGGGCATCATTCATATATAATTTTTTTTTCAAAATGGTAAACCAATATAATATAGTTTGTGACTTTTTGTAGTCAATATCGTCGATCAACGTTTTTAATAGTTTTTTATTTTATTTTTTCTTATTCACTTGGCTTTCAAAATTTACGTATGGTTTATATTTCGTTTATGTAGTCCGCGTATAAATTAGCTTAATAAGTGAGATAAATCTATTTATTAAAGGGAAACAAAAAAAAAAAAAAAAAAACCTAAGTTGACACGACGAAACACATCGTTGTTAACGCCGTTTTCACTGGTGAAATGTTAACTAGTGCAAAAGATAAAAAGAAAAATAGGAATTTCCTTTTTGCTGTCCAAATAAAAAATAATTTTTTTCCTCCAGAAATCATATCATACAAATTTATTTAAAATATTATTAGCAAAACTTTAAACAAAAATATCAAAGAAAACCAATTTATTTATATTGATATTATTCATAAAAAACCTTAAAAACTTAAAAAGTTTAAATAACACGAATAGAAAGTTTTTTTAAAAATTAAGAAAAAAAGTGTGGTTCATAAAACACAAAAAAAAAAAATGTTAAATTTAAGTTATGTGCAAGGCATGTTGGACCTAGAACACCTCTTACAGACCATAAAAAATATGGACCGGATGTTGTATCCGGTTTGCTTACACAAATTTAAAATTCAACACTTAAAAACCGAAACAAAACCCAAAAAAAAAAAAAAAAAGTATAAAATCCGTATAAAAAAAAATTTAAAAGCAGAAATAAAAAACGTTTAAAAAAGATCAAGGGAAAAAACGCTAAATCGTTTAGAAAAACTTTGGTACTTTCCAACAGTCGGGCCTTCAAAAAAGCCCACTACTGTTTGGATGCTTTGCAAAGTGGACTAGCTTTTATTTATAGGAGTTATGGGTTAGTATCTGTTTATTATATTTCCGATGTGGGACTTGTTAATTTTTAAAACGTACTGGGCTTTTATTCGATCAAAAAGGCTTTATGGCGGCGATAAAGATATTGCGGCAGACTGTGTGGAATACGGTGGATGCTTTGTAACCGAAATGCATTAATTTGATGTGGAGACAACGACCACGGAAGAGCTTTGAAATAAAAGTTGCTGTCACTTGAAGTTGCAGAACTTACAAAAATACAGAAGTAACAGAACACAGAGAGAGACACTCTGCATCATATGCTCTGTGTTAACACAACACATATAAAACCCATTTTGATCAATTTTTAACACAGCCATCATCGATTGGGGAACAAGTCAGTGCAGATCTCTCCATAGAATCTAGTAACAAGATCAAGGAAGATAGGGTTTAGAAGCTCTTCCATCATGTCCATCAAATCATCAATTTTCCCATCTTCAACGACCATATGGATCATATAGTTCTCGAAGCTTCTACAAGACACCATCTTCCTTTGACATGTATCTTTGACTCGTCCTCGCTTTCTTGTTCCTTTGTGTCACAGACAAAGGAAACATCTTCCTTGGATGAAGAAGGTACTTGGAATATACAGTATCTCCCTTTTTTGAATTGTTCTCTTTTTTTTCGTTTCGTCCGGATTTTAAATACAAAGGATAGTCTCAATTGGGCTTATTCTAAGAAGCTATTCGGTGAAGACTGGGAATTAGTTATTATCTCAAATACTTGTTATATAGACTCATTCTAGTTGCCTTGTAGTCCTATATATGTCTATACAAACTTAGACTTTCAGAATTTTACGTTTTTGAGATAGTCTTGGAATTTCTAGCGATATTTTTTAATTTATTCGTTTATTCAAAGATTTTAACATCACTTGTATACAGAAACAATACACTTTTAAAATACACCACTTGTATTGTATCATATAGGAGACAGTTTCCATCAAGTCCTCCTCTCTCCTTATCTAAAGTTCTAGTTAAACGTGATCAGCATGTCTTCTAGACTTGTAAAACAACAAGTGTGTGTGTTAAATCAAAGTTTTCACCCAAGAAACTGAATTTTTCTCATCTCCAATCTGATTCTTCACATAACCATCTCTTCCTTCAACATTGTTTTTTTTTTGTGTGGATCTTTGGCTTAAAAGGGCACTTTCTTAACTCCCCTTCCGTACTACGAAACACATGTGGGAAGTTAACCTATTGTAAGCCCTCTAATGCATTAGGATTAAAAGGGTTTTTGATGGCCCAAAAGATGGAAGCCATAGGCAAAAAGGCAACAGTGTTGTACCCACGATCTGCCATCTCGGGTAACAGGCCAGAAGGCCCAGGCCGGATTTATCTGATGGGCCGAGAACATATTAATGATTGGCCCATCAGGCCCAGAAAAGGAAAGAGAGCGCGGAGACGTTTCGTGCTGGTCAGCCCGCGGCTCGGACCCGGTCAAAGATTCCTGCATTTAAGGGTGATAATTAGCCCGCGCAAATCGTGTCCTATTAATTGTACATTAATTGGGTAATTAATTGGTGGGTATAAATATGTAAGGGGGGTGTCACTTGTAAGGATCGAAGAATTTTTCCGAAAATAGCATATACAAGTTCAAATTCATAAACTCTTTCAATTTAGCTCGGAACTGTTCTACGGTGAATAAGCTCCTCCACACTTAAATCACTTCGGAAGGAGAAACTCATTCTCAGTTCTCACATTTGGCGCTAGAAGGAGGGAGTTATCGCCGACTCTCACCAGTTCCGACTTCTTACACAAGTTCATCCGCAAAACCACCGCTATGGCCACCAGCTCCCTAATCGGGTATCCTTGGAGGTGATCCAAAAGCTCCTTCAAGATTTGTCCGAGAAGTCCGACCGTCAGCAAGCCGCCTCGCCGCCCTTACCGAACGTTTCGACAGTTTGGAGGGTCGGATCTCCGCTCGTCTAGACGAACTCGCGACGTCGGTAGTAGACCTCTCAGCCTCTCACCGCGCATACGCCGAGCGGGTCGATCTCCTATCCGCTGACCAGACCCCACGACGACGTGCTTTGGATTTCTCCGGCGTGACTCCACCTTCCACTTCGCAAGGAGCAGCAACAAATGTCACTCCGGAGATTCGTTCCCGCCTCAAACCAACACGCAAACGGCGCTACCACGGACCGGCGATGGTCTCGCACCGGCTCAGCCCGGCGTCATCCGACCCCCGAGGTCCCAGCCCGCCTTCCTTTCCCGTAGACGGAAACACTCCGGTTTCGGGGTATGCTGTCAACCCCGAGATCTTCCGCATGCAGAGTGAAATTCGAGACATGCGGTCTGTGATGCATAGCGCGACCACCTCAGCTCCGGATATATTCCGAGTGATTGAGGAGTCGAGGCGAACTCCTTTCTCCGACCAAATAGCCCGAGTCCGCATCAAAGATACTGGCAAAATCAAATTCTCGAGCTACGAGGGAAAAGGAGATCCGACTAATCACCTCAAGACCTTCTTGCTGACAGCCAGCCGGGTGGACCTCGAGCCCCATGAAGCAGACGCTGGGTACTGCAAGCTGTTCGCAGAAACTTTTAGTGGACCGGTACTGCTTTGGTTCGCGTCCTTAGCAGCTGGCTCCATAACCAACTTCACCGAGCTGTCGACCTCGTTCGTCAAGCAGTATTCTAGCCTAATCGAAACTGCGGTGATGGATGCTCAGCTTTGGAACTTAAGTCAAAAGGCCGGAGAATCCCTTCGGTCTTACATAACAAAGTTCAAAGAGATCCAGGTCAAAATTCCCGGACTCTCGGACTCCACAGCCCTAGCCGCGCTTAAGAATGGCCTCGGCACGAATCTCGCTTCCGCGAAGAGCTGTCCGTGAATCGTTTCCCAACTATTCAGGACGCGTTACACCGAGCTTCGAACTGGATAGTTGCAGAAGAAGATAAACTCGCCGCTGCGCAAAACAAAGCGCCCGCCTGCAGGGAAACCGCGCTTCGAATCGCCTGCTAAAAGACTCCGCCTACGACTCCGAAGTCCGGGCCGAGCACTTTCGCAGTCGCCAAATCTCCCAAAAGAATTCCCAAAGAATTCTCCGTCCAAACCGCCATTTTCACCACGCTCCAAGAGTGGTGTCCTCCCGAGTAACAAATGGGTCCGAGATGAGGACACGTACTGCGAACTCCATAAAACCAACAGTCATTCTACTCGTGACTGTAAGAAGCTGATGCACCTCCTCGCAGAGAAGTACATGGCGGGAGAAATGCCAAACGTCACAATTGAAGAATTGGAGCAAAAAGCGATTCCCGAAGTGGATGAGGACGCTCCACCTTCAAAGAGACCAAAGCAGTCCGATGGAAGTGACGCTCCCAAGAAAAGAATCGACGTGATAATGGGAGGATCGCGTCTATTCCGGAACTCCATCACTGCGATCAAAGACCATCAGCGGAAGCTCAATAGCCCCGAGCCGAAGCGAGCTAAATTGATAGCTAGTGACCTACCTGAAATTTCTTTCTCCGAGAAGGAAACTGAGGGGTTGGACACTCCACACGATGACGCGCTCGTCATTTCGCTTGATATAGCGAACCACGAAGTCTGTCGAATCCTAATCGATACGGGGAGTTCGGTCGACCTGATCTTCCTTGAGACGCTCACCAGAATGGGTATCGGGAAAGAGCACATTGCAGGACCACCCTCGCCCCTGGTCTCGTTCACCAGCGAGACGTCGATGTCTTTGGGCACGATCACATTACCAGTGTCCACTCAAGGAGTGGTTAAAATGGTGGAGTTCACGGTCTTCGACCGACCTGCGGCCTATAATGTTATTTTGGGAACTCCTGGCTCTATCGATGAAGGCGGTGGCCTCGACGTACCATCAGTGCGTCAAATTTCCGACCCCACAAGGAGTCCGGGAGGTTCTGGGAAGCCAAAGGACAGCCAGGAGCTGTTACCTCGCAAGTCACAAGCTCCTGATCCAATAGCAACCACAGCTCGAGGTCCCGAAAAATCCAGTTCGGAAGCAGCTAAAAGGTGACCTCACTGAGTCCATTTTCATCAATGGCAAATTCCCGGATCAAGAAATCAAGATCGGAGTAGGGTTGGATAGCGAGCTTCGCGCCGCCCTGGTAGCCTTCCTGCGAGAAAGAATGGCCACCTTCGCGTGGTCCGTGGACGAGATGCCCGGCATTAGTCCAGAAGTCATTTCCCACGAGCTGAATGTGGATCCTACGTTCAAACCTGTAAAGCAGAAGCGAAGGAAGCTGGGTCCGGAACGAGCTGAAATCGTAAACAAAGAGGTTGAACGTTTGCTGAAAGCGGGCCAGATACGCGAAGTAAAATATCCTGAGTGGCTCGCAAATACAGTCGTGGTCAAGAAGAAGAACGGAAAGTCGCGGGTCTGCGTTGATTTCACCGACTTGAATAAGGCATGCCCCAAAGACAGCTTTCCACTTCCGCATATCGACCGGTTAGTTGAGTCCACTTCGGGTCACGAGCTGATGTCCTTCATGGATGCATTCTCTGGCTACAACCAAATCCTAATGAACCCGGACGACCAGGAGAAGACTGCATTCATTACGGACCGCGGGATCTATTGCTACAAGGTGATGCCTTTTGGGCTAAAAAATGCGGGAGCAACTTACCAAAGGCTGGTGAACCGGATGTTCGAGCATCAACTCGGAAAAACCATGGAAGTTTACATCGATGACATGCTGGTGAAATCGATGGAAGCCAGTTCGCATCTCGCCGATCTGAAAGTTTGCTTCGACATCCTGGATCAGTTCGGGATGAAGCTCAACCCCACGAAGTGCACCTTTGCAGTTCCATCAGGGGAATTCTTGGGGTATATTGTCACAGAAAGAGGCATTGAAGCGAACCCGAGGCAAATAAATGCTTTCCTGTCTATGAGTTCTCCTAGGACCTTGCGCGAAGTGCAGCGCCTTAACGGGCGGATCGCAGCTCTCAACCGTTTCATCTCCCGATCTACGAATAAATGCCTTCCTTTCTACCAGCTGTTACGAAAAGGGGGAAAAACTTTCCTGTGGGATGCGAAGTGTGAGGAAGCATTTGCCCAACTCAAAGCTTATTTGTCTGAACCACCGGTCTTGGCGAAGCCTGAGTTCGGAGAGCCACTCTTTCTTTACGTAGCCGTATCGGATAGTGCGGTCAGTGGAGTTTTGGTTCGAGAAGAAAGGGGGGAGCAGCGACCAATTTTCTATATCAGCAAATCATTCACCGGCGCGGAGTCGAGGTATCCCATGATGGAAAAATTGGCCCTAGCAGTAGTCACTTCGGCAAGGAAACTGCGGCCTTACTTCCAGTCCCATACGATCATAATCCGACGACGCAGCCACTTCGGACGGTGTTACATAGTCCGAGCCAATCCGGGCGGCTGGCTAAATGGTCGGTTGAGTTGAGCGAATATGACATCGAGTTCCGGACTCGAACTTGTGCGAAGTCTCAAGTGCTGGCCGATTTCTTGATCGAACTCCCACTAGCCTCCTCGGCTAGCGACACTGTCGAAACTCCATGGACGCTGTATGTTGATGGAGCTTCTTCCAAATCGGGGGCAGGAATTGGAGTCCGCCTCACTTCTCCTACCGGCGAAGTGATCGAGCAATCATTTCGCTTGGCTTTCAGTGCGTCCAACAACGAAGCCGAGTACGAATCTTTCCTCGCCGGCTTGCGCCTCGCAGTGGGGATTGGTGTCCGAAAACTTCGAGCTTTGCGACTCGCAGCTGGTCACCAACCAGTTTTGGGGAGTACGAAACAAAGGATGGCCGCATGGAGGCTTACTTGTCCGCAGCTCGGGAGTTAGTCGCCAAGTTCGAAGAGTTCGAAATCACTAAGATCCCACGAAGTGAGAACTCTGCTGCGGATGCCTTAGCATCTTTGGCCTCCACTTCGGATCCTGCGACAACAAGGATCATCCCCGTCGAAGTCATCCAGTTTCCTAGCATTCGGCTGGAGGGCACCCACGTCGTGACCCGCGCAATGAAAAAACAGCTGGCCGCCGAGGAAGCAGCTCGTGAGACGGCTGCAGACTCTCGAACCTCGGAAGATCTGGACCATGTCTTGCTTACCCCGATGGAAGTTCACCCACCTCTCGCCGAGCTCGACGAAAGTTCAGCTCCGGAATCATCGAGCTTACCAGCTGACAATCAAGCCGTCATCCCACATGCCACCTCGAGCAGCACGAACTCTAACAGCTGGGGGCAGGTGACTGGCGGAGCCCGATCTGGGCTTACCTTGAAAAGGGGAACTCCCAGCCGACAAGTGGGCAGCTAGGAAGCTCAAGGTCACAAGTGCGCGGTACTGTATTCATGACAGAATACTTCTACGCCGAAGTGTAGCAGGTCCTTATCTGACTTGCGTGGCTGGTAAAGAGCCCGCGATGCTAATGCGAGCTGTTCACGACGGACCCAATGGGAATCATTCCGGAGGTCGGACTCTGGCTTTCAAAATCAAACGGCAAGGTTACTTCTGGCCTACCATGGTCGCGGACTGCGAAAAGTATTCTCGAACTTGTGAGAAGTGTCGAAGCACGCCCGTCAATTCACCAACCTACCGAGCTCCTGTCATCAGTGTCCGCGCCATACCCATTCATGAGGTGGTCTATGGATATCATCGGTCCATTACATCGAGGACCAGGAGGAGTCCAGTACGTACTCGCTCTTACCGACTACTTCTCCAAGTGGGTGGAAGCAGCAGCCTATGCGAAAGTAACAAGTGACGAAGTGGAACAGTTCGTGCTCAAGAGCATAATCTACCGCTACGGTGTCCCACATGAAATCATTACGGACAATGGCCCGCAATTCATCTCTTCGCAGTTCGAAGAGTTCTGCGCGAAGTGGAAAATCCGACTCAATAAGTCAACTCCTCGATACCCGCAAGGTAATGGGCAAGCCGAAGCGATGAATAAGGTCATACTCGCCAACTTGAAGAAACGGCTCGATGCTCGTAAGGGCGTTGGCCGGACGAACTTCGGGCGTCCTCTGGGCGATCCGAACAACACCTCGGCGGGCCACTAATGAGACACCTTTCTCCCTTGTCTACGGGGTTGATGCCGTAGTCCCAGCCGACATAGAAGTCCCTGGAATCCGTACTTCGCTAAATCCATCTCGACCTGAAGAGAATGAGGAGTTCCTGCAGGATACTCTTGATACAATCAACGAACGTCGGGACCAGGCGTTAGTCCGGATCCAGAATTACCAGAATGCAGTGGCTCGGTACTACAATTCCAAAATCCGAGGCAGACCCCTAGCAGTGGGCGACCTCGTCCTTCGGAAGGTCCATGAGAATACCGAGGAGCTTAACGCAGGAAAGCTGGGAATTAATTGGGAAGGACCGTACAGAATTACTCGCGAAGTCCGAAATGGCGTTTATCAGCTCGAGGATTCAGAGGGAAAACCAGTCCCGAGGTCTTGGAATTCTCTACACCTTAAACTTTTTTACAGTTAATGTTTTTGTATCGAACTACGATTTGGCTTGATCCCGATAAGGGTACGTAGGCAGCCCACTTCGGGTCCAGCTATCCTTATTAATAGAATTTAAAGTTTTCTTAAACTTTTCTTTTTATTAATAATGTTTCGCCCTGCCACACAAAAAAAAAAAAAAAAAAAAAAAACCGAAGTCTAACTTCGCACCTATCTTAGAAAGCCGAAGTCTAACTTCGCAAGCCTAAACCGTTCTCACTTCGTATTCAGCTGTACTTTAAAACTGAATGTTGCGAAAATTTAAAACCGAGGTCTTCACTTCGTCTTATCGCTTTATTCATAGAAAGCCGAAGTCTAACTTCGCAAGCCTAAACCGAAGTTCTCGCTATTCAGCTGTACTTTAAAACAAAATGTTGCGAAAAACTTTAAACCGAAGTCTTCACTTCGTCTTGTCGCTTTACTCAAAGCAAAGCTCAGTTTCGCAAAATTTTAAAACCGAAGTAACCACTTCGTACCTGACTTTACTTATAAACGTTGGAATGTCATCTTTTACGAACTATTTGTACGAAGTTCTCACTTCGTGTTCATTTCTGGTCGCACCATCTTTTCATAAGAGTTGAGGAAATTTAGTTCGCATTAAATGACAGCAAATAAAGGAAAATATAGTTTATACGGAGCGGTCACCACGACCTAAACACTCCGAAGTAAGTCTAGAATAAAGTGCGACAAAGCAGGGGGGCAACACTTGCCAAGACAACCCCGAACTAAAATCGAAAACTACTGAGCAGGCAGAGGAGGGTCCGACGCCGCTTCGGAGAACGCTAAGCCCAACTCCGCTAGCTCCCCTTCCGACCTGGCGCTCGCAAGAAACTCATCCATCCCCTGGTTCGATGTTGGCCCAAGGTTAGTACCGGACTCGTTGATGACAGAAGTGAGCGGGAGCTCGTTGCACAAAAGTTCGGGCGTATCTGCCAAAAGGTCCGAGAAGGCAGAGAGGTCGAGTTCGCGAGGAGTTACCTTCGAGATCTTCTCGTCGACTTCTTCCTCATCAGCCTTCAAGAGCCCGAGCTCCGCTTCCATGTCCTGAATTTCCCCCTTGGAAATCTCCTCAACCAGCATCCGGTTGGCCCTGATCTCAGCAGCTCGGGTTTGGAGCGGAGCTAGCTTTTCCCTCTCCTCGAAGGTGACCCGGACCTCCTCAACAAGGGGACGGAGAGTTCGCCTCATGGCCTGCCTTTCTTCTCTCCGAACCCTCTCGATTTCGCAGCTGTTGCCGGCTTCGAGTAGCTGGTTGCGAACTTCGATCTCATGCAGCTTGTTCTTAGCTGCCTTCGCATCTTCCGCCGCCTCATAATATAGATCTCCGGCTTTCTTCAGCTTATCGCGGAGGTCCTCGTTGGCCACCCCGAGGTCAAGCACTTCTACCTCGGCCCTCTTCATCCGAGCTCGGATTTGTTCGGCTTTCGCCACGGTGCTGGCGTTCTCAGCCTCCAACCGGGCGTACTCCTTCACTTGGGCCTCCAGGTCCGCAACCTTCTGTCGAAGAAGGTTCACCTCGGAGGATGAGGGGGAGGAGAATAGCTGATCTTCATAGGACGCGACCGAGGAGTTGAACTCGATCATTAGCTGAAGAAAGTCAGCTTGTTAAAAGTTGGTAAAATAAAAAGGAAACCAAAATGGAAAATTAATTGATGTCTACCTCGCCAATTTTATCCGCAAAGCGGAAGAAGTTCGCACGATTGACCTCGGTCATGTCTGCAAACGCCGGAATCCGAACTCCGGGCTTCGTGTAACTTCGCATCATATTAGCTGGGGATGCAGGGGGGGCTGAAAGGTTCGGGCAAAGTTGGTTTCCCCTTTGCAAAATAAAGCGAAGTGCGAAGTATAAGGAAAAGCAAAATTTTAAATCCTTACCTCGGGATGATGAGCGCTGCTCCTTCGGAGGTAACTTCTTGGTGGAACCCTCAGATCCTTTGGCGGTAGCTACCTCTTTAGATCCTCTTTCTGAGGAGGGGCCCTTTTCTCTCGAACCGAATTTGTTCTGTTCATCCCCTGATGAGCCAGTTCGAGCTCGGCTCTTCTCACGAGAGGGGGATGAAGCCCCGATCTCTTTCCTCTTCCTCGACGAGTCCGATTGATGGGAGCTCACCGAAGAAGAGACCTTCTTCATCAACGAGGGGAATCCGCGACCTCCCGCGGCTCGTCACTTGTATCCGCGATGACGATCACGGAGGGCGCCAGCGGGTCAGTAGATCCCTCACGAAGCTCGGGGGCCCAGTTGGGAGCGCGGAAACCCCGCTCGTCTCAAGAACAGAGGGTCAGTAGAATTCCTGCCAAGGATGCGAGCTTTCCCTCAGCAAGAGCGGCGGCCATCTGTTTCTTCGCCTCCTTTTGCGATCCTGCATGCCCTCTCTTCTCGGTAGTTCATCTCCGAAACGTTCACGGGAACAGAGCAAACAAGAGAACGTTTTCCGAGCCTGACCGTCGATTCCCTGATCCTTTCACACGAAAAGGAGTCCCAGGCAATTTGACCTTGGCTGCAGAACCTCGAGAAGAATTCCGCGAACGTAGGGCAGAGAAGTCCGCGCTCGAAGTGATCTGCACAAAAAAATATTCAGGGGTTATATAATAAGACAAAGTTGCGCTTAATCCGGACTTCACAAAGAAACACTATTCTACCAATCTTCGAAGTCCACTTCGACACGTGCGAACTCACGCGGTGGCCGAAGGTGAGTTCGTTAACCGGGAAAAAGAAATAGGACTTCCTCCATTTCTCGTCCTTCTCGGGTAGGTCGTCGAAGACCTTCAGTCCGGAGAGCGGGCTTACGTACAGTGCCCTTGGTCCGGCCAGTTTTCACTGTGTATACCTGGAGAAAGTCGGCTAGGGACAACTTGTAGTTGAACTCTTCCCCGAGTTTGAAGGCACATGACAGTCCGGACAAAGTTCGGACACATCTGGGAAGAGCGAAGCCCAGTTCGAACATCATCTTTATGACGAGTTCGGGAAGGGGAAAAGATAAACCACACGCAGAGAAAAAGATCTCGAACGCGCAGCAATATCCGGCGGGGATTCTCTGGGGACTCGTGAGCTTCGGGAATCTAATTTCGACCTCCGACGGAATCCCGGTGGAGGCTCGAGCTCCGCTATGTTCTCCGCTGAGAGAATTGACGGCGGATGAGGACCGTAAGCACCAGGGATTAAAGCTTTCGCAACCTTTCCGAGGATGATTTCGGAGGAGACATACTTTCGAGAAGAAGGATTAGAAGAACGAGAGGCGGCGAAAGATCTTTCCGGCGAGAGAAAAAGAATTCAAGAGAACAGAGAAAGAAAGAGAATTCGAAAGCAAAAACAATTAGGGAGAAAGAGAGCACTCGAGACTACCTTTATAAGCGGAACCGGGAGGTAATGATTGCCTGGGGAAGCGAAAGGTCTCACACCGTTCTCTCTCTCCCTTATATCCAACACGCAACCAAGTGGGTCCCAATGCTTGTTCGGGAAGGTAAATCTCATCATAACCACGATCAAATCATGGAGATATGGAGGATATTCAGTTTCCCGAAACTGATCGCTAGAAGATCTAAAGTCCCCCGAACTTCACAGTTCGGGAGACTTGGGGGGCAACTGTTGTACCCACGATCTGCCATCTCGGGTAACAGGCCAGAAGGCCCAGGCCGGATTTATCTGATGGGCCGAGAACATATTAATGATTGGCCCATCAGGCCCAGAAAAGGAAAGAGAGCGCGGAGACGTTTCGTGCTGGTCAGCCCGCAGCTCGGACCCGGTCAAAGATTCCTGCATTTAAGGGTGATAATTAGCCCGCGCAAATCGTGTCCTATTAATTGTACATTAATTGGGTAATTAATTGGTGGGTATAAATATGTAAGGGGGGTGTCACTTGTAAGGATCGAAGAATTTTTCCAGAAATAGCATATACAAGTTCAAATTCATAAACTCTTTCAATTTAGCTCGGAACTGTTCTACGGTGAATAAGCTCCTCCACACTTAAATCACTTCGGAAGGAGAAACTCATTCTCAGTTCTCACAAACAGTAACGTGGGATGACGGAAGCGATCACGAAGGTGTTGCAAAGATTCATGTACGAGGTGGTCCAGAAGGCATCCAGTTCGTGGAATTCGAATATGTCAAAAATGGACAACTCAGTTCCGGAGTACTTTTTGGTCTTTGGGATAGAGGTTTCACACAAACGGTATGTCATAATTATGCTTTAGGGTAATGAATTTTATTTAATTGTAAATTTTTCATTATATTAACTTAGATAATCTTCTAAATCACCAAAGTTATTATAGTATAAAAAATTCCATTAAATCATCTACTATCAAAAAATCGTTGTGGCATGGCATGGGACAGTGTGCTTGTGTCTACGAGCTCGAGATGTCGATCACACTTTCCAAATTGAACAAAAAGAAGAAAGAAGAAAACCTTCTTTGTGACATTTTCTTATTACCTAGTGATCACACTTTTATCATTGTTTGAGTTTTTTTGTGGTTGTTTTGTTTGTAGTTTGAGATTAATTATCTCAACAATGAACATCTTGAATCTGTTGAGGGTTACTATGACGATGCATCTGGTTATTTTCAAGCACTTCAATTCAAAACCAACTTCAGAGTGTCCGAACTAATTGGATATGACAAAGGTACAAAGTTTTCACTTGCAATCAAGGGAAATATTATCATTGGGTTTCATGGATATTTAACATCACCTATTACAATTCCAAAAATTCCAACAATCACCTCCATTGGAGCATATTTCAAATGGATGCCTCCTAGTAGATTAGAAGTCAAAGGCGGCAAAGAAGGCCAAAAATGGGATGATGGAGCCGACCATGAAGGTGTAACAAAGATTCATGTGCGAGGTGGTCTAGAAGGCATTCAATATATCAAGTTCGATTATGTTGAGAATGGACAACCTATAGATGGATCAGTCCATGGTCTCTCGGGTAACGGTTTCACGCAGACGGTAGGTATGAACTAGAAATGCCCTCTTTTCAACTATTGACTTTATTTTTAATCTTTTTGTTTTCACCATTACTTTTGGCAGTTTGAGATTAACCATCTCAATAAGGAATATTTGGTGTCTATAGAAGGTTACTATGATGATGCGTGTGGTGTTATTCAAGCCCTTCAATTCAGTACTAACATGAAGACTTTTGAGCTAGTGGGATACGAAAAGGGGACTAAGTTTTCACTTGCTAGTAAGGGAAAGAAGATAATTGGGTTTCATGGATATTCTGAGAAGAACCTTAACTCTCTTGGAGCATATTTTACAACGATTCCCATTACTAAATCAGAATGCCATGGTGGTATTGAAGGCATATCTTGGGATGATGGAGTTGTCGGAAGCATAAGAAGAGTAAAAGTATATTATGATGATACTACCCTCTTAAGGTGTGTAGAATTTGACTACAACGGCCGCAAAATGGTCAGACGTAAGCATGGAGTGTATTTGGGACTAAAAAGAGAGGTCATAGTTGATTCAAAATCTATATATTCGTGGACTATATATAAATATGTCTCTTGGTTAGTCTCTTAGAAGAACTTTTATTATATTGCAGTTTGAGCTTGATTATCAAAATGAATTTATCACATCGGTGGAAGGGACTTTCAAAAGCTTTAGTACCACCAATATGAGCATTACATCTTTGGTTTTTAAAACATCGGAAGGGAGAACCTCTCCCACATTTGGAAACGTTTCTGGGACCAAATTCGTGTTGGAGAGCAAAGGTTGTGCTCTGGTTGGGTTCCATGGACGCTCTTACGGTGATTCTCTTGTTGCGTTTGGAGCATACTTCTCACCATTCCCTGCTCTTAGTATTACAGAAAAACTAGAAGCGCGTGGTGGTGATGGAGATGCTTTATGGGATGATGGTGCTTTCGACAATGTAAGAAAGATATATATAGGAGAATGTGAAAACGGTATCGCATTTCTCAAGTTTGTGTATGATAAGGACACTCGGATGGTTATTGGAGATGATCATGGAAACAAAACACCACTTGATATCAAAGAGGTGATTGTAATGATCGAATTTGTTGATTGCTTTTATTTTTTTATGTGTGCATTATTTTATTTACATTTATCTTTACGTGTTAGCTTGATGTTTTTTTTGTTTTTTTGGCACAGTTGGAGCTTGAGTATCCGAATGAATACATCATAGCAATGGAAGGCTATTATGACAAAATAAGTGAAAGTGAAGTCGAAGTTATAACCATGCTTAGCTTTAAGACCAACAAACGAACATCTATACATGTTGGATCCGGATCTGGCTCGAGATTTCTATTATACAAAGAGGGCTACAAAATCGTTGGGTTCCACGGAAAATCAAGTAATGTGATTAATCAGCTGGGGGTCCATACCGTGCCCATTCACCCATTGATCATCTCCTAGCCTCCCATACTGTTTTGATTAACTTTTTAAGTATATGCTTGTAGAAGTTTTACCAAGGAATTATTTCCAAAAAAAAAAAATTAAAATTACTACTTATCTTTTTCTATATCTGAAATTAATGGGTTTAGACTTTAGATTATGTTTAAAAGTATACATTAGAAAAAAAATTAACATATGTTGCTAATTGATTATATTGATCTTAAAATATCATTTTCTCAGGAACAGTTTTACGCAATGACCAAAATTTAAATTACTAACATGTAATTCGAAATTAGCAAAATATGCAGTAGACACAAAGCAGTATATATTATCTCAATTCAGTATAATAAGCCAACAATGGTTTAATCCCGGTTTAGGATTTAGCATCTCTGAGTTAACAAACTTTAGACAAACGTGAAAAAACAAAAGCCAATCGGAATGGAGCTAGCCTAATACAGTAAGTAATAAGTCATGTTCTAGTTGAACAACCCGAGGAAGTAAAAAACTTTATTGGTTGGCTTTGGATTTGGAGTTGCTTTAGTCGCAAACCACAGACACACACTTGTGTTCTGTTTCTTATTGAAAGTTGTTGTAAACTAATAATTGAGGATAAATCGCAAAACATGGAAAATACAATTTCTTTCGTTAAAAATAATAAAAATATTATTCCTCTAATTCTCGTATTTGGTCGCAGAATCCAACTTAATAAAAAAATTAAAATTAAATTATTATTTTTTTTGGGAAGAGAGAGAGAGAGATAGATTCAGCAGATGACACGAATCACTCCACCATAGCTTCTTTTTTTTTTTTTTTTTTTTTTTCCGATTCCGCGTAGTAGTAGAGAGAACATTGTTGTTGGGTTTGGTTTCGATCGATTTCTAGAAACTGGTTTTGGTAAAAAAAATCTCAGCTTTTAAAGTGAACACACTTTACTCTCTCTCTTCTTCTATAAACGTATCTTCTTAGTTTCCATTTACCAACTGGGTTTTGCTTCGTTACAGTGACTTCAAGTTTCAGATTACTTCTCTTTAAGCTTTAAAGGTTAGTGTTCTTTTTTTTCCTTCTTTACTCTGTTTCTTTGTTGGGTTGTCTCATGGCTTAATTAAAAGATCCCATCTTTGAAAGTTATTACACCGCCATTTTAAATTGTTGAACAGTTCGTGTGACCAGATTGCTTCCTAAATATAACCTTATTAATTTGGTAATTAATGTGTAACCAAATCTAACTTTTTTTAATTTCATTATCATTACTAAGTATTTAGAGTTGTATTTACTTTCCCTAGATCTGGAGAAGCAACAAAAAAAAAATTCCAATTTTAAAAAACGCTTTTGTCTTTTTATTAATACGAATCCTTCCTTAGCCGTTTCGCTTTCACAGTGGCCCAGATTGTGTTCGTCTGTATCTGGGAGTGTGAGTTTACTCTGAAAGGAGCCATCTTTGTGTGTTTTTCTTTCAAGCTTTTTTATTATCTTCTTTATAATCTATCATTGTTTGTTCCGGAGGAAAAATATCTCCTTTTTTTTTGGTATTAGATTACAAAGTTTCGATTTTTATTTGCTATATGGACGTCTGATTCTTGTGTTTCTCGTGTAGATTTCTCAGAAAGAGACATTCTTATTGCATGTGCGTAGATCAGGTTTAGATAGAGAAACTGAGATTTTGGTGAAGGTTTGAATTGGTTTCTTTGATTCTCTGTTCTTGTGAAGGGAAGAACACAAAAGACGGTGGCTTTGGTGAGTTTTTGTGACTGCTTAAAGATTTTGAATTTTCATTTGATTTCATCTGGAGATTGATGAATTTGTGTTTGGATTTTAATGCTTTTGGTAGCTCGGTAAATAGATTATGGAACATGATTTACCGTCTATTAAATCATGGAAGTCACTTGTTAAGAGAAGAAACAATGCTCAAGATGGGGTAAAAGCTTTTCTTTTTTTGCTCTATAGATCTCGGTTACTTCACATTGTGATATCTCGGTTAGTGAGGCTTTTGATTCTGATGTGGGAATGGTGGAAATTTGCAGGGGAAATCATCGTGGAAGATGAAGCCGGTTATGGCACTCATGTGTACAGTACTTTTGATCTTTTGGTATAAGACTACTAATATCCAATATGAACAGACAGAGGTATTGTGGAACAGCTCATTTTGATTTCTTTCAATAAGGAGGTTTTTGAATGTTTTTGATATGTAACTCTTTTGTTTGGTATATGCTTTACTTAGATAGAAGAAACAGATTATCCATTTGAGATGGCAAAGGTAACATTTTGTTTTGAATCTCTTTGTTTCTAATGTTTGATGCATTTTGCTGATCTAAAGTTGATGTGTGGGTTTCTTATTCCGTGATGCGATCTTGTTCAGGAATCTGAACCTGTCAGTGAAAAGTTGAAAGGCTTGCCTTTTGGTATCATGCAACCTAGATCAGATTTGGAGTTAAAGCCACTTTGGTCAAGTAGTAGTTTGAGATCAAAGGTTAGATTTTTTCTGTAAGGTTAAATTTAGATAGAGGAATCAAGTATATATGTTGGTAGAGGAGTTTTCTGATCTCTGTTGTTGTCTTACAAATAGAGCGGCGAATTGACCAACCGTAACTTGTTGGCAATGCCAGTAGGACTTAAGCAAAAGGATAATGTGGATGCTGTAGTAAAGAAGGTAAGCTTGCTTTGTCTATATAAACAAGGCAGGTTATGCGAATAGTTTCTGTTCTAATGTTAGTTAGTTTGTTGTATTCAGTTCCTTCCGGCAAATTTCACTGTAATTCTATTTCATTATGATGGAAATATGGATCAATGGTGGGATCTAGAGTGGAGTTCAAAAGCCATACACATAGTTGCACATAACCAGACAAAATGGTATTAACATGTATTTGATATAAAATCTATTAAGATTGACTATATAGCCATAGTTTGTATAAGCTTTGTAACAATGGATTTGTTCAAAAACTTTGATCTTACTCAGGTGGTTCGCAAAACGATTTCTCCATCCTGATATCGTCTCCACATATGATTATGTTTTTCTTTGGGATGAAGATCTTGGAGTAGAGAACTTCAACCCACAAAGGTTTATATTATTTTTCTCCTTCACTTGTAGATTTACAACCCATAAAGGTATAATCTTGGAGGGCCTTTCCTAAAAAAGTCTCTCTGCAGGTACCTGAGGATAGTTAAATCAGCGGGACTGGAGATATCTCAACCGGCCTTGCACCCAAATTCAACCGAAGTTCACCATAGACTTACAGTCCGGTCTAGAACCAAAACATTTCATAGGTGAGTTCCTGTGAACCACTTATTAAGGACTTCTCTTGATATTTGTGTGTGTTTAAGTACTTAGAATCAAATGGTTACAATAACCGCAGACGAGTTTACGACAGTAGGGGCAATATGAAGTGCTCAAATGCTAGCGAAGGGCCTCCCTGCACCGGGTAAAAATTTCTCAAGTAACATAACAACAATCTAAGACTTCTCTGTAGTACCAAGACACAGACATTAATGTCATTGTTTCTCTGTTTTTCCAGATTTGTTGAAGGAATGGCTCCAGTGTTTTCAAGAGCCGCCTGGTTTTGCACTTGGAACCTAATACAAGTAATTTTACAAGATGAACATTTATACACAAGATAATCTGTTTACTTTTTAATGAAATTGCATCCAACTATTATTGATTTTTTGCGGTTTGCAGAATGATCTGGTTCATGGTTGGGGAATGGATATGAAACTTGGGTACTGTGCTCAGGTATAGTCCACAACAGCGCTAGCATTCATTATTAGCCTTGTGACCTGATTGCATTCTCTAGATGAATCGGTTTAAAATGTTGTTATAGGGTGACCGTAGCAAGAAAGTAGGCATTGTCGATAGCGAATATATCTTTCATCAAGGCATTCAAACACTAGGTGGAAGTGGTGATCCTGATAAGAAGGTCAGATACTCACTCTACTTCCCCTCCATATCCTCCTCGTAAAATACCAAATACTGAATAATCTCTCTTCCTAATTGTTACAGAACTCAGCTCGCAGCGGAATGACTCGGGTAAGCACTATCTTTAACATCCAGTTCCTCATTTCTTGACTGTTAACATAACAAAAATTTCACAACTTTGGTCACCTTTTTTTCTATAAATAGAAACGAGGTTCTCCGACTTTTGATTCAAGAACAGAGGTGAGTTTATTTCCTGATGACGAAACTGGTTTTGTCCGTAGAGCAGGAAGTGTAATTTGTGTGTGTTTTTCTTGAACAGATACGGAGACAATCAACATGGGAGCTTCGAACTTTTAAAGAACGGTGGAACCAAGCGGTTGCAGAAGACAAGAATTGGGTCGACCGGTCTTCATACACTCGGAATCGAAATGGTAACAACCGGAGATTAAAAAGAAGTAGTGTGATTCCAAGTTTAGTGCAGAGGAAAGCTCAAGAGACTACAACATAAAAAAGAAAACACATACAGTTTTACTCAAGATTAAATATAGAAAAGTTTTTGTTTTTTTTTGGGTTCTCATTGTTATATATAAGTCAATAGTTTGATCATTTTACTCTCTTTTGATTAGTGTAGTTTTCATGGTCTTCTTCTTTAGATGTGGTTTGGTCTCTCTCCATCTTTGCTTAATTCCAATTATTTTAGTATGTTTTTCTTAAAAAAAAGGTTCATATTAAAATCGGTTTTTAAAAAAATACTAATAAATTTAGGGATAAAGTTAATTTTTTTCTTTTTTCTCAATAAACTCTCTTTTTCTGTGTAGATATAAAAAGTAAAGATAATATCACATTAAAGGTTTTCTCCATCATTTTCATGTCGGAAAAAAAACAAATACAAGGCAAAGGCAGCAAAATTTAATTGGTTTTGTAATAATTCTAAATTTCTTATTAAAACTTGAGCTATATTTTCTCTATTTAATTAAAAAGGACAACTAATATAGATTTTGTTGATGTATAAAATCGACAATATTAATAATAAGAATAAAGTTGGATGAATCGGATCTGTTCCTTTTTATTTAACGTGGAATTTGCAGAAGGGTTTACAGGAAAATGGCGATTACAGAGCTAAACGCAGTTAATATGAAAATAATTGCTTTTCTCTCTCTAATTGCCAGAATTTCGGATCCCCTTTTCTGACAATGATGTCAGGTATTTATAGTGGGACCTTGACCTAGGGTTTCTTCTGTCTCCTGGTAAAATGACAATTTTACCCCTGGGGCCTGTTGGGCTAAATCCAAGACTTTAGGCCCAAATCTTCATGAAATCTTCTGCTTAGGCCTTCACAAATGTTGGGGGCAAAGCCCATATCCAACAGATTTTTTTAGAAAACATTTTGTGATGGACTTTTCAAACGTTCTTAGAAGCAGACAAGATCATTGACCCGAAGAAGGACAATTTCAATTCTTCCTATGTACTCATTAGAAAATTCAAATTATTTGAAACTACTTGAGTCGTTGAATAATTTCTTATATATATATATATATATATATATATATATATATATATATATATAAGGGCTAATACTTAATTTTTGCTTACGTTTCTGACTGACATTAACTAATAAAAATAAATTAATTTTACAACTAATAGAATATGGAAATATTAAGTGTAAAGTATTTTTTAAAAAAAAATAAGTGTAAAGTACTAAGGAAGATTAAAAAAATAAAATCAGATCAGATTAGATGTGATTACTGATTAACATTTAACAATATAAACCCAAAATATATATTATCTATATACTTATTTAAGCAACCCTATAAACAAATAACCTTACTTTATGTAAGATATTACAAAAAATGCCACTGTATTTTTAATACAAAATATAATAACAGAATCTTAATATTAATTTGTTGTAACCAGAAAATAATTATCCAAAAAATAGCAATTATTAATTTATTAGATTAGAAATCATTAATAAAATAATTAAACAGATTCTATTTATGGTTTCAGAAATCTTAGGAAACAATAACAAACTATTTAGAAAAATTATAAATTATAAATTTATTTATAAGACTAAGTTTAAACATTTACATATCGAAATCATTTAATAATAACAAATATATATTAAAATTAGGATACAACATTGTTTATATTTTTAAAATATATCTATATACTTATTTAAGCTATGTTGTTAAAAATTTAATCAGTTCTGATGTGACATATTATGAAAATGCTATAATATTTTAATTATTCTAATAACTAACAAAATAAAAGTTTAGATTTGTTTACAAAATAATAAAACTCTATTTAATATTTCATAAATCTTCGGAAATAATAGCAAACTATTTAATTGACTAAAACTTAATTGTTTATACACAATATTCACTATATAAACAATACTAAGTGTATAATGTTGTTAATATACATAACCTAATTGTAATTTTCACCTATAAAACTAATATATAACATGTTATACCAATCACATCAATTTGTAATACCAAATCACGGGTCAATACATATTTTGTTGGGTTTTTTTAGCTTTACCGAATATATAATTAACGTATTTGATATTGCACCAAACCAAAATAGTAGTACTAACTACGGGTCAAAATCAGAGTATGACCTTAAGTAATTAAATATATGATTTTATAAAATGTATAGAATTAATAAATTTTCTACTATTATTTTGTAACAAACAAATCCAAATTTACATAGATATTTCGTCACACTGGTAGCATTATTCTACAAAATATTAACGTATATTTATGAGTCGGGTAATAAAACGGGTAATGAGACGGGTAACGGGACGCTCAAAAATTAAATTAATATCCGATATTCGATCATTATTCACGGATAATATAATTATTATACCTTTCACTCGACTCTAAAGTTGCGGGTACCTTTTTTTGGGACGGATATAAACCGAAAAACGGGTCCAATACGGGTATTGGTAGTAGTTCCAGGCCTACATATTAGTAGGTTAATATGAATCAAAACTCACCATATAGTATTATATTATATAACATGTAAATAAATGATACAACATAAATATAATATTAACAAATAACAAAATAATATAAAAATTCCTCCGCGCTACCAGCGCGGGCCATTATCTAGTTTACTAATTTAATGAGACACGCTTTTGTGTAATTAATATATATCTCTGCATATAAGCTTGACTTCAACGTTCGGCTATTCCTCGGTCCGTGCTCAAGATCTTAGATCGATTTCGAGAGTCTTTTTCTTCTCCTTCTTCTTCTTCTTCAGATATCTATCTATCTAGCACGTTGAATCGTCTGAAGCTTTAATCTTCCATAGCCATGGCTAATCGTTATGATCCTAATCCTTTCGCTGAAGAAGAAGAAGTCAATCCTTTCGCTGTAAGCTTTTTTTTGACTTTTGAGATTTTAACTCGTAAAAACTACAACTTTAATCGCTCTTCAATCTATGAGTTTTTCGAATTGAATCTTGTAAAAATCGTTAGCTTTTTTTACTTAGGGTTTAAGTTTCTGCTTTTGATTTGATAGAATCTGAAACTGGGTTCGAAGAAATTGAGGTTTATTAGAGATTTTGTAATGAAAGATTTGATAAAGTTTCTACCTTTGTATCGAAATCTATACGTTTTTGGTTGATTGATTAATCAAGTGTTGTTCTTGAGGTTTGTTATGCTTTTCTCTGAACTGATTTGTGTGATGCTTGTGAATCCAATCATGTTGTTTTAGAATCCTAAAGGTGTTCCACCTGCGTCGAATTCGAGACTTTCGCCTTTGCCTCCGGAGCCAGTTGGTTTCGATTATGGTCGTACAGTAGACATTCCTCTTGACAGACCTGGTGGTACACAGGTTGGTTACAGATATGTTTATTTTCGTGAGTAGGTGGTGGATCTTGGAGTTAGTTGTGATTAACGTTTTGTGTCTTGTTGGGAATCCAGGATTTGAAGAAGAAAGAGAAAGAACTTCAAGCCAAAGAAGCTGAGCTAAGAAGACGGGAGCAGGTATATTGACTGCTATAATTAGTTAAAAGATAAAGCTTTGACTTATCCACTATAAGCCTTCTCCTTCATTTGATATTTTTGTGGTTTTTGTTCTCTTAAAGCTCTATGAGTTAAGAGGACTGGAGACTTTGACTCTTGTTTTAAAGAATTGTAATCTTCAGAATCAGATAGCCCTTTGCAATGGTTCCATATGTGTGCAGACATGATTATTATTAGTTTTGTATCCTTGATTACATTTTCAAACCTTTTGAAACTTGCATTACCTAGCAACGGTGTTGTTGTTACTCATTTGAATGTTGGTGTTGTTGTTACTCATTTGAATGTTTTATTTTGTGGGTCTATGTAGGACCTCAAGCGGAAAGAAGATGCTGCTGCACGAGGTACTACAATATACTCTTTTCAAGCCTTTCTTTGTTTCCTAGCTGTGTCCTTGACGATTTGAACTTGTTGTTAACTGTTTTAACTTAAATATGTTTTTCTCTGTCGAAGTCATTAATTTTGTGGTTCTCTCTATGCAGCTGGGATTGTTATCGAAGTGAAAAACTGGCCGCCTTTCTTCCCTCTTATACACCATGACATTGCAAATGAAATTCCGGTTCATCTCCAAAGACTACAATATGTTACTTTTGCAACGTATTTGGGTACATATTTTGTTGTCCCAAGTTAACAATTTCCATTTTGATGGAAATACTTACTCTTTCCTGCATTTGTATTCAAATCTAAGGGATTACATTTTTTCCTTCTATACTCGTTGCTTCTTTATTCATTTATTTGACACACATGTAATTCATGTTTGGCAGGTTTGGTTCTTTGTCTTTTCTGGAATATCATTGCCGTTACTACAGCTTGGATCAAAGGAGAAGGTTTGTTTTTAAGTCTATTTCAAAGTTTGCTCGTTCTCCTCTAGGATTTCTTAACTGATGTCTTGGTTTTAACAAGAGTTTGGTTTTATGTCTTGCAGGAGTGACGATATGGCTTCTTGCTGTTATTTACTTCATAGCTGGTGTGCCAGGAGGCTATGTGTTATGGTATCGGCCACTCTACCGTGCCTTCAGGTTCTTACTTGGATTCTTCTACTTTCAAAGTCTGGATTTGTTGTTCAGAATATTATCTTACTGATTTTTTCACTTTTTTGTTGAATGTTTGCAGAACTGATAGTGCATTGAGCTTTGGGTGGTTTTTCTTGTTCTACATGGTGAGCGATGATTGACTTCTATGGATTTTTTGCTTACTACACTTATGCTCAATATAAAAAATGAGTTCTGACACCTTGTTCTTGCTGCAGCTCCACATTGCTTTCTGCGTCTTTGCTGCAGTTGCTCCACCTGTCGTCTTCAAAGGAAAATCTCTTGCGTAAGTTTCTTTTTTACAGAACTCTCTAAACGATTGAAGATTGATCTTGTCACTGAGAGTGGAGAAACCCCATTTGAGTTGATATCAAAGCAAACAAGAACAAGTCTTTGAGTAACCATTGTTCTTGGAAAATTCTCTAACCTATTTTTGTAATCGATTTTTGTTTCTTGTAACAGTGGGATCTTACCTGCAATAGATGTCTTAAGCGGTCAAGCAATTGTTGGGGTAAGCTCTCTCATCCTTTGATGATCTTCAAGGATCTTAAAAACAGTTCTAAGATTAAAGCCTGAAAGCATGATCTGATCATACGGATCAATGATCTGATATGTGTTCTGTTTACAGATATTCTACTTCATTGGATTTGGATTTTTCTGTCTCGAATCAGTGGTTAGCATATGGGTTATTCAGGTCTACTTCTACTCTCATCAGTCTAGTATTAATATTAGTCTTTGAACATGGTTTTATACATCTGTAATCGTTTTCTTAACATTTTGATTTTGGGATGATTTTGTATTGTTTGAGCAGCAAGTGTATATGTACTTCCGAGGCAGCGGGAAACAAGATCAAATGAGACGGGAAGCGGCAAGAGGAGCTTTGAGAGCCGCTGTTTGAGAGCTCTCCTTGTAAAATTCTTGGTTTGTGTACCTAATCTTCACCGTTACTTTCATTTTTCAGATTCTGCCTTTCTCTCTCTCTCTCTCCCTCTCTGCTGTAAACCAAAAAAAAAAGATTCAATTTTTCCTTGTGCCTTTATCTCATGTAAATTTGTTTGTTCAAAAGTGAGAGTTCAGATTCATACCATTTTGGGATTATTAGTCTTTATGAGAACCCGTCATGTGGTGCGTTTGTGTTTCTATATCACATTATTGGCTAGTGGCTATTTAACAGTTCTATAATCTTGGATTAGTTTTTTACATGTCATAGAGATTAGTCTGAAAATAAAGTTTTGTATCCACTGATGTTTACTACAGAGTCTACAGTTAAATAGTTTCTGTCTTTCTGAGCCTTTGAACATTTTTGGTTAAAGTAGCCAACCATATGATATATCATTTATTGTAAGATAAATTAAAACATACCAAATCGAGAAAGATTGAAAAGACTATAATAAGAATATATTTAAATAAAATAAACATTTACCACGACATTCACATTTTCAACAATAAGCCACACACTTCTTCTTACAATCAATGGTGCAACCACCGCCTCCACCACCACCACCGTATCCTTTGCCAGAACGGCTAAAAGATTTGAAACACTTCGCGGGACAGGTCAGCTTCTTCATGTGACAGTGACCTTTCTCTTTACAAATCACCGTTGGTCTCACCACACCTCCTTTGTTATATCCCCCACTAGGTACTCCGTAACCACCGCCGTATCCTCCACCCATGTTTCCCCAATCTTTGCCACTGAAACCCGGTAAACCAAAACCGGTTCCTGGTTCGGTTCCAGGTCCAAAGTAGCCTCCTGATGATCCATAGCCCTTGTCATTCTTGTTATTATTACCTTTGGAGTTTTTCTTGAGCTGATCCGAGTGGGATCCGGTTGATGATGATGATTCAGGTCGGGCCGGGCGTGAGTAGGAGAGTGTAAGTGTGAGAAGCAAAATCATGAAGAGGAGACTGAGTTTTGTAATCATTCTTTTGTGTAAGAGTGGATTTGGTTTTCTTGATTCAGTGGTTCGTGAAGTAAAGAGAA
The DNA here is from genome assembly GCA_023657505.1 of Camelina hispida. Lineage (NCBI taxonomy): Eukaryota > Viridiplantae > Streptophyta > Magnoliopsida > Brassicales > Brassicaceae > Camelina > Camelina hispida. The sequence continues at coordinate 43,754,484 of CP094632.1, forward strand.
ATGTTTATTTATAGAGAAAAATGTTTTATATGTTTTGTTATATGTAAAGGATTTTGTAGTTGTTTGTTTATAAGGGAATTATATTAGCTACAAAGTGCATTAATTGGTTTCGAGGAGGAGTTGGGTGATAGTTGAAATAAAGTCAGCATTATATGAATAGACGAACTTGACTTTTTGCACTAGAAATATTTGTTTTGAGTTTTGATAGCGGTGGACACTCGAAAGTAGAAATATTTGTTTTGAGTTTTAATTGGTTTTGTATAATTTTTTTTATTACTTTGGTATAGGTTTATGGTTTTATTGGTTCAGTGGACATTAATTCTAGGGTATGTTGGCATTTTAGTACGTTTTCAAAACATAATTTGAAAAGTAGTACATGTACTATTTATAATTGGCAAAATAGGTAAGAGATTGTTTGTGTGTGAGTGTGTGTGAGATAGGAGAGTTGTGTAGGACCCATTTGTGAGATTGAAAAATTAGGATAATTATTTAAATAGTTGTTAATATAATCTTTTTTGGAAAACTTTTCAGATACAAAAAAAATCTATATTTTTTTCTTTATAATTTGATATGCATTTTGTTTAATAATTTTTAAATATATTCTATACATCTTTTTTACCCGTACACTTTATTAAGTGTACGGATGTCTGTACACATTATTAAGTGTACGGACTGTACACTGATTAAGTGTACGGATGTCTGTACACCTTATTAAATGTATGGGTATCTGCATATCTTATTCAGTGTACAAATGTCTCTATATATTATTAAGTGTATAGATGTAATAATGTGTACAGACATCCGTACACTTTATTAAGTGTACGGGTAAAAAAGATGTATAGAATATATTTAAAAATTATTAAACAAAATGCATATCAAATTCTAAAGAAAAAAATATAGATTTTTTTTGTATCTGAAAAGTTTTCCAAAAAAAGATTATATTAACAACTATTTAAATAATTATCCTAATTTTTCAATCTCACAAATGGGTCCTACATAACTTTCCTATCTCACACACACTCACACACAAACACTCTCTCACCTATTTTGCCAATTATAAATAGTACATGTACTACTTTTCAAATTATGTTTTGAAAACGTACTAAAATGCCTAATATCCCTTAATTCTATGATTGGTAGTCCTAGGCTCCTAGCAAAAGGAATAGAATTTACAAAAATCAAAATAGATGTCCACTGAACCAAACACCATTTTGGGATTATTTAGTCTTTATGAGAACCCATAGCCCTTGTCAATTCGATGAACAAGCTAGATATTCTGCTCTAAAATTACAAGAACAAGAAATATATGTGAGGGAGAATATGGAGATACATGAATTCATGGTACCATTTCAGAATTTAAGTAACTAATAAGGAAAGATAAATATATACTTGAAAAAGAAAATAAAATAATTTGTTGGAAAAAAAAAAGATAGAATAATTTTAAAATTAAAAATGTTAAACAGGGAAAAGGAATAAATGACTCATGTCTCTATCTCAAAGTCATACTCTCTTAGAAATAACCCGAATCTGGTCGGTCCATTCTCATGATGGTCTTACTGCAATTTGGCAAATACAAACCCAAAAATGACTTTATTGCAGACAACAGATGTGTGTGTCGATAGATAATTTTCCCACTTCACGTAGACATAACAGAAAGTGCCATTAAGTTCCTCAACTATCATCTTACTTACTTTTAGTTTTTCTTAAACAAACTTTGTTTTCTATTTATAAGTATTTGAATTTTCAATCTTTAACCAAAAAAAAAAGTATTTGAATTTTCAATCCAACTAATTTTCCAAAGTATATATAATTAAAACCGTTTAACTTATGTTAGAGTCATTCCAACTAATTTTCCATATTTGAGTTGTTTAGTGGTTGGTGTTCTTGTACATGCATGATACACCACACTAATTGTCGTATTATCATTTATCATATTTTTCGAAATTATAGTTAATGGGAGTTGAATTTTGTTTTCAACGATATAAAAACTTCTTTGGGACCTTTGTTTGTGTTTTTATTCTGTGAAAAGTCTAATTGAGAAAGAAAATTCATTCACAAGCAAACCCACCTGTCTACGAAGTGTATTTGGTTCACCCACCGTATTCCATGAAAATGATTTTTCGTATGCACCTCTAGTATTTTTCTTTAATTTTTGGTCGTTTAAATGCTTGTATATTTTCTAAGAAGACTGTCCAAATTATAAACAAGTTCAAATCTTTGAAAATTCATTGTATATTTGTTTTAGAAAAATGTAGAATGGTTGTGACAACAAAAATAACATTATCCTATACATAATTATATCATAGTTAATTGTTAGAAAGATGTTCTCTATCATAATGCTAGAGGAGATTCACTGAACAAATACATCAATTCAAATGATAGTTATGATGCTATAATTTAATGGAAAAAATTCATATATTCAAATACATGAGTGTACGAGATCTACCTAACTAAAATCAATGTGTATGGGGGTTCATTATATTGCCGGAGATATGTATTTGTTAGACTTATCTTTATGCTTTGCAAAGTATTATTAGGATTGATCAATAGCATTGCTTACACAAGTAGTTTATATCATATTAAAGAAAAATATGGTGAATTATTGGATATTCAAATGAAGAGAATAATAAAGATACAAAACAATAAATGGATAACAAGGAGAGGAAAAAAGTAATCACAAGACGATGGTTTTCATGCTAATGTTTATGGGACCTTCATTGTTTCCTATAAAGCCAATAATCGGACAATCCATTTTGTCAATCCAACATAAGACGATAGTAAGTTATAGGATAGCTATTGTATAGTTATTGGTTCTTCCATTGTTTCTTAGAAGTCCAAAAGACAATCTCTCGCATCCTCCTCTTCTGAAGTTGAATACCGAAATATGGCTAATACGTGAGACGACAATGTGGTTACACAATCTTTCATCAGATTTACACATTTTTTCATTGTTTACTATAAAGCCTATAGATCATGAAAGTTAGTTAGAGACGGAAGTTAGTCGGTATATTAGTTTAGACATGCGCGATTGTGACAACATAGTTTGAAGTTAATGAACTAAAGTGTTTACACTTTAACAAACTCTTCTTCAAAAATACTAGTAATTTACAAGAAACCTTACCACAATTTACGCGCGTGGTACTGCAATACTATCAATTTAATCCAAATTGAACTTTTATAAAATTTGTCCAAAGATTTATATTTTCACGTTAAACATAAATTGAAAATGTTCACATGTCTATTAATAAATAAGAGAAATGACTAATGTTTCCCGTTCATATGGACAAATTGTGTATAACAATCATAGCAAAAATAGCAATACTTGGGTTGGCATGGCTTTGGCATAATACAATAACAACCAAGTGTATTATATCCAATTAGTATATTTTTTTTTCTTGTAAAACCAACACATTAATATTTACAAACCAAATATATAGCTGAGTAAAATTATACACACATGCACCCCAGAACAAAAACCCTTCAAAGCATTGACTATAAAAAACCTCAAGCTTCACAAATTTACTCAACAGATTTTTGTCTTTCACTGTATTTTTTTTTTTTTTTTGACATCTAACTAAAATTCTTTTTCTATTTTTTTTTCCTAATTTTACTGTGTATAAAAAACCCCAATAAAAAAATTAAACGAAGATTTTTTTTTAAAAAGCAGTAAAAAAGAAAAAGAAGAAGAAAGCTAAACCCCACGGCTAGTTATCTCTTTGTACTGTCTGAGCGACTCCATTCTCTGCAACTTCATCTCCTCATTAATCTTCTTTATAAACGCTTCAACTCGCCGATTCAACTCGTCCTGACTCAACGACGGCTCTTTCCTCATCTTCGCCGTCTCTAACGACTGGTAATAATTAGTCCTGTCCCTAAACGTCTCGGATTTCTTATAAACCGGTTTCGCCTCGCCGTCAATACCACCACCACCGCCGGAATCTTCACGGCCAAACGTATCAGATCTCCGGTATAACTTACTCTTCTCTTCCGTTATCATCTTCCACGTGTTCTCCAACGTCTCGTTCCCCTTCTTCGGCTTCGTCACTCTCAAAGCTCTCCCACCTGAATTAAAACAAAGGAATAATTATATTAAATTACGAATTTACCCTTTGGTCCACCGACGCGTGTTCTCGACGCCAGTTTTGAATTTTCAATCTACCTAACCGTTTATTTGGTTTAACATGACGTCATCATCTTCTTCTTCCTCTGTTTTTTTTTTTAAAGTGAAAGAATCAAATCAGTACCTTCTTGGCTTGCTTTCATCAATTTCCGATGACCGATCCTTGAAGCAACCAGAGGCTTCTCAATCGTCGGAGGAAGATTCTCCGATTCGATCATCCTCGTCAGAAGACGATTCTGATTAAAATTCGGCGGCGGTACGAAATCGGATTTAACCGGATCTGAATTCTCCAGCATAATCACACTCTTAAGCTCCTCTTCAATTTCACCCTCCTCCGCCGTCGCCGTCGCCGCAGCATCTGTAATCTCCTCCTTCTCCTCCTCAACCGCCGTAACCGCCTTCAATTCCAGCTCCTCCGCCTCCGGATTCGCCACAACGAAACCAAAATGCGCACCGGTATCAAAATCCTTAACCTCCAATACACGCGGAGGAGCTTGATGTTGAGTCACACTCAGCTCCTCCTCCGTCTGGATCTTATAACCACCACCACCGCCGCCACCGTATACAACGATCTCATCTTCTTCTTCTTCATGACAGTCATGGTGGCTTCGGTAATACTTTGAAGAAGCAACGATAGTGATGATGATTCCGTTGGTTACAACGTAGAGATACGGCGGTTTCAGCCACGACAACAAAGAGCTCCATAAGATCGGAGCTTGCGACACGGAGAAATCAACAGCTACAGGAACAGATACTTTAAGTAACGTAACAACGGAGGCGACGCCGCTAGAGAGTAGCACCGCCTTGATCGTCATCATCCACGACACCATTTTTTCCGATCCGAACTAAAAGCTTTTTAACGATTGTGAGTGGTTCGTATGGGTATGTGTGTACGGTACACGCTTCACCATCATTGTTCTCAATTTATATAGGGAGGGAAGTAGCGTATGATTCGATATCCACCGTTTGATTTACGCTAACTTAGATGGACGGTTAGGATTTATGGAGAGTGATGGCGATATGGGTCCGGTTTAATCCACCCGAATTTTTTAATTTACATTATCGTCACATAATTTTAAGTTTTTAACGATGACCATGGAACTAATTATCTGTTACGTGTAAAAATATTTGTGTGTAATAAATACTTGATGTATCATGTTTTTTTTTTTTTTGGGTTTTAATGTTTGATAACTCTTGATAGTTAGTTACTGGTGGAATTCATAAGGATATTCTAATTTTAAGAATGAGAATATAAATATCAAACTAGAAAAGAATGATCATTGTTTAAGCTACGAAAGTCAATCAAGAATTCTAGATTACATTTTGTTCATATCTAATTGTTTACAGTTCTTTCCACGAACTTGTCCCGGTAATCTTACACATCATTTATAATCACATACCATATAATATGTAGATATTTTTAGTTATTACATGTGACGTGTTTTCGCTTACGATTTTGTAATTTACATCACTAATAAAAATTGTAATTTGTCGTCCTTGTGTTGTATGAATGACGTTATAAAAAAATGTCATGGATTTCTTGTTAGTGATGTGAATCACAAGGGTTCTTTTTGTAGTTTTGAGTTTTCTATATAAGGTTGTCGAATTATGTTTTCCATAATATTTGTTTCCAACATGCATGTAAAATATGATTGTGAACAAATTTGAGTTTTCCATATCTACTTGCAAGGCTACACCTCTTCAATTCTAGTTTGATAATTATTTTCAATATGGCTGTAGATACTTATAGAAAATAAAAATAAAAAATTTCTCCAAGCCTAATCAATCATACGAAAAATACTTTATGTAATACTATAAGAAAGTAAGATATTCATTACGATATCTTTAACCATTATAGGAACGTAGATTCTGACTTCAAGTAGCGGCCACTTGACTGACCATCATAAGAACGTAGATTCTGGACTCGAGTAATGGCCACTTGATTTACCAGAAAAAAAAAAAACAATACCAAAGCATTTATACTCAGAGGTCAGATCAGGGCCATTGATATTTTAAGTGAAATTGTTTTTTGTTCTTATTTCCTATGTAGCAAAGGAATGGTTTTAGCAATAGTTATTTATACACTTCTAGAAATTTCAGATATTAATGTTGATTTGTAGGGTGATATTTCTTACGTAAGTTATTGAACTAGAAATAGTGATGGGCACATATAAGTATATAACCAGATTAGTCTAGAGACTAGAGACCAATAAAGTGGTGTGTATTAGTGACATGAGTGTGGGGGCAAAGGATATATAGTATTCAGTATTCACTTACTAAATACAGTATAAAATTAACCAACACACTTGATTGAAGGGACTAAAGTATTGTCGAGGTAAAGTGCAAATGTAGCTTATGGACTAAGTTTGCTTACATCATTTTTTTGTTTTCCAATAGAATTATTTGACCATATAACGACTTATTTTTTTCTTTACTATATTATTTAACTGATGATTACATCCAAATCTATCCAGATTTTTTATTGAATTGTGAAATAGCCCAATAAATTGTTCATATACTATACAAAATTATTGTAATTGCAAAAAAAAGAAAAAAAAAAAAAAAAAAACTCATGGAGCGTCATAACAACGTTCTAGAGTTCTATTACGAATATTGAAGGTTCTCAAAATCGAATATCGTATATGTGCAAACCACAAAAGTTCGAATATTTGGTAAATCAAAAGGAGCTTTCGAAAAGTATATTTTTGAGATGAAAAAAATAATTACTATATTACATGTAACGGTCATATATTGGACCGTTATATGAGGAAAGGTTTTGACCCATTTGGGCCAGCCAGCACTTAGCAGCTGCAGCCCCACTGCTCGTGCTCGTGTCCAGCTGTAGTCTTCAGTGCTCCATCTCCAAAGTTAACTTCGCAAGTGGCGCCACAGCTTTCAGTTTTTATTTATTTTCTTTCTGATTGATGATATCTATTACCAAATATTCACCAATTTCCTACAAATTAGAATACATTATGCAAAAAAAAGAAGTGCATTATGCATGTTGAGAATATATGTATAAACATTATGCACGCAATTTAAATATATATATTTTTAATTTCGGTCAAGTGTCCTTGAAAGTGGCTTAAGCGGTTTCACGGAGAGTTTCTTACTTTTAAAGATTCTCCATTTAAATTAATAATAAATTAGAAAAAGGGGGAAACCATTATATATTTGTACTTTGGTAATTAGTTTAAACTTTCTCAACAAATAAAAATTAATTTAATAATTGAAATATTTATTTTTAATCTTATTGTTGACATACCATTTTTTTTTCTAAATCATTCAACAGGTAGTTTATTCACCAATACGTTTTTAAGTACAATAGAAAAACGTGGAAAGTCTTGATTTATAAATATAAATAATCTATATCTATATATAGATAATTTATGAAAAAGTATATATAATTATTTTTGTGAGTATTGGATTTCAATTCCTACAAGCCTTCACCTCACCTTACAATTTAATATCTCGAATCTAAACATAATTAATATCTTTGGTTTTATAATTACAATTTTAGGCATTGCGTTTTTTTTTTTTTTTTTTTTTTTTTTTTTTTTTTTTATAAAAAACTATTTCATATACATTCGATTTTTGGTTTGGTATGGTTTGGTATCCCGGTTCGCTTTTGGCTAACCTGATTCTCCATCCACAATTTGTTTTCTTCATGTTATTGGAGTTCTTGTGTTTTTTTAAGTGACATGAAAATTGGAAAGTGCAAACGCGTGGAAAACTCTATTATAACGCTCTTTTTATATTTGTTTTTTTAGATTTTGTTGCTTTTACTATAATCCTATTTTCTGTCACCATAAAGTTTTTTATTTGTTTGGTTTAAAAGATAAATTTGTTGGTCGGTCAACTAAATCAGCTAGAGACAGGGCTTTTGCCATATAAGTATACGTTTTCTTCTCTTTCGTAATATAATTTAAGAGTACGTCTTACCAAGCTTAGTGTTAACTCGCTTGTATGATAAATAATCTGATAGAGAGGATGAGGCGAAATTTCTTATTTTGGTTTTATACAATACGTCCAGTCATGTTCTCTTCTAATGTGTCACAACAACGACAAAAATGAAACGATCCTTGTTAGCACTCATCTAGTAATCCACAAACTAAAATCTGTTAACCTGATATGTACGTGCATGCATAACGCGCAACCTTATAAAATAAAATATTATAGACCCAATTGATCATAAAACCACAGCACAAAACTTGGGTTGGTTTTAGTCTGAAAAAGCTGTAAATTGTTGCTCCACAAAGCTAAGACATTACTTGAATCAGAGAGTCTTCGCCTAGAAATTTCTTAGAAACCGCGAAAGAAGAAAACGACAACGGTTATCAACTGTTTTCTAGTGATGGGTAACCGTCATTTTCGTCCAACGGTATAGAGTTAGACTGTGAGTTTCTTCAACCCCCGGGTTTTACTCACGTTAACGCGCTAACCAGTAACCATCCGCGAATTGGATTATTCAGAAGAACAAAACTTTACGTGTCGTTCAACAAGCCTCTGTCTAGGCGTCACGCGCTAGAGTCTGCAGATATGGATGGTGCCATCTAGTTCCGGTAATTTCTCGAGTATCACAACGGTTTTAAGGAGAATCTATATATGAAGATACGTTACTTGTGCACCGGCCAGAGCTTACAAGATACGACACGTGTCGCTTCAGAAGACGTTGAATAACATGGACGTCGTAGATATGATCTTCTCGGTTCTTCTTTTAGTTTTTTTTTGGGTTCGACTGAGGAGATAATGTGAATGGATAAAATAGGTATGTAAAGAGACAAAATATAATAAATGTTTGATACATACTAATCTTTGACTGTTTATATTATTCAAATAAAAATTGAAGGAGATGATAAATTAATTAAGCAAAGCATACGACAATATATTCGGTAGATAGAATGACTTACCAACTAAATATCCTAAACGTGTGTTTGGTATAGTCAAATACGCGTACGAGGTAGTTTAATCAGTACTTTGCTCAAAAGTAAGGCTTTTGTGTTATTGAATTCATTTGATTTCAATATGTAAATAGATGCAAGATCTACGATTGTCATAGTCTAGGTGAGTTTTTTTAAAGTGTTTACCACAAGACAAGTGCCCTGTAGACTAATTAGTGAGGTCACCAAAAGTTTCATCGGGTGTACTACAACCGTTTGATCGAAATGGTCTAAAGTCACAAACGTTCGAAGGTAAACCACACAATTGCGTAAAGCTAACCTAATGCAAAGTTGAACCACACAAGCGTCCGTCCCATAACAGTGTCCAGTCGAATCACAAAAGCCCATAAAAGCTCGACAAACGTTTTTATTTATAGTTTGATATTTTTAAGGCTCCTTTGCGTCAACAAAAAGTGGGCTTCTCTTTTAACATTGGGCCTATTTGTTCATAGCAGGCTATTAAGAGTAATTTTTTGTCCCACATCGGAACCATAAGCTATCTAAGACCTAGCTAAGCTACTATAAGATAGTGATGAAGAACTGCTGGTAAAACTTGCCTTAAACTAATGAGTAAGGAAAACAAAGCGACCGGTGAGAATCGGTCGCAGCGCTAACGTAAAACATAAAAGTGGCGCAAGAATTTATGGAGGGGGTTATAGGCTGGCCGATGTGTTGACGCTGCTTACTTTTGCAGAACTCACCTCGTGCGGGCCTCCCTACACCCATCCCCTAATCTTTTAGTTCCCAAATTTTGACTCGATTTGTGATTATGATGACGATGCTTAATATTTGTCGGCAAGTTTATTTTTTTTTGCAAATATAAACCAATTAAAGCAATAAAGTTAATTTTGATTAGCAAAAAAGCAAATTTTGTTTGACTCTAGAGTTTTCTCAGTTCTGGGACCTGTTCCCCGGATATTTGCAATTTTCGTCCTCGGAATTGGTAATTTATTGCAAAAACCGCATCACTAATTTTTTTAATTGCTTCTAACCCTCAACGATTTTGCTGTGATTTCTCATCAAAAAAAAAAAAAAAAAAAAAATTGCAGGATTCAGAGATTAGTAAACATTATGAGGTTTTGTAGGATCCATTTGGATTGTTGTTTCCACTGTGATCTTGTTGATTTGGGGGTATGCATGCACCAGATATGTTCTTACGAGTCCATAGGCATTCGTTACTACCCAAACAGGGCCTTTGGCGATGCCGTTTGTATTTGATAGTGACTCTGTCGTTAATTTTGGGGTTTGATTTAGGTCTCTCAACTTCATGTCTACTTCAATATGTTTCTTGTAATTGTAATAGCTAAGTTAGCAATGATTTAAATCTTCGGAGGTTGGTTGTGGTGGTGATGACATTTTTTGGCTATTTTTTTGCTGGTTATGACAGATGAGTACAGCAGAGAAGATGGAGATTTTGTTCATCTGATGACAGAAAGAGGAAGACAAAGCCAATTGTTCAAATCTCTGATGATTCAAGTCATGCCAAGTAAAAAAACCATGCCTTTCTTCAAAAGCCATTCGATTTATCATCACTCTCATTCTCTTCTGCTTTGAGTTATAATTTTATTTTTCCCAAGTTTGATCTAGTTTAACATGAGATATGCACCAATTTTTCCAAAACTGATATTGATCTTTCTTCAATAATGGGTCACATAATAGAATAATGCTGTGCCTTTCAATTCAAATGCGTTCAAAAAGTGTTAATACATTGTTTCATCACTCTACTGTGGGTCCAGAAACAAAGATTCAATTAAATTTTTTTACTCTATAGTCTATAGTCTATACTAAAATGAAATACAGTGTCATTGGATGCTAATATTTTAATGACTTTTAGCACCCACTATAGTCTAATTGAGGGAGCAGTGTGTGCTAATACCATTATACTCCCTCCGTTCTAATTTAGTTGTCGTTCTAGGATTTAATTTTTGTTTCATATTAGTTGTCGTTTTAGATTTTCAATGCAGATGTTTGATGAATATTCCAATCTTATCCCTGCTGTAATAAAGTTTCAACCAATGAAAAAGTTATAAAATATGTTAATGAAGGGCAAAACATAAAATTTAATAGTTTACTTAATTTGTGTGCAAAAACCTTAAACGACAGTTAAACTAGAACGGAGGGAGTAGTTTAATGACATTGGATACAGTGTCATTGGATGCTAATACACCCATTTTAATGAAATACAGTGTCATTGGATGCTATAGTCTATAGTCTATAGTCTATAGTCATTGGATGCTAATATTTTAATGACTTTTCAATGACTTTTAGCACCCACTAATTCGTAATAATGGAGCAAGATGTTATCTCCAATATTTTTCACCTAAAACACTTCTTGTTGAGCTTCAGCTTTTAGCTTCGTTGTTTGCTTACTGAAAATTTCTCTCACCATGGGGAATATTGTGTCTTGCCAATGCTCTGGTGGTGATGCAGTGTTGGATCGTATCATTAGATGTTTATGTGATAAAGGTTATATTGGAAGCCTTAAGGAGAATCTCAGGGATCTGGAGAGGGAAATGGAAGATCTCAGAGCAAAAAAAGATGAGGTGCAGAACAAGGTAGTGAGAGAGGAGACACGCCATAAACAAAAGCGTAAAGCTGTCCAGGTATGGCTTACCCGTGTGGATAACATCGACACAGAATTTAATAATGTGCTTAGTGATAGTCCCGTTCAGCTTCAAAAGTTGTGTTTCTGTGGTTTATGTTCTAAAAATGTATGTTCGAGCTACAATTATGGGAAAACCGTATTCTTGTTATTGGAAGAGGTTAGGAAACTCAACTCGGAGGGTAATTTTGAAGAGGTTGTTGAGCCTACTCCGAGAGCTGTAGTAGAGGAGATGCCTACTCAGCCTACGATTGGTCAAGATAGAATGCTGGAGAAGGCATGGAAACGCCTTATGGAAGACCAAGTCGGAATCATGGGTCTGCACGGTATGGGTGGTGTTGGCAAAACTACCCTTTTCAAGAAAATATACAATAAGTTTGCTGAAATAGCTGGTAGGTTTGACGTAGTGATTTGGCTCGTGGTGTCTCAAGGCGCAACGATTTCAAAGCTTCAAGAAGGCATTGCAACAAACCTACACCTTTGTAACGAGGAGTGGAAGAAAAAAGATGAAAGTGATAAGGCCGCTGATATATACGACTATTTAAAGAGGAAGAGATTTGCTTTGATGCTGGATGATATATGGGAGGATGTGGATTTAGATGCCATTGGTGTTCCCTTTCCGACAGAAGAGAATAAATGCAAAGTAGCATTCACCACTCGTTCATTAGAAGTATGTGGGCGGATGGGAGATCATGACGCAATGGAAATCAAATGTTTGGAACGAGATGAAGCATGGGAATTGTTTAAAAGCAAAGTCGGAGACAATACATTAAGTAGAGATCCAGGCATTGTCAAGCTAGCAAGAAGGGTTGCTGATAAGTGTCGTGGTCTGCCACTAGCGCTTAAGGTCATTGGTAAGGCAATGTCATCTAAAACAATGGTACGAGAATGGGAGCATGCAATCGATGTTTTGACAAGATCCGCTGCAGAGTTTTCTGACATGGAAAATAAAATTCTTTCAATTCTGAAGTTCAGCTATGATAGCTTGGGGGATGAACAAATCCAGTCTTGTTTCTTGTATTGTGTTCTGTTTCCAGAAGATGAAACGGTATCTGTTAAGGATTTGATACACTTATGGATATGCGAGGGATTCCTGGGGGAATACCAAGTTATAAAAGAAGTGTATAATAAGGGTTATGCTATGCTTCGTACCCTTATACGTGCAAATTTACTTACGGAAGATGATTCAGTAGAGGTAGTGAGAATGCATGACGTGGTTCGTGAAATGGCTCTATGGATTGCATCCGACTTTGGGAAACAGAAAGAGACTTTTGTTGTGCGAGCAGGAGTCGGATTATATGAAGTACCAGAAGTGAAGGATTGGGGAGCTGTGAGAAGGATGTCATTAATGAAGAATGATATTAAAGAGATAACATGCAGCAGTTCCAAGTGTTGTGAACTTACAACTCTGTTCCTCCAGTATAATAATTTGAAGAATATCTCAGGTGAATTCCTTCAGTCTATGCAAAAGCTAGTTGTTTTGGATTTGTCGAAAAATTACAACTTGAGTGAACTTCCAGAGCAGATGTCAGAGCTGGCCTCCTTGCAGTATCTTGATTTGTCAATGACAGGTATAGAGCAACTTCCTGTTGGTTTTCAAAAGTTGAAAAAGCTAAATCATCTGGATTTGAGTTATACAATGGAACTTTGTAGTCTGGGTGGGATATCAAAGTTGTTGAATCTAAGAGTTTTGAAACTCTTAGATTCTAAAGTTCATGGAGATGTAAGCTTAGTGAAGGAGCTGCAGCTCTTGGAGCATCTACAGGTTCTAACCATAACGGTATTGATGGCAATACCTTTGGAGCTAATATTAGGCGATCAAAGGTTGGCGAACTGCATCACTGATTTGCGTATGTACTGGTTTCTAGAAAAGCCATTCGATTTATCATCGTTGCCGAGTATGGAGAATCTTAATGTGCTCTTTGTGTGCTCTTAATGGAGATTTATACAGATAGAAAATGCAGAGAAAGCGAGACAGACGCGTCTCACTTACGCAATCCGAAAATTCCATGCTTTACCAACATCTCGGGACTGTTTATAAGTGAGTGCCATAGCATTAAGGATCTGACTTGGCTATTGTTTGCTCCAAATCTTACCCACCTATGGATAATAAATTCAAGAGGAGTGGAAGAAATTATAAACAAAGAGAAAGCAACGGATATTACCCCATTCCAGAAACTAGAATGCTTAGATTTACATCATTTGCCGGAGCTGAAAAGTATCTACCGGAGTCCTCTCCCCTTTCCATTTTTGAGGCGCATAGGTCTATGGGAGTGTCCAAAGCTGAAAAAGCTTCCCTTAAATGCTACAAGTGCCCCACGACTTGAGCGATTTGACATATTTGTGGATCCAGAGGATCCAGAACATGAATGGGAGGACGAAGATACAAAACATCGTTTCTTGCCTTTAATCGATCCGGTAATCGTTACTCGTCATTCTCTTCTGCTAGAGTTACAATTTTTTGTTTCCCAATTTCTTTCATCGTTTGCTCATTGTTTCATTTTATTTTTCTTCTTTAGCTGCTGCGGAAGAAGGTCTAAAAAATCCATTACTCAGGATTGGGATTCCTCACTTTCTGAAATCAGAATCCACGCTCTTCTTCTTCTTCTTCTTAGTACTTTCTCTTTTCTTGTGGTGTGTGTGTTGTGCATTTGGATTGTATAATTGAATTTTGCTTTGCATTTGGATTATATTTGTGGAGTGTGTTGTGGACCTGTCTGTGGTTGTTCACTTGGATTACGGTTTTCATTTTCCAATTGTTTTCAGACTATATTTTTTTACACAATCAACGTACAGTTATATGCTATTAGGTAAAATCCAAGCTTCATTCTGTTGGTTTCTATTTCATCTTGCAGTGTGTTATAATAAATACTAACAAGATCCAGATGAAATTTTTTTGATTTTGTTGAAGATCTTGTACTCAAGATTCTCTAATGTCAAGATTCTCTAATTGTAGTAGAACTAATTAACATTTAAGACTCGGTTCGTTTTCTTCGCTCTCAAGTCATCAAATCGATGATTTGAAAATGTATCTCCTTGATCTCGGTTCGGATAAGTCTAGGAATATCTATGCGCAGTGTCATGAAATCATTCAAGACTCAGTTTAAGCTCTCTCAACGTTCAAAACGATAGAAAAGGTTTATTAATATAAATTGACTCTTACCGTAAATCAACCCTTTGCAAAATCCTTGACAACAGAAACGTTTACTATTTTCTTGTACCATTGGTTCTAACAAAATCTTCTTAAACACCTGCAAATTTCAAGCCAAGGTTAGAACTTGTAATCTTTGAAACTTGTGTTGTTGTTTGTTGTGTATGCGTTTTTTTTTTTTTTTTTTTTTTTTTGGCTTCTTTAATTTGTGTCTTTTTCTCTGTCTCTTTGAAAATGTAACAGAAACCAAGGTTCTTAAGATCAATAGCCAACTACCAATACATCATGTGCCTCTCAATTTCAGTGTCCCTAACTTTGTTTTATTTTTATTCTTCGTGGCTTTAGATCTAAACATTCAATTCTTTGCTGTGGATTGGGATTAGTCACTGTCTATCATCAGAATCTACACGTAATTTTTTCTTTTGCTTTATGTTTCTTTCTTCTTGTAGTCGGAATCATGGGTCTGCACGGTATGGGTGGTGTAGGCAAAACTACCCTTTTCAAGAAAATACACAATAAGTTCACTGAAATAGCTGGTACGTTTGACGTTGTGATCTGGATCGTGGTGTCTCAAGGCGCGAAGATTTCAAAGCTTCAAGAAGATATTGCTCAAAAGCTACACCTTTGTAGTGACGAGTGGAAGATAAAAAATTCAAGTGATAAGGCTGCTGATATACACAAAGTTTTAAAAAGGAAGAGATTTGTTTTGATGCTAGATGACATATGGGAAAAAGTGGATTTAGATGCCATCGGAGTTCCGGATCCAACCAGAGATAATGGACGCAAAGTAGCATTCACCACTCGTTCTAGAGAAGTATGTGGGCGGATGGGGGATCTTTTGTATCTTTTGCAAAATCAAAATAAAATTTCAAGTTTGTATCTTTTGCAATATTTCTCTTTCATCTTGCAGCGTGTTTGTGTTTATTCTTTTGGTTTAGCGATGTTTATTTTTGTTAAGTCTTAAATCCAACTGGCTCCCTCAATCAGAGTATTATATTTCTTCTCTTCTTCTTTAGGGGCTGTTCGTTTAGGTCTAAAGATCGATCCTTCATTCATGGATTGGGATCCTTCTTCTTCTTCTTCTTTTTGATTTGCATTCAGATCTTTCTGGAGTGTGTTGTGTTGTGTTGTTCACTTTGGATATACGTTTAACATTTTCCTATCTTAAACATTTCTGCAATGTGTCTGTGTTTTTCAATTGGATCCAAAAAGATTTTATTTTGCAAAATCATGAAGATTCTCTAGTGTCAAAAATCCCCTAAACCGTACGGTACCTAGTCTTTGTTGAATATACTAAATAGAGTGCTTTGCTTTCTATATTTACTTTAGTACTTTGCTTAAAAGTATGGCTTTTGTGTTATTGTAATTCATTTGATTCCAATATGTAAATAGATGCAAGATCTACGATTGTCATAGTCTAGGTTAGTTTGTACCGTTTGATCGAAATGGTCTAAAGTCACAAACGTTTAGGGGAAACCATATGCCAAGTTGGGCTTGACAAACGATAACAGTGTCCAGCCCATAAAGCTCGACAAACGATTTTGTTTATAGTTTGATTTTGTTTAAGGCTCCTTTGCTTCAACAAAAGTGGGCTTCTCTTTCAACATTGGGCCTATTTTTTCATAGCAGGCTATAACAAGTTCAACTCTTGTGTAATAACTTAATATTAAGAGTATTTTTTTTGTCCCACATCGGAGAACAAATGTTAAAACTTGCCTTAAACTAATGAGTAAGGAAAACAAAGCGGTCGGTGAGAATCGGTCGCAGCGCTAACGTAAAACATAAAAGTGGCGCAAGAATTTATGGAGGGGGTTATAGGCTGGCCGATGTGTTGACGCTGCTTACTTTTGCAGAACTCACCTCGTGCGGGCCTCCCTACACCCATCCCCTAATCTTTTAGTTCCCAAATTTTGACTCGATTTGTGATTATGATGACGATGCTTAATATTTGTCGGCAAGTTTATTTTTTTTTGCAAATATAAACCAATTAAAGCAATAAAGTTAATTTTGATTAGCAAAAAAGCAAATTTTGTTTGACTCTAGAGTTTTCTCAGTTCTGGGACCTGTTCCCCGGATATTTGCAATTTTCGTCCTCGGAATTGGTAATTTATTGCAAAAACCGCATCACTAATTTTTTTAATTGCTTCTGACCCTCAACGATTTTGCTGTGGTTTCTCATAAATAAATAAAAAATTGCAGGATTCAGAGATTACTAAATATTATGAGGTTTATGGGTTTGTAGGATCCATTTCGATTGTTGTTTCCACTGTGATCTTGTTGATTTCGTTACTACCCAAACAGGGCCTTGGCGATGCCGTTGTATTTGATAGTGACTCTGTCGTTAGTTTTTGGGTTTTATTTATTTTGGTCTCTCAACTTCATATCTACTTCAATATGTTTCTTGTAATTGTAATATCTAAGCTAGCAATGTTTAAAATCTTAGGTTGTTTGTGGTGGTGATGACAGATGAGTACAGCAGAGAAGATGGAGATTTTGTTCATCTGATGACAGAAAGAGGAAGACAAAGCCAATTGTTCAAATCTCTGATGATTCAAGTCATGCCAAGTGATGGCCTTTATTCAAATTTCATTGAGGTAAGTAAAAAAACCATGCCTTTCTTCAAAAGCCATTCGATTTAGCATCTCTCTCATTCTCTTCTGCTTTGAGTTATAATTTTATTTTTCTCAAGTTTGCTCTAGTTTAACATGACATATGCACCATTTTTTCCAAAACTGATATTGATCTTTCTTCAATAATGGGTCACATAACAGAATAATGATGTACCGATCAATTCAAATGCGTTCAAAAAGTGTTAATACATTGTTTCATCACTCTACTGTGGGTCCAGAAAGAAAGATTCAATTAATTTTTTTTACTCTCTAGTGTCTAGTCTATACTAAAATGACATACAGTTGTCGTTTTTGAAAAGTCATTGGATGTCAATATTATTGCCAGAATCTAATTTATTCGTGTGGGCTCTAGCTGACCAAAAAATATAAAGAATAATCAATGTCCTCCATGTGGAAATCAATGTCTTTTTCTATCTTTTAACCAATTCGTATTAATGGAGCAAGCTGTTTAGCTTTGTTGTTTGTTCTCTCACTCAGCTGAAACACTTCTTGATGAGCTTCAGCTTTTACCTTTGTTGTTTGCTCACTGAAAATTTCTCTCACCATGGGGAATATTGTGTCTTGCCAATGTTCTGGTGATGCAGTGTTGGATCGTATCATTAGATGGTTATGTGATAAAGGTTATATTCGAAGCCTCAAGGAGAATCTCAGGGCTCTAGAGAGGGAAATGGAAGATCTCAGAGCAATAAAAGATGAGGTGCAGAACAAAGTAGCGAGAGAGGAGACACGCCATAAACAAAAGCGTAAAGCTGTCCAGGTATGGCTTACCCGTGTTGAGAGCATCGACACACAATTTAATAATGTGCTTAGTGATAGTCCCGTTCAGCTTCAAAAGTTGTTTTTCTGTGGTTTATGTTCAAAAAATGTATGTTCGAGCTACAATTATGGGAAAAGCGTATTCTTGTTATTGGAAGAGGTTAAGAAACTTAGATTGGAGGGTAATTTTGAAGTGGTTGCTGAGCCTACTCCGAGATCTGTAGTAGAGGAGATGCCTACTCCGCCTATGGTTGGTCATGAAGAAATGCTGCAAAAGGCATGGAATCGTTTTATGGAAGATGGAGTTGGAATCATGGGTCTGCACGGTATGGGTGGTGTTGGGAAAACTACCCTTTTCAAGAAAATACACAATAAGTTTGCTGAAATAGCTGGTAGGTATGATGTTGTGATATGGATCGTGGTGTCTCAAGGTGCAACGATTTCGAAGCTGCAAGAAGATATTGCTGATAAACTACACCTTTATAGCGACGAGTGGAAGAACAAAAATGAAAGTGATAAGGCTTCTGATATACGCAGAGTTTTAAAGGGAAAGAGATATGTTTTAATGCTAGATGATATATGGGAGGAGGTGGATTTAGATGCCATTGGAATTCCATCTCCAAGCAGAGAAAACGGATGCAAAGTAGCATTCACCACTCGTTCTCAGGAAGTATGTGGGCGGATGGGGGATCATGACGCAATGGAAATCAGATGTTTGTTACGACATGAAGCATGGGAATTGTTTAAAAGCAAAGTCGGAGACAATACATTAAGTAGAGATCCAGGCATTGTCAAGCTAGCAAGAAGGGTTGCTGATAAGTGTCGTGGTCTGCCACTAGCGCTTAATGTCATTGGTAAGGCAATGTCATCTAAAACTACGGTACGAGAATGGGAGCATGCCGTCGATGTTCTAACAAGATCCGCTGCAGAGTTTTCTTCTGACATGGAAAATAAAATTCTTTCAATTCTGAAGTTCAGCTATGATAGCTTGGGGGATGAACAAATTCAGTCTTGTTTCTTGTATTGTGCTCTGTTTCCAGAAGATCACAGGGTACATGTTGAGACGTTGATACACTTATGGATATGCGAGGGATTCCTGGGGGAATACCAAGTTATAAAAGAAGTGTATAATAAGGGTTATGCTATGCTTCGTACCCTTATACGTGCAAATTTGCTGATAGATATGCTCACAGGAGATGTTGTGATGCATGACGTGGTTCGGGAAATGGCTCTGTGGATTGCATCCGATTTTGGGAAACAAAAAGAGAATTTTGTTGTGCAAGCAAACGTCGGATTAGTTGAAATACCAAAAGTCAAGGATTGGGGAGCTGTGAGAAGGATGTCATTAATGAAGAATAAGATTAAAGAGATAACATGCAGCAGTTCCAAGTGTACTGAACTTACAACTTTGTTCCTCCAGGGTAATTATTTGAAGAATCTCTCAGGTGAATTCCTTCAGTCTATGAAAAAGCTAGTTGTTTTGGATTTGTCGAATAATTCCAACTTGAGTGACCTTCCAGAGCAGATATCAGAGCTGGTCTCCTTGCAGTATCTTGACTTGTCGGTGACAAGTATAGAGCAACTGCCGGTTGGTCTCCAAGAGTTGAAAAATCTAACTCACCTGAATTTACATACTACAAGGAATCTTTGTAGTATCAGTGGGATATCAAGGTTGCTGAGTTTAAGAAAGTTGTGTCTGTTACGGTCTAAAGTTCATGGAGATGTTAGTTTATTAAAGGAGCTGCAGCTCTTGGAGAATCTACAAGATCTAATAATAACGGTATCGGGGGAGTTAAGTTTGGAGCAAATAATATTAGGGGATCAAAGGTTAAGAAACTGCATAACTGGTCTGGAGATTATCGATTTTCAAGAAAAGCCACTCGATTTATCATCCCTGGAGAGTTTTGAGAATCTTTGTGTGCTATTGGTGACAAGTAGCCATGTCTCGGATATTAACAATCCGAAAATTCCATGCTTTACCAACATCTCAACAGTGTTTATAAGTGAGTGCCATAGCATGAAGGATCTGACTTGGCTACTGTTTGCTCCAAATCTTTCATGCCTAAAATTTCAAATTCAGATGAGGTGGAAGAAATAATAAACAAAGAGAAAGCAACCGATCTTACAGGTATTACTCCATTTCTGAAACTAGAAAGCTTATATTTGGAGAATTTGCCGAAGCTGGAGAGTATTTACCGGAGTCCTCTCCACTTTCCCTGTTTGAGGGGCACAGCTGTATGGGATTGCCCAAAGTTTGTGTTCATTTGAGCGGGTAATCATTTCTTTTAATCAAACTGAGTTATTTTTATTTCTTACACGAGAGAGATCTCCTCATCCTCTGCAAAAATTTAATTTATGTAAAATTGGATCGCATAATAGAGAGAATTTGTTGTGCCTCTCAATTTTAATGCTTTCCACAAAAGTGTTTACTAACACATTATTATTTCATTTTTTTCTTCTTCTTTTAGCCAAATCGGTTCGTTGTCTAAAGATCCATTACTCAAGATTGGGATTCTTCACTGCGAAAATCAGAATCATCGCTTTCTCGTTCTTCTTACTATTGCTTTCTCTTTCTTCTTCCTCTAGTGTGTGTTTGTGTTGTTCATTTGGATTTAATGTTATTCATTGTCCTTATTGTATTTCTTATTGGATTTAACGTTTGGGTTTTGCTTTATTTAGATCAAAATGCCAAGCTTGTATCTTTTGCATTTCTATTTCATCTTGCAGCGTGTGTTTGTGTTTATTCATTTGGTTTGGCGATGGTTATTTTTGTTAAGTCTTATCTAAATCCAAGTGGCTCCCTCAATCAGAGTATTTGTTTTTCTTCTTTAGCAGCTGTTCGTTTAGGTCTAAAGATCCTTCATTCATGGATTGAGATTCTTATCATCTTATGTGTGGTTCATTTTGATTGTATAATTTCCTTTGATCTGCATTCAGATCTTTCTCGAGTGTGCTGTGTTGTTCACTTTGAATATACGTACGCTTTACATGTTCCTATTTTAAACATTTCTGCAATGTGTCTGTGTTGTTCAATTGGATCCAAAAAGATTTTATTTTGCAAAATCATGAAGATTCTCTTATGTCAAATACTCAAATCCCCTAAACCATACCTAGTCTCTGAATATACTAAATAGAGTGCTTTGTTTCTATAAATAGGGATGAGAGCTCGTTTGTGAAACTCATCCAAAAGAAGAGAGCTTTTGGAAATTTTTATCGGGCTAATTTGGTTTAACAGGAAGTTCTGTCATTGGCTATTTTTGGATAGTTTCCAAAACTGGTCGTGCTTCTCTTCTCCAAACAAAACAAAACAAACCATTACTAACGAAACTAGTTGCGATCCTCTTCCAAAATAGAAAAACAAATCTTCCCCATCTTCTTCCTCGTACACAGGCCGAGGATGATGATGATCTTCATCAAGATCATTGTCCCTTGAACCCAAAATAATATTTCAAATAGACCTTGTTTTCTGTATATAATAATTTGCATAAACTTGGTGAAATTTTCTTAAAGCAAATAGAAAAAAAATGAATGATTTATTCTCTAGTTCGTTCAAGAAGTACACGGACCTGAAGCAACAGGCCCAAATGGACGATATCGAAGCAGGTAAAGAGACGATGAACCTCGATAAATTCTTCGAGGATGTCGAAAATGTCAAAGATGACATGAAAGACATAGAGACTCTTTACAAGAAGCTTCAAGATTCGAACGAAGAGTGCAAAACGGTACACAATGCCAACAAAGTTAAGGAACTCCGAGCAAAGATGGATGGAGATGTCGCTCAGGTCCTCAAGAGAGTCAAGACCATCAAACAAAAGCTCGAAGCGCTTGAAAAAGCAAATGCTAATAGCCGTAATGTCCCTGGTTGTGGCCCTGGCTCTTCCACCGATAGGACCAGGACGTCTGTTGTTAGTGGACTAGGGAAAAAGCTTAAGGACTTGATGGATAGTTTTCAAGGTTTGCGCGCACGGATGAACGCTGAGTATAAAGAAACCGTAGAACGCAGGTAAAAAGCTTCTTGTACTTAAAATAGAAGTTTGATGTGTTGACGTACCAAAACATTGGAATTGTCGCAGATATTTCACAATAACCGGAGAAAAGGCAGATGAACAAACGATTGAGAACTTGATTTCAAGCGGTGAAAGCGAGAATTTTCTCCAAAAAGCGATACAAGAACAAGGGAGAGGCCAAATATTAGACACCATATCAGAGATTCAAGAGAGACATGACGCGGTGAAAGAGATAGAGAAGAATCTTTTAGAGCTTCACCAAGTGTTCTTAGACATGGCGGCTTTGGTTGAAGCACAAGGTCAGCAACTAAATGACATTGAAAGCCACGTGTCGAAGGCTAGCTCGTTCGTGAGAAGAGGGACAGATCAGCTTCAAGATGCAAGAGAGTACCAAAAGAGCTCGAGGAAATGGACTTGTTATGCCATCATTCTCTTCATTGTTGTTTTCGCTTTGCTTCTCATACCATTCTTACCTCATATTATGCTCTTGTTGAAGTGATTTTTTGGATAGAATCTTGTCTATAATTATTTGTCTCATCTTAATTTCAATGGTAAGTTTAGTTTTTTTGTACCTTTTTAAGAGCGGGCTATCTATTCTAAAATCTTTATTAATCTGAACAAAAAAAGAAGAAATAAATCTTCATAAGTATTATTTGAAAATAAGCAAATTTTGTAGCGATTTGTGTATTTGAAGCGATTAGATGGGTTTTGAATTTCGTAGTAAACTTGGAAAACATGCTTATCAAATCCACGAAGACAAATTTAACTTTGCGATAGAAATTTTATGCTATTTTCTAAATAATGTCATTAGAGGAAATTGAATAAATTTATATAATTTATTAGTTCAAATGACTAAGTTATCACAGATCTGTCAAAATTATAATTTTTTTTTTTGACACATATTGAAATCAAGTTAGTAATAAAACCTACAATATATGGAAAACCTTTTATATAGCTAACATGCAAACGATTTCTATAGAAAATATTAACATTATTGGTAAGAAATAGCTCTAAAATATTTCTGTATATATTAATTATCATAAGTAAGCGTATTGTTAAGTATCTTGTAAATATAAACCAGTCTTTTTTTTCAAAAAAGGTCAAATTTACAATGTATTAGTTCAAATTATAATCTGTCAAAATCATAATTTCCTTTTTTGACACATATTTGAATCAACTTAGTAATAAAACCTTTAATATATGGAAAACATTTTATAGAGCTAAATGTAGACAAATTTTATAGAACAATATTAATTTTCTTGGTAAGAAATAGCTCTAAAATATATCTGTATATATTTATTAATTAACATAAACACACACTTTTAAGTTTTTTTCTAAAGATAATCCAGTCTTTTTTATAAAAAGTCAAATTTCTAATTAGTTAGCTCAAAATACAAAGTAACAAATTATTATCTGTCAAAATCATAATTTCTTTTGACACATATTGGAATCAAGTTAGTAATAAAACTAACAAAATATGGAAAAAAGTTTTATACAGCTAACATGTAGACAATAGACAATTTCTATAGAAAATATTAATTTTATTGGCAAGAAATAGCTCTAAAGTTTTTCTGTAAACATTAATTAACAGAAATAACTATATTGTTAATTTTCTTCTAAAAATAAACAAGTCTTTTTTGTAAAAGTCATATTTATAATGTCACACAACTATTATATTTCTTAAATGACAAAAGGAAATAAATCTAGAATTGACTAAAACAAAAGCAAATGATAATCAATATTTCTTTCCCATAATATAATCTATATATATCATATCTTATTACTAGTGAAATCTCAAATCCATAGCTTCTACTTCTAAGATAAGAGAAATGGAAGGAACCTCAAATAAGATCACAAAACTTACTCAGACAATTCCTGACGATCTGGTGGAGCACCTCATCTCCAAGTATCTTCCAGTGCAATCTCTTTTACGACATCGTACTCTGTCCAAAAGATTTGTGAATACAGCTATACAATCTCGTGACCTCGATTTCAGTGGGATATATTCTAGAAGACGTCGTCGTAGTCAGTCAGAGGCTGTGAGCATCATCGAGAAAGTATTCAATGAATACAAAGGATCAGAGATTGATAGATTCGTTCTGGTTATCAATCATCTTGGTGTAGAAGATAAAGTCATCTCGTGGATCAATACATGTCTTGGTAAAAACATCAAAGATATCGTGTTAGATTTCTCCAAATCCAAAAAAGTTATGGAGATCCCGATCAACTTCTCGGATTTGGAGAGTCTACAAGATTTGAAGCTGCGCTCATGTAAATTTGAGATACCAAACAATACTCCGAAAGGTTTAAGGCTCTTGAGGATGCTCTCACTTATGCGGTGTGAGGTGAAGGAAGAGACCATAGTTGCAATTTTCAGCAACTGCTTCCACCTCGAGTCGTTGGAACTAACCGAATGCCGGATGGCTGGTATGTTGAGCATCCAGGCTAAGGATCACAAGAAGTTCAAGTCGCTTGTTTTGTCTTCTATGCGAGGGCTTTGGAACATCTATTTGGATGCACCCTCTTTAGAAATCTACAAATACAATGGATATGTCATTCCATTTAACTTTGAGAGAACAGATGCACTTAAAGACGCAAACCTTCATTACAATCGGAACTTTAGTCCGAGTTATTACGATAGAAGTTTCTTGGTGGCTATTAACATGAGGTTCTTTAAAAACGTTTCTGTCCTCGCAGCAACAACAATCTTTCTTGAGGTAAATTATATTCTTTCTCAATCTAATACGTATATCTTTTTCCTTTCAAGTTTTTTATATTCGCACATTTATTAGATTCATAATTAGTTTTTGATATATTGTTTTTGTATAATGAGATTGAGAATATACTTAAGAAATACTTAAAAAATACTTAAAAAATACTTAAAAAATACTTAAAAAAATACTTAAAAAGTACTTAAAAAAATACTTAAAAAAAAATACTTAAAAAAAGAGTCATAGTGTTATTATACTAACAGAACATAGTCCATTTTGTTTTGACATAAATATTCACTAAATCTTAAATGGTTGGAGTTTATAGTATAATTTGTATATCTCTTTGGATGATCGATAGAGAATGTTCATCATATATACTAGATGGCAATGCAATTTTCGAATATTTTATGCCACTTCTGATTGTCCCTATTTTCTTTTGTTCATAATCATTTTTTTTTTTAGAGTGAGTTTTGATGGTGTTTTTTTCACCTATTATATGTAGGCTCTCACCTATAAACATGTAGGTGAAGGAAAAATGAAAAAGCTGCCTTTCCAGTTTGAGAACTTAACAAAATTGAAGATAACTTTTAAAGCTCCTACGTTTTGCACTCTTTTCGACATTGCTGAATTCCTCAAAGAATGCCCTAGACTCGAAGGAGTTGTGATCGATGTACGTCTCTCTCTCTCTCTCTATATATATATATATATATATATATCTCTCCCCTACCAATGAGCTGTGTTTAATATACGCAGATTCACAATTTCACTTTCGCACCTCATTTGCCTTTCTGGGAGATGGATCATAAGGATGAAATTCAGAGTAACTTGAACAACAAGTACCGTTTGGGGTTTCTCAAGAAAGTCAAGATTTTCGGATATAAAGGCTACCCGCATGAGCTTGATATCTTAGAGTTCTTTGCCAAGAATGCACCATCTCTAGTGAAGTTCAAGTTGGTGAGATCTAAAAAAGAGAAGATCAATGCTTGCGTACCAGATTATGCAAGATTAAATTTTATCAATAGCATATTCCCTGGGATCAGAGTTACTGAAGGTTGAACTCAGGTTGTTCCGGAACAACTATGCCAAACTATCGTAGCTCTTTTGATGTGCTCAAAACATCATAGCTCTCAGATACAATTTGTTTTTTCTTTTTTTTTTTTTTTTTTTCTGATATTCTCTCTGATTTGAACTGGCTTTGTTTCTCATGTTTATCTTCTATTATGAATTCTTGTTGCTCTTTCTTTTATTTAAGATTTGAATTTATTTGGGATTATTGGTATCATTGCTTTTAGACTAATATTATTATGCTAACATATTTTTATACTCATGGACTAAAAAGTGGCCATATCCATCATATATGAAATGTCGGAAAAACAGTTGATCTATCTATTATTAAAGTTTACACTTCCGATTTAATGAAGTTGTACTAAAAAAAGTTGCTGACGTTTGCTCTCTCACTCTGCCTGATCAAGAATACATTTGCATAATATTTCATAGATTATCTCATTTATGTATCTTTGAAACTGGATCGATACGATTACTGTGAGAGCTGTTATCTATATAAACATATGTATCAGAACTTTTATTAATGTGAGAGCAATACGATTTTTTTTTTGCATCATATTCTTAAAAAACACGTTTCTGGGAGATAAAAGCAAAAATTAGGGACTCTTGGCTTTGAAAGTGTTTGCTGAAAGCTGAGACATTATGCAAGTCTTCATCAAATGCAAAGTAAGGAATGGTGCAAAGACCAGCTTTTGGCGTGAGAAATGGACGTGCAAGGCATCTGGCTAGATCATTGCCTCTCCTAAGTCAGGACAAGCTCTCCCCCTCCAAGTTCTTTTGTCCACTATTCAAAATTCCCACACAAATTCAGAAAGGATGCGGTATCTTTTGAGTGGGATATTGATGGAAAATCTTACAAGGGATACTCCTCTTACAAAACATGGGAGAAACTTAGGCCAAGGGACACAACAAAAGATTCGACAATGGACACCATTGGTCTAGTTTAAGGGACGTACCCCAAAACATGCATTCAAGATGTGGATCTCAACCTTGATAAGCTTCCAACAATGCCATGTCTTCTTGGGGTCTTCAAGTTTCTACAAGTTGCAACCTTTTGCTCTGTCTCTATCGAGACCATATATCATTTGTTCATTGATTGTATCAAGACTGAGCTAATCAGAGAAGATGAAGTTGAGCTTAGAGAGAGAGTGAGAGTGAGTCATCAAGAGATAAGAAAAGTTTGTTATTTCTCATTAATGATCTCAGTGGCAACAATATATACAAGTATACTCCAAGCTAATTATAATCTTAGACACTTGTACATTTTTTAGTCACTAAATTAACCAATTGACTATGCTCATTTGTGTTGATCCTAACCTAATCCTCTTAACAATGCTCATATAGTACCAATGACCAGAAACCAATTCCACTAGCGTCTTGGAAACTAAACAATAGACTAACCAGAATCACACCTTCTGCCTTGATAGCCGCACCACTAAGGTGGCCGCGCCGAGCCGAGCCGAGGGCGGGCCAATCTCTATCAGCGTCATCTGTAAACAGAAACGGTCGGTCTCGATCCCTAAACGCTTCGCCGTTCTCATGACCCGGCACGGCAAGCCACCAAAATCAAATAACTCACCAGTCACCACCATCGAGTAAAAATTTCTGGCAAACACTCAGCAGAAAGCAGAGAAGAATGATACTTTACTATTGCCCAATAGGGAGCTCATGGATCAATAATGACGTTTAGGCCCATTAAAGCCCACAAAAAATCCATTTAGGCTTGTTGGCCTTGGTTCCCTTTTGTGGTTTAAAATGGAGAAACACTAATGAGATTTAAAAAAAAAAAAAAAAAAAAGCTTTTACTCAAAGAAAAATCAAATCACATCTTTGTCTTTTGGAAAAGAGTCTCAATTTTTATAGAGAGTCTAGTCATTCAAGTATACACGATCAAGAATTAAATAAGTTTGGGATACTAATTAAGGCTCTGATTGGGAGAGGCTTTGAAGACTTTAAAACTAATTTAAAGTCTTAAAAGCCAAAATTTTACCAATCAAGCTTTTATTGCTTTAATATTTTTAACAGCCTATAAAGTCTAACTGCCCATTTTTTAAGTTTGTACGTACAAAATTTTAAAGTCACAAATGTGAGACTTTTTTTGCTGTAAAATTAAACAAATATAAAACTTTAATATTTTCTCTCCTTATTATACTTAAAAGCTTTCCAAAAGTTTATATATAAATTTTTTATAAATTATTTTTACACATTAATTATTCTGATTTTTTTCTCCTTCTTTTAAGATCCATTTCAATAATAATTATTTTTATTTTCATTATCATCATTTTAATATATTTTAATAATAAAAGTAACAGTTTCAGTTTTAAAAGTGTTTGTTACCAATCAAATTTTAACAGTCAAAGTTTTTACAGTCAAAGCATCTACAGCCAAATTCTCTACAGCTAAAATTTTAAAGTTAAAGTCTTTACAGCCATAAGTAACAGCCTTACCAATCGGGGCCTAAGTATTACAACTTTTTTTTTTTTACTAGACAGCAGGAGTTCCATGTCTTTGGTCCATAATCTACTTCGGTAATCAGAATCGGTTTTTAGTCTATTCCAATTTAAAACTGCATGTTCGTCTTGGAGCACAAAATAACCAACATCTTTTATTACCTCTAAGTCACCACTCTTTTGATGAATAATCATTTTTGCTGTCAATTTCTTCGAACTAGTCAATATGCGAATTTAAATATGCGCAAGGTAAAAAGGCTATACTGCTATACGTTTTTTTCTTTCTCCGAGAGTAAGTTACACATAAGTTACATAACACTAAAGATTCATTTAACCTTCAGTAAAATTTATAGCCAAAATGTGTATATTTCTATATCATTTTAATATGGTATAGTGTTTATATATATTGAATTGTTGATTACAATTATTTTAATAGAAAAAAGTTGACCAAAAATATAATTTTTACAAATTCTTAAATTATCAAATTAAGATACTCTAATTATATACAAAAATAAATTCCTTAATTAAAGAGATGTACTGATAATTAGTTAACTCAACTAATGGCATGCATACTTGTTGCCTGTTGAATAAGATTGAGGGATAAGGTAGAGATATAAATATTGATATATAGATATATATATAATGTATATATATATATATATATGTATGGACCTTGATTAACTCAATAAATAACATAACAGACTAGATTGCATATACCCCAAACTAGACACAATCTATATCTATATACTATACTATTTTAGCAGAAACAAAGCAATGACATTAAATTGTCCAATCAGTTATTTGCCAATTAAGATTTTTCAATAGTTTAAAATAGAAAAAACTTCTTATACTAAAAGAGATGTACATAGAACTAATTAATATGTTAGATAAATTCATAACAAATGGCAAATAAGATTGCATATCATATTTTCAATAAGATTTTGGAACACAACAATAGAAAAATATAACAATAATGCAATATCATATCTTTGGATATTGATAATGCAATAACTAAATTGCATAAATAAAAGGATCCCCAGAAATATATAAATAAAATGATCTTTGAGATTAGAACAAAGAATAATCAATAAAAATCTAATCTTTTGGTCGGTGATAACTTAAAAGACTGTTGTTGTGTTGTCTCTTGTGTCAGAGACTCCAAAGATTTTTTCTTGTCTATGCTTTTTGGGAATCCTAAGAAAAACAAAACCGTGTGAGAAGACGACGACTAAGTAAAAAACCGTCAAACGAACAACTTGCTGCCACCTCATCCCTTGAACCACCCACGTTGGTTCCTTTTCCGACTCAGAGTACGCCACGTGTCTTCTCCCAACGGCTAGTTTTTTTTTTTTTTTCTCTTTAAGCCGTCTTTTGCTTACCAGGGAGGGAGAAAAACAAAATTTAAAAAATTTTAAGATATTTTTTTTTGTACCGTGAGGAAATTTCCGGTGTGTTCTACTTTACTCGTTTTCTTTATTAAAAAAATAATAAACTTGACTTAAAAAGAAAAAGAAAAACTAATAATTTATCTACTATAAGTAGAGAGAAAGTATAGTAAGTTCATCTTCTTTAGTCATAAATTTAAAACCAAAACAAACAAAAAGGAAAAATTACTCATTTTTCTCTCAGCTTTTTTGTTCATTTCGCGCAAAACATACTTCAAAGACTTACAATATCAAACAAATCTTTTGGGGATAATCTCATTAACTTATTAGGTTTGTCTCCTACTTCATCAAATCCTCTGTTTCTTTTTACAGAGTCTCTGAATTTTTTTTTGTAAAGATCTGATTTTTTTGTGCTTTTTGGTGATACAGATCGACGAAAATGGCATTGGGGAAGAAGAGAATCGTAACCCAGAAATCGAATTTGAAGCACCGTCGAGATGTGGGTGATGGAGGAGGACTAGGGTTAGAGTTAGAGTTCGTACAGTACAAGAGAGGATTTGGGAGAAAGAGGATTCTGATATCGTCAGGTGATGATGAGATTGTTGGCGATTCGGTTTTTAACTCACCTGTTGGGAAAAGCTCGTCTAAGAAGAAGCTCTGCGATAACTCACCTGTTGGAGTTTGTCAAAGTCGAGAACTTGAAGATCTTCCTCAAGATATTCTGGTTCGTTTCTTCACTTTAACTCTTTTTAAAATCTCTTTCTGGGTTCTGGGTTTTGTTAATTAGTTGAGATTTCTTGTTAATTTGTGAAGTTTGAATCAGATTTGAGCTGAAAGTTGAAACCTTTATTTTTGTTCTCTAGATTCAAAATCTTATTTGAAATGAGAAAGTTTCGATTTTTTTTGGTTAAACTCACTTTTATCCGCTTTTGATTTCTGGGTTCTGTTAATTAGTTGAGATTCAATGTTAATTTTATGAATTACTAAACAGATTTAGCTGAAATTTCATTTCTTTATTTGATTTGAGATTTGAGATCGTAAATTCATTTTTATCCTTCTCTGTTTTTTTCTCTGTTTTCTGGGTTTGTTCATTCAGTTGAGATTTCATGTCAATTAATCAGATTGAGCTCAAAGTTGAAACATTTTTGTTCTTAGAGATTCGGAAAGACATTTTTATTGATAGACCATATGGGTTGTTGTTACAGGTGAGGATTATATGTGGGGTTGAGCATGAAGACTTGAATCAATTGTTTCAGGTTTCAAAGACAATCAAAGAAGCTGTAAGTATATTAATATAGCCATCATTGGAGATTTTGATGTCCGTTGTTAGTTGATGTTGGATCTAACAATTAATTATTTGTGTTTACAGACATCAATAGCAAAGCAGTTACATTTCGCGTATAGTACACCGCGGAAAACCTCGTCTTACCACCATGGTGGATTCGGTTGGGACAAACCGTTTGATGCAGAGAATGATGATGAAGAGATTGAAGCTCCAGGAGCTCCACTGCAGAAACGGTACCGCCTTTCGAGGATAAACCGTAACGAGGACGATTCTGGAGTCTCGGTGGCTCTGTTCAAGTGAGTTAAACAACTTTGTTTGAGGGTTATTTATACTATCGAACTTTGTTTCTTCAAGATCCTTAATTGAAGAAGAGGGTTTTTAAGTTATGTATTTTTTTTGGTTCTTTTTGGTTTGGATAGGTCTCTGTAAATTGTTGTTTAGATACAAAGAGAGAGATAGGGTTTTGGAAAGGCTTAGCTAGTTGTTTAGAAAGGTCACAAGAAACTCTTTGGGAGAGTTCTTAATCTTTTTGTATGTGTTTGTGCAGTGTGAATATAGAGTTTATTTGGTCTTTACAAAGTGAATTTATAATAAGAAATGAATATTTTGTTTCATTCATATGTTTAGTCTCTTGATTACATTTCAAAGTGTTTATTGATTAATGATTACATAACACCCCAAAAACCAGCAAATGTCTAGAGGCAGAAAAATCACACCATTTGGGCATAAATGGGCTTGAATGTATTGGGCCGAAGCCCTGCTTCATATTCCTTTTTTCTTTTTCTTTGCTAAACAATTACAATAATGTAACTACAAGGGTCTAGGAACCTATTATTTGAATTTTGTTAGATGTTGCACGAGATGTAATGTACCCTCGTACCCTCGTACCCTCGTTGTTAAACAAAAAAAAAAAAGAGAGATGTAATGTACCCTCCAATTTAAGGAGGAACTCGTCAATTTTCAATAGTGTATGTGTTGACTAGCGTGTATCGCATATTCGCATTAAAACCATAACAAGACAAATTGGGTTTTACACATAATAAGAACATATATTGTAGTGGTGCTACAACCATGCGCTTAAAGAGAGTATTCGGTGTGATCTTAAACTATGGAAGTGGAGTCTGGATATTTACATAAAACATATGTTAAAGTTGGGATTTACATAATAGATTTAACATGTATAAATTGCTTAAGTTTAGTGGTTATTGC